>OY728121.1:1207900466-1209150466 GCA_963277665.1 Viscum album
GGCCCACCCTCTCAAGGGACTCCTACACATTTTGTCAAAGTTGTCCTAGGAGTCAACAAGTAGGGTCCATCACAAAAAGGAATCAAATTCCACTCAATCCCATCTTAGTGGTTGAAATCTTTGACTGTTGGGGAATTGATTTCATGGGTCCTTTCCCAAACTCATGGGGATACCTCTACATACTTTTAGATATTGATTATGTCTCAAAATGGGTTGAGGCCATTCCCACTAAGTCCAATGATCATCAAGTTGTGATTTGATTTCTGAAAGAGAACATATTTTCTCGATTTGGAATTCCTAGGGCTATAATCAATGATCGAGGAACCCATTTTTGCAACCGCCCATTCTCTTCACTCATGTAAAAGTATGGTATTTCTTATAAAGTGTCCACTGCATACCATCCTCAAACCAATGGTCAAGCTGTGTTAGTGAATAGGGAGATTATGAAAATTCTTGAAAAAACTATCAACCCCTCTAGGAAAGATTGGTCTGAGACACTCTTAGATTCTCTTTGGGCCTATAGAACCGCATATAAAACCATTTTAGGAATGTACCCATATAGGTTGGTTTGTGGTAAAGCATGCCATTTTCCAGTGGAGATTGAACCTAAGGCCTTTTGGGAAATCAAGAAAATGGATTATGATCTCTCATTGGCTGAAACAAAAAGAAAATTAGATCTCAATGAACTGGAGGAACTAAGGATGGGGGCTTATGAAAATTCAATGATCAATATGCTAGAGTTCAAGCCTACCAATCAAGGAATATCAAGGTCAAACATTTTGAACCGGGAAAACTTGTGCTCTTGTATAGTTCAAAACTTCATTTACACCCGGGAAAGTTAAGGTCTAGATGGTCAGGACCTTTCATAGTGCATTATGTGTACCCCCATGGGGCAGTAGAGATTCAAGATCCCACAAGTGGTTACATTTTCAAGTTCAATGGTCAAAGGTTAAAACCATTCATTGAATCATTCAATAAACAGGAAATAGAGGTTGAGTTAACTGAGCCAACCTATGAACCAGGAAAAAATTAATAAATTTAGGATCTATGTCGGGCTAACGACGTTAAACAAAGCACTGCACGGGAGGCAACCCATGGTTTTTATGTTTCTAATCTTTTTGAATCATCTATATTTTTAAATAATATTAATTAATCATTTTTATATTTAAAAATAAAAAAATAGAATTTTAACCTGTTCTTCTATTATGAGTATGGATGGGTACGAAAGGGGAGCACCATATTCATCCGTGTCACGTGGTGTGATCCTTGAGTAATACCTTACCCAGAAATTTAAAAAGGAGACAATGTATCATCAGTTTATTTTGTTGTATTTTTATTATTTTATAGGTTCAGATAAAAATAATAAAAATAATATAATAATTAAAAAAGGGGACACACCATAGGCTATGGGGTAAACCCCGTCACAACCGGGGAAGCCACGGGGACTCGAACCTGGGACCAAAGGGAGACAGGGGCGCGTGCTTACCATTGACCTATGACTTAATGGAACTTTGCAAGCGACATGGATATCAAAGGACTAAATTCGAGCGACAAGAACTTCAAACTTCAACCACCAGGTGACTTCATTCCATGATCCTCATATTTAAATTTCCTTATTGAACACCCCTTTTTATTCCTCTACCCCATTCTAAATTTTATATTTTACGAAACTAGGGACAATTTCATTCTAAGATGGGGGGTGTGGAAACAAAATGTTTGTTTAAAAAAACAATGATAAAAAAAAGAAGTAAAATTCCTTTATCATTCATATAATAACATCTTTTCTTACATTAAAAATACATATCAAATAATTTTTATTTCCTTGAATCTTAATTTAATTCATGATTAAGTTTAAAAGCATTGATTTTGGAAGTTTGGTTGTCCAATGAAAATTTTCATCATTTTTATTTTCATCCATTAAATCAAAATGCCACAATGCACGTCCTTTAGACTGTGGGGTACTAATTTGAATTTTTGGGGTCCCATAATTAATAGCATAGTCTGGTATGATTTTTATGAATAATATGAGTATTTAAAAAATAATAAAACAATAATAATAATAATAAAAAATTGCGTGTAGAGAAATGGATTGATAAAATGCGAGGCTTTCAGCACTTGGGGATCGTGACACCAGAGTTGTCTAGCCCTGAGTTTTTCAATATATCTCTATTTATGGTAATATGACTTTGTTTTTGATTAAGTTAACTCGAGGCGATGTCTGAGTATGTGGGCTTCACTTGGTGCCCTAAGGCCTTTGAGTCTGGGAGTCATCGGCAAAGTCTTGCTACATGGGTTAATTTGATTAACTGCAATCTCAATTACTATAGAAATATTGCAAAAAAAATCCAATAATAATAATAATAATGAAGAATACTCATATTAGGATTAAATGTGATTCCACCTAGCGCTTCCATGATTTCCCCCTTGAATGAAAATGAACCCCCATATCTATTTTGATTCACAACACATCATTTCACCTAATTGAGTTGGATGAAGTATGATGATGGATTTGATCAAAGGAATGGGGTTGGGATTGGGATCTGCTTTTAAATTCATCTTGTTTTAAATTATCTCGATAGGTTATAAAAATATATTTGTGTGCAGTTTACATTGTGAGCATTGTTTGTTATAATGTGTTTGAAGAAAGGAATTCAAATAAAATCATTGAATTATTTGCTCGGGACTAGAAAATCTCAAGTTGGGGGGGGGGGTTTGATTATCCAATAAAAACGTAAATTTTAATTATGTTTTAATGGTATTAAATTTTCATTTTTGATCTTATGGGCCTGTGTTAGTACATTTTCATTATGAACATCCAATCTCATCATTTGTGCACATCATGCCTAATATACACCAATTTAGGCCCAATGAGTCATCTGATTCTAAGGAATGTAATTATAAATATTTTAATTTGATATTTTTGTAACTTTATCTACACGTAAATGTGAACATTTTTCATTCAGGGATCAATTGATGATTCATAAACGATGATGGAGATATTTGGAGATGAATGGAAGCAATTCTAGAGAAGGCATATTGGACACCATCCCACTTATGAGAATGTGGGACCCAACTTACAGGCCCAATGAATCCCAAATTTTGTGGGATGCTATAATATATGTATAGGAACAAATCACCCTTCATGATACAATGCTAATTCGGCATCCATGGTGTCCATTTAGGCGTCCCAAGTTAGAGATAAAATTATGGGCCAGATTCTGCGGCCCAGAACAACATCCTACTAATTTGATCATATCTCGTAACCCACAACTCCAAATGGGCCCAAATTTTACATACGGTTAGAACACCTTCTAAGATCCATTTTCTTCTTCTATGTCCCATTCTGATTCGGCCATATAGAAGGCCTTACAAACGCTTCGGTTCGGTGAAGGAAAGATAGATGCCACCTCGGGTCAAGGGTGGAAAAATCAACTCTCCCTTACCTTCCACCCACCTATGGCCTACCACAATTAATTTAGGAGACTTGGAATGTTGGACTCTCGACCCAAGTCTTCAAAAATTCCTATTTAAGGCAGTGTTGGTGGAGGAGTTTATAATCTTTGGTGCTTGGTTTCATTGTAGTTTTATGCTGCCGCTTTGTGTTTGTAATCACATTTCTTTCTCATGTAAGTTGTTTAATTCACCTTAGTTTCTTAATAAAAGTTCTTTGTTTACTCTTATTATTATATTCTACATATCATTTTGATACCATTGGTTCAAGGTGTGAATTCATTCACACCATACTTTGTGATATTTATCACACAACGGAGGAGTGATCTTTTTTGTTGTTGTTTTTACTTCTTCAATTCTACCTTTGTAAGTCTACTTACCGCTTCCGTTGAAGACATGTCATCAATGTAGGGCTAACTCTTTTATGGTTTGATACAAGGGAGTAGCATGGGGCTGTATTGGATGTTATTTATCACTCTATTAATGGATAATAACTTCTTTTAAATGGGATTTTTATTTGATGATTTTAAAACATATTCATCCTTATTGAATTTATGGTCACACATTTCAAGTGCTAATACGAAACTCTACCTTGGAGTGCTCAAAACATTGATCCTTCAAGTGTATAGGTGATTTGTATTAGGGTGTGTAGGTATTAAACCAGTAAGTGATGATTTCGTTTGATCTTCTTAAATGAATCCATCTCAATTATAAGAAATTGAAATCATTAAAAAAGTAATTCATCCTATCCACCCCGAGCGATAACCTAGGATCAACTCATTATTTTAAATTTAATTCACTTAAATCTTTTAGTTATCTTTTAAACCCATATAAAATCAACCCAAGTTGGCCACTTCATAGCCAAAAACAGTCCATAGAATGTACGTGTCTATAGTTTTCTTCTTAGGTCTCTAAGGATTCGATAACCCAAGCTAAACGACAAGGACCATTCTACCTTCACCTCTTTGGTAAATTTGAGCGAGAATAAAATTTTGATTTAATGTCGCTAGCTCGACATGAACCCCCCAAATTACCCAATACCAACTTTCAACATTTTATGAACCCCATATTTATCCACTTATACTTTATTGATATTGATTATTTGTTTATAATTTGTGTCATGTAAAAACCAATGTTCTAAAATGGGCAGGTAAATCCAAGGAATATTAGAAATGGTGGATTAAATTTCTTTTTTAGTCTTTACAAAGAAATTAAGAATCATTACCTCTTTATTGGTTTCAAGATAAGAAATTTTGAAAATCGGAAGTTTTTGGCTATCCCCAATGAATGGAAACTTGAGAGTGGATGGAAAGTCATTTCATTTAAGTTCGAGTAGGCTAACACTTTCAAACATAGGTTGGAACTTTGAATCAAACATAATTTCCTTTTCAAAATTTCTCAATAGAATTGGTTCCTTTTCAATAGAAGATTCAACCACAAAATTGGAAAGATCAATTTTATTAATGGGTATTGCCTTGATGTTTGTGATTTCTCTCAATAGTCCAATGGTTGATGTTTTTGAAAATTAATCAATAGAGTTATACTTAGTAGACTCAATCCATGATGTCAAATTCTCATCTTTTGAATCCAAAAAGTCAATTTCATCTCTATTTAAATACCCTTAAACAATTCCTTGATCCTATTTATCTTCCCCAAATCCAATGGTTTTCTCTTTAGGAAATTCATGAGAGGTTTGTGGGAAACTAGACACTTCACATAAGGTTATGGAAGGGATACTTTGTGTAGGGATGGGTTACTCACAAGTTTTAATGCTTTGTAGTTCTAACCTCAATGATGAAACCTAAAAATTCATTATCTCCATTTTTTGACACAATTTTTCAAGTAATGAATGTGGATTAGGATGGGTAAGTGGTTGAGACAGATGGTCTATTCCAGGAGGATAACTATGTTGTTGGAATTCCATAGGAGGATGTTCAAATTGGCTTTGTGGGGACTGAAACTCATTATATTTTGGAATGTTTTGTGGAGAATAAGAGTTAAAACATTGTGTATCAATTGGTTGTTGGTTATCACACCAGTAGAAACTAGGATGGTCATTGTACATCACACTTGGTGTGGAGTGATCAATGTAAGGAGAGGTTCCCGATGTTTGGATTTGTTCAAAAGGGTTTTACATAGGAATGAAATTAGGGATGAGATAAGAGAAGTGGGATGAAAAAAATGATGATAGTTTCTAAGATAACTTACTTAGGTACCTGGAAACGGCGCCAAAATTTGATTCTCGCTCAAATTTACCCAAGAGATGAAGGTAGAACAGTCCTTGTAGTTTAGCTTGGGTTATCAAATCCTCAGAGACCTAAGAAGAAACCTATAGACACGTACATTCTAGGGACTGTTTTTGGCTATGAAGTGGCCAACTTGGGTTGATTTTATATGGTTTTAAAGGATAAATAACAGATTTAAGTGAATTCAATTTAAAATAATGGGTTGATCCTAGGTTATCGCTCGGGGTGGATTGGATGAATTATTTTTTTAATGATTTCAATTTCTTATAATTGAGATGGATTCATTTAAGAAGATCAAACGAAATCATCACTTTCTGGTTTAATGCCTACACACCCAAATAATAATCACCTATACACTTGAAGGATCGAAGTTTTGAGCACTCCAAGGTAGAGGTTCATATTAGCACTTGAAATGTGTGACCTTAAATTCAATATGGATGAAGATGTTTTAAAATCATCAAATAAAAATATCATTTCAAAGAAGTGATTAGCCATTAATGGAGTGATAAATAACATCCAATACATCCCCTTGATACTCCCTTGGATCAACCCATAAAAGAGTTAGCCCTACATTGATGACATGTCTTCAACGGAAGCGGGAAGTTGACTTACAAAGGTGGAATTGAAGAAGTAAAAACAACAACAACAAAAGATCACTCCTCCGTTGTGTGATAAATATCACAAAGTATGGTGTGAATAAATTCACACCTTGAACCAACGGTATCAATGTTATAAGTAGAATAACAGAATAAGAGTAAAAAAATAACTTTTATTAAGAAAATAAGGTTAATTAAACAACTTACATGAGAAAGAAATGCGATTACAAACACAAAGCGGCAACATAACACTACAATGAAACCAAGCACCAAATATTATCAAATCCTCCACCACCACTGCCTTAAATAGTCATTTTGGAAGCCTTGGGTAGAGCCACCCACATTAAAAGTCTCTTCAATTAATTGTGGTAGGCCATAGGTGTGTGGAAAGTAAGGGAGAGTTGATTTTTCAACCCTTGACCCGAGGTGGCAGCCAGATTTCCTTCAATGAACAGATGAATTTGGAAGACCTTATAGATTGCCGAATAAGAGTGGTCCATAGAAGAAGATAATGGATCTACGGATGTCTTCTAACCTTCTGTAAAAGTTGGTCCCATTTGGAGTTGTGGATTACGATATATGATCAAATTAGTAGGCTGTTATTCTGGGCTGTAGAATCTGGCCCAGAATTTTACCTCTAAATTGGGACGCCTCAATAGACACTATGGAGGCAGAATTAGAATTGTATAATGAAGAGTGATTTGTTACTATACATATATTCTAGCATCCCAGAAAATTTGGGATTCATTGGGCCTGTATGTTGGGCCCCACAGTCTTATAGGTGGGATGGTGTCCAATCTGCCTTCTCTAGAATTGCTTCCATTCATCTCCAAATATCTCCATCATCGTTTATGAATCATCCGTTGATCCCTGAATGAAAAATGTTCACATTTAAGTGTAGATAAAGTTCCAAAAATATCAAATTAAAATATTGATATTTACATTTCTTAGAATCAGATGATTCATTGGGCCTAAATTGGCGTATATTAGGCATGATGTGCACAAATGATGAGAATGGATGTTCATAATGAAAATGCACTAACTCAGGCCCATAAGATCAAAAAATGAACATTTAATACCATTAAAATGTAATTAAAATATATGTTTTAATTGGTTAATCAGGTGGCCTTGAGTTTGAGTCTCCAAGAGTACTTTTTGGTTGGTGTGTTTTGTGTGGATTTTCTTTCAACATTATAATCACCCCTCCTTAATGGAGGGTAGGGGATATAACGACATGTTGACTGGTAGCATGATCTACTCATGTGACTAGAAGGATGATGTGATGTGACTCGAAGGTGACACAATGTGGAAACATGCAGACACCATCGAGTGGGTGGCTTGAAAGAGATATGTGTGTAGTGGGGCATATAAACCAACCCTCTGCCCAAATAGATTTCTGATGTGGTATAGAGGGATGACTTGTCATGATGCGATGGACGGTGATGTGAAATTATTGTGTTGGAAGGGGAGTGACATGATGTAAAGGCTGGTGACATGTCATGATATAAAGTTACTCATTTGGAACTTTAGGTCATTTCCTTCAGGGTCCATTGATCCATATTCTACTATGCCTTTAGGGTATTTAACACTTGGACCTTCAGGCCACTTATATGAAATAAAATAGGACATTTGGGTATTTTCCCATCCTCGTGGGGAGGGATGACATATGCTGAGGAGGAGCAGTTCTATGTTGTCTTGTCTAGGTGATTCCCTCTAAGACCTATGCATCATGTAATTGTCTCTGAGCCTTCAGGCCTTGTAAGGGTTACACCTCACCCCTTTAAAGGTGGATTATCTAAATAATAAAAAAATGAAGGCCTTCGGTCCATTAACAAAAAAACACCTCTACCTAATATAGGTTAACTAATTACAATATTATTAATCACATTATTAACTATATTTTTTTAATAATTCTTAATTATTATTACATTTTCAACAATTATTAATTTTCATTATCGTTTCTTCATTAATTATTATTAATTATATAATCAATTGTTATTATTTATTAACAATTAATAATGTAATTTTTTAATTTATGAGAAAATAATAATTTTTAATAATTAATTAGGTGATGAATAATAATTATCAATGTAATTAATAAATACTATATTCAAACGAGTGTGAGTTCAAGTGGAATGAGAACAACCTGAAATGAAACTCTTCATGGGTTTAACCATGGGAATATCCCTTCTACCCTAAATAATTTTGGGGCCGGTTCCTTTGAATGCATGGGGTGGGACCCTCTAACATCAACAATGATGACGCCAGAAGGGGTGTGGCTTTCCCTTACACCCGATTTCATGCGTGCGTAGTGGGAATCACACTCAATGGTAGGCCATGAAAGTTCTTGGGGCACACATTGGTTGGCATGAATGATAGGCGGCAAAAGATGATGATGGTAGGGGGAACCTGATTGTAGTGGTGCATCATTAGAGTAGTGTGCATGATAGTAGATGGCATATGTGGGAATGTGGGCCGCATTGTAGGGAGGGGTCTGTGTTTGGGATACATGTAGTAGGGTAATAATGGAACCAAATGATGGAAAAATTGGACTTTAAGCCATTAATCCAGGACTTCGAGCCACAAGGACCACGATATTTCTTCATCTTAGGCCGGTTTATGATTCCCTTTGGGGATGTTTAAGGTTTGATCCAGTTTTCCAAGGTTTATGTGTATTTTTATGTTTGTAATCCCCTTTACCTAGTATAAATTAATAAAAATAACATTATTACTAATTAATAATAATAATTAATATATAATTAAAATATTAATAATTTTTAATCACAATATTAGTTATTAATAATTAATAATTATTAGATTTATACTTCTAATTAATTCCTATATTAATTATTATTAATTAACATACTAATTATGATTATTTTCATTATTAATTTTTACTAGTTAATTAATTAATTAATTAATTATTATTACTAATTATAAATAATTATTCTTAATTATTTTATTTTTATTAAATATTATTAATTATATTTTATATTATTAATGTTGTTAATTATTTAAAATAATTAGCATTAATAACATATTATTACCAATTATATATTATTACTTACATGTTCTTATTAATAATATAATATTATTCTAATACTAAAAATGTGAAACTTGATTCTCACATTTATAATCCTTAAATAATTTTAACAGCTACACTCTTATAAAAGGGATCCTTTAGTGATATTTTTAATAATATTTTAGAATTACATTAACAGAAGTAATACTGAATATAAAAACAAGTAAATGTTATTTAAAATGATATATATAACAAAAAAATAAAACAATTTACAAATTTTTAATGTTACTTAATTGAATGTCATTCAAAAAAGTTGTGTTTAAAATAATAATATCGTGTAATTGTCAATTCACCTATGGTATGCTGGTTATTTATTAGTAAATTTTGAAAAACTGATAAGGTAACATTGATTGAATTTAATTTCATGAATGATGATTAATAAACATTTCACAGTTACACCATCTTTATAAATAAAATATCAGTAAATAATAGAGGAAAATATAGAATATGTGTAACGACCCGAACTGTTATAATGAAATTTCCCCTTTTAATTTATTTAAATGTCTTATTATGTAATATCGTTATAAAAAACACATGAAATTATTTGGTTTTATTATATTCTGTTAGATTTAATTGATAATTAAGAACCATTACCATTGATAATATAGTCATTTAACAGTGATCACATGATTAATATAAATATAAGGCTTTAATAAATCCAATTGACATAGAAAAAGGAAGTGACGACCTCATCAAGTAGGATTGTACCCTATGAATCCCATTTATGAGAGATTCCAAGGGAGATATAATCTCTAGGATTTTCCCTTGACCAATACCAAGCCAATATCAAACAACACAAACATGAGTTAAACTGTTAATAGGAGAAGTTCAAACTGATTGTGATCACAATCGAAACCATGTGTGCCAAACCACCCCATAAAAGTCCCACCACCACACACCTTACCATTAGGGGTTTTCTAGTATATTAAAGGGATATGTATCAATACCGTAACAATATGAGTATGCACATTATTTTTATATAATAATTAATTTATTTTCATCCTGTTATTGTTACTTTATAATTTTTTTCATTTTGATTCAATAAAATACAATTAGTATTTTTTGTTTATATTCAAATCCAATTAAGGAATATATTTTTATGAATTAATGTATTTTTGAAATAAATAATATTTTAATAAAATATTATTATTAAATAATTTTTATTAAATATAATTGATCATATAATTTTAATGATGTCAAATGTAATGTTTATAAGGGTTCAAAAACTATTATTATAAAAAACCCAACATTTCTTAATAAATGTTGATTTTGTTTTAAAAGTGAAAATTGACATATTAAGAAAATTATTTAGATAAAATGAATATTATTTTTGGAATCAAAACATTGAAATAATTCAATGGTTAATTTTTCATAATTTTCGGAGATAGTCTATTTTTGGGTAAAAATTAAATACCGTATAAATATACTTTGTGTATTATGACATCATAATGACCCAAAAGTGATGTAATAAAAACTATAAAAGGTATTCATGACCAAATATATGTTTTAAATTTCAAATAGTGTGGTTTTAGGTTTATTTTATTTTATTTATATATCCATTATGAATCCTCCCAAACTTATAATATATTTTAATGTTTTTAAATCTTTTCTTTAAGAGTGTGAATCACTTCTACATAATGAAGGTAATTATTTTATTAATTTCAGACCTTATCCATATAAAATAATGATAACCACTCCAATTTTGTGTAAATACCTTGACCCCCATTTCTTAGAGACGGTTCCTTACTTTAATAAAATGTTATGATTACCAGGAAGTCGCATCCTGAAGGAACAAATAGTTTAATAGCTTTTGAAAACAAGATACCTACATAAGTTCAACATTACAATGTGAAAGGAAATATAATAAGTAAATCACATTGTAAACATCCATATATCTCAGATTATCCTTGCAATTCATTCATAATATGCTTCTCCACATCCTGGGGAAAAATAAAATATAAGAAAGGGGTGAGGTCAAATGCTCAGTAAGGGTAAGTAATACAACAGAAGCATAAGTAATAAGGCATGATGAATAAATAAAAGTACACATGACATTAAAAGATAAAATTGAGCATAATATGACTAAATTTTTTTTTTTATTATTCAAACACTTTTAAGGAAAAATAATCAACATATACATTCATATTGAATCTAACATATGAAATGTAAATTACTTTCCCCAATCATTAAACATAAATTCTAACCATTTGGAGGGATATGGTGAATGGTATCCAGATAGCACATCCATATTCAAACTATTCTCAAACCATTAAATAAAATATTTTAGATTATATAATAAAATATTAATCTCAACTAATCCTATGAATCAATAAGAGTGTTGAAATTGATGAAAATACTCTTATAGAATAATCGAGTAATTCTTGAGAGAAATACTCTTTTACTTTGAAAAGAATAGTTGTTTTGGAAAAATATTTGTATAAAACTATAATTGAACTAAGACATTTTTTTTATAATAAAGTAAGTTATTTTATAAAAATAATGGGGTTTAAAACATATTATATAGAGTACTTGAAGATATGTAAGAATTCAAGAACATCCCTTGAATCAGGCTTGTTTATTAGGAAGAATTTGAGAAAGATCCTTTTAAAAAATGTAACTAACCATAACATAAAAAATGATTTCGATTGGTACATATATTTATAACATTAAAACATAATTTTTTAGGAGTACATACGAATAATTAAGAATTTAATTGGGGTAAATAGAGAAAAAAGAGTAACCCAAATGAAAATGGAGGTTCGGGTAGAAAACCCTTACCAGTTTGTAATCAATCAAATCACATGACCCAAAATTAATAATAATAAAATGATACATTTAATAACATTAAAATAAATAGATTCATGGTATTATACATAAATGGGTATTATACATAAACTATACACAATAAATAGTGGTGAATAAGGAATATCTCACAAAAATGGAAGGGAGATGAGAAAACCCTTTCCTTATATCCGAATGTATTCTACGCTTGACCTTAAGGTCCTGGATAATCAAACTAAATCTATTAATTAATTAAAACACAAAAATTTATATATGTATTTTATATATTAATATTTTATTAATTTCATTTATGTACTTTTTTATGGGTTATAAGATACAAATTTATTTCTTGGGATCATTCGTTTCCTTGGTTTTCACGACCAGTATACTTGTATATGAGAATGGAAGTTCATGTGGAATGGATATGACTCTCAAGAATTGAATTTATATGATAATAATGAACATATATAATATTAAATTTTATATATAATTTATTTTTTTATATTTTATGAATATGAGTTATTAGATAAAACATTATTGATAACCGTTTAAAATATTTTGGCGGTATTTCGATCATCTCAAGCTAGTTTCTTCATATGAATTAGTATTATGTATATATACTTTTTACAGAAAATTAAATAATACATAATAAATATTTTATAATCTGGGTCAACCATAAATATAGTTTCATTACCAGCCTTGTAGGAGAAATTAAAGAACGAAGGTTCATCGTCCATGAAGGTTGTAAATTGGCATCTCCCGGATGATGAATTTGTTTTTTAAATAAAAGAGAGGGAGAAAGTATTTTGGGGAATGATATTCCATTAAAATTATATCATTCCATTATATAGATGACACTGGAGTTATCATGATAATTTTGATAGAGGAGTTTTGGAGAAAACAATTAAATAATGTAAATTGAAAATGAAATTAAAATAAAAAGGAAGATGGTTTACCTCTTGAATTAACCTCCTTGATGACCTCCTTAAGGATAGGTGTTTTGGTACTTTGGAAATAAAAAGAGATACAGGATATGGGGATAGACTTGGTAATAGTATTTTTTCATAACCATTACAAGAATCAAGGCTTAGAGGAGTTAAGAGGGGGGGTGGGGGGTGAGGGTGGCTTTTATAGTGGAGGAGAGGGGTGATTTTTGAATATCTAATTAATTATTTTATTATTTTTTTCAAGACAAGAAATAACATTGATTCTTGTGAATAAATATATTAATAAGTTTATATGAGTTCTAACCAAGGTTTCTTACATTATACATGTCTCAAGGAATAGTGTATTTATCTTATAATGTATTTACACTATAAATTGTCGCATTTTACTATTCACTAAAAATTCAAGTATTTTAGAAAAATCTCAAAAATTCACACTAACCATTTTTTAATATGTAGAATCTAAGAAATGGATTCCATTTTATAAAAATAGTTTTCTAAATATATAACATTTTATTTTTAAATAAAATCATTTATTTCTAGAAAAGTAATGATTTTAACGTCAAAAATGATTTTATAACACTTTTAACAATTCACTATGGTCTCATAAAATTATAATAAAATCATAAAACAAAAACAATATTTATGAATAAATTATATAAAAATGAGTTTTCTTTTAAATAATTTTATTAATTATAAAATTTAATTAAAGATTTATGACATATAAAAATACCGACACTTAAATATTAATTTTTAAAATATTCACCCACTTTTATTATGATATAATTATATCATACTTTTTTTTATGAGACATAAATTTTATTTATACTTTAATCGGTGATTTCACTTTTCATCAGGCTGATTTACTATTCATAAGGGACATATTACTATTCCTAAGGGCATGTTACTATTTCATTAGTATGGGTTCCTTAACATTTAGAAATTCATTTTATTTATTTTATTATTCATTTATAAATATTGTATTATGTTCTCTATGGGGTTTTATATGATTCATACTATATAAAATAAACATAAGATGGAAATTTTCATTCATATAATTTTTGGCTGTTACATTTGGTAGAAACCATGGGAAAAAGCATGTTATTTTTTATGATTTGGGATATTTTATTATGTAGAGTCCAAAACCAAAATAATAAATAAATCCCCCTATTTTCCTATTTAAATCCATCTAATTTCCTATTTATATTTACTCAAAATCCTTATAGAATTTCCATATTCTTCCATCCACTCTCCAGAGTCCTCCAAAGGTTCCCCAAGCTCTTAATAATCCCCTCTCAAGCATTTGGAGTAACACACCCAATTAAGGGATTCACTTTTCTCATTTCCATTTAGGCACTTATTTTATGTCATGTATCTTAAATTCCATTTTATTATGTTGGGATATGTACTTTCATATTTTGCTTACATTACACTTAATTTATAAATAATTAAATTCTCCTTTCACTGCCAATAATCCTCCTATGATCCTTTATGTTCACCCTTTACCATGCCGAAATATAGTTAGGGATTTTTTTTCATTATTCAAGTTTCTTCATTAACTTATTCCTTCTAATTCAAAATTTTTAATGTCAGGATATTCTTTAACATGTCCCTTTTACTGCCCATTTTATATTTATGTAATGATATAACCCTTTCCCTCTCATCAACCCATTTTTATGAATCATTAAGTGATTTTTTATGCTACCAAAAATATCAACCTGATTTTCAATGCCAAAAACATTGTGTAGTGAATACCGTACCCATTTCATTTCAAGGGTGTTCACCTTTATGTACATATAATTCTTGATTTGGGACTTACATGTTTTTATTCCACACTCCTTGACCATGGAATACATTATGATAATGAATGAACCCATGTTGCATGATCAATGCGACACACATAAGCATGAGAATGAAATAAATGTGATGAGTGCACCCAGAATTATATAGTGATCTAATGAATTGGGTAATGTTTAGTCTCATGAGACATCATGTTGGGATAAGGAGTGAACCAGATTCATTTTTGGGACTTCTTCCACCATTTTTCCTTAGCGGTTTATCCTTGACCAATGTTTATGATTCAATGTTTCAAGTTGTTTCTACATTTCTTATCTCATGATTATTAGGCTATATCATGTATTATTGTTCATGTTTATGATTCCTACTCATTTAATGCACCATTTATATGTCTACTGTCTAACATGTATCACATTATTCCATTTTTATTCCCTTATAGATCTTTATATCTCTTCCCTTTCTTATGTTTCTCCCTGGTTATCCCGTGCAATTTTAAAATCCATGGAATATTATAATCATGTTAAGGAAGTTTTCAATAAAGTTGATGTATTTCCTATTTTAAGTTCATATTTAATTTACCTATTCCCCAAATACACTATAGTTCCCAATATTTCAAGTTGTATTATGTTTACATTAATGTCATATATCATGTATTACTATGAAATAAAGAACACAGTTTCTATAGTTGGTATTAGAGAAAAATTTTAGTTATTTTTGAGATTAGGATTAGAAAACTTTAGTGAAATCTTTAGGGATATGACTAAGTATAATAAAACATCCTTATTTTTTTAAGTATAAAGTAACTGGTTTATCAATAAAATACATTTTTTGGATACTACAAGTGGACGTGATTCTAGAATAGATGTACCTAGGTGTAGTTGTAATGAACCAAACTTTTATTAATGAAAATTCCTCTTGATCTAATTAAATGTATTACTATGTAAAATAGTTGTATAAAATATATGAAATTCCTTGATTTTATGTTTTTTGGATTTTAAAATACTATTAATAATTATTATCATTGTTAATATAGATGTTGAACAGTGATCACATTATTAATATAAATATAGGATTTTAATAAATCCAATTTATAGAAATAAAGGAAGTGATGACCTCATCCATTAGAATTTCCCCCTAAGAAGCCCAATTTTCAAAGATCAGAATGTAGGTAGAATCAATGGACTTCAGTCTTGACCAAGACCAAGACGAGCTTCAACACGTTAAGCTTGAACGGAACAACCTACATGAGAAGTGGAAATTAATAGAGATTACCACCCGAGTGATGTTATCTAAGCCACCCCAAGAGTTTGTCACCATCACACACCTTACCCTTAGGTCTTATGCGGGTGTTATAAGGGGTTACCTAACAAGGCATTAGTTAATTTTTTTGTGATCCCTTTTATAAATAAATGTCTTATTCCATTAATGAGAATTGTTTTTCTTAAAAATATAATGATTTAGATAAATTGATTTTTTCTAGTAAAATGGTACTTTTTAGAAATATAAAAATTATTTTATTAAACTAAGGTTTTATTAATATTTTAGTGTTATAAGAACTCTCCTTTTAATTATAATTGGTGATTATATTCCTTATTGTTTTACTGTATAAATGAATGAGTATTTAGTTTGATAAGAATTATATTTCCTACGATAAAACTGAAATTGAATTTTTAATTAATGAAATTATTTTGATGAATTAATTAATTTTTGGAATAAATAATATTTTAATAAAATATTATTATTATGTAGTTTTTATAAGTGATCATATAATTTTTATGAATCCAAATGTAGTTTTTTTAAGGTTTGGAAACTATTTTGGTCAAAACCCGCCAATTTTCAATAATTGAAGGATTTTATTTTAAAAGTGAAAATTCAAATATTTATAAAACAATTTAGATAAAATGAATATTATTTTTGGAATCAGGATGTCAAAATTATCCAATAGTGAATGTTTCATAATTTTTTGAGAAAATTGAATTTTGGGGTAAAAATTAAATATCGTATAAATATGTAATGTATTTTATGACATCATAATGACCCAATAGTTTTGTAAGAAAATACAATAAAAGTTATAATCTTCCAATATATGTTTTAAATTTAAAATAATTTGATTTTAGATCTGTTTGATTAATTTTGTGATGCCTTAGTAGACCCCCCCCAAGACTTATAAAATATTTTAACATTTTAAAATGATTTCCTTGAGAGTGTGACTCACCTCCACATAATAAAGCCTAATATTTTAATAAGTTTGGACATTTAAATTATAAAATAATTTTTCCACTCCCCTTTGTATACAAACATGGGAAGAAACTATGGGTTTATTTGTGGTTTTGAATATTTAATTTTATAGATTCCAAAACCTAAATTTGTGAAACATTAAATAATTCCCCTCTCTTTTCTTATATAAATCCTCCCAAGATCCCACTTCTCTTCACTCAAAAGCCTTAGAGAACATTCCTACTCTTCCCTCCTCTTTCTAGAATCCTCCCAAGGTTCTCCAAGATCTCAATAAGCCCATCCTCATGCTCTTGAAGTCACACACTTCCAAGTAAGGGATCCTCACTTTCCTTTCTCCCTTATTTATGTCCAAGTTTCCTTATATTGTTATTCCCTTTTATATTCTATTAAAAATGCTGGGGTATGATTTCAAAACTCCCCTATACATACCTTATTATGATTTAATGATGATATACCACTTTCTCTCTCATTTATTCCTCCCATGTACACCCGTTACCATGACAAAATTCCATTAGTGATTTCTCTCTCCTCATTTACATTCAAATAATTATTTTATATTATTCATCTAAATTCCATTTAATATGTTGGGATATAATTTTCCATGACCCCCTTACTGCCCATTTCATTATTTTTATTGGGATATAATGTTCCATGACCCCCTTACTGTCCATAAGTGATTTCTCTCATCAAACCATTTTATGATTTCTATTTGACATTGTTATGATGTCAAAGTTACACAAAAGTTTCCCTTGCCATAATCATCATGTAATTGAATACCATAACCATTTCTCAATCGAGGGTATTCACATTTATGAACATGTACTTGTTTATTTAGGACGTAAATTTGTGTATTACATATCTCTTATTCATGGAATAAATTATGATGTTTAATGAAATCCGTGTTGTATGGTATATGTGAAACACTTATGCATGAAATGTATTGATTAAGAAGGGTATACCCTGATAGTGCTCCAATGCATTAGGTAAGGAATAGTATCACGATACATCATGTGAAATGAGTGTTTAATAATGATAATTAATGTGAAATGAGGGTTTACACATGTTCCATGTGCAATGAGCCTTGGATCATGCTAATATCATGTTAAATGTTCTTACAACATCTGCATGTTATGATAATCATGCTATATCTTGCATTTATGTTCATTTTTATCTTATGATCCATTGATATGCCTATTTTCTAACATGTATTGTATTCTTCAGGTTATTCCTTGTTTACTCTACTGGGATTTATAGCTCACTATTTTCTTATGTATGTCCCCTAGGTTATCCCAAGAAATAATGGAATGTTATGGTCATGTAAAAGAATTTTTCAATAAAGATGTTGTATTTTATGTCTTAAGGTTTCATGTAAGGTTCCTCATTTCTCAAGACACTAGAACTCTCGATCCTCAGAGTTTTCTTAAGTTCAATTTATGTAATAAATCATGTTTATGTGTGTAATAAAGAGTATAGTTGTTATAGTTGGTATAATAGTATAGGTTTAGTTATTTTTGGGATTAAAATTAGAAAAACCTATTGAAATCCTTAGGTATAAGACTAAGTATAATAAAACATACCAAAATTTTGGTGAGTATAGACTACGTGGTTTATCAAGAAAATACATTCCTATCTGGATACAAACAAGTAGATGTGGCTCTAGCATAGATGTATCTAGGGGTAAAACTTGATAACAATGCTTTGAGCTAGACTCGAATGGGAACTGGTGCACGAAAACATGCCTTATTGCACTCCTAGTTCGGCACTTCTGGGGGATATGATTTGTAAATTCATAAGATTAGTATGAACCATTATAAAAGGTATAAAAAATTACCCTAAAAATATATGTTGGTAAGTTGATCATGGATAACATAGATTGAAGCCTATAAATTCATAAGTTAGGGAAATAAATGTAATTTATAAGTTATAACTTTTTTTCATTAGATTACCATTTCTATTTTACCCCTACCTTTACTTTTATTCCATCCAATGGTGGTAATAGGAAGACTACAGATAACCTCCGATGCAAAGATCAATATGATGATTGTTCTAATGAGATGCCCAATTTGATTATAGTGGTAATCACAAACTTTTTAATGACACTCTCATAGTTAAATCATGTTTTTAATAGAGACATGGGTCAAGAGGATTGTCCACCCCTCCAAGTAAGAACAATACATAATCGAGATCTTCATGAGACAAAGGACTCATACTTTTAGTGGATTATCTGATCCCTCAATCTCCGAACAATGGATCAATTCAATTGAGAAGATCTTCTCTATCCTTCATTGTTATGAACTAGAGAAGGTTATTATGGATGCTAATTGTATGGAGGGTGAAGGTGTTCAATGGTGTACATTGATAAAAAATACGAAGAAAAAGTAATAGATTTACGTATTGGAATGGAATGATTTTTAGAAAATGTTTTTCAATAAATATTTTCCTCTCACCCTCTGACTTAAGATGAAAATGGAATTTCTTTCCCTCAAGAAAAAATATGACTAATCCACCATATCATATGAGGAAAGCTTCATAAGGCTTTCATGATACACCTCCAGCTTTGTCGTTGCCCTTGAATTCAAGTTTAACTGCTTCTTTGGTGGGCTAAAACCTAGTCCACAAAAATCCCTAGCGATCCGTGATTTTGATAGCTATGAGGAAATAGTCTGATGTGCTCTCAAAGTTGAAATAGAGATTAGTGAATCATAGGGGTATTTTGGGGATAAGAAATAGAAAGTGGACTCTAATTTTAGTAGTCCGATGGATAAATCTAATGGTGCTAAGATATTATAACATCCCACTTGCCCAAGGTGCATAAAGAAGCACCCCAAAAATTTCCTAAAGAGGACAATGAAATGCTTTAGGTCTAGAAGAGAAGGGAACTTAGCCATTAATTATTGATAAGAAAAACTCGATGCTGCGACAGAGGAGAGGAATGCTCCGTTCGAACCTCAATGCATTATTCATTGTTTAAACTGTAAATAACCTGGGCAATTTTTGAACCAGTGACCTATTCCAAGGGTTTTCGGAGGAAACCAACAACCTCCAAGGAAACACGGGAAATTTTTTTCCATCGCTAATATTGAAGAAAATCCTGACAACAAAGAGGTGATAGGTACACTGGTTATTCATTTAAGAATATAAAACATACTTCTTGATTATGTTTCTACACATTCTTTTACATCCCTATAGTTTAGTAGAACAATCCCAACACCACCACAAATCATTGAAGTAGATATTTCAGTGAGAATGGAAAATGGAGCAATTATTGCATCCCATGAATATAACTCCTGCCCTGTTATAATTTTTGGATTGAAAATCCTGAAGAACCTTATCATACTACCTCTGGTGAAATTTTAATGCAATTCTTGGAATGGATTGGCTTTCTCTATATAAAGACAACATAAATTTTCATGGGAGGGAAATCACTCTCCATATGGAGAATCGACCCGCAATTCTATACATGTGCAAGGAGGTGGATGAATCTTCTTTAGCACCATCATCTCAAGTGTCAATATTACCACCCTATGAGAACGTGTATATTGATCATATGATTGAGTCTAAAGAAGGAACCATCCTTGAAGACATTCCTATTATGATGGAATTCACTGAAGTATTTCCCGAGGATTTTTCTAGTCTTCCTCCCAGAAGAGATGTTGAATTATAGATTGATCTTATACCTGGGGCTTTGATAATATCCAAGACTCCATATAGAATGTCTGTTGTGGATCTTAATAATCTAATGAAACAACTACAAGATAATTTGGATAAAGGGGTTATATGCCCAAGTGCATCACCATGGTGTGAAATACTTCTCTTTGTTAAGAAGATGGGTCAATGAACCTTTTCATTGATTATCATGAGACCAAAAAAATCAAAATAAAGAAAAATTATCCTATCCCATGAATTGATGACTTATTTGATCAGATATGTGGAGTACAATACTTATATAATGTGGATTTTTGGTTGGGATATTACCAAGTATGGGTGAATAAGGAGGATATCGCTAAGAATGATTTTCCAACAAGCTACAGGAACTATGAGTTCATAGTAATTTCTTTAGGACTCACTAATGATCAATAAATCTTCATAGAATTGATGAATAGAGTCTTTAGAGATTTCCTCAAAAAATTTGTGGCAGTCTTTACAGATGATATTCTAATATACTCCAAAACCACAGAGGAGCATGGGGAACATCTAAGCACTATAATAGTGACCTTGAGAATGGAGAAGCTCTATGAAAATAACAACAAGTGTGAGTTTTGGTTGAAGTAAGTCTCATTCTTGGGTCATATCATCACAAGAAATGGTATATCTCTGTATCCCTACAATTCAAATTCAATTGAGGGATGGATGAGGCCAACATCTGTGAAGAATATCCATCGCTTCATGGGGTTATATGGATATTATCACCAATTTATGAGAAATTTCTCAAAATTTTCAAACCCTCTTACTATGCTAACTCAGAAGGGAATCAAGTTTTCTGGGACTGATGAATGTGAAGAGGGATTCAAGGAGTTGAAAAGGAGGCTTATCACGGCTCCCATTCTTACACTACCTACAATTGGAGAACTTTTCATGGTATTCAGTTATGCTTTGAAGAAGGGTTTGGGCTGTGTGTTGATGGAAAATGACATTCATTACTTATGCTTCAAGGAAATTGAAATTCCATGAGAAAAACTATCCAACACATGATCTAGAGTTTGATTTAATAATAATTTATTTAAAATTTTTGCAACATTACGTCTTTGGGGAGAAGTGTGAAATATATATGAATCACAAAAGCGTCAACTATATATTCATACAAAAGGAGCTGAATATGCTTCAATAAAGATGGTTAGAGATGATCAGAAACTATGAATGATCAATTCCCTAACATCCAAGGAAGGAAAATAAAGTGGCAAACACTCTAAGTAGAAATGACCCAATGATTCCTTCATTGATGAGAATTTAAAAGGTTCCAATATTCTTATATTTGATGAAGATGGATGTGGGAGCCATAAAGAAGGGAACATCATCAATCCTTTCACAAATGATTGCTCAACTGACTCTTTTGTAAAGGTTAAAGTATGATTAAAAAGATGATGTGGGAATTAAGAAGAAAGTGGAAACTATCAGAAAATGTAAATCCTTAGAGTTCAATGTTAATGAAGTAGTAATATTGAGATTTGGGTCAAGACTATGTGTTCTATCAAATATAGAGATAAAGAATGAAATTTTTTATGATGCACAGAGTTTGAATTTCTCTATTCACCCAGGAAACACCAATATGTATCAAGATCTATAAGAGAATTATTGGTGGGATAAAATGAATACGGAGATCACTAAGTATACATCAATGTTCCTGGTATGTCAGCAAGTGAAGGTTTAGAGGCATAAGTCTAAGGGGATGATGCAACAAATACCCCTACCAACGTGGAAATAGGAGAACATAACCATGGAATTTGTCACCAGACATTCGAAGAAATCCAAAGTAAACAATGCTATCTGGGTTGTTGTGGATCATCTTACAAAGACAATATACTTCATTGAAATTCGAGAGGATTTCTCATTAGATAAACTAGAATAGATATACATACGAGAAGTGGTGATGTATCATGGAGTAACACTATATATTGTATCTTATTTAGATCCAAGATTGACCTCTATGTTCTGGATGAGTCTCCAACATGATCTAAATACTGATTTGAACTTTATTACGAATTATCATCCTCGAACTGATGGCCAATCTATGCGGACTATACAAACACTTGAGGAAATGTTGAAAACATTCTCAATGGACTTCAAAGGAGGATGGGATCAACATCTTCCTCTGGTCGAGTTCTCTTACAATAACCGTTTCCACTCAAGCATCTAAATGGATCCTTATGAAGCCCTTTATGGGAAGAGGTGAAAAACACCAACCTGTTGGGATGAAGTTTGGGGGTGAACACTCCTAGGTCCAGAATTGGTCGAAGAAATGGTAGAGAAGGTTAATACCATCCAATAACACAATAATGCTACTCAGAGTTGAAAAAATATCTATCCTGATAATCATATATGAGACCTAGAGTTTGATGCTGGAGACATGGTATTCCTCTGCATATCATCGATGAAGAGAGTTATGAGATTTGGGAAGAAGGGAAAGATTAATCCAAGGTACCTCTACCATTTTGAGATCCTTGATTGTAACGACCTGAAAAAAATAACTTCTTTTATTTATAGATCTATTTATTCCTAATAACTTTTTACTATGTTTTATAATAGAAGAACATCGAATTAATTCAGACCCAAATTGTAGTCTTCAAAAATTATATAATTATTATAACAAATTATGGTATATGGACTAATGATTATTTTAATTAAATAGTATGATTAAAACACCCCTTTTTAAATTTAAATGATAAAATAATTTTACTTTTTTTATGTTAGAAATTTCAGTATGTAATTTCACGATACATTTTTTATGTGCTATTAGTTTTAATAACTAATGATTTTTATATTTTAAAAGTTAAGTTTAACAATTTTAGTTAATTTTTCTGGTTAAATAAATATCATTTTTGAATTTCAAATATCAAGATTTATCTAGGATGCATTTTTATATGTTTTCTAATAAGTATCTATTTTTTGATAAATAGTATTTTATTTGATGAATAGTGTTTGATGAATAGTGTTTTCTTAATGAATATAATTTTATAAATAGTGTTATTTTGATGAATAGTAAAGAAATATTTTGTTTTTAAATAAATTTTTCTCTGAAATGATTTTCAAAAATCCGTCATACAGGGTCATAATCAGGGTGAAAAATGTGGTTAAAAAGATCAAAATAATTTTTTGGTGAATAGTAACACACCCTTATGAATAGTAATGAATATTAAATCGGCCAAAAAAATACAAACTTCACCCATGAATGTATAAATACAATTTCAACATCTTAAAAGTGAAAAAATGATCATAGTATAGGTATTGGTATTTTTGTATGAAAAAAATATTTTATTTAAAATCTTATGATTAATTTAACAATTTAAAATGGAAAAGTATTTTTGTAAAATGTAATAATAAATTTTTACTTTATTTTATTATGGTTATACGATAATTTTATGGGACCTTGATTACTTTCTTAATGTGTTACAAAACGAGTTATAGTTTTAATGTTTTTTTTGGAATAAATAATGATTTTGTTTTAAAATTAAATTATAAATATTTATAAAATTATGTTCATAAAATGGAGCTCATTTTTCAATTCAGAGCATCAATATTCGGGTTGGGTGAATTTATGATATTTTAATAAAATGTTTTGTTTTTCGGTGAATAGTAAAAATACAGTTTTGAGTTTCTTTGTGATTAATGACCTCATAAATGATATAATCCTGATCTAATAATTCTGGTAGACTTGTGAATATTATGATATGTTATGAGGTGTCCCATGTGGCCACAACCATGGGAAAATACCTTGGAGATTCCCTTGTATTTGAAAATAGCATCGATAAGGCGTCCCTTGAAAATTAATAAAATATTCCCTCACTTTTTCTATAAATACCAACACATTACTTCATTTAATTAATTCAAAAATCCTCCTCAATTAAGATCTAGTATTTTACCTCTAAAATAGTCCTTCCATGGTTCCCTCAATCCACCAAGGTCCCAACCTTCAATATGTTGAAGTTACTCTACAAGGTAAGGGAACCTTTCACCCTCCTCTTTTAAGTCATGACTTCTTTTATGTTATGTCTTCTAGTTTCCATTTTATTATGTGATGGTATGTTATTATATATCATTATTTCTGCCTATTTTATGTCTAAATTATGAGAGACCCTTTACACTCTCATAAAATGATTTTCTTGATCTTTTTGTGACGCCGTTAGGCCGCCAAATTTTTCGTAAAAGAAATTGCATCTTCTCATTTTTTATGTTTCCTTTTCATGAGGTTTGACATTCAAATATACATACCATATTATTATTATTTTTTATTCTGTACCCATACTATGTTATGAGTTATTTATGGGTGGGTGATCATTCTCCCCTCTCTTTTCAATATTTTATAAAACCATGTTGTATAGCCGTTATGCTGCAAAATTTTGGCCTCAAAATCTCTCTCTTTTTATCAAGAAATTCTCTTATTTTATTTATGTGAATACCCAAAACTATTTCATTTATAAGGGTATTACTAAAGACATAAATCCTGGAATTGACATAAATATAACCCTCACTCCCTTTCCATGGGTTATAAATGACATAATGATCTTATTTTAAAGTAGTTTTTAAACGTCATGATTTTGACATAAACCCCATTTATTTTATGATCTTTGGGATTTTTATGAAATGTTTGATTATGATATTTGTATATCACATGAAAATAATGACATATTATGGGTGAACCATGATATCTCTCCAATTCATTGGGTAAAGAATTTAATCTTTAGAGATGAAAAGTTTCACGAAACCTTGGTGAATAACCTTAGTAATTTTTATGAAACCTTGGGGATGAACCTTGGTGATATGTTCATGAATTTATAAATTAAATGTTGTAGAAATATATTGATGTTATGATTCATGTTATTTTTATTATGATATTCCTCTACTTCCATTTCTCATGTCTTTATGTTTTCCATCAAATTCTTATTGATATGACAAGTAAACAGATTCCCTTACTTTTCAAACTGGGCCTTCTACTCCCACGTTCCTTTGATGTATGTCTGCAGATTATGAGGTACAGTAATTGTACATAGGATGAGATTTTCAATAATCTTTTCAAGGGGATTTAAAATATTGTATTAAGTTTTCTTGTATTATGTTCCTGATTTCAAATATGCTAAACTTTAAAAGATTCTCTATTTGTAAAATGTAATGAAAAGTTATGTAATAAAAAAGGAGGGATGCCATATTGATCGAATTAGAGTAATGTCCTGTTGACTAGTACTCCCAATGAACCTATCTCAATTACATGATGTATTCTAAGTATCACTTTTGAGGATGTACATACCTGACCCATTGCATGTACGCAATCCATAGGTGGTACCATTGGAGAATGACCTCTTCTATGAAGAGAAGACGGTGAAGATATTATACTGTAAGTAAAAGTTCTATGAAATAAGAAAATTCCCCTCCTCAATGTGTTGTGGTGAAACCACATGTATATAGACGCAACATGGGAATCGAGGGAAGTGATGAAGCAGATTTACCCTCATCTGTGTTAGTCGGGGAAAAGGAAATTTTGAAGGAGAAATTTCTTAAGGGGTAAATATTGTAACGACCCAAACTTTTATTAATGAAAATTGCTTATGATCTAATTAAATGTAGTACTATGTAAAATGGTTATATAAAACATATGAACCTATTTGGTTTTATGTTTTTGGATTTTAAAATACCGTTCAGAATTTTTATCATTGCTAATATAGTTATTGAACAGTGATCACATGATTAGTATAAATATAGGGATTTAACAAATCCAATTTACTCAGATAGAGGAAGCGATGACCTCATCTAGTAGAATTTATCCATAAGAATCTCATTTGTTAGAGCTAAAAAAGTAGTTAGAATCATTGGGCTTCAATTTTGACCAAATCCAAGCCGAGCTTCAACACGTTAATCTTGAATGGAACCGCCTATGGGAGAAGTGGAATTTAATAGAGATTACCACCCGAGCGATGTTATCTGAGCTACCCCAAGAGTCTGTCACCATCACACACCTTAACCTTAGGTCTTATGTGGGTGTTATGAGGGGTTATTTAAAAAGGCATTAGTTACCTTTTTTGTGATTCCATTTATAAATAAAAGTCTTATTCCATCAATGAGAATGGTTTTTCTTAAAAATATAATGATTTAAATAAATTGATTTTTTTGGTAAAATGGTAATTTTTTGAAAAATTTAAATTATTTTATTAAAATTAGGTTCTATTAATATTTTAGTGTTATAAAAACACTCATTTGAATTACAAGTAGTGATTATATTTCTTATTGTTTTACTCTATAAATGATTAAGTATTCAGTTTGATAAGAATTATATTTTCATACGATAAAACCAAAATTGAATCTTTAATTAAATAATTTATTTTGATGAATTAATGAATTTTTGTAATAAATGATATTTTAATAAAATTTTATTATTATATAATTCTTATGAATGATCATATAATTTTTATAAAGCCAAATGTAATTTTATTAAGGTTTGGAAACTATTTTTGTCAAAACCCCTCAATTTTCAATAAATGATGGTTATTATTTTAAGAGTGAAAATTCATATATTTAGAAAATTATCTAGATAAAATAAATATTATTTCTAGAATCCCGACATCGAAATTATCCAATAATGAATTTTTCATAAATTCCTAAGTCAATCGATTTTTTCGTTAAAAATTAAATATCGTATAAATATATAATGTGTTTTATGACATCATAATAACCCAATAGTGATGTAATAAAATACTATAAAAGTTATATTCATCCAATATATGTTTTAAGTTTAAAATAATTTGATTTTATATTTGTTTGATTAGTTTTATGATGCCTTAATGGACCCTCCAAGACTTATAATATATTTTAACATTTTAAAATGTTTTCTTTGAGAGTGAGACTGACCTCCACATAAGAAAGCATAATATTTTAATAAGTTTAGACATTTTCCTTATAAAATAATTTTTTCCACTCCTGTTTGTAAAAACCATGGGTAGAAACCATGGGTTGGTTTGTGGTTTTGAATATTTAATTATATAGATTCCAAAACTCAAGGTTGTGATATATTATATAATTCCCCTATATTTTCCTATGTAAACCCACCCAATGTGCCACTTCACTTCACTAAAAACCCTTATATCACGTCCCTAATCTTCCCTCCTCTCTCTAGAATCCTCCCAAGGCAGCCCAAGCTCTCAATAAGTCCCTCCTCAATCTCTTGAAGTCACACACTTCCAAGTAAGGGATCCTCACTTTCCTTCCTCCCTTATTTATGTTTAAGTTTCCTTATATTGTTATGCCCTTTTATATTCTATTAAAAATGTTGGGGTATGAATTGAAAACTACCCTGTACTGAAATACTTATGTTTGAATGATGACATACCCTTTTCTCTCTCATTAATTCCTCCCATGTTAACCTCTTACCATGCCTGAATTCTGTAAGGTATTTCTCTCTCCTCTTTTACATTCAAGTAGTTATTTTATATTATGCATCTAAATTCCATTACACATGTTGGGATATTATGTTCCATGACCAAATTATTGTAAATTTCATTTCTAAATAATGATAGATCCATTTCTCTCTCATCAACCCATTTTATGATTTCTATTTGATGTTGTTATGCTGCTAAAGTTACACTAAAATTTCCCATGTCAAAATCATCGGGTGAGTGAATACCATACCCATTTCTCAATCAAGGGTATTCACCTTTATGAACATGTACTTGTTTATTTAGGACTTAAATTTATGTATTCCACATCAATTATTTGTGTAATAAATTATTATGTTTAATTAAATCCATATTGTATGGTCTATGTGGCACAGTTACGCATGAAATGAAATGATTAAGATAGGAACACCATGATAGCACTCCAATGAATTGGGTAAATAATAGTATCATGATACATCATGTTCAATGAGAGTTTAATCATGATAATTTATGTGCACAAAGGTTTTACTCATGCTCTATGTGCAATGAGCCTTGGATGATGCTAATATCATGTTAAATGTTGTTTCTACATCTCCATGTTATGATAATCATTCTATATCATGCCTTTATGTTCATGTTTCTCTTATGATCCATTGATATTCATTTTTCCTAACATGTATTGTATTCTTCAGTTTATGCCTTGTTTAATCCTTTACTGGGCTTTATAGCTCACTCTTTTCTTATGTATGTCCTCATGTTATCTCATGTAATGCTAAGTATGAAGGAATGTTGTGGTCATGTTAAAGAAGTTTTCATTAAATATTTTGTATTTTATGTCTTAAGTTGTTATGTAATGTTCCTACTTTACTAAGACACTATATCTATCAATCCTTAGAGTTTTCTTATGTAAAATTTTATTTAATAAATTATGTTTATGTGCATAATAAAGAGCAGGGTTATTATAGTAGAAACGTTGACTAGGTGTGTTAGGCCAAACTCTCTCTAACCTACTACATGATAGCATTCCTTACCGTGCACCTAGTTTTACACTCTCTATGGATGTTATTTGGTAAATTCATAAGCTCATTACAAACCATTATTAAAGAAACAAAAAATTCCCATAAGATTATATATTAGAAAATATATCATGGATAACATAGATTGTATCGTATAAATTCTTAAGTTAATAAATAAATTTAATTTATAAGTTATCCATTTAATGTAATTGGATTTCCATTTATGTGTTTAATAATTTAAAATGATCACGTCTAAATTTCTTTTATTTTATCCAACATCTGGAAATAAGAGGAATCATGTAAAAAATCAATGCGATAGATAATGTGATGACCACCCCAATGAGATACCCAAAACAATGGGAGAAGGAATCAAAAAATTTATGACAATGCTCTTTTTGAAAACATAGGTTCTGAATAGAAGCTTGGATCAATAGGAGCACCCAAATTCCCATAAGAGAGAAAAATACATGATTGATACCTTTATGCGACAAAGGGATCTGAATATCAATGTATCCTACGACCCCTTAATTGTGGAACAATGGATCAATTCCATTGAGAAGATATTATAAATCCTTAAATGTTATGATCAAGATAAGTTTCTAAGATTTGTTTATTGTATATAGGTATAAGATGATAAGTGTTGGACATTGATAAAAAATAAAAATCCCGAGGGAGAGATTGATGCAATGGGATGGAAGTAATTTCAAAAAATGTTATTCGATAAATATTTTCCTCACACTCTCTGACTTAAAATGGAAAGATATTTCCATTCCCTAGATCAAAAAGATAATGAAACAATCAAGGCATATGAAGAAAACACCACAAGACTTGCATGATATGCCTTTTTATTTTTCGTTACCCCAGAATGCAAGGTTGAACACTTTTTTGTTGGTTTAAAACCTATTCTATGAAAATACCTAACCATCCATGACATTGATAGCTATGAGGAATATATATGACGCTCCCTCAAAGTAAAAAGAGGGGTTGAATAATCTCAAGGGTATCACAAGAATAAGAATTAGAAAGTGAAGTTTAATTCTAATGGCCTAATAGAGAAATATATCAGTTCTAACAAATTTTAGCGTCCCACTTGTTAAAGGTGTGGAAAAAATCACCCCAAAAATTTCTTCAGGGGGATGAGTAAATGCTTTAGGCGTTGGAAATAAGGACACCTATCTAATTATTATTGACAGGGGAAGACATGTAATGTAATTGAGGAAAGGAATTATACAGTCAAACCTCACTATATTGTTAATTTCTACAACTTCAAGGAATCATGGCACTTTTCAAACCAATTCACTAAGCCATGGGTTTTTGGAGAAAACCAACAACCTCTAAGGTAGTAAGGGAGATATTTTTCCATCACAACCATTGTGGTGGATGCCGATAACAATGTGGTGATAGGTACACTATTTATTCATTCAAATATATAAAACATACTTTTTTTTATTCTGGTTCTACGCATTCCTTCATATCAAGAAAGTTTATTAGATCTCTTAAAACACCACCACAATGCATGGAAGTAGGGTTATCAGTGAAAATAGAAAATATGGAAATTAATTCATCCCAAGTATATTACTCCTATCCTATCACAATTAGTGGGCCAAACATCATAGTAAAACTTTTCATACTCACTTTGATGGAAATTTATGTAATTATAAGAATGGATTGGATTTTACTGTATAAACCCAACATAAATTTTTGTGAGAAATAAGTCACTCTCTGTATTGAGAATCAACCCCTGATTATGTACATTTGAAAGGAGGGGGATGAATCTTTTTTAGAACCAAAATCTCAATAATGAGTATTATTTTCCCATGAGAAAGAATATCTAGATCAAATGATTGAGTCTAAGGAAAGAACCATCCCTAAAGACATGCCCATTGTGAGGGAATTTGCTAATGTATTTCCTGAGGAATTTCTTGGTCCTCCTCCTAACTGAGATGTTTAATTTTCCATCAAGTTTATACCTTGGGAATTAATATTATCCATAAATATATATATATATATATATATAATGTATGTTGTGGAACATGAGGATATGAAGAAACAAATTTAGGATAATCTGGATAGAGGATTCATATGCCCAAGTGCTTTACCATTGGGTGCACCAGTCCTCTTTTTTATGATGAAGGATGGGTCAATGCGCCTTTCCATTGTTTATCATGAGCTCAACAAGATCATGATAAAGAATAAGTATCCTAATTCATATATTTATTACTTTTTCAATCAGATACAAGGAGCATAATACTTATCTAAGGTGGATCTGCGTTTGGGATATAAACAAGTTAGGGTGAAGAAGGAGGATATCCCTGAGACTACTTTTCATACATGGTATTGGCACTAAGTGTTCATAGTGATTCCTTTAAATATCACTAATGCTCTATAAATCTTTATGTACTTGATCAATAGATTATTTATAGATTTCCTTGAAAAATTTGTTGTAGTCACTCTAGATAATATTATAATATACTAAAAAAGTATAGAGAAGCATGAGGAGAATCAATTATACTATATACCTTATGAAATGTTAAACTTTATGTAAAGTAAAACAAATGTGAGTTCTGGTTGAAGGAAGTATCATTCTTGGGATATATCATCACAAGAAATGGGTATCTGTAGACCCTTCAAAAATAGAAGTAAATTATTGATGGACAAGGACAATATCAATGAACAAGATTAATAGTTTCCTTGGATTATCTGGGTATTATCATTGTTTTTCGAGAAAGTTATCGAAATTTTCAAATCCTATAACCAAGATAACTTGAATGGGAGTTAAGTTTGGATGGAATTATGAATGTGGAGGGAGCATCAAGGTGCTAAAAAAGAAGGCTTATCACTGCACCTATTCTCACACTACCTATAAGTGGAGATATTTTCATAGTATTCAGTGATAATTCAAAGAAGGGATTGGGTTTTTGTTAATTCAAAATGACAAAGTCATATCCTTTCCTTCAAAGAAATTGAAACTTAATGAATAGAACAACCCAACACATGCCCTAAAGTTGGCTACAATGATCTTCTCTTTGAATATATGGTGTAATTTTATATTTGGGGAGAAGTTTCAAATATATATGGATAAAAAAGTGTGAAATATTTATTCACACAACAAGAGTTGAATATGAACAAATAAATATGGTTATAGCTTATCAAGGACTATGAATATTCAATCCACTACCATCATGGTATGGTGAATAAAGTGTTGAGTTACTTAATTATAAAGGACCCAAAAATTCTATCATTGATGAGAATTGAGAGGGATATGATCATATTATATTTGGAAAGGATTGAAATGAGAATCCTAAAGAAAGGAACATCATGAATACTTTCACAAATGATTGATCAACTGTCTCTTCTGGAGAGGTTAAAGGATGCTCAATGAGATGATATGGGAATTCAAAAGAATGTGGAAAATATAATAAAAAGGAAATATTCAGAGTTCAATCAAAGAAGGTGTTGTGATATTTGGGGAAAGACTATGTTTACCATCAAATCACAAGTTAAAGAAGGAGTTATTGGATGATTCACATAGTTCAACCTTCTCTATCCATCCTGGAAGAATAATGTTGTATCTAGATCACTGATAACACTATGTTTGGGAAAATATGGAGAAATAGATCACATAATATACATCAATATGTATTTTATGTCCACAAGTGAAGGTATAATGGAAAGAATCTAAGTGGATGATGCAACCATTAACCATATCTACATGTAAACAGGAAGAAATTACCTAGAATGTTTCATCATACTTTCAAAGACATCTAGAGTAAACAATTATATCTGGGATGTGGTGGATCTTCTTACAAAGACTGCACAATTCTTTGTGATTCAAGAGGATTTTTCACTATATCATCTTGAAAGGATTTACATCATAGTGTTGGTAAGTCATCATGGAGCACCACTATTGATTTTATCCGATTTGAGATCCAAGATTCACCTCCAAATTCTAGAAAAAGTATGCAACATTATCTAAACACTAAGATGAAATTCAGTATGAACTATCATCATCATACTTATGGATAATATGAGAAAACTATTCAAATACTTGAAGACATGTTGTGAGAAAGTTCTGCGGACTTAAAAGGAGGATGTGACCATAATATACCTCTTTTAAAGTTCCCTTATAACAATAGTTTCCAATCGAGCATCCAAATGCCCCAGAAGAAGCCCCTTATGGTAAGAGGTGAATAAAAGATGCATGTTGGGATGAAGCTGGGGAATGGAAACTGCTAGGTCAAAAAATGGTCTAGGAAATGGTGGAAAAGGTTAAGACCATTCATTATCACATCAAGGATGCTCAGATTCGATAGAAGAGCTATGCTGACAATTATCAATGAGACCTAGAGTATGATGCTGGAGACATGATATTCCTCCACATATCTCCATGGAATAAAGTGATGAGATTTTGGAGGAATTAAAAGCTTAGTCTAAGATATATATGTTCTTTTTAGATGCTTTATTTCATTAGAGAAATAGCTTATAGACTTTCACTCCCACATAACATATCTGTAGTACATGATGTATTCCTTATATCCCTCTTAATAAAGTACATACCATACCCCGCACATGTAGTCAATCTAGATGTGGTGCCATTGGATAATGACCTTTCCTATGAGGAGAATCCTATGAAGATATTAGTTCATAGAGAAAAATTTCTAAGAAAATAAGACAATTAACCTTTTCAAATTGTTGTGGAGAAACCAAAAGTGTGAAGAAGCAGCATGATAACTAGAATAAGTGATGAAAAAGAGTTACCCTTATATATTTTAGTGTGGGAAATGAAAATTGTGAGGGTGAAATTTCTTAAGGGGGTAATATTGTAATGACACAAAATGTTATAAATAAATTTCCCCTTGTAATTTATTTAAATTTCTTATTATGTAATATGGTCATTGAAAAAACATGCAATTATTTGGTATCATTATATCCTATCAGATTTAATTGACCATTAAGAATAATTACCACTAATAATATAACCTTTTAATGATGATCACATGATTAGTATAAATATTGGTTTTTAACAAATTTAATTGACATAGACAGGGTAATTTATGGCCTAAATGAGTAGAATTGTACCCCGTGAATCCCATTTGTCATAATTTACGAGTGAGATAACATATCTAGGATTTTCCTTTGACCAAGCCCAAGATTAAATCCAAAAAATTAAAAATGAGTGAAATAGTTTATGGGATAAGTGGAAGCTCATCAAGATCAAGACCCAAAATATGTATGGAGAACCACCCCATGAAAGTCCCACCTTTACAAACCTTACAATTAAGTCATTTACAAATGTATTAAAGGGATATGAATCAAGACGATAACAATCACTAAAAAATAACCCAATTAGAGGGGTTATTTTTTAAGTTTAAAAGGGTTTATAACCCCCTCTAAACAAATTAGTAATGGTTATGAGGAACCACCGCTAATGTTCCAACCAACTATTAATAAAGGTGGTCTGGAAGAACAATGTTTAATGTGATAGGAAAATAAACAGCGGATATATTTGAGGTGGTTTTAACCCCACTAATTTTTTCACGATATCTCAGATTATCGGGGGTTAAAACACCCTCTAATCTATCTATGAGAATAGAAGTGGTTAAAACCACCGCTATTTGAATAATAACTTACATATTATAGGCGGTTCTTATAGTCGACTTTATTCGAGGATAAATTATAGGGGTTTTAACCCCCTCTAATAGGGTATATTTTCATGACCCATCCCCCGGGGCCCATGCTGTGACTACCCCAAGCTCGCCTTCCATAGGATAGGGGTTGGTGACTAGCACTAGAAAGGCATATCCCAAAAAGTGGGAAGTCATTTCCTATAAACCTACAAACACACAGAACAAGAACACTACAAGATTCAAACCATGTAGTAAAAATGTAGTTGTAAAAGCTTGTACTAAAGGTAAAGGGGTTGGAATAAACGCCCAATTAAAAAGATATAACTACAATAGAAAATAGATCCTGAGATCATCCAACAAGGATCCTACCTGAAGGGTAGGTACATCTTGTCTCTGCAGTTCTCCACATCAACTAGTCACCTCCATGTACCACCTGGTCCTGCCTCCCTAAAGTCTCATCCAAGTTTCTCAACATCTACATAGTACACAAAAAGGTGTGAGAAGAGCCCGTGCAGGGGTGAGTATAACAATAACCAGTAGGGGCCCCAATACCCATAAAGGTATCTCATAATTCCACAATGGAAAACCACAAGGCATGAACTCAATCACAAAGAACAAAGAAAAAGGTTCAACTCAAACTAGGTATACAACTTAGAGATTAAGAATAAAGATCATTAGTTTTATTCTACATCATTTTATTTCGTAAGGAAGTTTCCATGACTAAACCATGAAGATGTTGTTCCATTGTCGATCCACATGGGTTCATATGTCGCTGATCCACGACGGGCCGCTCTAAGGCTGGTCCTCGTCGGGTCACGCACTACTGATCCACACAGGGCCACTATGGTGCTGATCTACATAGGGTCACCAGAATGATGATCCTCAAAGGGTCTCTATGGTGCCGATTCACACAAGGTCCTTAGAATTCTGACCCACATAGGGTCTCTATGATGCTGATCCACACAGGGTCTCTATGTTGCTGATCCACACAGGGTCGCCATGATTTTCATCAATATAGGGTCTCTATGATACTGATCCACTAAGGGTCTCTATGATGATGATCCACACAGGGTCGCAATGATGATGATCCACACAAGGTCTCTATGATGTTGTTCCACAAAGGGTCTATATGATGCTGATCCAAACAGGGTCACTATTCAATTGACAGTCATCCAAAGGGTTCTCCACACTTGGTGCGCTTGAGTTCCATAGTATCTTCTCCTTAAGATATAGGTTGTGCCTCAACTTCCATGAATTTCCAAAAAGGAGTAACCAAAAGGACCGCCATGTCTTAAGGGTTTCAACATGATAAACAGAGCATCAATCAGATGCCCGATCTGTGAGTTATATGCATTTTAGTACTGAGGAAACAGTTGGATTCAAGTTCGATCCAACCCGGCCATACTCAAAATTTCTCCAAAACCCAGGCGGATTATCTCAAAAGGGATGTCTCCTTCCATGGATTTCAACATCGTAGATAGTTCATCAAATGGATGTCTGGTTTGTTAGATACAACATTTTAAGCATATATGGGCCGAAAAGGGTCCGGGTCCGGTCCAACCCGGTTGGACCGACCCAACCCGCCTAGACCTAGGTCGACCCGACCCGGTCTCTATATGAACCAGCCCAGCTCGGCTGGGCGTGGCCCACCGAGTGACCTAGCCCGGTGGCCGGTGTGGTATTCTAGCCAGGTGGCCTCCTACCATCCCGAATGTCATGCCATTCAGATTCTTCAACCGACAGTGCCACGTGGGACTACCCCTATTAGCGGGACACATGGGGCACAAGTCCCCTCCACTGCGTCTCGATGCCGCGACAACCTTCTGTGGCCCATGATAGTGCGCCGCCCTGCTGCCACCGTGACCGACTGACGCCGGTTGCCCCACTATCCACCGCAGCGCCTCTGGGCACCGCCACGCCGGTGCCATGCCATCTGGTATTTTGGAGGCCACCGAGTGAGCCTCAGTGGTCCGTTTCCACTTCTGAATGCACCTACGGGCCTCCTGGGTTGCTTCTATCGTTAAATGGCTCCCAGATTTAGGATTATATCGAGTTGAAACTCTTCCACCAAAGAACATGACAAAAACTGAAGTAGAAGAGGGTCTATGCCTTGTTCGTCTGGCCCGCGCCCTCTACATTAGCATTATATCAAGTGGGTGTTAAATAAAAACATCACATAGATAATGATTAAACCCCGTTAAAAACAACCACTCGAAATTTCATATTAAATGCGGTTCAACTCATTTTGGTTGATCCACATTCATCATGATTTTCAAGAACGAGGAATTGAATTGAGAATTTACTTGAATGTAATAACCACCCCTACCTCAAATTCAGAGGAGAAGTCATGATTGTGGAAGAAGAATCCACGTTTGATGAAGCCCTCACTGTTCATCATTTCTAGATTGATTCCTATAATGTTTCCGTCCAATCCTCTTTTCTTCTTTGGTGGAAGATTCCGCAACACTTCTTCAGATGTTCCTCTCTTCAGTTTCAAAAACCCAAACCCGAGCATCATTTAAATAGAGGGGAAGGGAGATTAACACATCATATAATTAATGAGGTTCATTAATGAGTTTTAATTAATGAACCTCTTAACTCTCAATGTAGTGGTTACGAAATAGAAGAGTCAAGTCCTTAAATGGATTGACAACCCAGCGGTCTTGGAACCACCCCTCAATAGTCAGTAGAAAAATAAATTAACAATTTTATGTTGTTTTATTATTCTTTAAAAATTTTATAAATATTTTTTTTCAACCGATCTACTATGGTCTAAGTTAATCCTCCCTTAATAGAATCCCATCACTAAAAGTATAATGGTGCCCTCAAATTTTAATTCTGAGCACCAGTTCAAAAGATAGAAATTCATGCTCGCACATTTTCTGAACGTACCTAACAAAAAGTTCAAAATTACTTTTGTGTCACACCGGGTCTCAGAATCAAGCACCTTCAATTTTCACAGACTCATAATAATTCCAAATAATGAAAAAAATATATGGAATTTCCGAGTCTTTATATTCTCCTCACCTAAGGGCTTTTCATCTCTATAAGCTTTAACAAAACTAGGGGAACAAATGGGGGACTAAGCACATATCTGAGCCTCCTGATCCCGTGTTCTCTCCAAGAGATTCCTGTACTGCCAATGAACTTACACGAGGGGAATCGACTACCCATAAAGTACCCTCTCCTGTTGATCCTCTATCTTCACCAAGATTTCAACAAAAGTCACCACATCATCGATGTCCATCTTACCTTAGTCGATAATGTGTGATGGACCATGAACGTACCTCCTCAATTGTGACACGTAGAAAAAATTATGCACCTGGTGCATCTGTGGGAGAATAACTTGATGGTACAACACCTCACCTACTCTATTGAGGATCTAGAAGGGTCCGATAAACCTCAGAGATAGCTTGAAGCCTTGAAAAACCTCTATAATCCTCATCGGGGTGAGACCCGTAATAAAAAATGGTCTCCCTCCTCAAACTCCAAGGGTCTCCATCTCCTGTCATCATTAGACATTTGCCGGATTTGTGCAGTCATCATCCTCTCCTGGATGATCTTCACGTTCTCAGTGGTAGTCCATACCAACTCTGGACCCATTAGAGCTGACTCCCCTGGGTCTGTACAACATAGAGGTGATCTTCACGGTCACCCGTACAGGGCCTTAAATGAAGCCATGTCTATGGTGGAGTGATAACTATTTTTGTAAGAGAACTCCACAAATGCTGGTGGTCCTCTTAACTGCGGAATAAATGAAGGACATAAGCACAAATCATGTCCTCGAGTGTCTGAATGGTCCGCTCCATCTAAGCATCTCTCTGAGGATGGAAGGCATTGATCAAACACAACTAAGTCACGAATGCCTCCTATAATCCATTCCACAAGGAGGATGTAAAATGAGCATCGTGATCTGAGACGATCATCGATGGAACACCATGAAGCCGTATAATCTCCAGTACATAGAGACGTCCCAATATCTCTACTGATCCCTGCTCTCGAATGGGTAGTAATTGGGCCGAATTGATGAGTCAGTCAATGATCACCCATATGAAGTTGTGGCCCCAAGATATACGTGGTAGCCCTTTCCTGAGTTCCATGTATATACCATCCCACTTCCACTCTGGTACCTCATGTATTTGTGCTAAGCCTGCTAAAATCTTATGCTTAGCCTTCACTTTTTGAGAAGTGATGCATCATGAAACAAACTCTGCCACCACTTTCTTCATCCCTAACCACCATTACTGACACCAGAGGTCCTGGTACGTCCTCACCACACCACGATGTACTGCCAAATGGGATGTATGTTACTCTCTCAAAGCCTCCCCCAGTAGAATCACTGGTACCATAGTCTGTCCTATAATGAAGATGAATTGCTTCCCACCTTTAGAAAATCCACCAGGAGCCAACCCGGAGGATATCTGAGCATGTCAGGACTCGCAGTCTACATCCCCAAGATGTACCTCCCTAACTCACTGAAGTAGTGGGGGATTAACTGTTATAGACTAGTGGTAATATGCACTATCACTATCTATGAAGGATAACTACAATGTGGATAGTTGCTTTGTTGACTCACTCAACAAATGTATACCAAACCTCCTACTGAGTGCATCTACTAATAAGTTCCCCTTCCCAGGTTTGAAGACTTTATCAAATTCATAGTCCTGGAAAAACTCTATCCATCATCGTTGTATCTGGTTCAGGTCCTTGTATGAGAAGATATACCTGAGACTCTTGTGATCAGAGTAAACAGTAAACTGTTCACCAATCAAGTAGTGCCACCACATCTTCAGCGCAAAGACCACTCCTGCTAACTCCAGCTCATGGGTAGAATAGTTCTTCTTGTGTAGACTTAACATCCATGAGTCATAGGAATTCACCGCTTGCTCCTACATCATGAAAAAACCTAGTCCAGTACCTGATGCGTTTTAGTAGACTACATACCCAACTCCCTCTTCTGGTAGCCTCAAGATGGGGGCACTCTTCAGTCACTACCTCAGCTCTTGAAAACTTTGTTGTCATCTCTTCATCCACACAAATATCTATCCCTTCTTTTTCAAATAAGACAATGGTGTCGCAACTCTAGAAATGTTGGGTACGAATCTCCGGTAGTACCCATCCAATCCCAAGAAACATCACACCTCGATCACACTCCTGGGTGGATCCTAGGAAAGAATTGCCTTTATTTTCACTAGATCCACTAAAAAATTTTCCTCTGAGATAATGTGCCCTAGGAAGCAGACCTCCCATATCTAGAACTGGCCCTTTGAGAGCTTTCCATAAAACTGGCGCTCTCAGAGTGTATCTAGAACTATCTGTAGGTGCATGGAATTATTCTCCTTCGATGCCGATTAAATCAAGAAGTCATCAATGAAGACTACCACAAAGTGATCAAGGTAAGGCAAGAAGATCCTGCTCATGAGCACCATGAACACTGTCAGAGCATTGGTTACACCAAAGGGCATCACCAAGAACTCATAGTGGACATACCGAAATATGAAGGATATCTTCAGTACATCCTCATATTGTACCCTGAGCTGATGATAGATTGATCTGAGGTCTATCTTCGAAAACCATCGATCTCCCTTCAGCTGGTCGAAGAGATCATGAATCCTCATGAGTAAATACTTGTTCTTTATGGTCACCTGGTTTAGGCCTTCATAGTCCACACATGGTCTCAGACTACCATCTGCCTTCTTGGTGAACAAAATCAGGGATGCCCATAGAGAAACACCGGGCCTTATGAACCCCTTCCTCTTAAAGTCCTCCAATTGTACCTGCAACTCATGAAGCTCCACGAGATCCATACAATATTCTGGTGTAGATATCGGTGCTGTCCTAGGGTACAGGTCGATGTGGAAGTCTACCTCTATGTGAGTAGGTAGTCCTAGAACATCATCAGGGATGACATCATCATACTGGTTGACCACTACAGGATAATTCGGAATCCTCACATCAACTTCATCGAGGGTAAGGCTAGACAACTGATGTGTGATTGATTTCACCCTCCTCTAAGAAATTCCATCTTGATCTATAAAGGTTCCCTTCTCACCAGTAATGGAAAACAAAATCCCATCCTCACAGACACACCACACTTTGTGCCAAAAATAGTCAATCTGAGCATGAATGATGGATAAATAGTCCATACCAAAGATTACATCGTAAGGTCTCGACACTGCTACTAGGAGATCCCAGCCAAATCTCTCACCCCCTAGAGTAAACTCACACTACCAGAACTAGTGTGCAATTATCAAATCCTCTACCACAACAGTCTCTAATCATAAGGATCAATACAATGGATCTACCAAAATCTCTGAGCTCTGAATGAGAGTTGTGGAAATGCAAGAGAGACTATAACCCATGTCTATAAGTACATCAGCTAGGTTGGAGTAGACCCTAATCGTACCTCTATTAATCTCTGGAGCATCGTGGTTATAGGCCTCACCAACCTGAAGCTGTGCTCATCCTTTTCCACCAGCTCCCTAAGGTCAGGGTGGAACACCTGGGGGTGGTGGTGGTAGAACCTCAAATCACAGCCCATCGCCTGCTATGCGATCTACTCCTATGCCTCATCTGCTGCCCTGCATACCTCCTTGCTCGAATATCTACCTCTACCTTGGTGGTCCCTTGACCATCTACTGTTCTTCCAAATAGTGGTTCAGGCAGTCGTGAGACATGTGGCCCAACCCGCCAGACGTGAAGAATAGTCTGCTTATCTACTGTCCTGCTCTACCTCGTAGTTCTGCACCTCCGACCCAACATTCTGGGGTCGTCCTCTAAAATTTTTGGCCCCCTTAGATCTCGGTGTCATCTTCCTATTTCCTACTGTAGATGACTCAGCTACCTACCATCCAGTGGTGGCACTCACCGCCGATTCCTACTCAGCTAAGAAGCTCTCCAACAATAATGCTCTCTCAAGCACTCTAGCCTGCATCAGTATATTGAAAGATATCATCAATGCTCCGATATCCCACCAGAGACCCTGATCAAATGTTTAGGTCTTGATGAAAGGGTCCAATACCATGTAGGTGGAGTAGCGTGGGAGGTCAATGAATATCACTGAGTACTGGGCTACTATCAGGCTTCCCTTCTATAAGTGTAGGACCTCCTGAATACACACTGACCATAGAGTTTCTGGAATGAACTCCTCCCTGAAGAGGCTCTTGAAGTTCGTCTAGGTGAGGGTCGCCTCATCATGTAACTGGAGTATCAGGATCCACCATCTTTCTACTGTTCCCTATAGGAGGCTAGCAGATAGGATCACCATATGCTCTACTGGTGTCCCATCAAGGCAGAAAACTAGTGCCACAGCCTCCAGCTAGTCCTCAGCTTTCTGGGAATCTATCTTGCCTCGAAACCTCGGAGGACTCTGCCTCTGGAACTCGTGAAACACACTCAGTCCGTGTGAACCATCCGCTAGTGGGGACAGTGGCAACTACTTCCCAATGGGTGGTGGTGCTGCTGGTGCACCATCTAAAGGTGATATAGCTATAAGAGGGCCTTTCACCAAAGCCTCATCACTCAGTGTGCCGTCATCATGGAATCTCTATGGAATCTTGGTAGGTTGTCTAGGAGGTGGCATCCTGAAAAGAAATAGGTGCACCAAATTCATTAATTTATACCTGGTGAGATGAATCAAAAAGGATCAAAAGTAAAACATTTACAAAATCAATGCAATCATGGTTTTCGTGTACCGAGTCAGAAATCTAAATTCAGGGTCCTGGTGTATGGATACGTCAGCTGCTGCACCAACACTAGACTCCCCAAACCGAAAAAGACACTAAAAGAACTTAACACTGTTTCTCCATTGGAAATATCAGAGTCATAGTTCTTTGGTAGAACTTACTCCTCTCATACCACTTTGTCACGAATCGTCCCCCAGGGCCCGTGCCGTGACTACCCCAAGCTCGCCTTCCATAGGCCAGGGTTTGGAGACTAGCACCAGAAAGGCATATCCTAGAAAGTGGGAAGAAATTGCCTTTAAACCTACAAACACACAGACCAAGAAAAAGACAAGATGCAAACCACATAGTAAAATTTTAGTAGTAAAAGTGTGTACTGAAAGTAAAGGGGCTGGAATACAATCCCAACTAAAAAGATACAACTACAACATAAAATAGATCCTGAGATTTTCCACCAAGGATCCTACCTGAAGAGTAGGTAAAAATCATCTCTGAAGCTCTCCATGTCAACCAGTCACCTCCATGTATCACCTAGTCCTAGATCCCTAAAGTCTCAGTCGAGCTTCTTCTCATCTACAAAATACACAACAAGGTGCGGGCGGAGCCCATGCAAGGGTGAATATAACAATTCCGAGTAGGGACCCCGAGACCCCCAAAGAACGTTCATAATTTCAAAAGGAAACCACAAAGCTTGAACTCAATCACAAAACACAAAGAAAAAGACTCATCTCAAAATAGGTATACAAATCAGAGATCAGGAATAATGATGATTAGTTTTATGCTACATCATTTTATTCTGTTAGGAAGTTTCAATGACTGAACCACGAATATGTTGTTCCATTATCGATCCACACATGGTAGTATGTCACTGATCCACAATGGGATTCTCTAAGGCTTGTCCTCATCAGGTTACACACTATTGATCGACACAAGGTCTCTATGGTGCTGATCCACACAGGGTCGCTAGAAAGCTGACCCACACATGGTCACTATGACGCTGATCCACACAGGGTTTCTATGTTGCGGATCCACACAGGGTCGATATGATGATTATCCAGACAGGGTTTCTATGATTCTGATCCACACAAGGTCACTATGATGATGATAAAAATAGGTTCACTATGATGCTGACCCATATAGGGAAACTATTCAATTAACAGCCATCCACATGATTCTCCGCACATGGTGTGATTGAATTGAAAAGTATCTGCTCCTCAAGATATCGGTCGTGCCTCAACTTCCAAAAATTTCCAAAAAGGATTAACCCAGTGTACCTCCATGTTGTAAGGGTTACAACATGATAGACGGTGCTACAATTAGATGCCTGGTCTGTGAGTTATAAGTGTTTTAGTACCGAGGACTCGGTTCGATTCAGGTTCGATTCAAGTTCAATCTAACCCATCCATACACTAAATTTCTCCAAAACCCATATGGATTATTTCAAAAGGAAAATCTCATTCCAAGGAATCCAACGCCATAGACGGTTCATCAAATGAATGTCTAGTTTGTGATATACAACCTTTTATGCGTATTTGGGCCAAAAAGGGTCTCGGTCAAGTACGACCCAGTTGGGCCGACCCGACCCACCCAGAACTTAGCCTAACCGATCCAGTTCGGGATTAACTGACCCAGAATGGCCCACTAGGCCATGGGATGGGCATGTTGGGGTGTAGATTGACCCAACCCACCTGAGCTAAGCATGACCTATCATGTGACCCGGCCAGGTGGCTGGCGTGGTTCTCCAGTTGGGTGTACGCCTCCCATCATGAACGGAAAGCCGGTCGAGTTATTCAACTAGCAGTGCCACATGGCTGCACCCCTGTTAGTGAGACCCATAGGGCAGGGGCCCCCTTTTCTAGAGCTCGATGTCGTGGCTCCCTTCCGCGGCGCGTGACGGCACACTTCCCTGTGGCCACCGCGGCTGTCTGACACTGGCTTCCCCTCTGTCCACCCCAGTGCCTCTGGGCACTATCTCTCCTCTACGGCCAGAAATAGCTGGCCGTCGTCGTCTCCCTTCAGCACCAGTCACCGGTGCTGCCATTTCTCACTGTCGTCGATCACTGGCGTTGCCACGCTGATGCCGTGCTGGCGAGGCTTCTGTGGGCCACTGGGTGTTCCTCGGTGGTCCGTTTCCCCTTCCGAATGTGCCTACGGGCCTCCTGGGTTGCTGCCATCACTGTGTGGCTCCTAGATTTATGATTTTTCTTAGTTAAAAATCCTCCCCTAAATAATGTGACAAAAATTGATGTGGAGGAGGGTCTGGGACTTGTTCTTTTGGCCCGCGCCCCCACGTTAACATCATATCAAGTGGGTATTAAATAAAAACATCACATAAATAATGATTAAACCCCGTTAAAATATACCACAATAACCACTCACAATTTCACATGAATCACAGATCAACTCATTTTGGTTAATCTGCATTCATCATGCTTTTCATGAATGCAGAAATGAATAAAAAATTTACTTCAATTTATTAACAACCGCTACATCATATTCAGAGGAGACGTCATGGTTGTAGAAGCAGAATGCACATTTGATGAAGTCGTCAGCGTTCATCGTTTTCAGATTGATTCCTCTAATGTTTCTATGAAAGTCACTATTCTTCCTTGGTGGAAGATGCTGCGACACGTCGTCAAAGGCTCCTCTCTTTCGGGTCAAAAACCCAAGCCTGAGGTTCATTTAAATAGAGGGGAAGGGAGATTAATGCATCATATGATTAATGAGGTTCATTAATGAGTTTTAATTAATGAACCTCTTAACTCTCAATGATGTGGTTACTAAATAGAAGAGTAAATCCATTAAATGGATTGAAAACCCAGTGGTCCCGCCACCGCCGCTCAACAATTGGTAGAAAAATAAAATAACATATTTTTGTTATTTTATTATTCTAAAAAAAGTCCATAAAAATATCTTTTTCACCTGACCTACAGTGGTCGGTGTTAAGCCTCCCTTAACTGAATCTTGGCATTATGAGTTCAACGGTGCCCTTGGATTTCAATTCCAAGCACCGGTTCAAAAGATATAAATTCCCACTTTCACGTTTACTGAACGTACCTTAAAAAAAGTTTAAAATTCCATTTTGGTCACACCGAGCCTCAAAATCAAGCGCAATCAATTTTTGCAGACTCGTAATAATTCCAAATAATTTAAAAAAAGATTTTAGAGAATTTATGGGTCTTTATAGATATATTATATGTATTTATGAGAACCACCTCTAATTAGTTGTTTATTTTTTTAAAATTATTTCCCAAAATACCTCCTGTTCCCACCCCACAACCCTTCTGATTTGGTCCAGCCCTTTCCCACCCATGCCGATCCAGTTGCGTCCCACCCATCACAAAATCCCATCCCTCTAGTACTAGTTCAGTATACTTCACATTTCCTCCCATTTCAGTGTGGTCATGTCCTCCGCGTCCCTCCATCCCCCGACCTCATGTTCCCCGTGCCCTACTCACCACATATTGTGCCCTTCTTAAAATTTTAACCAGCGGGTTTTGAACCGCTGACCTCCTGCACAAATGGTCAAGGGATCCACCACTATAGAAATCTTCTTTTTGTATATTTGTTGTAAATTAATATATATATATATATATATATATTAACAAGGTGTTTCAAATTTATATTATTTGGATAAATATTCAAATAGATACACACACACACACATATATATATATGATATATTTATGCAAAGTATTTATAGATAATATATATTTGGGTATAATATATATAATGTATTATTGTATAATATATATATATATATATATTTATAATATATATATATATTTCATAAGTGTATATATAATATATATAAATAATTATATTTACATATATAAATATGTATTTATACATAAATTTACAAATAAATTTATATTTGTGGGTGTATATTTATGTATTTCTATAGTATTTAAAGTTATAATATGATTATAGTAAACATATTTATACAATAATTTTTATATATTTTTATATATGTATGTGTGTGTGTAACAATAATATTATTAATTATGATTATTTTTATTTCACATATATTTTAAACTATAAAAATTATATGTTGGTTTTATAAATACTATACATTTACATATTTTATGATTTATATTATACATATACTATATTAAATACATTTATATTATATATCTATGCATGTGATTATATAAATTTATATTATATCTCATATATATGTACACAAAACTAAATACGATCATATAATTGGAAATTTATAATATAATTAAATGATATATATATACACTAAATTAATTATAATTAATATGGTATACTACCATATATATAAAATAATTATATAATATATATAAATTTAAATATAATTAAATATTTTATAATATTGTATATATAATATAATTATAATATATATATATATGTATATTTATGTTTAATTTGTCTGTATCATAAATATTTGTATACAGAATATAAAATAAATTTATTTACACAATAATATATAATAAAAATGTATTGAATATAATATATGTATAATATAAATCATAATATAAATGTAAAGTATTTATAAGACCATATATAAATTTAATAAATTTTAATAAATATATTTATAATTACATTTATATTATGCATAACAATATTTATATATGTATGCTTTTTTGTTTATATATTTAAGTTTTTATTTAAAGTATTTATAAAATGTCCTTATATATATATATATTATAAGGTATTTAAATACATTTATATATTGTGTTTATGTAATATATATATATACACCCACATCCACATCCACACATATATATTACAAAATTTGAATTTATTTGAGATTTATTTTAAAAAACAAATAAAAAATTAGAGGGTTTTTAAACCCCCTCTAACTAAAGGGATTAGTAGTGGTTCAGGACTCCGATAAAATTTATTGAATTATAGGGGGTTCAAAACCCTCTCCAATGTCATCAATTAGAGTTTTTTCAGACCCCCCTCTAACGATATCAATTAGAGGGGGTTCAAAACCCATCTAATTTCTTAAATTAAAAGTGGTTTAAAACTAATTTATTCTAAGGTATTAGTGGTGGTTCATGAACCCCCTATAATATCTTAAATTATAGGGGGTTTGAAACCCCTATAATATCTAAAATTGGGGGGGGGGGGGTTGTGAACCCCCACTATTTCCTTAAAAATATAAATTATATATATAGCTCCTCTAAAATAAAACTGAATATATATAGCACCACTAATTATTAAATTAGCAGTGGTTTTGAAAAAATTACATCTAAAATCAAACCAAATACTAAAAAAATAATTATAAAAAATTTATAGGGGGTTGTGAACCCCCTCCAAATTGGTTGATTATAGGGGGTTGTGTAGAACCCCCTCTAAAATTAATTTATAGGGGGTGTGAATAACCCCATCTAAAATGAATTTAGAGGGGGTTTTGAAGAAACCCATCTAAAAAGATTCCAATTATATGCTACTTTTTATATTGAATATGATTATATACATTATTTTTTTAAAATAATGAATATATTTTCCTCCTATTGTTGTTGCTTTTTAAATCATTTTTATTTGGATTCAGTAAAACACAAATAGTTTTTTTGGTTAATATTTAAATTCAATTAAGGAATTTATTTTGATGAATTAATGGATTTATAAAATAAATAATATTTTAATAAAATATTATTATTAAATAATTTTTATTAAATATAAATGATCATAGAATCTTTATGAAGTCAAATGTAATTTTTATAAGTGTTTGAAAACTATTATTGAAAAAAACCCATCATTTCTTAATAAATTTTGATTTTATTCTAAAATTAAAAATTCAAATATTTATACAATTATTTATATAAAATTAATATTGTTTTTTTGAATCAAAATTCCTAAATTATCCAATGGTTATATTTTCATAATTTTCTGAAATAATTTAATTTTTGGGTAAAAATTACATACTATATAAATATAATTTGTGTATTGTGACATAATAATGACCCAAAAGTGATTTAATAAATACTATAAAAGATATCCACGAACAAATATATGTTTTCCTTTAAAATAGTGTGGTTTTATGTTTATTTAATTTATTTTATAAAGCCATTATGAATCCTCCTAATCATATAACATATTTTGTGGGTTTTAAATCATTTCATTAAGAGTGTAACTCACCTCCACAAAAGAAAGGACATTATTTTATTATGTTCGGACCTTGGACTCATAAATGAATGATAAACACACCCATTTATTAGAAAACATCATAAAAAAATGAAAATGTTTTTGGTTTTGGTTATTTTATTATGCAGAGTGCAAAACCTAAATAATTCAGAAATCAGCATCGTTTCCTATATAAACCCACCCAATCTCCGATTTCTATTCACTCAAAATCCTTGGATAATGTCCATAATCTACTCTTTACTTCACATACTCCTCTATAGGTTCTCCCAAGACCTCAAGAAACACATCCGAAGTATTTGGATTCACACACTCAAGAGATTGATCTCTTCTCATTTCCATTTAAGCACTTATTTAATGTTATGTCTCTTAAAATACATTTTATAGTGTTGGGATATGTTATTACATATTACCATTACTCTAAAATTAATGTATAAATTATGATATCTCCCTTTGAGTCTCATTATGCCTCCCATTATACTTTATATTCATCTGTTACCATACCGAAATATAGTCAGTATTATTTTCTTTATTCAAGTTTTTGTGTTACCTTATGAATTTTATTTCAAAATTTCAATTGTTGGGATATGTTTTTTCGTGTCCCTAAAACTGAAAATTTGATATATATGTGATTATATACCCCTATCTCTCTCATCAAACCATTTGTATGAATCTTTATGTGATGCTGTTATGCTGCAGAAATTTCACTGCAATTTTCCATGCCAAAACAATTGTGTAGTGAATACCATACCCATTTCCAATCAAGGGTGTTCAACTTTATGCATATATAATTTTTTTATTGGGGACTAACATGTATTTATTCCATAATTTTTTATAATGGAATAAATTATGATAATGAATGAACCCATGTTGTATGATCTATGTGGTACACTTAAGCATGCGAGTGAAATGAATGTGATGGGTGCATCCAGAATTATATAAAGATACAACACATTGGGTAATGTTTAGTATCATGATACTTCATACTAGGATAGGGAGTGAACCTTATTACATTATTGGACTTTTTACACCATGATTTCTTAGTGGTTTAGACTTGACCAATGTTTATGATGCAATGTTAGACATTGTTTCCTCATTTCCCATGTTATGATTATCGTGTTATATCATGTCTCATTGATCATGTTTATGATTACTAAAAATTTTGTACTCCATTGATATGCCTATTGTCTAACATGTTTCACCTATGGCCATGTTCATTCCCTTACTAGGATTTATAGATCACCCCTTTCTTATGTTTTCCCTAGGTTATCCTGTGGAGTTTTAAAATCCATTGAATATTATGATCATGTTAAGGAAGTTATCAATAAAGATGATGTTTTTTCTATTTTAAGTTGTTATGTAGTATAACTATTTCACAAAGACACTATACTTAACAATCATCCAGGTTGTATTTTGGGTAATTTAATTTAATAAATCTCATATTAATGTGATTTCAAGGGAAAGGTTGTTATAATATGAATATTTTATTTCATTATCATAACATCACATATTTACAGAATTACAAAATATATGATTTAAATTTATGATATATTTTATACCCTCCTACATAAATATATTGAATTGGAATATTTCTAATTAAAAGAGATTAAATAGTGTTAGAAAACAGTACTCATAATAATCAACACTTGAAAATATGTGATATCCAAATAAAAAATAATAATCATTTTTCACAATTATCTCATTAATTTGATAGAATCTTATTTAAGTTTTTATTAAAAAAAATTTGTGAAAAATAAGTGGTGTAAAAAATGATTGAGTTTCTTTTCCATTTTAAGTCATATCATCAAAAAATTTAACATAAAAATCCATTTAGAAAAGCCTATTTTTTAGAAAAATAATGGAACATTACTAAATTATCATAAAATTATGTTAAAAATTAAAATATTGTAAACATAATTTTTTAATTAATTTTCTCTGATTTTATATTTTACAATGTCTTTGTGAATAAATTTACAATATTATCACATGATTTATTTTATTAGATATCAATCTTGTCTTTATTTTAAATGTGCTGATTAAAAAATTTTTTTTTGAGATATGTTTAATCCTTTAACCATTGATATAACCTGTAAAAACCAATGTAATATTAATATAAATCATTTCTATATTTTCATTAATTCAATTTTATAGATTTATATTCTGTATAATAATATTAGATAATTTTTCATTCAAAATGAAAATTCATTATTTCTATCTAAATTGGGTTTTCATGTATAACATGGTTTTATTTAAAAGTTTGATTTCAAAATTATATAATTTTAATTTGAAAAAATGAATTTTGTTTTTGAATTCAAAATTTATAAATTATGTTAGGATAAATTTTTTAATTTTTTTTGAAAAGTTATATACTTCAATGAATAGTTAAAAATATTGATTTTTATTAGAGAATTTATTTTATTTTCGATTATTTAAAAAATGAAATTATATTTTAGAGTAGTTTAAAAATTTAAATATATCTTTTGTATTAATAAAAATACAATTATGGTATTTGGAATGAATTTTAGAATTGAATTTGGTATTAAAACCATTTTATACTAAAGAAATATTTTTTTCTTCTGAAAAACTATTTTTCATCATGTTTTGTGTGTTTAATTTTAAATTAAATAATATAAATTTTCTAAATTGAATATTAAAAAATAGATTAAATATTTGTAATTATGATATTTAAATGTGGTAAATGTTAACCTTTTATTTTTGGTCATTATTAATGGTAATCATAATAAATTTTCTTACCATAATAAAGATAAAATGGGTTAATTATGGGTAAAAATATTTTGATTAGAAATAAAAAGTAACCCTAACACTTGAAATAATTTTTTTGGATAAGAATATTTGATCCATAATGTTGTAGATTTTAAATACTTGACCTTTTTTTCCATTTGGAAAATATTTTTACCTTTATGATATTTTATGTAAAGAAAAGTAAGAAATACCATTCTCCCTATTTTATTAACTTTAAATTTTTTACATAGGGATAAAAAAAGTTATTTTTAGGTATAGAAGTTTATTTTAAATATAAATAATTTGGTAATATATTTGAAATTTATTTATAATTTTAGGGACCAAATCACTACCTTAAATTCATATGCAACAGTGACACAATATTTATTCAATTAATAGAAAAAATAAAATAAGTGATTTTAAAAATATTAAAATAGTATAATTTGGATGAATTACTATGTTACATGAATTTTTAGATAAATATAACATGTTAGATATTTTTTAAATGACTAAATTATAATTCCTTTTTAGTCATGTCATTTGTAATGTTAAATTAAATGAATAGTTCCAAAAATAACATTAATGAAATTTTATAATAAATAATATTTTATTAATTTATTTAAATTTTATAAAAATACTATTTTTGTTAATGTGATTTTTATATGGTTTAAATTTTAAACCATGGTGTATTTATGGTCCAATTTTACTTTTATAGTAACTATCTTGACCCTTATATAGTGAAAAACATTGTTATCGCAATAGTCATAATAAGAGTTAACACGAATTAAAAAAATATTTGAGTGAAAAAATAACCTGTAAAGACCCAGAAATTTCAAGGAAATTTTCTTCTTAATTTTCTTTGGAATTTTACAAGAACGCAGTTTCTGACGGCGCCTGATTCCGAGGCCCGGTGCGCCCAGAATTAATTTTCGAAGTTTGGCTCGGGTACGTTCAGTGAACGAGCGAGCGGGAATTTCTATCTTTTGAACCGGTGCTCGGAATTGAAATTTGATTGCTCCGATGAACTCGCAACGCCGATAATCGCTTAAGAGAACATTTACCGTAGTTGCATTTGTGCGGGAGGAGAAGTTAATTTTTGGGGTTTAATTAAAAAAAGTGAATAAAATTGTTAAATCAAATTTTAACAATGTTAAGTGGTTAACTTCTCCCATGGGAAGTTGGTGGTGGGCCCTCATCCATCCAACTTCCCATGTGTGGATATTTGAAAGGGTGGGGCCCACATGAACCCCCCCCCCCCCCTCACCTTTTCAAATTCCTTAAACTCCCTAACCCTCTTAACCCCTCACTTTCCAACTCCCCATTAACTCACATTCTTTAATATTTGACAACTTGATTAATTAATGAGGTGAGTTAAGTATGGTTTATTTGAATTTCAATCTTTTGAAATTCTTGCCAACACATTGCAATTAATTAATTAAACCAACTTAATTAATTATTTTGAGTGTTTGAATTCTTTTGAATTCATTTTGCCAACATTAAAAAGAGAGATTATATTCTTCTTTTTGGGTTGGCATAAACCTTGTGGGGAGAACTAAGGAGAGGAGAAGAACTCTTGGAAGATCACCAACCTCTCGAGGAAGAACGTTCCACGTTTCCGAAGAACGTGAAGCAACACCTCCGACCATCTTCAACCGGAGTAAGGAAGGGAAGCACCATCGCCTACAAAGTATACAGAGGGTGACGTCTCGGCTTGACTTCACCGAGCTCTTCTCCCACCAACCTAGACGGAACGACGCCCGACCTCTGCGACGCTTGTCTTCTGCGGGTCGTTGAAGAACTCCGATCTTGAAGCCGAGGTAGGGGAATTTATTTTGGAATTCTCTTATCTTTTGAGAAAAAATGACGAGCACGGACCAACCAATACCGGGTTGATCCGCGGATCGTCCAATCAAGCGGTTGATGATTGAGGGTTTTTATTTATTTAATTGTTCGTGAATACAAACTTGGTGATGATCGCGGATTAAAACCCTTTTTGTTATCGAATAACGCGAGGGGGTCGGACCGCACAAACACGGCCGACCCTCCTCCTTTGTTTTTCGTGATGGTTTCTTGAGGATGATACGAGAAAACGTGGTGCCGTCGCACCACGCGATTTATTGCGGAAGATACGCGTGGCGATGTCGCGCCGCGCCTTGGAAAGAAATCCAAGAACGCGACGCCGTCGCGTCGCGTCGAAGAAAGTCAAAGGCACCGCGACCGGAGCGGGGCCGCGGCAGAGGGAAGCGATGCCGTCGCATCGCGCCGAACGGCATAGGCCGCGGCCGGTTCCGGGCCGCGGCGGAGCAAGATGACCGGCGGCCGGCACGGGGCCGCCGGTGTCGGCGAAGGAAGGACCGGCCGTCGCCGTTCCTTGCTGGCGAAACCGGCCGGCCAGTGCGGGCCGGCTGGGCAGTGGAGACCGGGGGAATTAATTTCGCACGGCCGGGTCTCAAAAGCGGCCCCAATTAAGGGGTCGCGGTTCTCAAAGGGGGGGGGGGGGGGGGGTGCCCCCCGCACGCAGAACCCGATCGGCGCCGAGGCCGCGCCGCCGTGCCGGTCCGTGCCGCCGTGCTGGTCCACGCCACCGCGCCGGACCGCGCCGCTGCGCCACCGTCCGGGCCGGGTCGCCGCCCGGGCCGGGTCGACCCGGTTCGGCCGACCCAGGGGTGGGAGGGGGGGTGGTCGGGTCGGGTCGGCCCGGGCCCAGACCCCCAGTTTCAGACCACTTTTGGTCAAATGCACGTATCTTGGGCTACAAGCCTCCAAACGACTCGCCGTCAGCGACAACACGATCCTTGGATCGAGACGGTCGTTTCGGTATACTATACTCAAGGTGCACCTTCCTTTTCGGGGGCCTACGTGGTTAAAACTCCATAGTTAATCGTGCTTGGCCTAGAGTAGTGATCAGGATGGGTGACCTCCTGGGAAGTTTCCCAGGGTGGGTGTGAGACAGAAAGACCAATAACTAACAGACCGGGCATCCGATTTACGCGTCGTCTGTTTCGTTGAATTCCTCTTGATGAGACGGATCTTTTGGCATACTCCGCCCGAGGTTTGGACGCAGGTGGAGTACGGTCGGGTTGGTTTTGCCTTAAAAACCAACCGGGCCCCTGGACCGAAAAAGCCAATAACTCTCAGACCGGGCGTCCGATTGATGCGCCGTCTATTGCGTTGAGTTCCTATTGACGAAACGGAACTTTTGGAATTCTCCGCCCGAGATTTGGATGCAGATGGATAGTGGCCGGGTTGGATCGCACAGAAATCCAACCGGGCCCCTGAAACGGAAAAGCTGATACCTTTCTGACAGAACGTCCGTTTGACGAACCGTCAGTGGCGTTGGTGATCTCATTGAGAAACGGTCCCTATGAGAATACCCTGTGAGATTTCGGGGTACAGTTGAGATACGGCCGGGTTTGGTTCGCTCACGAAACCAACCGGGCCACTGGGACGAAAAGGCTAATAACTCACAGACCGGGCGTCCGATTGACGCGCTGTCTATTGCGTTGAGACCCCTATGACGAGGCGGTCCTTTGAGATACTTCTTCACGGGAATTTGAGATACTTGGAGTATCGGCTTGTAGCTCATGGAGCGGACCCTCCCAGAGACGAGCGTACGGATTACGGAGACCGTGTAGCCGGCTGAGACCTGAAGACTGCTTGTCCGATTCGATTCAGAGTGGCATACATAGCCCAGTGGAGGGCACTAATTTGTGAGGTGGCAGACCCATAGCGGAGGAGCACTACTATGTGAGGTGGCAGACCCGCAGTACTCGACATGAGGAGTACCTCTGCAGGCTATGAGGGGGGAGCACTACTGTGTTGGGTGGCAGACCCCGGCGGGAAGCACTACTGTGTGAGGTGGCAGGCCCGCGATACTCGACAGGAGGAGTACCTCAGCAGTCTTAGGTTAGTGAGCAGTACCTCGAAGTCGTGACAGGACCACTGTACACTCCAGAGACGGAGCTCTTCAGCAGTTACGGTTTCGATAATGAAAATCCTGGTTTGAGCTGAGACTTTTGACCTTCTGTGTTTCCTCATGATTGAGATGGGTCACTTGATAACTTAGGTATATGTATGGGCATATACCTGGGTAGTGGTTATCCGTTGATTTCACAATCCTTGTGTTTCCTCATGATTGGGATGGGTTACTTGATAACTTAGATATATGTATGGGCATATATCTAAGTAGAGGTTATCTGTTGAGATCTTCTTGTGGTTATCTTTGTTGGTTTTAGTGAGACCTTGAGGGTCTCGGGGCCCTACTGAGTATCGTTATACTCACCCCTACATGGGCTATATCCGTACTACGTTGTGTTGGTTGAAGACGACGGACAACATTGATCGTGGTTGAGGCTTGTAGAGCATGACGGTACTTGGAGGTGGACCACTGGGCGGGACGTGCTCGGAGCGGACGGCAGAACCCGAGGAGCAGTGGAGCTATTTGTACCCACCCTTCAGGTGGGATATCCATTGGACAGCTCGGTGTAGCGGCTTTTACTCTACAGTTGTTGTTTTCCCTTTCGAGTTGTATTTTACTTTCAGTTTGGGTTTGTATACTGGCCCATTTACTTTTCCGCACTTTCAGTTGTACTCTATTATTACTTAGTGTTTACTATTCCGCTTGCTTACTCTGTGGTGCTTGTTTACTTTTCAAAGGCAATGCCTTCCCTTTTTACTAGTATTTACGCCTTGGTGCTAGTTTCCAGCCCCTGGCCTATAGAAGGCGGGCTTGGGGTAGTCACGACACGGGCCCCGAGGACGGGTCGTGACAAATTGGTATCAGAGGAGTTCAGTTCTACCATAGAACTTATAACTATGATGTTTCTTTCTGTGAAGCAATAGTGTTAAGAGTACCGAGTGTGGTTTACAGTTCAGGGAGTCCAGTGTTGGTGCGGGTAGCCGACGTATCCATACACCAGGACCCTGACAACTGATTTCTGACTTTGTGCATGAAAACACTGATTGCGTGTGTGTTTTCCAGAAGTTTTATTTAAATGTCAGCTCAAACTAGGTCAGCTCACCAGGTATAATCTTTTGACCGTGTCACATTGTTTCTTTCAGGATGCCTCCCCGTGGACGACCATCTAGAGCCCCGAGAGTGGTATGTACTGACAGCCCGCCGAGCGACGAGGGCTCAGTACAGGGCCCTATCCCAGTTGAGGCACCAGTGGAGGCACCAACGGTACTACTACTCATTGGGCCACCGATGCCACTAGCCCCAGCAGCAGAGGATTCACGTCGCTTGAGCACACTGCATGAGTTCCAGCGCCAGAGGCCACCCAGGTTTCAGGGAGGGACGGACCCGCAGGCGGCTGAGGATTGGCTAGAGGCTGTGATGAGAGTCTTCAGGCTAGTGGGGACGCCATCAGATTTCATGGTGATCCTTGCTGTCATCCTTGTTCAGGCAGCAGCAGGTAGATGGTGGAGCCTGATGCTTCAGATGCATGATGAGGCGACACTTCTATGGGCAGACTTCGAGAGCCTGTTCCGGGCAGAGTTTGTACCAACCACCCTTCGAGCCTTGCGTATACAGGAGCTACTTCAGCTGCGGCAGGACATCATGTCAGTGGCGCAGTAATCAACGAGATTCACAGACCTCTCACGCTACCCCACAGATATGGTACGAGACTCGTTCTTCAGGGCCCAAACCTTTGATCAGGGGCTCAGGCAGGAGATCAGAGCTTCGGTTGTATCGCACAACATTCCGCCGCAGAAAGGAGTGTTGGAGTGAGCCCTCTTAGTGGATAGTTTCCTTGGTGAGCAGTCTCCAGCAGCAGAACCCACCACTAGCCGGCATGCGGCAGAGTCTTCTGTAGCGGGCAGTAGACAGATGACGCAGGGGTCCAAGAGGACTAGACCTACAGGTGGTCGACCGCGTGACTCAGGGTCAGTAGTGCGGGGCACCAAGGGAAGTGATAGAGCCAGACCTTCCATGAGGTGTTACTCCTGCGACGGAATTGGTCACATAGCACATGACTGTCCGACCCGCCATGTAGATGACCAGTAGTTAAATGAAGAACCTCCGAGGCAGAGGTAGAGGTTCGGTCAGGGCGGCCATGGCAGAGGAGCTGGCCGGGCAGCAGGAGGTGAACGACGCTTCGAGGTGTTGCCACCACCACCACCAGGAGTTCCGCCCCGACCGCAGTGAGTTGGTGGACATGCGAGAGCTCAGCTTCAGGCAGCTGAGGCCTTCGATCATGGAGCTCTTGGAGTAGATGGACTGGAGCGAAACTAGTAGATATGTCCTTTGTACTTCTAGTTTCTTGTTGCTATTGTGTAGCATCTTTGTATTATGAGCTGCAATAATAAAAGATGCTTACCTTTGTGATGTTTTCAGACCTGTCCTCTTTTGTGTTGTTACTAAGAGGTTCTAGTTAAGACTGTTGACTTGACCCTCACTTTCTAGTTTTCTACTAAAGGAGACCTAGTGACCACAGACTGATGCCGACAGTGTGACTCGACCCTTGGAGGCGAGAGTGACAATTAGATCTCTTGGTAGTTACGTCGAGGCCTTACGACGTCATCCATGGCATGAATGCATCATTCATGTCAGGATAGACTGTATTAGGAAACGAATGTGGTTCATCCAGGGGATGAGACCGGATTTCTCTTTTTCGGAAAAGAAGAAATCTTACCCGCTCTTGTGAGACTAGAGAAGGTCCAGGTCATCCAGGAGCGGATGATGACAGCTCAGAGCCGGCAGAAGTCATATAATGACATGACTTGGAGGCCTCTAGAGTTCGAGGATGATCATCACGTCCTTATACAAGTCTCACCTCCACGAGGTTTACAGAGATGTGGCCAGGGAGGCAAGTTATCTCTGAGGTTCAATGGAACTTTCTAGGTTCTCAGCTGGGTAGGCGAGGTGGTTTACCGCTTAACCCATTCACTGCAGTTGCACCAGGTGCACGATGTTTTCCACGTATCTCAACTGAGTAGATACGTGCTCGACCCTCTGCATATCATCGACCATGAGGAGCTGGATGTTGGCGATGGGGTGTCTTTCACGGAGGTTTACAGTGGGGATCGAGGATTGACATGAGAAGATCCTATGAGGACGATCGATTCCTCGGGTGCACTTTATCTGGCAGTACGGGAACCTCCAGGTAAGCACATGGGAGCGGAAGGCTCAGATGCGTGCTCTGTACCGTTTTTGTATCCCTAGTTTGTGTTGAAGCTTTACGGGGACGTAAAGCCCTGAGGTGGGAGTAATGTAAAGACCCAGAAATTTCAAGGAAATTTTTTTCTTAATTTTCTTTGGAATTTTACAAGAACGCAGTTTCTAACGGCGCCTGATTCCGAGGCCCGGTGTGCTCGAAATTAATTTCCGAAGTTTGGCTCGGGTACGTTCAGTGAACGAGCGAGTGGGAATTTCTATCTTTTGAACCGGTGCTCGGAACTGAAATCTGATTGCACCGATGAACTCGCAACGCCGGTAATCGCTTAAGAGAACCTTTACCGTAGTTGCGTTTGTGCGGGAGGAGAAGTTAATTTTTGGGGTTTAATTAAAAAAAGTGAATAAAATTGTTAAATCAAATTTTAACAATGTTAAGTGGTTAACTTCTCCCATGGGAAGTTGGTGGTGGGCCCTCATCCATCCAACTTCCCATGTGTGGATATTTGAAAGGGTGGGGCCCACATGACCCCCCCCACCTTTTCAAATTCCTTAAACTCCCTAACCCTCTTAACCCCTCACTTTCCAACTCCCCATTAACTCACATTCTTTAATATTTGACAACTTGATTAATTAATGAGGTGAGTTAAGTATGGTTTATTTGAATTTCAATCTTTTGAAATTATTGCCAACACTTTGCAATTAATTAAATAAACCAACTTAATTAATTATTTTGAGTGTTTGAATTCTTTTGAATTCATTTTTCCAACATTAAAAAGAGAGATTATATTCTTCTTTTTGGGTTGGCAAAAACCTTGTGGGGAGAACTAAGGAGAGGATAAGAACTCTTGGAAGATCAACAACCTCTCGAGGAAGAACGTTCCACGTTTCCGAAGAACGTGAAGCAACACCTCCGACCATCTTCAACTGGAGTAAGGAAGGGAAGCACCACCGCCTACAAAGTATACAGAGGGTGACGTCTCGGCTCGACTTCACCGAGCTCTTCTCCCACCAACCTAGACGGAACGACGCCCGACCTCCACGACGCTTGTCTTCCGCGGGTCGTTGAAGAACTCCGTTCTTGAAGCTGAGGTAGGGGAATTTATTTTGGAATTCTCTTATCTTTTGAGAAAAAACGACGAGTGCGGACCAACCAATACCGGGTTGATCCGCGGATCGTCCGATCAAGAGGTTGATGATTGAGGGTTTTTATTTATTTAATTGTTCGTGAATACAAACTTGGTGATGATCGTGGATTAAAACCCTTTTTGTTATCGAATAACGCGAGGGGGTCGGACCGCACAAACACGGCCGACCCTCCTCCTCTGTTTTTCGTGATGGTTTCTTGAGGATGATACGAGAAAACGTGGTGGCGTCGCACCATGCGATTTATTGCGGAAGATACGCGTAGCGCCGTCGCGCCGCGCCGTGGAAAGAAATCCAAGAACGCGACGCCGTCGCGTCGCGTTGAAGAAAGTCAAAGGCGCCGCGGCCGGAGCGGGGCCGCGGCAGAGGGAAGCGATGCCGTCGCATCGCGCTGAATGGCATAGGCCGCGGCCGGTTCCGGGCCGCGGCGGAGCAAGATGACCGGCGGCCGGCACCGGGCCGCCGGTATCGGCGAAGGAAGGACCGGCCGTCGTCGGTCCTTGCTGGCGAAACCGGCCAGCCAGTGCGGGCCGGCCGTGCAGTGGAGACCGGGAGAATTAATTTCCCCCAGCCGGGTCTCAAAAGCGGCCCCAATTAAGGGGTCGCGGTTCTCAAAGGGGGGGGGGGGCTTTCCCCCCCGCGCGCGGCACCCGAACGACGCCCAGGCCGCGCCGCCGTGCCGGTCCGCGCCGCCGCGCCGGACCGCGCCGCCGCGCCACCGGTCGGGCCGGGATTTTTCGAGCCGGGCCGGGTCGTCTGGCCGGGTCGCCGCCCGGGCTGGGTCGACCCGGTTCGGCCGACCCAGGGGGGGGGGGGGGGGGGGTCGGCCCGGGCCCAGACCCCCAGTTTCGGACCACTTTTGGTCAAATGCCCGTATCTTGGGCTACGAGCCTCCAAACGACTCGTCGTCAGCGGCAACGCGATCCTTGGATCGAGACGGTCGTTTCGGTATACTATACTCAAGGTGCACCTTCCTTTTCGAGAGTCTACGTGGTTAAAACTCCATAGTTAAGCGTGCTTGGCCTAGAGTAGTGATCAGGATGGGTGACCTCCTGGGAAGTTTCCCAGGGTGGGTGTGAGACGGAAAGACCAATAACTAACAGACCGGGCGTCCGATTTACGCATCGTCTATTTCGTTGAATTCCTCTTGATGAGACGGATCTTTTGGCATACTCCGCCCGTGGTTTGGACACAGGTGGAGTACGGTCAGGTTGGTTTTGCCTTAAAAACCAACCGGGCCCTTGGAACGAAAAAGCCAATAACTCTCAGACCGGGCGTCCGATTGACGCGCCGTCTGTTGCGTTGAGTTCCTGTTGACGATACAGAACTTTTGGCATTCTCTGCCCGAGATTTGGATGCAGATGGATAGTGGCCAGGTTGGATCAAACAGAAATCCAACCGGGCCCCTGGAACGGAAAAGCTGATACATTTCTGACAGAAGGTCCGTTTGACGAACCGTCAGTGGCGTTGGTGATCTCGTTGAGAAACGGTCCCTATGAGTATACCCTATGAGATTTCGGGGTACAGTTGAGATACGGCCGGGTTTGGTTCGCTCACAAAACCAACCGGGCCCCTGGGACGAAAAGACTAATAACTCACAGACCGTGCGTCCGGTTGACGCGCCGTCTGTTGCATTGAGACCCCTATGACGAGGCGGTCCTTTGAGATACTTCTTCGTGGGACTTTGAGATACTTGGAGTATCAGCTTGTAGCTCGTGGAGCGGACCCTCCCAGAGACGAGCGTACGGAGTACGAAGACCGTGTAGCCGGCCGAGACCTGAAGACTGCTTGTCCGATTCGATTCGGAGTGCCATACGTAGCCCAGTGGGGAGCACTACTTTGTGAGGTGGCAGACCCATAGCGGAGGAGCACTACTATGTGAGGTGGCACACCCTCGGTACTTGACAGGAGGAGTACCTCTGAAGGCTATGAGGGGGGAGCACTACTGTGTTGGGTGGCAGACCCCGACGGGAAGCACTACTATGTGAGGTGGCAGGCCCGCGGTACTCGACAGGAGGAGTACCTCAGCAGTCTTAGGTTAGTGAGTAGTACCTCGGAGTCGTGACAGGACCACTGTACACTCTAGAGACGGATCTCTTCAGCAGTTACGGTTTCAATAATGAAAATCCTGGTTTGAGCTGAGACTTTTGACCTTTTGTGTTTCCTCATGATTGAGGTGGGTCACTTGATAACTTAGGTATATGTATGGGCATATAACTGGGTAGTGGTTATCCGTTTATTTTACAATCCTTGTGTTTTCTCATGATTGGTATGGCTTACTTGATAACTTAGATATATGTATGGGCATATATCTAAGTAGAGGTTATCTGTTGAGATCTTCTTGTGGTTATCTTTGTTGGTTTTAGTGAGACCTTGAGGGTCTCGGGGTCCCTACTGAGTATCGTTATACTCACCCCTGCACGGGCTATGCCCGAACTACATTGTGTTGGTTGCAGACGACGGACAACGTTGATCGTGGTTGAGGATTGCAGAGCAGGACGGTACCTGGAGGTGGACCACTGGGTGGGACGTGCTCGGAGCGGACGACGGAACCCGAGGAGCAGTGGAGCTATCTTTACCCACCCTTCAGGTGGGATCTCCAGTGGACAGCTCGGTGTAGCAGCTTTTACTTTACAGTTGCTGTTTTCCCTTTCGAGTTGTATTTTACTTTCAGTTTGGGTTTGTATACTGGCCCATTTACTTTTCCGCACTTTCAGTTGTACTCTGTTATTACTTAGTGTTTACTATTCCGCTTTCTTACTCTGTGGTGCTTGTTTACTTTTCAAAGGAAATGCCTTCCCTTTTTAGTGGGATTTACTCCTTAGTGCTAGTCGCCAGCCCCTAGCCTATGGAAGGTGGGCTTGGGGTAGTCACATCACGGGCCCCGAGCACGGGTCGTGACATAACCTAATAAAGTAAAGTTTTACTTGTATAAGACTTTTTTTACTCATACTCATCTAAGATTCAATTTATTTCCCTTTTGACCCATTTTAATCTTAAAAATAATTTATATTAATTTAATACTTTTAAAAATTCCAAGAGTGCTCTTCCCCTCTCTTATAAAAGGGGACCTCCTATCCTCATTTCATCACACATAAAAAACATTTATGTTTAGATAATACTAAACCAAATACCTTAATTACATCATTAAAAATGTCTTAGAGAAATTTTTTTATCATAAAACCAGCCTATGAAAACTCTTTGTGCAAACTATAAAAAGTTGTCTCAAGAAGAGGTATAGTTCTTAACAAAGCGTTTTAGTTTTATTTCTTATTTTAAATCCATAAAAATTTATTAAAACATGATAAAATAATTAAAATAATATATATAATATAATTAATTTTTTATGTTAATGTAATAACCTATATATATCTCCTCTTCCATCAAATGGGAAATGAAACCACCATTTGTGTGTATGGTGGACCACCGCCTCATGAATTGATATAATGTGTTTTCCATCACCACATAAAAATGATGTTTATGCTGATGGATTTAATGTATATATATTATATTCATAACATATTTATCATTATTTAAAGCAATATATCATATATTTTATTACCTTTCCATTCTTTATAAAATAATAACGTCGTTTGTGCTTATGTGTGGATTACTACCTCTATGAAATTATATGATTCATTTTTCATTACAATATCTTGTGAGTGGTATTAATATGTTTATTTAGGGAGATATAATTTCATTTAATATATAATTATCATTATATAAATACAAAATAATACTTACCTTATTTTTGTACTGATCGTTGAAAAATGGAAACTTTACTCATGCTTATGTATGACCCACCATTTCAATGATTGTAATGTAGTTCATTTTTCATAAACATATTTACTGGTTGGTTTAAAAAACATAATTTATGTATATTTATTATAATTATTTCATTAATATTATTGTAGATAAATTTTGAATAATTACCTCTTTGACCAAATTCAACTTATCAAAATCATTTTGGACATCTGATCCGAATATCCTCAAAATGCATGACATGATCTTAATTGATTTTGTAACTCATTATAACATGAAAAAAGTAATAATAAACTTTAAAATGATTCTTAATAAAGTAAATATTTAACATAATTTTATTATTTAGGTAGAAAAATAACATACCTGATAAGTCTTACTCAAGGTAAGAGACAATCTTGTAAAAATTCACTTTTAAATTTTCCCTTACAACTCTTTTTCCTCCATGTCTATAATTTTAAAAATATATAATTAATGAATTTATATAGAAATTAAATAATTAGAAATGAAATTTTATGTATCTATTAAATTTATTTCAAAGGTTCTAAAATATAATCCTTTTATGAAATATTTTAAGAAAAGGAAAAAAGAATGTTTTATTTTAACATATACACCATCAATGAGTTTTCCTGCCACCATAAGAATTATTTTATGTTTGGATTCCATTAAAAGATTTCATTTTTTTATTGAAATAAAAACCCTCTTTCACTTTTTTTTTGGTATTTCTATTTTAAATGTGGGTTTCTAATGTAAATACCCAGACTCCAGTAGCCCAGAACCATTGCCTTAATTTAGTACATTGGTACTAAGTAGAAGAGATCACATCCCAAAGGACTGAATAGTTTATAAGTTTTGGAAGACTAGATACATAAATAAATATTAAATTACATCATGAAATAAATGACCACATAGTAACTTCATTTAAAACACCCCTATTCTCCTAGTTTATCCATGCATGTCAATTATAATACACATCCTTCCTTCATAAGGAAAAATAAAACATAATAAAAGGGTGATATCAGATTCTTAGTAAGGGTAAGAATAGAAAATGATCTATCAAAAGTAAACATAAATAATATGGAAAGCTTAATAACTAAAAACACGTTCCTTTAAAACATAATCTTGAGAATAGTATGGAAGGAATAGAAGTTGGTCAGGTAATTCCATATAAATAATCACATGAGAATGAAACTTAACCATGTATATTATACTAGTAAAATAGTCACATGGATTATCAATAACTAATATCATAATAAGGTAATGAATAATGTGAGACATCATAAAAATACCATCAAGGATTTAACTAAAGAACCATACATAATAAGGTAAGGCATCATCCAATAACCAAATTATTTTATCTCATGAGACCTACCGATAAATTAAGGGGATATAGCGGGCCTTTACAATAAGTTACTTAGTCCAATTATTTCCTCATATGAAAGGGGAAAAACAAAATCAACATATAAATTTATATTTAAATTATCATATGAAATTACCTTCCTGAAGAAATAAACACAATCATAAACTACCTAGTATTATATGACGAATGGTATCAAATTAGCACATCCACAGTCAAAATAGTTACAAAAAATCAATAAAATATGGTAGATAGAATAATAATATATAAACCTCAGTTATGAATAATATATATGAAAGGGTGTTGACATAGATGAAAAATATTCAAAAAAAAATCATTGAGAAAATCTTGAGAGAAATACGACTTTACTTTGAAATCATTTACTTAAAAAGATTAAAAATTATAAAAGAAAACTTTTTATTTGAAAATAACCTTATGTAATTGTAGATATATCCTCTAGACATTAATTCATATTGTAATAGGGAAAATCCACTCATTCCATATAAGTTAAAAAACATTCCTTTTAAATTTATAAAAAGAAACATTTGAAATAGTATTTTCAACAGAATGTGTGAGAGTTAACCAAATGAATCGATTATGTGTATCAGCTGTAAATAAAAAAGTGGTAATAAAACATAAGATAATATTTTTTTCACACCTAATATTAGGACGACAGAATAAATGGAGTAGAAGTTTAACCCAAAGAATGGAAATTGGGTTAAGAATTTACTTACCACTTTCTAATCAATCAAACCATATGCCCCATAAAATTAATGATCATCAAATGAAACATTTAATTAAATGAATATAAAAATATTCATGATATGATATTTAAAATGGAAGTATGTAACACACCCAAAAAATTTGGTTTTATGAAGGAATATATCTCATAGAATTAAAAGTGAGAAGATAAATCCTTACCTTATATCCTAAAGAATTCTGCACTTGTACTTAGTGTCTTTGATAATCAAATTGGATTAATTAATTACTTAATTAAGAACCTATTAAAAATATATTTTATTTATTATAATTTTATTATGTTTAATTATATGCATTCTGATGAGTTATAATGTTTAATTTAGTTGTTCTAGGTTCTTTCGTTTTATGATTTTATGGTTGATTTTATTGAGTATAATTATGAGAGTTCTTGTCAATTAAGAATAAATTATCTAGAAGTGAAATTATTTAGTATTAATGAACTTATATAATTTTAAATTTGTTCATATATATATGTTTTTATATGGTTTTAGGATTACTCATTATATAAAAAATTGATGAAAATGTTTTAATGTTTTGGTGGTTTTTACGACTATCATGTACTTATATCATTTTATTTAATATTATATTTATATTTTGGTTTTATAACTTAATATAACTTATAATATATTTATTAAAATATTATTTAACCATAATAATTTTTTTAGTACGATCCTTGAAGGTGTTAAAGGGAAAAAAACTCGTCTTCCATGAAGGCGGTGAATTGTCACATCATGGATGATGTTTTCATTTTTGAAATAAAATGAGAAGAGAATAGATTTAATGATGGATAATAAATTAACACAATAAAACTAATATATATATATATATATATGATAATTTATTTTTCATTCCACTTTGTATAAGGGGAGGTGAGGATAATATTAGAAAATAAAAGAAATTAAAAGAGAAAGGAGGATTTGCCTCTTGAATATCATCTCCTTGGGAATCTCCTTAAGACACTTGGACTTGGTATTTTGGTTAGAAAATTAGGTATTCTATATGGGTAGGTGTCTTGAGAAGGTAATTAGGCCGAATTAATAGAATCTTAAAGCCTTAAAAGGTGTGAGAAGAAGTGGTGGTGAGGGGTGGTATTTATTAGGAAGGATAGGGGTTCTTTTTTTTGATTATTTTATTCATTTATTTACTATTTTAGCTCAGGATTGTCAATATTATTGATTATTATGAATAAATAGGGCAAATATTACATTTTATTTTGAAAAAATGAGTTTGTACATCATAAATGATGCAAAAATTCATGTATTTAACTTACAATGTTAAATTCCGTAAATTACCATATTTCACTATTAATAAAAAAATTCAAATATTTTAAAAAAATCCCAAAAACCACCCTAACCATTTTTCAACATTTATATTTAAAAAATGAACTCAATTTTATGGAAATAATTTTCCAAATATGATAAATTTAATATTTAAATTAAATCATCATTTATTTGAAAAATACAGATTTTAATGTTGTAACCGATTTTACGACCTGTTGAAAAATTAGTTGTGGTTTAATTAAATTATCTTATACTTAAAATGAAATAGAATATTAATTTATATATCTATTTTATGAAAATATTTTTTTTAAATCATTATATTAATTATAAAATTGTAAATAAATATTTACATTTCACAAAATACCAACACTTAATTTTTCTTTTTTTAAAGGTAGTGCTTTGGTCAAAGACCAAAGAATAATTTTTTGATAAGCAAAAAATGATTACAAAATGTGAAAGGAAGGGATTTTTTTACAATCTCTATCAAAAATATATAATAGTTCAGGAGGAATAGAGTCCAGCCAAGTCATGCTTTGATGGACTCCTTTGTTGGCTAGAGCATCAACAACAACATTTGCTTCAAGGTAGGCATGAGTAGCTATATAATCAATCCCATGGAGTAAATTAAGGTAGTTCATCCAATGAGCGGTGGGTGACCAGGCTAGATAGATGTTTCCATTCCAGATGGCATGAATGATAGTGGTTGAATCACTTTCGATCCATAGTTTTCTCCAACCTCTTTGAAGAGTAAAATCAACTGCATGAATGACGCCGAGAATTTTTTGCCTCCAGAGATGAAGAGTGACCACATCCAACAAAGAAACAACCCTGACATTGTCCAGATGAGTCTCTAAAGATAGCACTACAACTGGAAGGACCAGGGTTGCCTTTGGAAGCACCGTCAACATTCACTTTGATCCATGATATAAATATATCATAATTTCATTTATGAGGTACATAAATTTTATTTAAACTTTCTTTAGTGAGGTTATTATTCTAATGGCCATGTTACTTTTCCTAAGGGTCACATTACTATTTCAATGGTCATGTTAATATTTAATAGTATATCACAATTCATTTAAGCTCGATGTTGCGCGCAACGTAAGCTATTGAATAAAGTGAATTTATTTAAGGAGATACATACTGTAAAATATTAGTGTCTAATATCTAAAGGGAATAGTTATTTTGATATTATAAAAATGTCTTACACATGAGTTCAAAAAAAATTTCAAGGGTTTTATGATAAAATATGGAAGCATAAAAAAATTCTTATTCATGGTATGGTATATGCGAATTATAGTTTATAATGAGTGAGAATGATAAATCTTATATGATTTGTGACACCGATAAAAATTTTATGATAGGTGATCCCAACATAACTTACATGATAGGTGATACCTATATATCTTATAAGATGCGTTTGCCGAGAAAACACTCCAATGCATTCGGTAGATTTAAAGAGGTTCCAATTGTTTCTAACATTGGTTATAAATATATTTCTCTGTGTTTCCAAAAATGGGTTTTTATTTTCTTGCTATGAATTTTAAAGGGTCTCTTTGAGAAAATGGCATATTTTTATTCATGTAGAAATGATTTATTTCATATTCTCAAAGAATACTCCGGTAAATGTAGAAATTTAATGGGTCTCATTTTTTTCACAATACTAACATGTTTTTTTATTTTGTATGATCCTTAATAATATTTTTATGCTAATCCTATGTTTTAAAATGCTTTTCCTAAGGTTTAAGTATAGATATTACCAAATAATAAGTTATGTTAAAAATATTTAAGATTAGTAATGAAAAGAAAATTTGTTTCATTTTAAATGTTTTATATTTTGGGAGAAATTAATATTGAGTAGAAGTATCCTTTTTTTTAAATTATGTGTATTTTATGCAAGATTTATGATATAATTTTCTAAAACTATAATCTGAAAAGATATCTGTGAATGAAAGAAATTGAATTCTAATCCAAATACACTATATTATTGATTTTTATGGCCTGGTCCTTATAGTTGGTATCAAAGAAATTGTTTAGATAAATTTATAGGTTAGGATAATGTTAATAGAATACCCTTGAAAGTTTATACTTTATGGTAAAGTTGAAATGATATAGAATTTGAAGATTAACATATTTATTTGAATAATATTTTCCTATTTAGAATGGTTTTACACTAAGGAAAAAAGGAAACTGATGTAGGAAGGTATCAAGAAGAAAATACCCTTTGAAATCCATATATTGGAATGGTTGGAATTGGAATTAAGTAGTTTTTTTACAATGATGGATCAGTTTACATAATCTATAAATAGTGGAGTCATCCATGTTAGAGAGAAACTATAATTACCATAGACGAACATGATTATAGTTAAGGATTTATTGAAATAGAAGCCTCAAAATTTCAGTAGAACCTAAAATATTGTGGTAGTTAAAGGATGTATTAATACTATGAATAATATTTTTGATGTAGTGGGATGTTCAGAATGTCCAAAAGGAAAATCATTCTATTTATAATTTTTATAGTGAATCTGATCGATGGTGGTATTTGGTTAGGAATAAAAGATGGAGAGATAGAGAAAAGATATTGTGCAATGACCTAAACCATTGTGGCCCACCTGGCTAGCAGTAATCTGAGCTTCCTTAACCCCAATCCCGCTTCCAATAGGATAGGGGAAAATAACAAGCACCGAGAAGGCCTGACTAAAATGGGATTCCTTTACCTAATATACCTATACTCATATGCACCCAACAAAATCCATGAAACAGTGATGATGAATATAATAAATACTGTAATATCTAGAGTAAAACCATGCCTAAAAAAACCATTTTGAAATATATATATATATATATATATATCATATAATAGTAGTATAATACAAATAAAAAAGATAAAAATACTCACCAAAATATAAATAAAAGGGGAATCCTAAACTGAAAAAAATGTAAAGAGTAGAGTAGGGGAGAGCTTAACTTACAATCCTATAGTATAATAACCTAACACTATTAGTGCCACCACATATAACTAATCTACCATAATACTAGGTCCCCCATACTCAGCACTAATCTTCATTTCATCTGTATAAGAAACAATATATGGTGGAAAATCCTATTTAGGGGTGATTATAAACATACCCAGTAAGACACCCCAAAATCACCATGTAAAAAACATCAAGGGAGAGTAGTTAGATCATCACAATAATGGAATTTTATTTAAAAAATGATACAACAACCATTAAAAATAAACCAAATATGCTCAATAAGATTCCAAAATGAAGAGAGAATGGGGATCTCAATCTCTATAGCACAACTAATAATGAAAAGTCTAGCATTATCTCCAATGGTCTATGTCTGATGTCTAACATCATGCACAACAATACAAGAATATTTGTGAAGGGTCTTGCACCTCACCATTAAAAACCATAACTAAGGGAGTCATAACTCTATTTAAGCATCTCGTGTAACCTCACAAAAATTTGAGTGGAGGGGATCACTCTTCGCTACTCCACTCCATAAACGAGGGACCCACAACTTGCATAGATAACCCATTCCCCATAGAAGTTAAATGATAGGGAGAGTACCGATCCTTATAAAGAGGACTCACCCACTATACTAGTAAGTGTAGTACCAACTCTACCTATGTTAAGAATACGGGGGACCCATGCCCTGGTGTGATAGGGGAATACCTACCCTAACATATCCCTGACATCTCTCTGATCCCAACCGATCACTATCATGAACTAAGTGTCATTGAAATAAAATACCCTCTATAATCACATGACATCATATATATACTGTTGAAATTAATTCCACCACTATGTTCAATATAGAAATATACTCCAGAATGGCTACTTGTGAGCCAAAATTTGATTATTTAAAAATTCTGATGAATGCATGATGCTCATCATTGGTTCAAGAGACTAAAAAATAAATAAAAATATATGTCACTAAAAATATATATGAATTGAAAATTAGATCATGTCATTTCAATCCTCATGGATAAACTCTTAGGATAGGCTATTTACTTGTCGAAAATGGAGACCCGGAGAAAAAAGGCATTTCATCCTAACATTTATATATGGCGCTTTGTAGGGCCAAGCCATGATCAGAATAAGATATTCAATATTGGTCTTGAATCATCCACCAAAATGTCAAGATCAAAACTCCATTGATCATACATGAATCTAACATCATATAAAAAAGTTATTTCTCAAAAGAGATATTGATAATAATTAAAATATTATATATTATATATTATCATTATTAATATAAGTCATATATAAAAAAGTTAAAGATAAAGATGTGCCTCCTCCCTCCTAATTCACATGTACAATGAATCCCCCATTAAAAATCACTTTTAATTCTTTTTTACCTTTTTATTTTATTATTAAAATATAATTATTATCCTTAATAATAACAATAATAAACAAAACACAACTCCACCCTTACTTATTCAAGAACTTACGTGTAGAAAAGTCCATAACCCCACATTTATCTCTTTTTTATTATTATTATTATTATTAATTATCACAAACTCACCCCTACCCTATATCTTATCTCATGCCCAGGGGTGGGAGTGATTACATGTTGTAGGTCCTGGGCCACCATATCCTCTTACTGCATTCCATCACTGCCACTCATCATCGCCACATGCGAAAATGGAAAATGGGGATCCTTTAATATGATTCCAATCTGATTCCTATCATCCAATATTGTCATCACACATTAAACAATAAATAAAACATGAACCCGAACCCTAGGTATTGATCATCTGTTCCAAAGAATGTTTTCACAATGATTGAATACCAGATTTTAGTCGAGCCACTAGAAAAGGTGTTATTTTTGATGAACATGTGAAGAATGGGGAAGAGAGACACCATAAAAATTTGGACGAATAAACCTATACCATTGATAGAGTTGGACATGACCCATTTCCCATATAAAGACAAATGAAGAACTAATAAAAAATAATTAAAATCAATTCCTAAGCCATAAGAAGTTAAATAATCAACTAAAATCAAATTTAGATGTGTGAATCAATTTTTGTAAGTGGAATTTATCTTTGTTCGACACAGGATAATGAAAATAGTATAAATCCAAAATCATTAATTTTATACCCCAATTTTGTTTCAATTTTTTGTGAATAATGGTTCTCTACCATAATCATTAGAGAGATCCACATATATATTACAAACAAATCATCGATCCATGGTCTAGTAATCACTTATTCTAGAACTCTCCTCCATTGGAACCTCTCATTGCTCAGGGTTATGCAACTAACCCTGAAATTTTTCCATAGCCATATATTTTTATTAGGTTAATAGGTTTTGTCTTTAAATTAAGTAATTAAATAAATAATTTCTTAATTTAATTAGTTTTTCCATGATGATTCTCAGTCAAGACACCTCATGGAAACAATCATTATGTCATGCTTAGGGTAAATACCACATTCTTAACTCTATAGGGGCCTTATAACTTTGATTAGAGCCTCCATTTAGAAGTAATTACAATTTTTTAGGAAAAATATTTTTTGTGATATAATATATTAATATATTATTTATTATATCAATACGGGGCTCACGAGCCTCATAATATTGTTCCATGATAGCACGTGTCTACAAAATTATTCATTGGATTTTAAAATGTTTTATATAGAAAAAATATCCATAAAATTCTCTGCACCTTCAATTATTTTTATCCAAGAAAGAGAAAACCCATTCTCAATGAGGATAATGAGCTCTTATCTAGGTCTCCCACTCCCATGAGTTCACTTGGAGGTTCCCATGCTACCAATAAGCATAAAGCTAAGGAAAAACACTAACCCATGAAGGGCCTTCTTCTACTGGTTCTCAAATGTTAACAATATTATTGAAATCTTAGATAAGGTAACTCAACACAAATTTCTATTTCATCATGTTCTACATCGTCCAATGAGTTTTTCACATGCCTCCCCTTTTATGACAAATTGAAAAACCCTAGCACCCAATCTACCTACAATAACATGGGAAATCGGTATTATAACTAGAAAATCCATCATAGTAGCTAGAAAAAGTGACTATGATCCTTAGAGATATCCTACCATCTCAAAAAAATCCCCATGGTTCTCGACGAGGTGATATCTCTTAGAACACATGATCTCCTAATGGAATACCAAAGGGTTCCTTCGTGGGTTGAAAAAGGACTCCCGATGACTCTGGGAAGTCCACATCCACCCTTGTATGAACCACACCATCACAAACATCACTAGAAATATCTCAAGGATCGCAATTACTATATAAAATTGGCTCTAGAAAATATAACATTTAAATATAGGGTCTCTCATATGTGGTCTGAAATAGAGCCACACTGATGGTGGAGTGGTAACTATAATGATATACAATAACTTCACAATTGGAAGATAATTCTCCTAGTTGTGGCCCAAAATTAACATGATAGCACAAATAATTCTCGTGAGAAGCTGAAAAGTTCACTTTAGGAGACCATCAATCCGGGGTAGAAACACTGAGCTCTATTGACATTGAGTTCCAAAGGCCTCCTACATCCTCTTAATAATCATGATGTGTAGTGAGCGTCATGGTCTGGAACGATCATCAAGGGAATTCCTTGAATCTAGAATTCCTACTACATGTTTAGGAATCCCAAACAATCCACTAATATCTGATATCAGATGCATAAGAGGTGGACCAATATGGTGAGATGATATATGATTTTTATTATTACATCATGACCTCATGTTGATCATGGAAGCTCAACCATGAGAACCATAAAGATACAATCCCATTTCTACTTCCATACGAACACCTTGAACTTAACCTAGAGTTAGAAGAGGCATTAATACTTAAAATCAACAACATTATATTACTTCATTGACCACCGAACTGATTCCAAAGGATCTATGTACATCCTCACCACACCAGGATGTAATATGAATGGAAATCAACCTCCTTATCACCTCATCTCACAACATGAATAGAGTCACCATCTATCCTAATACAAGGATGACATGAACTACACCTTAAAAAAATTAATTAGGAACATGTCCAATGGATATATGGTCATATAGGATCTCACAATCAATATCCCTATGTTTTGAATCCCTGGATCAGTGAAGAATTAGAGGGGTATCAAAAAATGACAAAGATACGTTGCACCATCCTCACCCTCAATGGATAACTATAAGATGTCAACCACTCTATCACCTTACTCGTCAACAAAAAAATTGAAAACTTCACTATGAGTATTACCATATCCATCCTCAAGTGTCTCATGTTCCCCTCCTCAGACTCTAAACACATGAGAATTTCATGATGAATACTCTCATGAATAAATAAAAAAATGGTTATAGATTGATTCATAAGTCTCATGAACTCTATTGGGGATTTCAATAGGCTAGTGAGAATCAACAAGAACTCAAATAAAATATAGTAGGTTTTGAAATCTTTCATCAGTATATCCACCTATAGAACCAGGGGATGGCGATGAACCATACTATGGTCAAAATCTAAGAACCACTTATCACCTAACCACTAGTAAATGAAGTCATCAATTCTCAGGGGGTGGATACTCCTCCCTGATAGTCATCTAGCTAGGGTGATGTCAATACACACCCAACACCATGTTCTCATTATAAACCAAGGAGAAAAACTATAGTTTACCCAATAGAACACTATATGACTTAAGAATCCCTATATTTTTAGATAATCCAATCACACCTTCAGTATTCATAGCTCTATGGGGTCATCTGATATGGTGGATCAAAAATCAGTCCATCCCTGGTGCATGTTAAGGAAAAAAACTCTTGATGGGGAGGTAAAACTAAATCATCTATTGGGAAGACATCCCTATACCTCACCCACATCACAGGAGATAAAATATCATCGCATCAACTATTCTAATAGTTATACTAATTGATACGAAATAAGCTATATCCTTCTAGACATAAGTATATCCTGCTACTTGGATTACTTCACACCAAGAAATTGAAATAAATACCATGACTTAGAAGCATTGAAAATATTATCAGTAATAATCATATAATCATTTACGGTAGGAAACAAATACATTCTAAGGAAAACATCATAGGGTCTCATAACTACTATGGAAAAAATTCTTCGTGAGTCTCTTTATCTCTACTTAGTGTTGGGCCACATTGTCACTAAAAGTGTGTGATCACTGATACTATCTACATGAGCCTCCAAGCATAAGGGTTGATAAAAAAGTCTCCATTGGTATTTCTAGGTTTATAAAAAGGGAATAATATTTGGAAAAGTGTCTTGTGATTGTATACTATAACTAAAACCAGATCAGAGAATACATAGTCCATACCTTTATCACATTTGGAGCTTTAGGGCCATATGCCTCGACTGGTTGAATCCATATTTCCCCTTACCTACCAATCCTCCTTCACTAAGCCATACTCCAAAACCTAATAACATCCAAATTAACTCAAACACTTAAGTAAAAGGAACTAATCTTCGACACCTTGACTCTATCTTCTTTGGGTGGTAATGACTTGACCATACAATTTTGAATTGTTTCAAAGGAATAGGTCTCGATAGGGGAAATGTCTATAGAAACCCTATATTTTAATACATTAACATTACATAACATTTTCAGAATATTTTAAACATTATACAATAGACAACCAAATATTTTACCATTCTAATGCCTTTTGAAATAGGGAAACTTAAAATCTGATACATAAGTGAGCTATGTTATCTCCCATTAAGTTCTCCTTGACTAGAACCCTTCTTAGAAACATGAATCTTAATAAATATCTTCATAACCCATGGAAGGAAACATAAAAAAGGGTGATCTCAAATTCCCCCTAAGGGTAAATAAGAAAGATATATAAGCATAATTACTAGAATAAGGGTACAAGTACATTATCATGAAAATATAATATTATTCCTTGCAAATAAAATACCATATACATAAATCATAGCATAAAGATTGGAAGTTCATAAGACATGAATCCTAAGGAGATGATGAACATAATCCATAAAATCATAACATAGGAATAAAACATGAAATTATGGAAAACACATTAGAATATAATTTGATTTTCATAGTAGCCAAGGCATTGATGTTGATACAGTCTTAGTTGAAAAAGTAATTTACAAAACTGGGTTCACACCCCATTCTAGCCTTGTATTACTGAACCAAGTTATCCCCTCATTCTAGCCTTGTATTACTAGACAGAGTTCTCTTTCCTTTCCATCCTGATAATACTGAACTGATTTCATTTCTCATTCCATCCATGTATATATCGTGAGATATAAATCTTTACCCAACACATTAGAGGGAGATATTGGTCCCACCCATCTCATAATAAAATTATAAATATATATTCCACTAGATCTTAAATAATTATATCATAATATATGAAAGAAAATTTGTATTATAATAAGGTAATAATATCATAACCTATGGAAAGAGATAGATTTCATAATCATTCATCATAAACATATCCCATTAAAATAAGTGGGTTTCAAATTTATATAACCCATGAAAGAGAAAAAGGATTCATAAACATCATTCCATCAAAATATAATCCATTCAGAGAAAGAATATGAATAGAAAAATTGAATTTTTTCCCATGAAAGTAGATGTAATACAAATGGATGTTATCTTAGATGGAAAATAATTTTGAAATATCTTTTAAAAACATTTATTGTGGAAAATATACTTTTTTCCCTGAGAAACAATTTCTAAAACTTAAAACCTTTTTGAAAACCTTTTTTTGAAAATATATTTGAAAAATTTTAAAGGAAAAATTGAATACTATATAATGATTATAATATTTTTTCCCTAAAAATGGGATTCAAATATCTTTTTAAAAAAATTTAAAACTTTTTTGAAAACATGTTTTTGAATAAAATATATTTCAAAACATAGAGAGATAGTCAGATTTTACTTAAAAACATTATATTAAGTAAAAAATAGTGGTAAAATGGTAATAATAAATGAGGATATATTGAATAATTATAGGAGAATAAAATTCAACAGTGTTCATGAGATATGGAAAATAATATTTCATTAAAGGAATCATACACACAAACAATCTTGAAAAGCGATGAGATTACTTCAATAAACTCTTACAACTTGGTAACTTGGGATAAAAATATCAATGTAATAAAATGAAATTAAATGAATCTTAAAATATCATTAAGATAATTAAATTCATTATATAACATTTTAAATGTTAGTATATATACGTCTAAAAAGAATCCAGGTTCTAAAAAAAATATAATTCTCAAGGAAATAAATTAAGACAAAACTATTTTAATTATTTGATAACTTTTGACACTTGAACCCCATGAAGGAAAGATCATAAAAAGAATATGTGAATATACATAAATTTAATTATACGGTACATGGAATACAGTCCTGGATAGTACATACACCACACATAATGAAATATTGGTGAACATAATATGTATCTCACGGAAATAAAAAGTGAGATTAAATCCCTTTACCTTGTGTCTCGACTGTCATCGTACTCATTCAAAACAACTGTATAATAATTTAAATTAATTTATAAATATTTTATAGAGTCATATTATTATATCTAATACCATATATGGTTTTATTATTACCTTATATTACCTCTTGTTAACAATCCTATGCTAAGGTTTAACTTTAGATAATATTCGCTTTATTATTCCCATGTTTCTTAATTTGTTTTATCATTGGTACTTATAATTATATCATGATTCAAAAATTTAATACATTATATAAATTTAATTTATATCCATTATATTTTTATTATAATAATATATATAATATAGAAGTATGAAATGGAATACACCGTTCTGGAGACGGTAAGCCGTACATACACATGAATGCAATTCTAATTTTTATTATCTTATAAAAAGAAAGAAATAAAATTACATACACACACATATATATATATGTATATAATATAATTAAAATACCATTATAATGTTATATATATTATATAAGTTCACTAAACCCATCCTTAATACATTACATACAATGTGTGAACGAATCACATTGCTTTGAGGGGGTGATAGTCCGCACTTCCTCAAACGAAATTATTGTACTTACATCAAATAGAAAGTAAAATTATATGTGTTTTAAAAGGAATAAATAAGATAAATAAATAAAAAATATAATATATAACATATATAAACCGATTTTCCATCATAAGTTTCACCATGAAAGGTGGTAATGGAAAAATGAACAGTCATCGTACATTGAGGCAGTAGTTTGTCGTACACGTAAACTGTATATTCGTTACTCATTAGATAAAGGTGCACGTTAGTGTAGGATGAAACCTTAGGATAAAAAAAAATACTATTATATTTATTATAATTGATTTCTTATACAATTATGGAATGAATAGAGTGGATGGGGTGGTTAAGGAAAATAAAAGAAACCAGTTTGAGAGAAAGCTTTACCTCTTAATCGGGTAACTCCTTTTGGTTTGTGAAAAAAGGATTAATTAAAAGTATTTCTTCCCAAAGGGAGGATTAAAGGGGGAATTTAGGTATTTTTTAAAGTTTATTGGGTAGATATTTTATGAACCTATGTGGTTTGAATGGTGTGAATAAGATGGAGATGTGGTGAAATTTTACAGGGTTGGAAGAGTGGCACTCTTTTAAATATTTGAAGAGAGAATTAAAACCATGTTTTCATTTTTTATGTGGATAAAATAATGATCAAAAAATTATAAAATAAAGTAAAAGGTAAAAATATGACCATAAAATAGATTTTAGACATGTACATATTTCATTTTGGGCCTTAAGGTTATGGTTTGTTCCCTTATTATGCTTAATTTAACCTTAATCGATGTAATTAATTTTAATCAATTTCACTCATATTTTTGGTCAAAAACAGAGTTTACATTATTATAAATTAGAAAAACAATTGAAATTATGCTACATATGTGATTTCAATTTGTAAAAATGTATTAAATAATTTAATTAAGAATAATTTCTAATTTCTAATAACATAAAATTTATTAGGAGAGATACATGGAACACATCATGAACTTGAGATATATTTTGAGGAAGTTACAAATTATATGATACCATCCTAAGTCGATTAATAATATCACAGACACCGATATACCAAGGTCTTAGTTTACCTTTCTTCCCAAATCTCATAACTTTATTCCAGGGTGAGATTCATAGAAACACTTTTTCACCAAATTAAAATTCTAGATCACGCAAATGATTGTTAGCGAAAAGTTTCTATCAGATTTGAACTACCTTGATATGGTTCTTAATGGTTCTAACATTCTTGACCATTTATTCAGCGATCTCAGGTCCCAATAGCTTTCTTTCTCCAAATTCATCCCATCACATTGGAGATCTAAATTTCTTCCTATAGAGGGATTCATAAGGTACCATATGAATTATTGATTGAAATATATTATTCGAAGAATACTCATGTAGAGAAATGTGTTGATCCCAACCACCTATGAAATCCATAGAACAATATCTACCCATATCCTTTAGGGTTTGAATTATTCTTTCAAACTAATCATCCATATGAGGATGATAAGTAGTGCTAAAACTCAATTATGTATCAAGTGATTGATGATTACTTTTCTAGAACTTTGAGGTGAAAATCAAATCCCGTTTAGATACATTGGAATGTGGTAATCTATGAAACCTTACAACTTACTTAATGAATATCCTAGAAAGATGATCTAGAGAGAGGTCTTCTCTGATAGTGATGAATGGTGATGAAATAGTAAGGCGATCGACTACCACCCATATATAATTAAACCCTTTAGTGTTTTTGGGTATTCCAAAACTAATTCCAATGTTATGTTCTCCCATTTACATTATGGTATAGGTAATGGATGAAAAAACCCCTTTGACTTTTGAAATTCAGCCTTAACTTGTTGGTATACCAAGAACTGAGAAATAAACTCTGCAATATCTCTCTTCATGACATCCCACCAAAAGTATTCTTTCAAGTCCCTATACATCTTCATAAATCCAGGATGAATAGAGAATGAAGAACTATGAGATTACTCAAACATTTCCTTCTTCAAATCTAGTATGTAAGGAACAAATACATGGTTCTTGAACCTTATCATTATATTCTAATCAAGGTTAAAATAAAGAACATTTATAACATTATTTTTTAGCTCTTCATCATCCTTATGTGCCTCCTTAATCTTTACTAGGTTAGAGGGTTTAACATTCATTTGAGAAATATAACATTTTCCCCTTCTTTCAGGATTTATAGACACATCTTTTTCAAATCCATAAAAATTGGGTTATTTGTGATCCTCATCATGGATAAGCTACCATAATCCTTATGACTGAAATAATTTGCCACCTTGTTCGCTTTCCCAGGGTGGTAGTGTATTGAGAAGTAATAATACTTTATCAACTATAACCATATTATCTAGTTCATGTTCAACACATTCTCTATGAATATATATTCAATCTTTTTTAATTGGTATATATATCACAAATTTCTCTTTAAAGATAATGCCTCCATAAATTTTACGAAAAAATTACCACTGATAACTCCAAATCATGAGTTGGTTAATTTTTCTCATGAATTTTCAACTGACATGAGGCATATGCAATAATCATGTTATTCTGCTTAAGAACACATTCCAAGCCCTTGTTAGATGTGTCACTATAGATTAGAATCCCTTCTACACTATTGGGTAATGTAATAATAGGTTCACTAACTAACCTTCTCTTCAATTGATTGAAATTTTCCTCACATTCATTTAATAGAGGAACTTAAAATCCTTCCAATTTAACTTGGTTAGAGGATTAGATAGTCATGAATTGTTTTCCAAAAACCATCGATAATGTCCTGCCAAACCAAGAAATCTGTGGATCTCAGTCACTGTGGTTGGTCTAGGACAACATTCATTAGCCTCTATCTTTTATGGATCTACTGCCATTCCATCTCTTGAGATTATGTTACCCAAAAATGAAACCTTTTGTAGTAGAAATTCACACATAAAATTTTCATATAGATTCTCCATCTTTAGGATCATTATTACAATTATAAAGTTATATTAATTCTCTTCCATTATCTTTAAATTGATTAGAATATCATCTGTAATTAATACAAAAAAATAATCAACTTAATATCTAAAGACTCAATTCATTATATCCATAAAGATTACAGGGGAATCAGTAAGCCCAAAAAGAATTACTATATATTCATAGTATCTATGCATTATATGAAATGTTGTATTAAGTATATACTCCTTATTGAACCTTAATTAATGATATCCATAATGAAGACCAATATTGGAAAAGTATTAATCTTCACACATTTGATCAAATAAGTCCTCAATATGGGGAAGAGGATACATGTTCTTGATTCTGATATTGTTCAACTCCTAATAATAATTACAGAGTCTCATTGATCCATATTTATTTTCCCAAAAAAAATGGTTACACCCTAAGGTGACACACACAGTCGAATGAATCCCTTATCAAGGTTTTCTTGGAGTTTCTTCTTCAATTACTTAAACTCAATCAGAGACATTCTTTAAGGAGTCTTTGAAATTGGCATGGAAATAAGTATAAGTTATATTGAGAACTCAACTTCATGTTTTGGTGTAATACTAGGAAAATATTCCAGAAATAGATCCAAAAAATCCAAAACAATAGGAATATCATTTATTTTAAATTTCTCCCCAACAATTTGAGAAAAGAAACCCTTTTGAAATGGGACTAAGACCCATGGAATGGATTTAATCTTCATAGGAAGTTAATTCTTATCATTACATGGATGGATGATCACTGGAGGGTATGAAATATCAAACATAACTTCCCTTCCTTGATAATTAATATGGGATTTATAAAGATAAATCCAATCATTGCCTAAGTTAACATCAAATTCAACCAAAGGAAGAATGAAAAGATTTATAGGAAGCACATTTCCACAATCATAAACCAGAGAGGAATCATAGACTAGAGATGCAATCATAACACTATTAGGGTTTTTCACTTAAAATTCCACATCTAATTGTTTGTGTGGAATCTTAACACCCTTAGAAAATTATTTAGGTATGAAAGAGTGGGTATATCCAGATTCAAATATGACATCATCAATTCTAGAGTGGATGGTAAGTGTACCTTTCATCACATCATTATCTTACCCCTCATTAGAAATAGTGATTTCATGGTATTTCCCCTTATCGCTTGGCTTAAGAGGTTGAAAATGTCGACAATCATCACAAGCCCTTGGGTTTGGAAATTGGTAATCATATTTCCCATTCTCCTTACACTTGTAGCACTGAATCAGGGGATGTTAATTCTTTGAATCTCTCTCTACATTATCATTTTCAGCTATCTTATTTTCATCATTTTGACAATAAATTTCCCGATGGACCTCTCTTTCACACTTAAATCATTAGTTAGAACCCTTAAGGAAATTTCCACCTGATTTTTTCCCACATTTAGAGCATAATAAAAAACACATTTTCTTTTTTTCTATGGTTTATAGAGTTTCCTTTGAACTCTATATTCCTTTTATTTACAAAAACATGAGGTTGATACTTGACTCCAACCTCTATTTGAACCTTGATTTGACAATGAAAAATCTCTTCATAGATACTAAAGTCTCTTAGGGATAATTCCCTTACAAGTCCTGTCTTTAATCCAATAAAGAACATATCATCTTTAATTTTAGATTGGATGATAATTCCTAAAGAAAACCTCACAAGTCTTGTGAAATCAGCCTCGTAGGTACAAACAAATTCATCATCCCTTTGCTTCAAATCAAATAACTCTTTCTCTGTCTTGGTAAGAAGAATCCATGTAAAGTAATTATTGAAAAATAAATTTTTTTAAGTCATCCCAATACATGGATTCAATCATGACCTCTTGCCTCGTATTATTGATTAAAGTCCACCTTTGGTCTGTTCCCTTTCCAACTGATAGACAACCAGAATGACTTTCTCATGCTCTGAACATTGAAGAACAAGGAATATATTTTCTGTAGTACTGATCCATTGTTTAGAAACAAGTGGATCAAATGACCCTCTGAAAGAAGTTCAAAATTTTCTCATGTCAGACTCAACAAAATTTTGTTCCCTCTTTTACTCATTTAGAAGTCAACCATGATTCATAGTTTGAGAAATTAGTGTGAGAATAAAAATGAAGTTTTTGATTCTAGATCCCATATCATTTAGTTTCTTAGGAGTAAAATCATTTCATTTTCTATATAAATCACCATTAATGTGGTTCTATTAGGTTCCAATCATTAACTAAAACCAAAATCACAGAGTAAACGACATCTATCATATTGGGGAACCACATAATCATGAACATTCTCTTATATGATGTCTAAATTATGAAATATTTCTTAATCTATGAAGCCTTTGATTTTTAATAGTTTATTAATATCCAATCTATATTTAAATCCTTTATGATGGTTTGTAAAGTGTTCGTGAATTTCCAAATAATATCCCATGGGAGTGTCAAACCAGGTTTGTATCAAGGCCCGTTTTCATGTACCAGAATACCCTAAGTCAAGCTCAGAACATATTGTCAGATTACTTACCCCGAGGTAAATCTGTTCAAGAGACACATATACTTGTGGTATCCAGCCATGGATGTATTTATAGGAAGCCACTCACTATATCCTAGCCAAAATTCTAGTAAATTTTCCTATACATTTATTTATCCTTAAACTTATCCCTAGAAATATACTTATGGTTCTCTCTAAGGTTTTCTCATCATAGCTTCCAAAGGTTAACTAAAAAATTTGTCTAATACAAACTATAAAGACCCTATATTTTCATATATTAACATTACATATCATTTGAGGAATACTTAAAACATTATGAAATCTAATTCCCAAAGACTGTACTAGTATAATGCCTTTGGAAACATGAAAACATAAAGTATGATATAGATGTGAGCTACATTATCTCCCACTAGGTTCTCCTTGATTTTCACCCTTCTTAGACAAATAAAATATAATATAAATCTTCATAACTTGGGGAAGGAAACATAAATTTTGGAATTTCAAAATAAATTAATCAAAAGGTGATAAAGAACATAAGACATGAAATAATAACAGAGGAATAAAACATGTAATTATGGAAATCATATAAGCATAAAATATAATTTCCTTAGTATCCAATACATTTCCCTTGAGACCATCTTAGTGGAGAAAGTCCTTTAATGAACCAGGTTCACACCCCATTACAACCCTGTATTACTAAACTGAGTTAACCAATCTTTCCAGACCTATATTAATAAGCCAATTTCATTCCCCATTCCAATATAGTAATACTAAACTGGGTTTATTTTTGATTCTATCAATTTCAATCTCATGAGATATAAATCTTTACCTAATTCATTAGAGGTATATATAGGTCCCTCCCATACCATAATGAAATCTTACATACATGTGCCATCATATATTGAATAATCATATCATAAACCTTGAAAATAAATGGGTATTATAAAAATTTAATTATATCATAACCTATGTAAAGGGAAGGTTTTCATAATCATTTCATCATAAAAACGACCAATAGAATGAATTGGGTTTCAGAAGCATATAACCCGTGAAAGATAAACATGTTTCATAAAAATAATTCCATAAAAACATTATATTTTAAAATAATTAATATGAATGGAAACATTGAATGATTTTACCATAAAGGAATGAGTAAAACCAATGAATGTTATCTTATATGGGAAATAATTTTGAAATATCTTTTAAATACATTTCTTTAGGAAAATATCCTTTCTATATTGAAGAACACCTTTTAAAACATAAAACCATTTGAAGAAATTTTTTTAAAATAGATTTGAAAACTTATGAAGGAATCATTTAAAACTAAAAAAAGTTAAAAAAAACACTTTCTTGGAAAATTGGATTCAAAGATATTTTGAAAACATTTTTGAAAACATGGTTTTTGAATACAATAGATTTCCGACCAGAGAGAGAAACGATCAGAATTTACTTAAAAACATTATCTTAAGTAACTAAGAGTGTAAAAATGGTATTAATACATGGGGATATCTTGAATAACTATAGGAGAATATAATTAATTTATTTTCTAGATAGATGTATCATAATATTTTATCAAAGGAAGCATAAACATAAACAATCTCGAAAAGCGATGAGATTACTTCAATATACTCTTATGACTTGGTAAGTTGGGATCATACTATCCTTGTAAGAAAAGGAAATTAAATGAATAATTAAATATCATTAAAATAATGAAATTTAGGATATAAAAAGTAAAATGGAAGTATATACACCTCGAAAAAGAATTTAGGTGCATAACAAAACGTGAGCCTCAAAGAAGGAAAATGGAGACAAAACTATTTTACCAATTTCGTAACTTTTGAAAATTGACCCCCTGGAAATAAAGATCATAAAATGGATATGTGAATACCCATAAATTTAAATATAATATATAGAATAAAATCATGGTTAGTATATACACCACACAAAAGGAATGGGAGGTGAATATAGCATGTATCTCATAGAAATAATAAGTGAGATGAAATCCCCTTACCTTGTATCTTAAATGTCATCGTACCCTTTCAAAACACCTGTATTAAAAATATAAATATATAATAAATAATTTAAATAACCATATTATTATATCTAAAACCATATATTTTATTATTATGACCTTATATTACACACTTGTGTTAAGGATTCACTTCGGTTTATATTCACTTTATTCTTCGCATGTGACTTAATTTTTTATATCATTGGTCCTTATACTTATATCATGATTCCATAATGTAAAAAAATGATATAAATATAATAAATATAAATTATGTTTTTATTATAATATGTTATATTATATATAATTATGAAATGGAATACACCGTTCATGGAGACAGTAGGCCGTACGTACACCTAAAGGCAATTTCCATTTTATTATCATATTAAAAAAATAATGAAAATGAAATATATGTATATATTTTTATAGTATAATTAATGTAGAATTATATTGTTATATATATCATATAAATTTACTAAACCCATCATTAATACATTCCATGTAGTGTGTGAATAAATCAAATCACTTTGAGGGGGCAGTAGTCCACACTTTCCCAAACGAAATAATCGTACTTACACCAAGTGGAAAGTAAAATGATATGTGTTGTAAAAGTAATAAAATTATTAAAGACTTAAAAAATATAATATAAAACATATATAAATATATTTTTAATCATAATTTCCACTGTGAGATGTGTGAAGTAATAATGAACAATCATCTTTTAGTGAGGCGGTGGTTCACCATACACGTAAACAATATGTTTGTTACCCATTAGATGGAGGCGTATGTAGGCGTAGGTTAAAAAATTAACATAAAAATAATATTTTATTGATTATACGTGTCTTTTATAAAATAATTGAATAAATAAAGAGGAGTGGTGGATAAGAAAAATTAAAAAAGGAGTTTGGGAGAAGGAGTTACCTCTTAATCAAGTAACTCTAGTTTTGTGCCAATAGGATTCTGTAGAAGAATTCCTGACCAAAGAGAGGCTTAAAGAAGGATGGTAGGGATGTTTTTAAGTTTATTGGGAAGATTTTGACCGAAGATAACTGGTTTGAGAGGTGTGAATAAGAGCGTGAGGTGGTGGCCTTTTATAGGGAAGGAGGAGTGTCACTCTTGTAAATATTTGAAGAGAGAATTCCACCAACATGTCTCATGTTGAAAGTGGACCCAGTAAGGATAATAACCCCGTTAAAGTGACTATAGGGTAGAAATATTTCAATATAATGGATTTTTGTCAAGTTTATAGGTCATTTTAGGCCTTAAGGTTATGGTTAAGTCCCTTTTTAAGAATAATATAACCTTAATAGATGTAATTAATTTCAACCACTTTCACTAATCCTTTTGGTCAAAAACTAAGTTGGAATTATTAAACATTATAAATTTTTATGATTTCAAATATGGAATCCAATTTTCTAAATTATAATCTTATACATGATAGGAACTAATTTAAAATTAATCCCATAGTCGAGTCGACAATGTAGGTTGTTTTAGTAAAAATGATAAAAAGTTTACTAAATGTTTATATCCAATTTCAATGTGAAATTTGTTCCAGTCACATAAATTTTATTAATTGATAAAAAAATAATATTATTAAAATTTAAAAAAAATATAAATGTTATTTAACTTTAAAAATAAACTTGATGAAAAATTAGTTTTGAATTAAAATCTGTTACTTTTCACTATTCATGAAAAACCGAATTTTCTCAAAAAAAACACAAAAATTCACCATAAGCTATTTTTGAAATTATAAATTCAATAATTAAGTTTATTTTATCAAATTAAATTTATAAATGTGCTTAAATGTATTTTTATTTTTTTACAGATGGAAAATAAAACAGTTTAATGGAGAAAATTTTATTTTTAAACATATAAGGACTTTACCAAAAATCACTTCTTTCATTTTCAATAAGTTTTATTTTTATAAAGAAATTATAAAAAATATTTTAAAATTAGTTATTACTATTTATATTTCTACGTTTAATGGATATGTTATAATTATCCCATTTAAATAATTATAATAATTAAATAATGTTTCATAGAAACATCGATGTTGCATGTAAGGTATGCCCTGTCAGTATTTTGTGCATTGTACTCGAAGTCGATGTTATATTTAATTCAATACAAGTCCATTCCATGTGAAAAGAATTTTTGAATTAGTGCATTGTAAGACATAAATTAATATTTAGTTTATTCTAGAATGAAAAGGTCCATAAAAACTCAGGGCGTTACAATGTACCTCTTACCTGTATATCTAAATATGAATCAAAATCACAAAAATGGGGCTATAATGACGCCCTATGTAATCCTAGAGAATTTGTAACTCTATGGAGACTATCAATAGGGATTATAAGTGCCACCATCTAGTCATTCAGGGTCTACACAACCTAAGAAACCCAAAACACCAACTTAAACCAATCCTCCACTTCTATAGGGTTTAGATCATCATGAAATAATTGTTTTATATATTTCTATAAATTAAATAAATATTTAAGCCTACATGTACCATCACACTATCCTATTAGATCCATCAAATTCTTAACACATGAACGATCACCCATCTGACCACTAGAGTAGGGTCCATGCACTACCCAATATGTGGTAAAAATGTTTGCTGACCACATAAAGAAATCATATAATATATGGGTTCTTAGACTAAGGCATCATCACTCAAATGGTAATCATTATGAAGCTGCATAAAGATCCATGATGGCTGACATCAAGGATTCATTTTGAAAATTCTCAAGATATACCACATTCAAAGAGAATAACTGAGTAGATGACTCAAGAGGGACATTCAAAGGACTGAATGACATATGATGCATGTACCAATGGTTTATAACAATCGATGTCATGGTATAATAATTTTAAAATTAGTTTTTTGGAGTCTTGGTGAATGTATAAATCAACTACCACACCAACATTAGATTCCTTAGACTAAAAGCTATACTTGAGACAGTCTAGCACTCTTTCCCTGAGTTCCCAACCAATATTCCCTGTAGAAAACACTCAAATACTGAACTGAGGTTGAATTTCTCTGATACCACTCTGTAATGACATGAACCACTGGGGCCTACCTGGGAGGTGGAAATACAAGCCACAACAACCCCAATCCTACCTCTACTAGGCTAAGTCCTAGTGCTAAGCACTAAGAAGGAATAACTAAAATGGGAGACTTTTTCCAAATATACCCGTACGCATGCACCCAACTATTACCCTGAAATAGTGATGAGGAATATAATAAAAATTATAATATCTAGCGTAAAAACATGTATACAAAAACCTCTAGGAAATACATATATCAGAGTATAGAAGTCTAATACAAATTAAAAAGGTAAAAATACATGCCAAACTAGAAATACAGGGGGAAAATAAATCGGATAATAATTGTGAAGAGTAGAGTTTGGGATAGACCAACATAAGATCATAGAGTCCAACCATAGAACATGGTTAGCGTTACCACATACTACTATGATCCACCAATAGAAGGTCCACCATAGTCTCCACTAATCAGTATGTCATCTTCACAAGACATAAAAGGTGTGGAAAAATCCCATGAAGGGGGGAGTATAAACATAACTAGTATGATAAATTGAGATCAACTTCTATAAAGAATCAAGAGATAATAATAAAATCATCAAAAAAGTAATGTTAATTAGAATATGAGACAACCACCACAACAACATCCTTGATATGCTCAACATGAAGCCAAAATGAATAGGGAAATAGATTCCCCATATCTACAGTCTAATTAAGAATGATGTGTCTACTTGTAGCCCTAAAGGACCATCACTAATGCCCAAAATTATTCCTATACATAAAAGAATACATTTAAAGGTGTCCACAACTCACCACTTTTCTCCACATCTGAGTGGGAAACAACTCTATAAAATCATCTCTTGCAGTATCATAAGAATTTCTGCGTGGGGTCCCACTCATCACTACCGTGCTCCACAATTGAGGGAGCCACAACTCGCATGGCAGACCCACTTTCCACTGGAGCTCAAATACTGGGAGAGTGACACTCTATCTATATGGTACCCACATATTGTAGTGATAAGGGGTGTTTCAAAACTACCTATATAAATAATATGGGGGACCCATGCCGTAGTTTGATAGGGGAGTGATGACCTCATCATCTCTCTGTTCACACCTAATCACTATCATGGTTTAATAATTTCTTAATATAGAATCCCTCTAACATCACCTCTTGTCATAACTCTGATGCTGAAAAATGTGACTGTCATGTTCAATGTGGAGCTACTCAGGATAAGATTCTCTTGAGCCGAAATCCAACTCTGGAAAAATCCTGAAGAATTCGCATGGCTCATCACAGGTCCAATGAGCTAAAAAATAGAAATACCAAAAATTCACTAAAAATGGACATGAATGTACAAGTAGATCACACTATTTCAATCCTCACAAAAAAACACCTTGGATAAGCTATTTACATGACCAAGGAAAACACTGAGTAAAAAAACATATTTCACTGTAACATGTATGTACATCGATTCATGGGATTAATCCATGAGTTATAATAAAATATCCAACATTAGTATTGAGTCATCTGCCTCAATGCTAGGATCCCATTTCCACTAGTTGTGCATTAATCCAATGCCATATGAAGATGTTTGAACCGAAACAAGGTATAAATAATATTAAAAAAATTATATTTACATGTATTATTATTATTATTAATATAATTTTTATATAAAAATATAAAAGATATGGGTGTTACTCTCACCTACTAATTCATGCATACAACACCCTCCCCCTTAAAAATCTCTTTTAGTTCTTTTTCCCCATTTAATTTTATTATTACAATATCATTGTTATCAATAATAATAATAATAAACAAAACATAACACTCCCCTTCTAACGTTGGGCCTCACGTGTATCAAATTCTGGAGCCCCAAATTTATCTCATTATTATTATTATTATTAATTGTTATAACTCACCCACCCTACCTCTTATCTCAATACTGGGGGGCGAGTGATTCCATGTTGTAGGTCTTGGGCCACCACCTCCTCACTCCATAGGCCACCTCAACCACTCGATGTCCCTACATACCAAAAAGTAAAATGGGGATCCTAAAATTTGACGATGATACAACTAAGATCATCCACCATCATCATTTCACCTCGATAAATCCATTGATAATGAACCTAATCCATTGATATCAATCTATTTCACTGAATAATGGTTGCACAACTATCGAATAATAGGTATTAGTTGAACCACTGGTACAATTGGTTATTTTTGATGAATGTGAGAAGCACATGGAAGAGAAGCACCGTAAAAAAAATTAAGGAATGAACCTATGAAGTTTTTTGGGAAGGTATAGATTAATTTGTATTAAAACTATGAATTAAGAACCAATAAAAAATAATTCATATCAATTCATTAACTTTAGGAAGATAAATAATCAACCAAAACCATCCATCGATGCATGAATAAATTCATATTAGTGGAATTGATCAGAGTTTGATAAGGGATAATAAATCTAGAAGAATCCACCAAGCATAAAAATACTACCATGATTTTCAATCAATTTTTGACAAATAATACTTCTGTTCAATTTTTGTTACTGATATCTACAACTCCGTTGCACACCGATCATTGATCCATGATCCTGTCATTGATCATCCAAGATATCTCCTCCAATGACACCTTTCAAATCATAGGTTTATGAGGATAACATTGAAACTTTTCCATAATAATAAATTTATAGAGGTTTAATAGATTTTGGATTTAGATTAAATAACTAAATAAAGAATTTATTAATTTAGCTATTTCACCCATAATAAAGATCATTCCAAACACTAGATGCCAAAAAAGATTATGTCAAACCTATTTTAAAACCCATATTTTGAACTTAATAGAAGCCAATGATTTCTAATCCAAGAATACATTAGGGATTTATTCTAATTTTTCAGGAAAAAATAAATGTGAGTGATATAATATATTATAATATTTTTGTTATATCAATACTAGGCTCATCAGGCTTCCTAATCTTACACTATCTTAGCCCTTGACTCCAAAATTCTTCCTTAGAATATTCTAAATTCTTAAATGGAAAAAATTGAGTAATTAAAAATTTATTCCATCTAATAGGACATATTTAAGAATATTCTCATAGATAAATATTTCTTTAAGGATGTTCAACTAATAATGGAGGAACAATTATTTTAATTTAGGAAAAATTATGAAGATTTAGTAGTTGCATATGAAGAAACTTTTATGAGTTTTTCTAGGTACATATAAAACATTATTATAGACTAAAATAGTAAAATTATTATATTTTAGTCCACATTTAAATTAATTTTATGAATAGGTTTGGCTTCATGATAATTAAATGTTATGAGAATGTTTTTTATTATGTTGGGAAAGTAGAAATGGAGTTTATTTATACTTATGATCCCTATGATGGAATGAGTAAGAATTGGTAAAGGTAGAAAGTGATAATGACGAATTAAACTAAGAAATATAAAGTTAATCCCCCAATATGTTCCATGTGTGTTAAAATAAATTTTAGATACTTTTTTTATAATATTTAGAAAGTGTTACTAGTGTGGTTAGCTTGGTCACAGGGCTTATGATTGGAAAGAAAAGTGTCCCACAAAGTCCTTGAATGTGATAATAGATATCAAACCAATATTGAGATGTTTTAGTTTTAATGTCTTGAGTAATTATGCTAACATGTGTTCAAAGTTAGATACTTATGATAGAAATCATTAAGATTAGAAGAAAATGGGCGTTGAAAAATCATTTTCTACTACAAAATTTGGTGTAGGATTATCTAATGAATTGGCGAAAGGTGTGTTACTTGTTTATTTGAATTATTAAAATTCAATTTTTGAAAATGTAACTTAAAATTACATTGTTTCTAAGAAATTTTCATTTAAAATAGTTATATACAATCATGAAAAGAAGATATAACTTTTGGGGAAGAAATCATAGTGCAAATATTAAAGCAATTAATATTTATAAGAATATTTATATTATTTTTAGTGGGATAGTATTTTCTAAAAATCTTGTTAGAATCACCACTCTATAAATTGATATTTTTTTGGGTATTGATTTTATTTAAATTTATCAAGCTATGATAGATTTTAGAGCTATGAAAGTTATATTCAATGATTTCATAGCATTGATAACATACCGAGAAGCTGATAAATTGATTATAGATGTTAATGAAAGTTACCAATACAATGTTGTTGAAAATAAATAATGTATTAAAATTATTGATTTTATAGTAGTAAGTAAATATATGGATGTATTTATTGATTAATTTACCAGTTTTATTCTTCATCAAGAGGTTGAGTTTATAGTTGAATTAGCGCCTGATGCTAAAACTATTTCAAATCTCTCTAATAAAATGGGTCAAGTAAATGTTTTCAAATGAAAAAAAGAATTTACTAAAGTTACTAGATTAAGGATTAATTCATCTTCACAATTGAACATGGGGTGTATTTATTTTATTTTTTTAAAATAATGATGTTTCAATGAGACTTTTCATTGATTATAGATCCTTGAATAAATCACTATTAAGAAAAAATATACTTTTCCCTATATTGATGATATGTTTGATCATTTCTAGGATACACATTATTTTTTTGAACATTTTTATTTGGTCAGGGTACCATTAACTGAAGGTGAAGGAAGAATATATTCCAAAGAGATCACTCAAGATTAAATACAGGCATTATGAGTTTGTATTTATCCCCTTTGGGTTGTCTAATGCATTATCAATATTCATAGATCTTTTGAATATTGTTTTCTAATACTATTTAAATAATGTCATGGTTATGTTTGTTGATGATATATTGGTATATTCTAATATTCACGAGGATCATAAAAAATTTATATGGATTGTTTCTTAAAACTTAAAATAAAAGTAAATATTTAGAAAATTTAGAATGTGTGAATTTTGGTTGCAACATATTTATTTCCTTAGAAATATTGTTTATAAATATGGAATAAATATTGAAGCTAATAATTTTTTTGATGAATGGAAAAGGCCTAAAAATGTCACTAAGATTCATAGTTTTCTTATATTAGAGGTTTCATAGTAGTGGGTTGTTAAAATATTTGCCCAGTTATCTATCCCAATGACTAAGTTAAATGAAAAAGGTGTTAAATTCATCTAGATGAATGAATGTGATGATTGTTTTCAGAAAATAAAAATAATATTAGTGAATGATTCAGTTTTGGACCCACCCTCTAGAAATGGATAATTTTTCAACTATAATGATACTTTATAGAAGGGTCTTGGTTGTGTTCTGATGCAGAATGTTCAGGTGATTTCTTATGATTCGTGGATATTTAAACCTTATGAGACAAGTTATCCTATATGTGATATGCAATTATATTATGTGGTTTTTTATTTAAAAATATGATGGTATCATTAATGTATAGTAAATGTGAAATATATAATGATCACAAAAATTTTATGTATATATTCACTCAGAAAGTGTTTAACATGAGGTAGAGGATATGGATGTAACTAATTAAGGGCCATGACTACATGATTCATTACCATATGGAAAAGAAATAAAATTACCTAATTATTTGATGTATAAAATAATGATACATTAACCATGTTATTTTTTAAACATTACCATTTAGTCAATGATGTGATGAATTTTCTCAAGTAAACACTTCATATAGGAAGTTCATTTTTTATTTCAAGTGTTAGTAAAATCATCACTATTAGAAAGAATTTATCATTATCTAAAGGAGTGTTTTTTATAAGAAAAGGTAAAATCTATTAAGAAGAGAAAGTTGATTGGTTTTAATGTTGATGAACAAGGTTTTATCAGATTTGCAAAAAGATTATGTGTACACTGTGATTCCTTGTTGCAGAAATAATTTTTAAGCAAAACTCATAATTCTCCATTTTTAATTCATCTTAGTAGCACTAATATATAAAGATACCTTTAAAAGTATTACTTGTGGGATGAAATAAAAAGTTATATTACTGACCTTACTATGAAATTTTTGACTTGTCTATAGGTTATGGAAGAATGGAAATTACCAATGTGGATGCTTGAGCCTTTTCTGGTGATGGATTATAAGTGGGATAATATATTCATGGAATTAATTGTTTTATTTACAAATACTTATTAATGTAATAATGTGATTTGTGTTACTATTGATCAATTAACTAATATGATTATTTACTTCCTATATAAGATAATATTTCATTAGATACACTTTATCAACTATATCTCAAAGAGAGAATTGGGTTACATGGTGTTCCTCTCCCAATTTTAGTAGAATACGACCCCTAATTCACTTTTAAATTTTGGAATGGACTTTTGAAGTCATTTGGTATTGAATTAAATTTCAATGAAAATTTTCATTCATTCACAGTTTGAGTGAATGATTAAAAACATATAAGATACACTTATTTATTTTTGAATAGATTACCATGGAATTTGTGATCAAGACTTTTCATTAGTCAAGTTTTCTTATAATATCACTTTTCATTCTAGTATACAGATGGAACATTTTGAAGCTTTATAAGAAATGTAGTGTGATACTACCATTTTTAGGATAAATTAGATGAATGAATGTTATTGGGACTAGAGTTGGTATAATAAATAGTTGATAAGGTGAAGATGATTTTAAAATTTAGGAGGATGGATTATAGTAGGAAGAAAAAGTATAAATATAAATTGAGGAAACAAATTTATTTTGAGGTAGGTGATCATGTCTTTCTTAAATTTTATCTATAGAAAAGTTTTTTTTATTTTGGTAAAAAGGGAAGTTATGTCCATGATTTATTATACAATTTAAAACCTTGTATAATGTTAGAAATATTGACTATTGAGTGGCCTTTCCTATAATTTTATCCCATCTATATAACATTCATCATTTTTGTTGTTATGAAAATATGTGTTAGATTCATCTCATGTTTTGAGTATAGAAGTAGTTTATATGGAAGATAAACTATCATATGAGGAATAAGATGTAAAATTATTTACCGTAGATATAAAATGATGTAGAATAGGGTAATTCATCAAGTTATGATTTTTTGGAAAAACCATATGGGTGAATAATCAACATTAGAATATGGAATTTCTATAAGGGAATGATGTCCCTACTTATTTAATAGTTTAATTAAATTGTGAGGAAACAATTTAAAAAATGGGAAATAATGTAACATACCATGTAATATTATTATAAATAAATTCTACATTTTCATTTATTTTATTTCATAATGATATATTAATTATAAGAATATTAGATAATTTTTTACTCAAAGGGAAAAAAATCATTATTTCAAACCATATTGGTTTTTCATGTATTATATAATTTTATTTAAAAGATTGATTTCAAAGTTATAGAAAATTAATTTTAAAAAATGAAATTCATTTTTTTATTCTCTATGTAAAAATTACATTCGGATGAATTTTTAATAATATTCTGAGAATTTTGATTTTTCAATGAATAGTTAAAAATACTAATTTTTATTGGAAACTATATTTTCTTTTTGTTTATTTAAAAATTAAAATTATATTTTTGATTATTTTAACAATTTAAATAGATACGTTTGATTAATAAAAATAAAATTATGGTCTTTCTAATGTATTTCATAATTTAATTTGGTATAAAAAAATGTATATACATAAAAAAATATTTTTGGGAAAATCCCATTTTTGTTATGTTTTGAGGGTTTAATTTTAAATTAAAATTTTCCACTTAATTGAATAAAAAAGTGAAAAATTAATTATATATTTGGAAGAAGATGTTCCCAATTTTGAAAATATATAATTTTAATTTTTATTCATTATGAATACTAACAATAATAAACTTTATTGCCATAGTTAATTTTGTTGCCATAGTAAATGTTAAATAGGTTAATTAAGGGTATAAATAATGTGATAAGGACTAAAAAGGAACTATATAAATTGATTTAATTTAATTTTATAATTATATTTCTTCACTAATCATCCACACTTTGAATATATGACTTTTTTTTTCATTTTTCCAAGATTTTGTCCACTGTAATATTTTATGTAAAGAAAAGTAAAAAATGTCAATATGTTTTTCTATTAAATATTAAAAGAATGATAAAAAATTCCCTTTTTGGTTTTAACTGATAATTTGAAATAAAATAATTTTTATCATGATATTTTATTTATTATTTTTAGTGATGAAATAATTAACTTAAATTATTATGAAACACCAATAGTGTATTAATTCTATTATTATAAAAATAAAATAAATGATTTTAAAAATATTAAAATAAATATAATTTGAATGAAATATTATCTTCCCTGAATTTTTAGATAAATATAACATCATTGGGATGTGTGAAATGATTAAATTATAATTCCATTACTTTTATGTTATTTTAAAAGTCAAATTAAATGAATAGTTCCAAAAAGGATACTAATAATATTTTATAATAAATAGTATTTAATTAAATGATTTGAAATTGATTAAAATAGTATATTTGAAAAAGTTATTAGGATATGGTTTAAAATATTACTCATGGTTTATTTATGGTCTACATTTTCTTTTTATATTAACCATCTTGATCCCTTAATAGTAAAAAACTTTTTTATCGTGGTAACCGTAAAAAAGTGTAAATACGAGTTAAAAAAAGAAAAGGGTGAAAAAATAAATTAAAATTGACCATTTTTTATTTTATGATATTATTTATAATAATAATCATATTATATTCAAATTATATCTATTTTTATCCATTTAAGTATTAAAATTAATTTATATTTATTTAATACTTTAAGAAATTCCAAGAGTGACCTTCCCCTCTCATATAAAAAGGGACCTCATATGTTCTTTTATTGACACTTTAAAAATCACTTAGTTAATCCAATAGGTAACCAAATAACTTAATTACATACTAACCCACATATTAGTGTCATTTTTTTATCGCCAAACAAACATTGTAAATCTTTCGGTGTAAACCATAAAAGGTAGTCCGAAGAAGTGGTATATTTCGTAACCAATTGTTTTCATTTTATTTCCACTTATACCTCCATAAAACCTTATTAATACATGATAAATAATAAAAACATTACCTTACATATAAAAATATGTGTTTATGTTAGTGTCATAACCTATATACATCTCCCATTTTATCAAATGGGAAACGAAACCACCATTTGTGTGTACGACGGACTAAAGCCTCACAAACTGATGTAATCCTTTTTCCATAACCACCTATAATAGTTATTTATTATGATGGATTTATTGTATATATATTATATTCATGGAATATTTATCATTATTATAAGGTAATATATCTTATATTTTATTACCATTCCACTGACTGAAATAAGATAATATCATTCTTTCATACTTGTGGATTACTACCTCCAAAAAGTGATTACATAAAATGGATGGTATATATAAGTGTATTTAACAAAATAATATTATATTTATAATATAATTATCATTATGTTAAAATAAAATAATTCTTACCTTCTTTCTGAAAGGAACCTTGAAGAATGAAAATGTTACTCAAGCCTATGTATGGCCTATTATTTCCATGATTATAAAATTTTATTTTTCATTAAAATATTTCATGGATAGTTTTAAAAGTATAATTAATTTATAAAAATTATAATTATTTTATTAATATTATTTTTTATATTCTTAAAAAATTTCTTCTTTGACCATATTCAACCTACCAGAGTCATTTTGGATATATTAAATGAAAATCATCAAAACGTCCCATGTGAACCTAATTGACTAAGTAATTGATCATAACATGTAAATAAAAGGAATAAAAACATGAAAAGTTTCTTAATTAATAAAATAACTAACATAATTATATTATTCTATAAGATATATAATGTACTTGACGATTCATACTTAAGGTAAGAGACTTTATTTTAAAAAACATCTTTTAATATTTTTCTTCCTATTATTTTTATTCCATGTCCAAATTTTTAAAAATATATCTGTAATGTATTTAAATGAACATAAAATAATTATAAATGAGGTTTTATGTCTACTTTTAATTTATTTGAATGTTTTTCAAAAGGAATATTTTTGTAGAATGTTTTGACAAAAGGTCAAAAAGAATGTTTTATTTTAATATATAAAACCTCAATGGTTTTTCCTGCATCCCTAACCGTTATTTGATGCATTGGATTCCCTTAAAATATTTCATATTTAATTAAAAAAACCCTCTTCCACTTTTTTCTAGGAATTTTGAATTTATAAATGGGGTTTTAAATTGAAAGGGTCACTACTGGAAAAAAGGCCTATACCCACGGTTCAAAACCGTGGGTATAGCCCCCAAAACCGTGGGTATAGGCTATACCCACGGTTTTGGGAACCGTGGGCTGGAACACCGTCGGTATAGGTCCCCAGCCTATACCCACGGTTTTCCAAAACCGTGGGTATAGGTTTTCTGCCACCGTGTCAACAAAACATTCCCAATTGCCACGGTGTCAATGGCTTTTACCCACGGTTTCAAAACCGTGGGTATAGATCCTAAAATAAAGCCGCAGGCAGGTTTCGATCCCACGACCTCTTCTCTGCAAAGTACCGCGTCTACCACTACCCTACTATCAATTATGTGTATATATATATATATATTTAGTTAAATATAGTTATATAAACCGTGGGTATAGAGGGAATAACCGTAGGTATAGGACTCCCGCCAAAAAAAAAAATCTTTCCCACGGAAAAAAAAAATTTCCCGCGCACACATGGGAAACCTATACCCACGGTTTTTCAAAACCGTGGGTATAGGTTTTTTATCCTATACCTATCCCCACGGTTCTCCTCAAAACCGTGGGGATAGGTACCCCTATACCCACAGTTCTTGATAACCGTGGGTATATGTCAATTTTCAAGACCTATCCCCACGGTTTTGGAAAACCGTGGGGATAAACCCCCCTATGCCCACCGTTTTTGAAAACCGTGGGTACAGGTCTTGAAAATTGACCTATACCCACAGTTTTCCAAAACCGTGGGTATAGGGGGTACCTATCCCCACGGTTTTGAGGAAAACCGTGGGGATAGGTCCATTTTCCAGTAGTGGGTATTTCAATATCTAATTAATGTTTTTCACATGAGTTAAAAACGTTTTTAAGGGTTTTATGATAATAGATAAAAGCATAAAAATTTATTATTCATGATATGGTACATAATAATTATAAATTATTAAAGGTGAGACTGATATAGATTATTATGTGGGTGAACATGATACAACTTATATGATTGGTGAGCTCGATAAATCAAATACAACAGCTGATCCCAAAGCTTATAAAAAGGGTGCACCCAGATAGTGCTTCAATGAATTGAGAAATATTACTTGTCTTTATAGGTAAGATTAAGGGTGTTAATTGGGGAGCTACTACAATGGATTTAACTAAGATTTAGTTATTTCTAACATGGGTTATGAATATAATTCTCAATGATATAAAAAAGGGTTTTATTGGCTTGTAATTGGTTTTAAATGTTGTTTTTGTGAAAATGGAGGGTGATTTTCAGGTGGAAATCCTTAATTTCATAAAATCAAAAAAATTGTGATAAAGGTAGTAATTTTTGGAATTTCATTATTTTCACTCAACTAACATATTTCTTCTTTTTATGTCCCTTAATGAGTTATTTTGTCCTCATTCAATACTTTAAAATGTTTTCATGGGGTTTAAATATGGGTAAGAATAAAGAATAATTCATGTTTTAAATCATTTATACTAATCATGAAAATATAAATATTTCATTTTAAATTTTTTTATTGTGTCAAAAAGGGATACCAAGTAAAATTTTCCACATTTTAATTTATAGTTTTTTTATTTAAGAGTTATCATCTCATTATTTAAAAACATAATCCTAAAATACCATTGGTAATGAAAGAATGTCAATTTTGGTCTAAAGATGCTAGATTATGTTATTTCTAAGTCCAAGACATAATATATACCCTATTTAATTGTGCTTTAGATGTCACCTTATTCTTATGTAATGTAAAAAAATATCATTTTCACTTTTTCTAATATGAGGAATAATTATAATTAATGAAACACATTCTTGCTTTTCCTTTTAAATCGTAGTTACCCTTGATTATTGGAGAATGTGGCATAAAAGGTTTGTTTCATTAAACACTATGAAATAAAAATTCCATCACATGTGACTAATTTTTTAGTGTGAGATTTTGGTTTATTTATATTAAACAAATATAGAGTTATAGAATTACCAACCAATATTTGTTCAACATTTTTCAAATAAAATAATACTCAATAAAAAAATACTGGAATGTTTCAAAATATATGTTCGATATAATTACAAGGTATTCAGGTAGGAGAAGAAATATATCGAACCATTAAATTCATATAAAATTATATTTTTTCCTTGTATTATTTGGTTGGTACATCAGTGATCCTATAACTATTGATGAAATTAATGGATGTGAATTTTGCACAGAACAATTTTGGAGAAATTTTGCAGTATACCATGATTGAAAATAATAATAGCCTCTAAACATTAAATTTATAATTCAGGGCAAGACTTTGTATTTCCAAATATTTACAATTAATATTAGTTATTTAAATATTATAGTACCTTGGAAAGCTCATTGAGTGTCCAAATAATTCCAATTATGAACATATCTTACAGCGATTAGAAATTAAAATTGGCACCTCATTGAAAGTATATGGATAAATTAGATTATTTTTACCATTATTATTCATGAAATACTAAATTAGAAATTATAATAGAAACACCCAAACTATTTTAATCTATATAATTGTTTTTTTAATTGAATTAAATAATGATAATTAAATCCTAAGCATGAAATAGAAACTTTGAATCATTTGTGGACTTTCATATAAACATAATTATAAATTAAAACAAAAAATAATATTCAGTTTCACTTTTATTTGACCATTAATGATTTAAAAAATGAAACTAAATAATTTATTAGTGTTTTAAAAAATTTAGGGAAATTGGGCTATGAAAAATTTGTCAAGTTTTCAAAATAAATATAATATTTTGTTACTATATTTACTAACATTTTTTAAAATGTAGGCAATCTGTGATTACTAATGTTTTTGTAAAGTACATGAAATTAGTACTCTTTCTCAAAATATGGATAATTATAAAAAATAAACCAATAAGAAAACATACATTTATAGGTAGTTTTCATGTTTTCAACTATTTATAAGTTCATAAACAAAAATGTTGATAAAAAATATTTACTCGACATTTATATATCAAGGTTCACAAAATATTTGTATACATATGTTCATAGAATATATGTGTAGAAATGTATACAAAACATACGTATACAATTTTTATAGAATATTTCATAAAAAAGTTTTTTAGAAAATCTATATAAATTTTTTCACAACTAATATGTGTCACATAACATGGAATCCAAAATTCCATGACCTTTTTGGGGACCATTACATGGACGAAAGCATGTTTCATGTCCATGAGAGGCTAAAAAATAGTGTCAAGGGATAAACCAATCCCATGTGGAATGATTTTCCATCAATTAATAAACTAAATTATGCATGACATACCAAAATGTTAAATAATTTTAAAATAATTTTATAACAAAACCATAAAATACAATATACTACTATTATAAACATCATTCTAAATCAACAACAACCAAATCATCCAAATAAATAAAAACCAAAAGAAACTAAATACCATAAGTTTCTATGAAACATAATAATTAATAGGTCTTAATATCACCTTTTATGTATCTAGAACCCACCACTTTTAAATAATGAGTTCCTCACATTACCTACATAATAACTAAAAATTTCTTTACATTCACTAACATGTACATACATAGGGTGATTACAAAACTTATAAATGTTTATCCAATTAATCTAGGGTATTTTTATGAGTAAGTATATCTAAAATGGAATTCCATTATGATATAAAATATTTAAATTCATTTATAAATAGTTAAATAAAATAAAAAATTTCAAAACTTTGAGTTACTAAACCTAAAACATGGAAACCTATTTTCAAAATAACTTTTATTAAAACTGAAATGAAACTCTAGTTTCTTTTCACAGAAACCCTCTTTTAAAAAATCAATTTTATTTTTCTTTAAATCTTAATTTTTAAAATTAACAATATTTAAAAACCTTGAAATCATATCATTAAAATAATTAATTGAAAAAATAACTTGTTTTTAAACATATCTAAAGAATATAAACTACAATGTCCTTGACCTAGAGTAATTCATATATTCTAAACCCAGTTTCTATATACCACTGGTTTTCCTCCTGATATTCTAGATGTTGTCAAATAGTTATAAGAGACTAATGATATAATCTGAGAAGACAATACCCTATATATTATGACATATAATAACAACAATTATAAAATAATCATTAAATTAGTAACACATTATATAACCACATGTATTTATAATAAAAGGCATACCATGATAAATAAAAAAACACAATTTAACAAATTAATTGACCCAACCTGACATATATAAATGCATTTGATAAATGGTTTCTTGATAATCCATTCATGTATAAGGCGCAAAGAAATCTTGGGAATAAGAAGGATACAAATCCCAACACAACTATTACATTACCTGAGTCCCATCTTGAAATTCTTATTGAGTTATTTTTTATCCATCCCTTATACTAGAACTCATATAATAACCTGTATGCGAAACATGAGAATTGTATGTCCAGTGAGGTGTACATGTTGGGTGTGAGTATATAATTTAGTAGATCACTTATAATGATGTCTAAAAGATAATCTATTTTATACGTGAGTGCATGGATAATATAAAATGACATGAAGTAGCAAAAAAAACACAAGCATAGATAATATAAAAAAAAACATATTCAACGTCAATTATATTATAAATGAAATTAAAAAATATTTTTAATGACAATTATATTATAACCTTCAATAAAATTTTATTATATATATATATTTTTTTATCCAGGATGGGGAGATCCCCTTTTTATTAAACCAAAGAAACAAGAATTATTTATTTTCTATGATGAGGGAATCCCATTACATTTATTATTTTCCTAGTAGGAATTAAATCTCATTACGATATGATACACTGGCCCTAACCCTTAGGTCCATAATAGGTCTATACCGCATCCTACCTCATGTTGTTCTCCCTAGAACCTGCACTACTAGAGTTTGTCGATAGCCTATGTGGCCCCTTCTAGCCCAAGTGTATCACCACTGGCTTCACACCCACCATTGTCCCCTTTCACTCACACCATTAATTTCACCCTGCTCTTAACCGTTGCAAATTCACAACTCTGACATCGCAACACCAACCTATTTCATCCTTCCTCTACCCACTATATTGGTCGACATCCCTTATCACCCAAAGAACCACCACCCTTGGTGGGTCCCTATCTATCTTCACACATGGAACCAACATGCTTGGATAATAATTGTCCCAAATTTAATTTGAAAACATGGACATTCAGGGAAGAATCCATCACCTCAGATGTAGTTGATGATGCACATTCCACTCAAACTGGTTCCCTTTTTCAAAAAATTGACTATATCTTTGTTCTTGGAATATTAAATTGAAATATATTTTATTTTTTCATTTATTGATTTTTCATTACCCTTTTCAATATTTTTTTTCTATTTTTCAATTCAATTTTAATATGTGAATTTTTCATTCATGTTTAATTTTTTCATCAAAATTTTATATATATGAATTATACATCAATTTTTAGCTCGAGTAAATGAATAAAAATAAATACATGGTATAATTAATTTAAAATTATATGTTTTATTTAAAAGTAATTAATTTTCTTAGATCTTGAAAAATGTTTTAATTTATAATTTCAAATGATATAATTAGTTTATTGAAATTTTATAAAATATATATAAATAATAAATTATTAATATTGTTCTTTTATTTTTGTGAAAATATATGATTTTTTACAATTTAAATTTCTTTTACTATATATTTAATTATATATAGGAAAAAATATATGTATTGTTTTATAACATATATTATTACATAACTTATTAATGTTTTGATATTATTGTTATTATTATTATTATATATAATAATAGATAATAAAATAATATTTTTGAAAATAATTAAAAAACAATAAACTTTATATAATGTCTTAAATGTTTAACATTTCATAAATGTATTCTTCTTATAATTATTATCATTAATTTTGTACTATTTCTATTAATATTAAAAAAGGGAATATTTTATATCATGTTTTACAATGTATATTTGACATTATAGTTACAATATATAGTAAATTATATCCTTTATTTGATATATGTTATAGGTGATAATGAATCATAGTTAGATTAATACATGTTTAACAGGTGATGAATAGGATAATGGTGTTGATTTTTTCTTAGATATTTCTAAATGTAATATTGAAAATAAATAATTGTTTTACTATTATTTTTCAAAGTGTTTAAATATAAGGATATTGAGATCCATATATGTCAATGGTTATTTAATTTTTCATAGTTTCAATCCAAGTTACATTACTTGGATCTATCATGGTGAAATAGAGTCTAATTAAAGATGTAATGTATATGATTTTTTTAAAATTGATATATCTGATCAAATAGAAGAAACAAGCCATGATTTTGAAGTAAAAGTAATTTATTAAACACCAACGATTGAGTGAATTTAGGTTGATATTTAAAAACTAATTTATCAAGGTTATATCAAATTTATGATTTTATCCATTGTGTTGAATTTTTTTAATATGAAATTTATGAATGGTAGGAGTAGAAAGTGTTTTAAAACTTACTAGTTCTATTTAATGGTGTAATTCAAAAAGATAACGATTTAACTGATTCAAATTATAATGAAACATTTTATGTTTGATGAGATTGGGGTAGAAAAATACATATACATTCCCCAATTATTATTAATTTTATACAAACATTCATGAAGCTCTACTAGAATTTCCTAAATTTAGAACATCATGGTATAATTTAAAATAAATTTCACTTAATAATTCATCTATTATGTTAAGAACGAAACTCCTCTATTTTTAATTTGGAATCTTCCTGTAATTACTAATTTAAAACAATTATTTAAATATTTAAATGATTAAAAAAGGTTATGATGACATGAAAATGAGAGAATATATGATAGAAAACTATATCATATTCTCATTTTCCAACAATGAATGAAAATTGTTGTTTGAAATATCAGACTTGGATTATGCATTTATAGAATGAATCCTCATATAATACTTATAGGAAAACATTGTTCATGGACTGTTATATTGGTTATTTATAACTTTTCCCACAAGTTTTTAACTAGTGAAAATATATTATATTATTTTTAATGATTTCTTGGAAAAACAACTAGGAAATGATATTAATTTTTACCAATCACCATTAATTGAATATTTTAAAATATTATGAGAGGATGGTCTTAAAGTGTTTGATTATTAAAAAAATTATATTTTCAATAGAGTTTTATAAGTATGTTCACTATAAACAACTTTATGATATAAGGAATTTTTATGGATATAATGTTAAGGGTCCTAAACCGAGTCTAATTTGTGAAGAAGGGCCTCCCATTTATCAACTAAAATATTAGAGAAAAATAGTTTAAATGGTTCATTAAAAGTTTTTATATATGGACTAATATAATCAAATATTTAATAGGGGATTAAATGACTTAGAATAATTTTATGTTTATACAAATCCTTTTTCAGTCGATCAATATTTTTAGGGGGTAAAAATATTGATGTTACATTTTGGAAGACACAAATATCTGGTAAAAATATAAATATATAGAAGAAATAATAATTATTTTCATCTTTTGTATTGAGTATATATTGAAATAAAATATTACACCTATTTGATATATATTGTGAATAATATATACAAAATATTGATTGGAATGTTTTTAGATACATAAGGTAATAATTAAATTTTTGAATAGAATATTTGACTCACTTTATATGGGAATACATTTAGAGTTAACTAACAATACTAAAGGAAGTAAGAATAAACACATATAGATTTCAATAAATTATCCAATAGAGAAAAAATTATTTTTTTAATTCTTATAAATTATTATGACACCTTACGCTTATTCTCAAAATGTGAAAAAAATTACGGTTAAAATATTTGATGTTGGTAGGAATGAAGTATTATGATTTTTTTTATGAAATAAATTCCACTAGATGAAAAAAATGGAATACTATTGATATGTGTTATAATGGATATCATTAAGGGTTTTTTCAATTCCATTATTAGAATGGTGATGGATCTAAATTTTTAAAATAATTTACAGAATGAAGTAGTCGGTATAACATATCAATTAAAAATGTAACTTTAATTTTTTTGATATCATGGAATGTTTTATGGTTTAGTTGGTGTGATAAATAAAGTTATATAGTACTGTATTTATATGTTGGATGTATCCTTTTGAATAGTATATGATGATACTAAAAGGGTATGTTAAGAATGAACATCAATAGAGGCCTATATTATTGAATTGTATATTTATAAAGAGGTGGTTTAATTCTATAAGGTTTACTTGTTTAAAGTGTAGCACATCATCTTGCCTAAATCATTCCAAGAAAGAGTCGATATTGAGAGAAATGAGTTTTTTTGGATAATGATAAAGTCAATTACAAATGAAAAAACCATGAAGTCACATTTATTCATATTGAATAACAAAAATGAGGTTTAGTCATATATCATATATTATATTAATGCATTGAAATAATTTTATAAAAAGAATTAATATATTTGGGTAGTGATTCAGCTAGAAAAAAATTTATTATATGGTTGTAAGAGAACATGAATATTGATTTTTTTCATAAAAAACATTGATATGGATAATAGGTGGCCTATGTTTAAATGCGATAAAATGGTCTAGGTATGAAAATAATTACTATGCATTTTAAAAAAAGACCAAGATAACAAAAGTGCAATTTAGAATAGTGGTGTAATAGTATGCACTGAGGTAATGATTTTTTTAAGTGAAAATAAAAAAAACTAAATGTCTACATAATGTGTATATTATGGAGTTACTGAATATATATGAGAAACTGATTACATAAAATTCTACGTAACAATTTTTAAGTATAAATGGGATGACAATAATAATAGTGTCCAATATGATGTATTTATATTTAAAATTATATATTAGAATAAATTAGAATACATAGGTAATATTTTTATCATGAAATATATTAAAGACAAATTTTCAACATTATTGATCCATAAAATGATCAATGGTTTATTGTTTTTCAAGGAAAAAACTAGTATTTTTTGATGAAAATATTGATAGTTTTGGAAACTTATGTGATATCTCAGCAACCACAATATGATTATCATATGATATTAATGATTATGGAATAGATATGGTTCATGATATAAGGAATTATCACGAAGAAGTAATATGAGAAACCAATCCTTTAATAATCTTTTATTAGTCTAGGTACAATATAAATATTTTAGTTTTTTACCATTACAATTATAGAGAATGAATAACATAATGCTTTTTTAATATTATTGTTTAAGTTAATTATTTTAAAAAATATATTAAATTATTTTTTAATACTTTAAATTTCATTACATATTGATATTAATTGTTTTATATATGTATAAGATTTTAAATAATACTTAAATATAATGTTCTTTTACATATACCATTTTATGTCTCATAAATGTTGTCAAAATTGATATTATTAAATAATTTAACTAATTTAATAACTATGATAGAAAAATATAATCATAAATTTGATTCAAAACCTCCCTCATCCTCTAGGGATGTTGTTGAGATGGTACTGGACAATGATATTTAATCTCTCATTGGGATTCTTCAAATAGAACTAAATATCAAATCCTTTCAAAATCACCTATTAGACACCTCTTCTTTTTATGACTCATTACCTCACTGTAAATAGGAAGGATATAACAATAAAGAACCTAACATGGGTGAGGAAATTTGGAGTAGTATAGACTTGAGTGAGGAACACATATCAGCTAGAGGATAACCAAGGACATTGTCCCTTAAATAGAAGGAATCTCCCAATAACTATGTTGATGTGGGGTTGGACCCTAAGTATGAATAGGAGGTCAGTTTCACTTAGGTGACCTATTATAAATATTGAAAGAGTAAATATCTGGATGGATTATTATGTATCATGAAATCTAGGAATATGTTTATACCTTTGAATAAAAAACTCTAAGATGATGACTAGGAGTACATGAAGCCTGATGTGTTTCAAGATGAAAGTGAGTCCCCTAATAGAAAAGGATTCCCAAGGGAGACCAAAAACCACAAATATATGAATAAGAAAGGAAAAGGGATCAATAAAAAAGATATATATATATATATGTATATATATGTTACAAAATGCGTGTAACCCCTAACAATGGGAAAATCCATCAAGCAATGATGATTTTATTCTGGAATAATTAACTGCTAGGAAATTGTACTACAAATCCCTTAGAATTTACCTTGTGGCCTATAAAACAATGTTCCTTGTAACTATAAAACCAAAAATTCTTTTTTGTAATCACAATTTATTTAAGTGGTCCTCCCTTGGATATACTTTTGTTATATATAACCTACATGATTATGGCATAGACCATTTATGTGTATTTAAGCATGAAAACCTCCAACTCCAAACATTAAAAAAAGAACCCTTAGATAATTTTAGTTTCTTTCTATACCTAATTCCCCAATATTTTTATTTCCTTTTTTATGATTATAATTTCTATATCAAGAGAATGAGTCTGTAGAAATATCTTGATATAACATAGCACAACATGAATCAAAATGGTTTATTTTAGGGGACATCTGGAATGTGATGAGACCTAAAGAAATAAATTGAGCCCATTTCAAAAAGGAAGCATCCTTGGATTTCTATTCCTACCTATATTTTTAAATAATTTTTGAGGAAAAAATTTATGGAGATTATTTTACTTTGAAAAATTATACCTTTAATGGAATACAATTAAGTATTTTAGTTATATGATTTGTCCAAATGGATTCAAAATGTTGTTCCCTTGGTGTCTCATGATTCTCCCTTCCCAAATACCACTTAGATCAAAATCCAATCATAGTGGAAATTTTCACCCAACAAAAAAGTCTGGTCCCTCTACCATTTAAAGTTAACAATGGATATCTTGTTACTCTTGGCTAAAGAGATGTGATTTTGGAGGCATGGAAGATGGATTTTATTGGTCACCCCTACCAAACTCTTACTAAAAAGCTAGAATATACCAAATTCCTCTTAAAATAATAGAGAAAGAAGGATTTTTATAATTTTTATATAGAAATTAATGTGTTTAATGAATAGTTTTCACGCTTCAGAAACAAAAATGAACTTTAGGATTCTACCTATAGAGAGGAATTAAAATACCTCTCTAAACTTAATGATATTTAAACCACTAAATAGAGAATAGATCATAATAAACTTAATTATATATTGTTGAAGGATGGTTATAGGATCTCAAATATCTTATATAATATACAAAAGGAGAAGGGGATGCGAAGTATAAAGAGCTCCATTAGAAATAATGGATGTATTTTCAATTTGGAAATAATATCTCTAATGTAGTGGTGTATTATTTTAAATGACTATACTCAGAATATGGGATAGAAAACCCTCAATTATGTTTTATAATATTAATCCTTATATTTATTAAAATCAAAACATAGCTCTAATAATTACCCTTCTAATGTATAAGTGAAATTTTCTCTCTTATCCTTAAAAACGGAGAGTGCTGCTGGTCTGAATGGATTTACCAACAAATTCTTCATGCTATATGAGGACTATTTTCAGAACAATGTCAAAATTCTATTAAAGAATTATTGAATCATGAATCTATGCCTCATGTTATTAATTATAACTTAATTAATCTTATTCCCACGAAAGAGAATGTAGTGGACACTAAATGATTCCAACGTATTGCTATTGAGAAAAGTATTCCCAAAATTATTAATAAAATCATTATGACTAGATTGGGAGGAATGGTTAGGGACATCATCACACCAAATTAGCTTGGTTTCATACCTTGTATATTCATCTATAACTAATGATCCACCAACTTAGAAAGTGTAAATCTAATGAGGTGTAAATAGAGGGATGGTAACTTTTATCTCAAGATAGATATATCTAAGGCTTTTGTCATAATCAAATTGATCTTAATCCTTTATATCATGAAAAAATATATATTTTCATATTATTTTAACAAAATAATTATAATAATTATAAATTATAAAAGGATATCTATTTTCATTAATGTATATCCAATGGGAAATTTTAAATTCACTAGGGGATGTAGATAAGGAGGCCTTCTTTTAGGACTTCTCTTTGACATTTCTGAAGATTACATGAGAATATGAATCAATAAAATTTATTAGAATATACATGCCAATAATGGTTAAGAGATAAAACTTAACTCCATCATACATTCTATATTCTTATGAAATTATTTTATTTAGACTAAATTATAAGAAAACTATGTATTCTATCCGATATTTTTTCCCACTATGAGGAAGTGTTATGAAAAGCAATCAATTGGGGAAGATCATTCATTGTATTTGGTTATGGGTTACCTATCACCTGGAAAAAGAGAATTACCATATCACTAGGAGTTAAGAATAAATCCCTCCTTTTATTAACCTTATAGTCCCTTTATTTTTTTTGGGAAAAGTGAGAGGATTTTATCCCATAGATATATATTCTGGAATCACTAAATAATTGGTTTGGTAGAAGGGAAAATATATATCACTTTCTTGAAGGGTTTTCTTGGTCAACACTGTCATAAAATCTAAATTTTTATATTCCTTATCTCTATGATGATGTCCTAGAGGACTTATAAATGACCTATAAATAATGATAATAAACATTATATGGACTGTATCTATCAATAAAGAAAAATTGATAATTATGGCTTGGAGGGATTTCATTAAACCCAAATATATGAGGGGATTGGCATAAAAGTCTTAAAAATCATTAATGATATACTTATTAACAAATTCCTTTAAATTATCATTATGTCTGAGGACTCTTCATTCAATTTTCTCTCAAATAGGTTTAATTCTAGAATCCTAGATGGGTGACCCCACTATCTTATCTTATTTATTTTCCTTTCTATAAGGATCTCATTCAATGAAATCATGATAAATTACAAGTGGCTGGGAAGCATGAAATCAAATATAAACTATTAGATTACCCCATGGATGGACAGACCACTCATGTAAATCATAGACATCACTATAAACAAGAATCAATGTCTATTTTTGATATCATTCTATATGAAAAAAACTAGAGAAATTATCCCCCCTCAAATTGATTTTTAAATTTAGAGACCCTCCATGCTGAATATAGATACTCTCATATGGATACCAAATAAGAATTATGAGTTCAACATCAATGAATTATGAATAATGAAATGTTATTTCCCAACCATAAATCCTTCTTGGATATTAAATTTCATGGTATTCTCTATATAACAAGGTTTATTCAACTCTATGTAATATTGAAAAATATATTAACAACTCATGAATAGATCAAAAAATTTATAAAACATCTTCATTTAGATTTTCATTTTATTGTGATAGCTGATGAGTATGATCAAAATATTTTTATGGGATGAAATTTTTTACATGATCTATATAATTTTGATAGATATATATTTGGAGTGAACCTCTCCAAATATTATCAACTAGGAAATCAACTAGAGGACATATTTCATATTGGGAAGAGGGTGAAAATTTAAAACATCCTCATAGTGGCTACTACCATAGTTATAAACTATGTATGGAAATCATGAAATGAACTTCTCTTTTAAATATAAACCCCCACATTTCATCAAGGCACTCTTTCCATTCATAGGGAAGTGTATGCAACATATAGGGTAAAAAAAGGTTCTATGTAGAACACCATTATTGACCTCAATATCCTCAAGCTTCTGGGTCTTCATGGAAAACCCAAGCAACCTTTGATGATGAAATATGTCCACTAGACCCCACAAATATATTCATATATTGAAGTAAATGTTGAAAGTGAGACATATGGTGTTTCATGACCCTTAGTATGTGGTGGTATTTTCTACACCCATCATGGTATTTTAAAAGAAACTTTTATTATTATATTATAATTAGAATTGCCTATGAGGTTGAGCCATTGGCTATGATTTTTACCATCAAACATGCTACCATCCATCTGTGTAATATTTTATGGATTGGTTTTGATTCGAAACTATACATTAAAGCACTTAAACCTATATCAATAAACATCTCATAGAACATACAAACACATTTTATTGAATGTCTTCAAGTGGAAATTAATCTTAGTATTATTGTTTCACGTGCTTATAGGGAATAAAATCATGTGGAGTATGATTTTTTAATGAAATAAATCATGGAAACAAGCATGATTTGTTCCTTTAGGGCCCTTGATTATTATGATTCATTGGTGGATACTGATATGTGCGGTGAGATACACTCATTTTGTTGTAAAATACCTTAAAATTATTGAACTTCTTGTTTACTTTTGATTTAATAATTTTTATGAATGGGATTGCCTAGGTCTTGAATCTTTTTGGTTTAATGATGAGGAAAACAAAAGTATTATAAAATGAACTTTTGGTTTTTTCTGAAAAAATTAAGTTATCTAAAAGTAATTTAATTTATAAATATTATTTATAAGATTCATTTTAAGAGTAGAGAACATAAGAGACATTTATATTATAGGCAATTAATGATATGTTGGTGACTGTAGTAGAAAAGGAAGAACACCTAGGATAAATATGAGGACATAAGGTGGATGTATTTTTTAGAAAAGTGTTTGGTTTTCCTAATTCCTCTTTTAATGAGGAAGTATAAAAATCTGAAATAGATTATATAGTAGAACAATTTTGGGCATTTTGAAAGTTTTTGGGGGACAATATTAGATCTTTGCTGCATTCAATGTTTGGTGACACACAAATATAGTTTCATCTTCTAAACCACAGTCCTCCAGCTCCTCCACTATCAACCATATACTGTTATTTTTTCATTTTGGATCCTCAAAATCATATTGTAATATATGGGATAATATATTATATTGGGGGCACCTTAAATCATAATCAAATAATGTTAGATCCAACAAGGGCTATGTTACATGATATATATATTCATTAAATAGAGCATCATTCCCTACCGAGGATGAAGATATAATTATATAGAGTGTTATAAATTTCTTAATATGGATATCTAGAGTTTTCTATAAAATGAACATTGATTCATGAATAGATTATCATTTTATTTAATATTTTTATGAATTTATTTTTAATATTTTATCATATATATATTAGAAATATCTAAAAGGTAAAGAATCAATGAAATAGAGAAAACACTTGCAGGATAGTACCTATTTGGACAGTAATTCTCATATATCTGATGGAATTTAGAAATTATCAGTATATAAATTTAATTTTCTAGAATATTATAACTATTGATGTATTTTAAAATTTATTGGTGAAATAATATAATATTAAATTTTAATGAAGATATCATGGAGTTTGTAGTTATATATATATAAGGCCACAAAGTGATGAAACTATTTTCCTTGTAAGACAATTATAATATTTCTTTTAATTACATCAATTTAATGTAACTTACAACCTATGTTTCTTTTTAATTAAATAAGAATCATCATACACATTTAATTCAATAATAAATTATGTAAATGTACGAATACATGGAAACATAATAGATTTACAAAGTGTAAAGGACTATCAAAGATGATGAAAGAATAAACTATGTTTCTAGAATATTCCAGAATAAATAAATTAAGTATTAAATTATTTCTTATCAAGATAAGTATGGAAGCATATTTCATTAAACTATAAAATTAATTCATATATTAATTATATTATCCACAACATTAGATTTTTATGAATATTAGTACCTACTTGATATTGTGTGTTTTATATCTATAAGAAAACTTTTCTAATTAGTTATTCTCCAAACATAATGCTTCCGGAGAAAACTTTGAAGAAGCTGTATACAAGTAAGTCGTATTATTGAAATGATATTATAGTATTATAACATGTTATTTTATTTATTTAATTTCTTTTATATTTAAATATATCATTAAAACACTACAATATGTTTTTAAGAGGAGGGGTAAAAAAATAAAATATGTTTATTCATAAGTCACTTATTCTATAATTAGTTTTTTAGTAACTACCTAAAATGAAATTTTCAGTTTAGAACTCATTTTATAATTAATGTATCATCATTAATGATGAAATTTTGAATGATGGTATTATATTTTAAGATTTATGTATGAAATAATTATATTTTGAGAAATTATAGCTTTCGATATTGTTGATATTTATCAGAATTTTTTTATTTTATTTATCATATTATTATTTTTATATTAAATGTAAAATATTTTATTTATAGTTTTATAATTATGATGACTCTAACTCATATTTTCCAAATTATCTAAATTGACTATGAGCAAAAATATTGATTATTTTATATCATTATTTAAAATATATTTCGTTCTTATATGTTTCTTATTATTTTAATTGTAAAATTGTAAAATTGTTTTATTTTTAACAAATTTGGGATACAAATTAGTGATATTGAATTTTATGTATAAAATTTTCTCTATTTCAACAACTATACATTGATCATTTTTATTATTTTCTCATAATATCTTGGGTATAATATGGGTTAAAAATTTATTTAAAAAATTCATTTTCTACATTGGTTATTTTTATAAAACTTATGTAAAAAATTATGAACAAAACTATTTAATGCTATTTCATGTATATTGAAATAAAATAAAGACTTTAACCTCATTTTTTCAAAAAAAATGATTTTAATGTTAGTTTAATATGATGGTTTTTTAGAATTGATGTGAAATAGTTAGTGTTTTAAATCACAAGAGTGTTTTCAACAACATCAAAACATAAAAATGATGTTGGAAGATCTTTATGATGTGTATTTTGTTAACCTATGTAAAATAATATATTTATAATGTTTCATAAAGTGGTGAAGCTTTAAAATTGATGTTAGAAATCATTAAAAACTAATAAAAAACCCTTTTTTACACTAATAGGGAAAACTTATAGAGAACCATAACTTCTAAAATTATAATTTTCTTGTAAATAAAAATAATAAATAAATTCTTTAAATATTAGTTTCTGACCAATTTATTGGATTTTAATAGTAACTAACTATACCTACATCGATCCATGATTGAAATCAATATTATTAATACTATTCCACTATATGAAACTTTTCTATTAATATAATTTTTTGAGCTAAGAAACTTTTCATTTTTTAGAAACCAACAAGTATAATAATGTTACTCTCTATGAGGATAGTGTAACTTATATTGAAGTATAAAAATATATTCCCATTTAATTTTTTATAATAAATAAATTCCATAGTTATTTCAATAATAATAATAATAATCAATTAGAATAATAACTTTTTCCCATAGGCACTACACTCAATGTCATATGGTACTTGAAGAAAAAATTTATAATAGAAAAAACATACAATGATTATCTTTTAAAACACTAAAAAGACACTTTTATATAACAATATTGAAAATAATACACTTATATGTAAGGAAAATATGATAAAAAAATGTTAGGATCAAGGGGAAACATCATATAAACATGTAATTCCTAACATGGTTAATAAAATTATTAACCAACTCAAAATAATGACTCCTTTAACAAAATTGAAAAAGAAATAGTTTTAGACAATCAATTTTGAAAGACAAATCCATTTCTATTTATCTATCATGATACCTTTTCTTGTCATCCACACGAGAATTGGAAATATATATGAGAGAGAAGGGGACACCCTCTATTAAGAAGTCATCACCGAATATTATAAGGACAAGCTCAATTTAAGTATAGAATAGTTTAGTCCCCTTAATAATTTTTATCAAATGTAACAAATTATTTAAAATGTACCTATGTCTTTAACATAACTGATCATCGTTATGTAAATCATTCATTAGTAACAAATAACCAATCTTACCCTCACGAGGGTTATAATCAAGGGTGAGCAAGACCATATGGCACCACTTTACCGCACTCTCACTCAAAGAGGCAAGTTCTAAGCTGCTGCACAAACATTACCCAAGTATTACCAACCAAATCAAGTCCAACCCTAAAATTAAACTAATAACTCTATATTTAACTTTCAAAAACCATCCCATTAAATTTCAAAAATTTATACAAGAACCACTTCAAATACATACACCCTTAATTATTTCAAATACTAAGTATGTGATGACCCTCATTAACCTTGACATAATCGAAGAACAATAACAAACCATGATGAACCATATGTGGGGAATCTTTCATGGTCATATGAATCCTTAATCAAACTCACATGAATACCCTAAGCACTATCAACTAAATTCATGGTTTCATGAATCCACTTACCTATGATCTCAATGATCCCATCATTACAAATTCATATAATGTAAGGGAAAATTGAAGAGACCACCTACCATACAATATTAGGAATATATATAGCCATAATACCTAGTTGAATCATACTCGAATTCCTAAAATGAATAAACTAGAAAAAATCCAAAAATTTAGGGATTGAAGATAAATTAGAAATAAATAAGAAAATAAATAGTTTAAGGAATGGATTGTAGGCTCAAATTAATCACTTTAAGACCAAAACTTCTAATGAATCACTGATTAGATGAATGGAAGAGGAGTTAGTAGAAGATGAAGAATGGGGGAAAAGAGAAGAATGAATATTAACTCTCCCTTCAATTTAACTGAATGATAGTGGAATGAGGGAGTGTTTTGTTTTTTGAAATTAAATAGTTTTACTTAAAATTATATAAAAAATCTATATTTACTGGGTACCCTGTAATCCTTCATTGGGTACCCACTGGTCCATTTGGGACCACCCTTACCCAAACCCATTCATTAGGTACCTATTTTTCCCAAAAAAGAAAATACATAGAGTCATTTCAAACATTTTTTTAGATAAAATCCCATAGAACTACACCATGTTTCAACCGAACCATACAATATTACATAAAACTATCCTCAAATCAATACCTCAACCAAAAAATTCAAGTCCCAACCTAAAAATGAAAAACAAACCCAGATCTAAATAAAATCAATTTTTTTTCTGTTATTCAACATGTATATCTGAAAAATGTTTATTATAAACTCATCACCATATTAATTATCATCCCCAATAATTACACTTTAAATTTTTCTGAATTTAATTTTCTTTCTTAAATAAGACACCATAACTCTCCTTTGGTCTTCAAATGACCCAAGCATACTACCTTTATGAATATGATAACTACCTCTCTAATCTAAATACCCCTCATGGCTAGATAATTACTCGTCTCATCATACCTAAAAACTCATGAAAAATGTAAATGGATACTAAACTAAACCTATTTACCTTGAATATAATCTCTTCATAAAACATCAAGACATCATAAAATTCCATTCAATATCAATAATGATGCCTCATACATGATAAAACTCATTGGTCTAAGATAGATCATTACTCATTAGAGATACACCCAAGCATATCTCAAATATCTTCACTTTATTACCAATATTTCAACGAGATTTGCTGTACTAGATAATATATCAATTCAATAATTTTTCCATCTCAATTCCCTAGTTTGTGCAGACACTTTATATCTCAAACTCTTTGCCAGATCAAATTTGGCATCATTCACAATTTATACATTTCTCCAATCATCGAAAAATATACTATCCAAACCATACAATTATAACTTGAGAGAGTATTAAAAAATTCAATACCTCTTAAAAATCTAGGTGAAATAGTAGCTACCACAAACACATACCCACCTTGTACATCACCATCAATGATTACCATGATTCACCAATAATAAAAATGTAATTCAAATAATTAAAGGTGTACTTACAACTATATAATTTTCCTTATAGTATACCTTTATAAAGATTAATTGGATTTCCATTGCCACCAAAGTACTGATTTCCAGGAATTTTACTCACAATAACTCAAATAACTTACCCACAGGACTTACTTAGGCCAATGAGATCTATCTGTTTTACATTACGTATACCTAATGATAGAGATGACTCGTGAACATGCTTATTAGATCCCAACAAGTATTTTTACATATATATATTTTTGTAAACATTTGGTTTATAATGAAACCTGGTCTATATGTGTCTCTTTAATTTTAACTTAAAATAACTTCAAAGAAAAATTTACTCTAGGTTGAACGTGCTTATACCAACCAAAATGACTGGAACATCCCCCAACATCTCAAATATCATCACCTTCCTTCCACTTATGACCAATTACTACAGTTATCTCCATAGCATCAAGAGATAAAATAACCATCTACCCCTTAATGATGATGACCAATTGAACAATCTATGAAAATTAATTGTATACACCCTTGAAAAGGATCATTAAGTCCCATTTCAAAAACGTGAATTCTATGAATTTGTTTCTATTTAAGTAAATTCTATAGTTATTGATTGGAAAATATATACAATATTTCTAATCCAAATACCCATGTATTATTTATTTTATATAGAAAAAAATTTCAGAGGGAATGGAGTGGAAATTAATTCATGATGATTTTATACCACCTCTTTCTAGCTACATATTCATCCATTACTTATTAGAATTACCATTAAATTCAAAGATAGTTGAGGTCAAATTTGAATTTTTATGAGTGCCAATTTATTCAAAAAATATTGTGTATCCTCAATCCACTATTTTATAATTCATGGACTTTAATCCTCTTTTGTAATCTGGATAAGATAACCCATCAAAATCATAGATAGCATTAGTTTTGAAAGGTATACCCACAAGATCACCCCTTCAATGCCAACCATTGTTAATAATTTCCATGTATACAAAAACTTAAGATCCATTCATATCACTATTGATATATATGATGATCTCATATTAATATGAATGTAATTTTATAGGCTCCAAACTCACTCATTGACTCAACCGGGTTAGAAATCTCAAATTCCCACATTTTAACATAGAAAAACTATCTCTCACATGCCTAAGATAACCCACTTAGTATACCTAGATATCATTCACAATAAAAGACCACAACTAAACTAGGTAATCCCTATATACCACTTAACTCAACCCAATATATATATAATTCAAAGAAGATGATTTGTCTTTTAATCATAAATATTTATGAAATATACATATATCAAGAATACTACTACCAATGAATAAACATAAAAAAATTTATTACAATTTATTTCAAATAAATAGTATAGAACCAAGAAATTATTTGAGAAAACAATAACCATCTCGTTGTTGATGTTTTAATTAACCAAAATACAATTTTTTTAAAATTATTTTACAAAAATATATTAAATAATTCATCATGAAATTGGGTTTTAATTAAGTATATTTCTACTGAAATATTACTTATTAAAACACTATTTAATTTTTCATTGAAACTTTAAATAATTTAAACTCAATCAAAATATGTATTACCCAAAAATGGTTTTAATGTTTTTAAGAAAAAATTATAACAAAAATATTTTCTAATCACATAAATGAATTGAGATATTTTGTGAACCTGTGTTAGATATGATTCATAAACCCACAAAATTTTCCACCATAGGTAATTAAGAAAATAATTAACCTAAACCCATACCATCATATTCATTTTAACTAAAAAAATAATGCTTTAAAATCAATAGTCACACTCTAATATTTGATAAAATAGAATTTCATCATACTAGAGTTTATAGAGAACATGGTTGACGTTTATTACATGTCTCAACCAATCATAGCTCATTTTACCTTTCCTCAAATAATTAAGATTATATAAAAAATAATAATTTTTTAATACCACTTCATAACGTCCACAAACCAGAACTATCTATAAAACTTAATCTCGGCCACTACTTACCTTAGGTGCATATCCTCATATGTCAAAGGATACTGGCTAGCAAAAAAGGTATAATGATATCATGATATAAATAATATAGTCTTCCCACATGATAATTATTTTATTATGTATTCCCATATCATGATATAATATATGTCTTTTATATGATTGGTCTAATTATATGATTAGTCCTTTTTCTAATACTTCGGAAAATAGGTTTCTTGATACACCAATAATTAAAAATACTTAAATAAAATCCAGAAATAAGAAAAATATTATTCAACACTTGACCTTAACATTACCTTGGTTCTATATTATAATCCCTATAGATCTATTAAAGTAATGTAGATTGTACTAGAAACTTTACACTAACCTATATAGAAAACATGGAAAATATATGTCCACTATTGTGTACATGAAATACAAAAATACATAACACATTAATCCACCCAACAATGGTTCTAAATAAATACATTATATATGTATGTCTGTGAAATATTTGAAATGATATGTAGTAGAAACAAAAAAATTCAGATAATATAGATCAATAATATCTCCATTTATAATTAATTCTATGAAAAAATATAAATTTTAAATGGTTTTTCCATATTCTTATCCAATAATAGTGAAAAAAACTTTAATCCGTTGTTGTAATCCATAAAAATAGTACCTATACACTATAATAAACCTTCCCCTCAACGAAAACCCATCCTTCTATGGAACCCATCTATCTATGGAGGCCTATCCAATTTTATCTTCTCTAGGAGGCCTCATATATAAATTTATACATCAATATCAATCCTCACTTAGGAGGCCTCTCTTCTCAATGGAAGAAATATTATATATCTATCTATATATCTCTCTATCTATCTCTCTATCCCCTTTCTCTATGTCTCTCTCCCCATCCCTCCCATACCCATCATCACCTAGGAGGACTCAGTCATCATTGGGAGGAATGAAATTATATATATATATATGTATGTATGTATGTATGTATGTATATCTATCCACACCTAGTATGGTCCTCTCTTCATAATTAGGGACTTAATCACACACACACACACACACATCTCTCTCCCTATGTGTGTGGATATATATATATATATATTTATCTTTTTGTATCAAGTTTGTACATAACATCTTGTTTCCATCACCACTAAAATATTTTCATTAAAATAGAGGCCCCCAAAAAACATTCATAAAAATATATAACCTTCCCCCAGCTTATAAAAATTAAGAAACATATACATTATAATAGTAATAATCAATAATAATAACATGCTTGGTCAATATGAATCACCCTCGATATAATATAGTACCTATAGAAGCAATCTATAACTAAATGATGCATTATAATTCCCATTTAAAAAATTAGTAAAACACATGTATATCACAAGAGTATAATTTATACATATACCTTGAAATAAAAAATAATAAAGAACATGTTAAACTCTAGGAGACACATCTTATAAACATACAAGGCAGAAAATGATTAATAACTACATAATCAACTCCAAAATTACTCCATTAATTGAATTCTATGTATTTTTTTAAATTCAGTTTATATTATAAATATATTTCCATTATGTCTCACATTGCCTTATTATACTATATAAATAATAATAAGAAAGTATAAAAGAGAGGGGATCACCCTATCTTAAAATTACACTAATAACTAAAATAAGTACCACCAAAAAATTAGTATATAGTTTTTTATTTCATATAATAAATTTTATCAATGGTGATAATTCATTACACCATACCTATATATTTTCCTTAATCTAATTTCCTAGGTAAATCACTCACCAATAACTAATTACCAAACTCAATATTACTGGGGTCAAAATCAAGGGTGAGCATGAACATACAATACTACTCAATATTGCTCTCATTCAAGGAGGAACATTTCATTTCTTTCACGCTTTCTTTAGTAGATGACTCTCAACATAACCAAATCCAACACTCAAATATAATTTGAAAATACATATGAAATGGTCAAACCCCATCACATTGAATTACAAGAAGATATACAAGACCAATTCAGTGCCAAAAAGCTTTCATTGGTTCTAAAACAATGTATAGACAACCGCACCCTAACCAACACGTAATAAATGTAATATACTAATATAAAATATAATAAACTTGGAAAATATTTAATGTTATTAATAGGACTTAATAAAACTCAAATGAACACCCTAAAACCTATTGGTAAAATGCTAGGTCACATGAACACACTTACCCAAAACTCAATATCACACCATCTGTACAAATTCATATAAACTAAAGGATAATTGATGAGACCACATACCCTAGTTCAAAATTATTATACCTAACCATAATTAGTGAATGAATCAACACTTAATTCCTAAAATCAATAAAAAAAATACCGTGGTTAGGGATTCAAGTTGAATAATTAATAAAGAATAAAATAAATTTTGATAGAATGGTAGTATAATCATTGATACACTGCATGGAGACCATTACTTATGATGGATAAATAATTTGAAGAAAAAAGGAAAATATAGAAGAATAGGTAAAATGGATGAAGGGGATGAAATGAGATCAAATCTTCCGTATATCCACTGAATGTGGTTAGTATAATAGAATTTTATGTTTTTATTTTAAAAAGAGTGAAAAAAATTCATTTAAAGAAAAACAATATTGGCCCACCAGGTAGCTAATACCCTTCCACCACGTGCCTAATGGTAAACCAAGAACCAATCCTTTCTTGGAATATTTACTGAGAACTAGATGACCCCCCATCAACTTTTCAATGTCAACTATTACATTTTAATGTCCACGAAACCATATACTAACCTATAGAAAAACCTATAACTTTCATCCAAATACTTCAAACTTATATAAAACCTTCTATATATAAATCCTCCAGAAATTGGTCATTACAATATCCATGAAGGAACCCGGTATTTTTATGTTATCAATTATTTATATATTCTTCATCTAGATAAAACCACATGAATGAACTATCATGATATAAAAATGAATTTGGTCCTATATACTTGGTAATGACAACCATTTCTCATGCCATTTTACCCACTCCATGGATTTTCTACAATAATGAATCCTAAAAATCTAGGTTTTTTATGTAAAAAACAACTCTATTTAATAAAAAATCGTATTTTTGAATCAAAATCATTGGGAAATATTAAAACCCCCAAATTTAAGAATACAAATTCAATGAAATAATGTTTCCAATTAAACAAAAAATATTTTTATAAAAAAATTATTATTCAATTTCAAAATAATCAACTTAATTAAAAGTTCCCAATTTCATTTAAAATTAATGTAGATATAAATACTTAAATTTAAGAAATATATATTTTTCCAAAAACCATTGGTTTCAAAATTTAAGAGGATTGATTTATATACAAAAATTCATTATTAGTAAAAAATTTATTTTAATATAAATCAACACCATAATTATTAATTAGTCAAATGATAAAAAATATCATATCCACCAACCAAGATTTTTCACACTATAAAAAGTCATAATTTTTAAATCAGTATCATTCCAAGAATATCGATCCTTTAGTAACTAATAAGAAGAATCCTTAATCTATCACAAGATATTTAATTCTATTAACCAAAATAATAAAATATATATTTATAATAGATAGAAAGGAATTAAAAATTTGGATCTTACAAAAAATAAGATATGAGATCTATCACATTTGATCCATTTTCGATCAACTCCAACCATAAGCGAGATTTAGAAAACAATGAAAATAGTGCCTCCATAATCCTCCTAGATACATGCTATCAAAGTTGATTTAGGATATTACTGGGAGTTAATAATGTAAGTTATGTATTTTTTTTATAAAAACTACAAATGTTTTCTAGAATACATGATTTTCATTAATGAAATTATAATACCCTCAACTCTAGTAACATAATGTCAGTGGATATTTATTATATGGTAATAAAATTAATAACATCACATACAAAAAGATTGAAATTTTAGTAGTCTTCAGGGAACTTAATATAAAAATGCACATTAAATTTTAATTGTTAAATATTAGATTAAATGATATGTAAATAGTAATGTAGTAAATCAATATCCACTAATCGTTGTTATCCTTTATAAGTTATATATATTACTCTTCGTCCTTACCTGTTGAAATGGGAAAACATAATAAAGGTGTGAGATCATTTTCTTAGTAAAGGATAATGTATATAAGAACTTGCATACATCATGATCATGAAATACATAATATGGAAATAATGATTAGTAAATGTATATTAAAATTAAATAATATATTATCTTATCATAATGAATACATTATTATGGTAAATATAATGGATATTGCTGAAAGATATAATTATATATATCACAAACATACTAGTGAGACCTTGTTCCAAGACATTATATTTTAAGGATAATGAATCTCCCATTACACTATCTTATTAATAATATAAGACCAAATTGAACACAAGGGGACTATATAATTTTGGCCCCTACCCATATCATATATCATCTAATGAAACTACATTGTATTAGAAAACTGAACAGAAATATTGAAGGAATTTGTAGGGGAATACTTATCCAGACATAGTAGAAAATATAAAATAAAGAAAATATTCTATAAAATAATTCTATTAGTATTGGATTGAATAAATAATGAATTAATGTTATAACTTTTTCTCTATCAATTAAAATATGTCCATGATATTCTGCACATACTTTATAGTGATCATTAAGAAATTTCCAACTGACTCATTCCTATTAGGATATCTATAGGTTGTGTGAATCCCCCAATACTTGAGAAGGATACCCATTTCCTAATAGTTTTCTATAACATTTGAGATAAATTCAGAGAGAGAGAGATATATATATAGAGTTTTATTCAGATGTTTTTCATAAAATTCAAATACATGTCTCACAAACATCTTCCATGAATTGAACATTTTCATATTGAAAACCAAGGAACCTCCTTTGGAATAAAATATTCTAACATATTAATGGAATGTTTCATGACTATTAAAATGTCACAAATATATGAAATTTATGGTTAATTTATCATAATAATAGATTCACATATATGAAATCCTTATGAACATTCAAAATATTTTAATCATCATAACATGATGATCAAACTGATTATAATATATTAGAGTAGGTGAATAAGTTCAAACCATTATTTATTGTATGACATGTGAAAAATACATGCATAGTACCATGATTTAGTGAAATTTACTATAGATTAATTTCTCCTAACATAGGCCATGGTGTTGTATTAACCACCAAACCATGGCCTTTATTTTATAAAATATTTCTATTAGTCTCTCAATTTTATTTAAATACTAATTAACTTATCACATTTTCACTTCATGTTAAATCATATGTAATAACATGTGAGACCATATTTAAATCTCATTTAAGATATCTGTGAAAACTCATTTTTGGAAAAGATATTATTCATGGTTAATACATGTTACATCATATTTAACAACTTGTGAAAACCCATCTAAAACTTCTTTAGGATATCCTCCAAAATAATTTTGGTTTAGCTATAAATGTTTTAAAGAAACACATTGTAACAAAATTTAATCCACATTACCATAACCAAAAAGTGTGAATCTAAAGTACTTTTTAACATTTAGAGAAATTATTAATTCCTCAATACATAACTATAAGTAAATAGAATCTGGTAGAAATGTGTTAATGCTGTTTATTCAATAAATAGATATGGTGTTATCTTTATCAAACACATGTATTTGAATACCTATATACAGTGGTTATATTATATAAAAGTATACATAATAATATAATCCCATTTTATAATATATTTAGTGGACATAAAATATAGAGTATGTAAATTCAGTATATAAAAACAATATATTCTAGATTCTTTAAGTATAGATTTCCCAGACAGATGAACACATAACATGTAATTTACCCAATAATATGAAAACCAAAAATTCCAACCATCCAAATTTATAATATTTGACAACCCAACCTATCTTTACTATTTAATTTTATTTATTTTTGATCCTTAGTTGTCTCTCTACTATTTATAGTTAAATTACCTTGAAATTTTGAGATTTTGGGAATTTTGTACATGTTTCATTGTTTGATAACGTTTATTACTAACCATATGACAATCATGTGATAGGTAAATAGTTTAGACAATTCAAAATTACATATTTTGGAACATGTTTAGTATAATTATGTTGCCTAATCATGTAAATTACCTAGGTGAATGAGAACCATTTTCAAGATTAGTCCAACCATGTATCTAAATTATGAGCCATACCCAATTTCATTTAAAGTATGAAATTACCATGCTTCCCTTCTCAATCCTAAAACTTTGGAGGATTCATTTCTCACATATTTAACCCTAAGAACATTACACCTATAACCTTGGATGGATACTCCTTTTTAGGTAAATTTCTCATGGATTATTTAAGGTTTAAGAATGATTATTAAAGGTAACAATTCAATTTGTATCTTCTTCTCTAATTCTACATTATTTTACAATTGTTTTCTTTCCCAATAAATGTCATGGAGACATAGGGTTTTAGGATATTCATTTTCACATGGGGTTTTTGGTGTTTTAAGGTTCCTAATGACCTTTCCTCCACTTTTGGTTATTATATTGGATTGAAACATCTTTTTTTTAATAAGAAACAAAATCAAATGTAAGTGGTATCTTTTATATCTAGTTAAACTTAGAAATATGATTCCTTGTTGGTTTAAATTCATTTTATATTTCTTTAGAATTTTTCTCAAGGATAAATAGTATATTTTTTTAAAGAATGATTGTTTCATTTTTATTTTCATCAAATATGAATATTATTTCACTTTGTTTTTAAATTATAAAATCTAGTTTAGAAATCCATGCAAACAAAGTGTTCATATAAATTCATAGTTGGATCATTCATATTGAACGTACGGTTATGGAGGATTTTTTTTCATTTTTAAACTAAAATAAATTAATTATTTCAATAGATATGGGTGTTTTTGGGTTTTTATAGGGTTTTTAAGACACTCTAGTAGTTTATGTTTTGATGAAATTCATGCATTTGGTTTTGAGAACATGCTTCATAACATTATTTTAAATGGAATATTATTCATTATGATTAGAGATTTCAAAGTGGGGTTTCCAAAATAACCATCCTTTAAGAAGGCCACTATTTTTTATGAAAGTGGATTTTTATTGAATGTATATATTTTATGGTGATTAATGAAGGGTTTATGCTCTCTTATATATCATTGTTTTCTATGATAGAAAAAAGATGTTTCTATGAAGGGTGTCTAGATGTGAGGGTCAGTTTTTTATTAATAGGAATGATTATATTATTATTATTAGGTAATAGTTTATAAAATCACCTATGTTTATATTTTATAAGAAAAATTGGGTTTCTAAGTAAAAAATGTAGGAAAACTTGTTGTACTAGTTTAGTATCATGTTTTTACTAGTGTCTCTAGGTTTTTTAAACCCTTTTTATTGGATTTACCCCTTAAATAGATTTGGTTGGGAAATACCAAATGTTAAGTTTGATGAACTTGAATTTTTTTTGTTGGAATTACTTTATATTAGTTTTGTAAGCCTTTTACAAAATTGAAATTTAACATCCTCTGTTCCCCAGATGAATATTTTGTATGTATTATATTTTCTAATCCCTCCTAACTCTCTTTTTAAAATAGTATTTTATATTATACTTTTTTTTTCAATTTTAAATTTTTATTGTATTTTATATCACTTTTAATTAAAAGGCTTCATGGTGATATTTGTTTTATGTTTTCCTTAAATTATAAAGATAAATTGTTTTGAAAGATATCTACACTCAACATGTTTTGTAAATAAATAAGAAACCCACTTTTTATAGGGTTGTTCAAATTAAAATGAAATGGTCGAATTTTTTGATGGTTATGGATGGGATGTGGGGATGATAAATAATTGGAAAATTTTATCATGCATGTCATATTATAAGTTTGGTTTGTTTTGGAGGGACCTAATTATATTTCATCTTTTTATGGGTTCATTCATAATGTTGGTTCCATATAGAGGTTCTCCTATTGTTCTTGGAGATAGGTAGACATAGTTAGCTCTCTTTTGTTTATTTTGGTACTATTATTGTATCGACCACTACTACTTTACTTGATTTTCATGGTTTCTATTTTAATTTCAATTACCCTATATCATTATGATTAATATAATGATTTTTATATACTCCAATATTTTTTATTTATTTTATTCTATGTTTGGTCATGAGATTATTATTGAATTATTTGTTTTTTCATTGGCCATTTAATGTATAGAGCAGTTATATTGAATATCATGATAAGAATCATTTAATTATTTCATTTGTTCTTTTATTTAAATGAATAAATTTTTTTATATACTAATTCCCCAATACCTGTCGCCATCGAGGAAGGATTGGGAACACCCCTCAATCATTATCATGGGCCAAATTGGGTGCCCAGATTTGGTTTTCTCGAGTTGGTTTGTCACATAATCACATCACATGCACCCTATCTAGTTATGACAAAATACTTCCTAATGTTATCTTAATCATTTCCCCACATCTCATACTCAACATTCAAGAGGAAAAATCTCATCTTGGTTATGCACTAGCTAATGAAATGATGATAAACCTACCCAATTACCCCCAAATCAGCTCAGCCTCAAGTTTGAAATAAAAAAGTATCAAATTTTAAAGGCTATCATGATTGGAATCATTAAATCCTTAAGTATGGGGATTAAATATAAAATATTATCTCCAAATATATATATAAAATATATAATGTATCATAATTAAAATGGTATACATGGTGGGTTATCCGACACACAAAAAACATTTTGTGACTCATGATCATATTTAATATCTCTATATGAAACGATACCAATGTTAACCATAATATTGTAAAACAACCGATATTGTCCCTGAAAACATTGGTTAGGGAAAAATTAATATTATACAGTGAAAGGTTATGTACTATTTCACATTATATATATATTCTACTAACAAGAAGGAATGATAAATTGGCGAATATCTTTTGTATAACATGATTCATTTTATTTTCTTAAAATATTTTTATACTAATAAAAAAAATAATATATAATGATCCATCTAACAATATTCCATATGATAAAATTAAATATAGGCCTTATTTTGTTTTCAATTTTTAGTTTTTATGAAAATCATTGACTCACTATTTAATTCCTACCACATCTCAATATGTCTATCTAATAAAAAACCCACTAAACTCTTATAGTGAGTAAATATATGAAGAAAGTATATTTGAATAATTTTGGTACTTATGAAACACATTACTAATATTAAATACTTTGAACATAGTATTCAAACTCCATTACTTGAAAACATCGAATGTTATGATGTTAATAACTTATTTTCTATTCTGAACACTTTCTATGTTCATCATCAACATATTGAAACTTATTTATTGAAATATTTTACTTGGAGATCATTTTGAAAATAAAATGTATCTTTTTTAAATTAAGTTTTTTACCAATATATTCTTAACAAATTTAGGACATAAAGTGAATATCACTATAAATATGACTAGTTTAATATTTTATTTGTTATACTTTGAATTTATCAAAGTCCAAACATACTTCATTAGACTCTTAAAAAATATACTTTTTTATAAAATATAATTCTACGATACATGAGCTCTTTTTATGTTATGAAATACTAATTATGTCCTTTTTGGGAATAGTTTACAAAAAAACTATAGATACCAATATCTTATATAAAATTCCATATATTTAGAGAAATATTTAGAAAAGAATATTTTATTCATGTAAATATGTCTCTTTTGGTTAGTGATAACTCTTACCATAATATTTTAACTAATAAATTAGATAATTTATTGTATCGCAGATAAAACTCATTTTATCCATATTTTCGTTTTGACCATATAATTGAACCAGATCAATGGTAACCATATGTATAAAAAACAACCTCTATTTTATTGATAAAAAATAATTATTATCATTAGAACCTCTTATTATATAAGAGGTAAAAAAATATAAAAATGACCAATATTTATTTTAATCCAATTGAGTTATATAAAATCCCACAAAACCATATCTTTGATGTAAAAAACTTTTCTTTATCAATTGGTTGTATACTTTATGCTCTTAACATAAATGTTACATCAATTTTTAACTCTTATATTTATTCATAATAATTATTTAATATATAGTCAGTATCATATACCCTTTAATATATAATAATTTATTTATATAACATTTTTTCTTGAATAAGATTCTATATGGATTTTCTTTCACCCCTAAAGCCACTGTAGAATATTTCTAGTACAATTTAATCTTTTATGAATGTAAAATACCACCCTTACTTATAATATTCTTTGATTAGTTTAAAAGTTTGTATGGAATCTCTATGATTTGTCTTATTCTCTTTCTAATCAAAACTTTTACCCTTTACTTTTTGTACCATCATCATTGAACCTAAACTTGGTCCTATAGTATCTTGAACTGTAATCCTCAGTATATTGATAAAATCAAGTATGTTTTTATGGAACTCATTTATGTTATAATTGAAAATAAAAAATCAGAACCTTTTTAATAAAAATTTCAAAAATAAATTCCATGGATATATCAAGCTTGAGTGGCGATTCAAATCTCTCTAATTAATTTATATATATAAGTATATTGAGTACAAAACTTTAGATGGTATTAAACTCAAGTATGTTACATTGAAAAAGTGAACCTGAAACTTTATATCTCTTGTGTCTAGCTTGTTCTTGATAGATCCTTTTCATGTATTCTATCATAAAAAGTATCCATATTCCCCTGTTGATTTTGTATCATAGGATCCATTTAAATAAAAATAAACATAGAGACATTAATATAATACTTATTATACTTACTATAATTATATTTTTCTTCTTAAATTGATTCATTAGTAGGATATTTCTCTTGAATTATCTCTTCTAACACATAAATACTTTCTTCTCCATTACGAATGATACTTATGTTTCTGTAACAGTCTATAATATTTCTTTCATTAATCATTTTTTATCTTGAATTTATCCAATAATTTATTTTAATGATGATGATTACATTTTATCTACCACGTAATATTTTATCTGATGAGTACCGTGTTTTAGATTCCTATTATAAGGAATTTCATTAAATGTTATACCTTTAAAATGATGAACCATTTTAAATATTTATCTCATGTATAAGTGGGAAAAATATAGAAATTTCAATATGTAATGAGTAAATTTAGTGTTCTTATCCTCACTTCACAATTTTGTTAGGTCATTATTCCAATCATATCATATATATATGTTGGATAGTTGAGTAGAAAAATCCATTCCCAATACTTAATAAGAATAAAATAAATTATATTCCTCTAGTATCCTATATTATTGGGTTTCTATTATAAGTGTAGAATAAATATCCCAATGATATTTGGATAACTAAATATCAGGGTTATCCATTTCCATCATGACTAACCGAAAATAATACATGGGTATCCACCATTAGCTTGCAGCTACCCAGTTTGATGAATGCTATCTTGACATGTGTTAACTTTGGAAGGAATCTGAAACATAATATTTTATAAGAGTATTTGAAAACATCACCATCTTATATCATGTATTCACTTTACATTTATGAATTCTTAAAATGATTTTGTTTAGGAATCCTTATTCCTTCTTCCAAATCAACATGTTTAAACCATGTTGATGTGTAACTGTTTAAGAAACCCTTAGTAACCTAAATTAAATTTGCCCTATATATATATACAAATACATTCCATGAATATAGTATATGAAACCATTTAATGTAAAGTATAGGAATAATATGAAACAAAAAATTTCTATAAGAGTAAGCATAGGGTGATAGGTATCCAAAACACACTCTTCTAGAAGGAGGCTAAGAGGCTAGGCCAACGAAGAGTCTAATTAAAATCCCCACTACCCATAAGTAAATACTCAAGAGTGTATTCTATTAAAAAACTAATTATAACCCCTAATATGTATAAAAAATAGTTAAACTTAAAATTCAAAATAACAACCCCTAAATTATCTAAATTCATGGTTGTAAAAACTAAATCAAATTTCAATAACAACATGAAACTCATTAAATGCATGTATGATAATTTTATAAATAGATTTAAACACATTTAAATTATATCATACATCAATTTATAATAAAATATATTTATATATATGTGAATAAATAAAATAATAATACTAAATAAATGAACATTTCATGAATTAAGCATGAGATAAATATTTATGGTGAATTCATAAAATCATGAAATTATAAACAATTTATAATTGAGGCATGTTGTATAGACATACCATAACATAAATAAGTATGAAAATTTTAGATTTATTCTAAAATTAATTAATTCACATCCTTAATTTTAATATAATTTAATTTTAACTCTTTTTATTATCATATAAACATTTAATGTATTTTGTTATGACTTTATAAAATTTAAACATCCCATAATTTGTAAATAATCCTCTAAATTTAAATTATTTAATATTCAGACTTTTGAAAAGTAAATAAATAAATATAAATACCTTTTTATAGGGTTTATATAAAAATTATTAATATTTTTCAAATTATACACCTTATAAATTCACTTTAACTTTAGATCACATCTACAAATTTTTTTGGTATGATTTAAATTACTTTCTAGATTGATAGATCCATGAAGACAATTTTTTTGAGAATTTTAACAAAAAATAATTTTATTTAAAATTAACAAACAAAATTACCATTTTAATATCATCAATGATGATGTGTATCCCTATTAAACCATGGATGTTTTCATTTAATCCATGGCTTGGTTTATCCCTAGATGAAAACACTTTCAATGGGAAGACCACACTCATTTTTTATGAGGAAAAAATGTTTCGATTTAGTGGTCATTAAATAATATTGGATGTTTTAGGCATATCCAAGAAATTTTGATTCTATAGTCAAACTATAACTTTTGTTTCTCAATATAGACCCCATTATGGTTTGTCTCCATGGTGCCTATAACCTTGATGAAATATTTTGATCACCATGATGTGGTAGTATCAAAAAAATTTACTCTATTTATCACATAAAATTTTATTAGCATTTTTATAAACCATGACGTGGATATATAAATTTTATTATACAATACACATTTTGGGTCATAGATTATTCAATGTTTTAGAAATATTTTATAAACCATGATTGTTTTGAATATAAAACCCCATATTTTGGTTTCTTCATTAATTGCAATTATTTATGCAAATGAAATGGAAGTGAATATTATACAATTGATTGGGTTTAGATGGGATAACACTTATTAAAACACAATATTGAATATAAAACAAAATAAAACATGCTATAAAATGTTATCATTCCTATTGGACTGTATAAATTAATGAAGAATGAAATACCCTTTTCTATGTTAATCTTAATCTATTCAATCCATTCCATGTAAGCTTGAAAATGATCATTGAGAAGAAACCAATGGAATACATTATCTTAAGGAACCAATAGGTTGTTAAAATTTTCTAATTCTTTGGATTTATCTCCTATTATTCATTATTGTCTATAACTATGGAATTAAAGAGAAAGAGAGATAGGGAGAGCGATAGAGAGTATCATTTAACGTAGTTTTATAGGATTGAGATTCTAGTATCAGACACATTTTTCCCAAGGATTGAACCTAATTATATATTTATCCAAGTACCATCCTTAGAGTTGAAATGTTTTACCATATTGATAGAATGTTTCCCACATGTTCAAATTTTAAAACTTTCTTACAATGTAAAATTCAATTATCATAATAATCTTTTAATATTTAAAAAATATTTTGTTCATTCAAACTACTCTAATCATCATCACATGATTCTCAAACCAATCAAGATATATTGGATTAAGAGAATAAGGCTGAACCATGTGATATCATATACTATGTCAAATAGTTATGCACAACACCGTGACATGGTGGAATGCCCCACACTATAGTTTAATCCAGCATAGAACAAAATATATTCTAAGACACTATGATTTGGTATTTATTTTAGATAATAGTTATATTAAATAAAAATAAAAATGTTTAATAATGAAAAACATATCATTCAATGGATTTACAATAATTTATTAAGATTAAAAAGTATTATTATATAGAATAAAGGAATATATATTTATGTTAATAGTTTCTATAATCAATCAAATGGTATGGGTATCTAGGTGAAACAAATCCATTTAGAGTAATTAAATTTGAGGTATTCATAGTGTAGAATATATGATAATAGAAACTATATATATCAATATTGTTATAGAAGACTTATACAAATGGATTTTCAATAATCATATATATCGATATGGGAAGAGAATATAAGAGAGGATCCTATCAAGGCATTGATAGGGAATGGACGTGATTTGGGATCATGATATGGAAAGAAACATCATACAAATAACCCTACACTAGCCTAGAATCATCCTTTAAAACTAAGTGATGTTAATGGTGGTATAAATATTTAGATGAATAAATATTTTGTTGTGAATAATGAACCTTCTTATAAATGAAGTACATAGAAAGGTATTTCATAAAAGATATCATTATGAATGGAAAATAATAAATGAATAAAAATATTGTGATGGATAAATCCCTAATTTGATATTTCAATTCAAGAACACCATAGATATATATGTATTTGGATAATGAAGCATTATAGAGTTTTATAAATCATAGGATTAGTTTGGATTAATAATGATGTATGAAATGGGTATATAAGGGGTTGAGAAATTTTTAATGGATAATTCATTAAAATAATATGAATAAAAATGATATAATGTCATAATATCATAATAAATATAAATTACAAATTCCTTATAATATTATAATTATAATATTAAAGTAAAAAGAGTATAATATGAACCCTTGTCTCATTCAGATCTTAGGAATATTCAAAATTAGCCCTTTTGGACTTCTAAATATCTCAAAATTGGAGATATAACTACAATTTAGATTATTTTAGATAAATTTAAGAGGAAATATAAATTAATTATGGATAATTAATTGAGAAGGTGGGTATTTATAAGTGATATTAGAGGTATTTTTGAATGTATTTTCATATTGGTAAATGTTGTTTCTTGAATATGGGGGTTGGTGGAAATGGTATAATTCAAATTTTTTAAAAGGGGATTGAAGGAAATTTTTATATCTTTCAATAATTCACTTCTATATTCATCAAATAATGCTTAAATATTTTATATTTGTTTTAAATAAATAAATTTTTATTAAAATAAATTACCATATAGGAATATCAAAATTTATTATATATCGATGTATTTTACTATTTAGGAAAAATAAAAAAAATAAAAACATTAAAATATTTCAATGTTATCAATAAAAAGTTTATGTACATTTTTTTAACATAAATATTTAATTAAATGAAATTTAATTATTAAATATAACTTTATAGTTCATTAAAATTTTATGTTTTGAGTGAATATGTTATTAATTTTCTTGATGAAACATATTATTACATAATTATTTATGGAATATTAATTAATATTATATATATATACAATAGTTTGGGGAGGGTAAGTAAAAATAAACAAACAAATATAATTCTCCTATAAGTACTCAGGGATAACAAATAGTGAGACCTCCATATGACCCCTCAACCACTAGGCTACGCCTCTGAGAATTTTTTTTATTTATATATAATAAATACATTATTTATGATTTTTTTGTATTTTTAAATGGTTAAATTATTGTTATTTCCAAATACTAAACAAACGTATGGTAATGATCATATTTCAATGGCTATATTTCTATCCTTACTTTTCACCAAATTTTCTTTATTCTGTTCTCTAAGAACATATACATCAATTTATTAGTTTTTAAAATATGTATATCACATTTCTAATAGTGTTCCTAATAAAATTCATGTATCTTATAGTGTTGTTTTTTGTTTCAAAAATATGAGATATCGATGTTTTAGATCCCAATGGGGCTATATATTTTCACCTCTTTTATATTTTTATTTTTAGACATTATCAATAATGATATTTTTAATTTATATTATAGTTTTAGGATTAAAATAAAATATATACCTTTCTTGATAAATATAATATATATATATTATATATTTATTCATATTATAAATAATTTAATGGGTTATCCATGAATCAAGTGTGTATTTATTATTATCAATTTGTTTTGTAAATTTCAAGGTTGGTATTGTATTTATGAATAAATCTGGAAGTTAAATCCATTGATTTGAATTATTTATGATGGATATATAGTAAATAATTTTTGGAAATGATTCTCATAGTAAAAAAACATATTAAAATTATTGAAATCCAAACAATAGATAATAAATATTTACAACACCTCTCATTTGATTATATCAATTAAATGAAATCTTACTTAAACTTCCATAAAAAAACCATATAGAAAAATAGAAATAGAAAATAATTAATTTTCATTCCCATTTCAAGTTGATTCACTAAAAATATTTTTAGGAAAACTTAATTAAATATATAAATTACAAATAATTATTAACACTAATAATAAAACCATGATTAATATTTAAGTATCTACAACCCAATTTTATAAACCATTTTTATAAAATTTATATTTAATAATGTATTTATGAATAAATATTTAGGATTAACACATGATATAATTTTTTTTGATATTAATATCATCACTATTTTGAATCATGTGGGTGAAAAATTAATTTTGCGATATATGTTTTATATTATCTCCTTTAATATGACCCTATTAAATTTTATAACAAAAGAAACATTATTATCATGTGAAGAATAAAAAATTCATTTTTCACATTATTCCCCAACCCAAACCCCTTGTGTATAGGCCACCACATCACCTAATGTGTTGTCCCATAAGGAAGATGAAATTTTCTAGTGTCAAGGAGAGAATATGTATCATAAGGATATTATTCCCTATAGAGGCCATAATTTTAATTTCATAACTACTACATCATATTTTAGGTAAAAAACAGAACAGATATACAAATATAGGATTATAATGTTTAATTTCTTGGGAAAATTTATCTCATTTATAATTTGAACATAACAAACCATAAACATTTATTTGAATCCTTCATATTTATCCTAAAAATAACATGTTCTCCTTAGTATTTGTAATCACATAAGGATATACATCAAAGAAAGGGGTTGACTAAAAGCCTAGTAAGATGATGAATAAGGGATATGAATAAATATAACATGGGTGAAAATAATTATCATCAAAAAGGAATAATAATAAGATCATAATTTAAATCTTGAGAGAAAAATGTGATAAAAAAATGGAATGTGGCAACACATAAAAAGGAAAAATGATGTTATAGTGGTCAAATACCACACATAGTTGCGAACAAATCCAACATCATGTTCACACATAACATATTTGTATAATCATAAAATAATCATTGTGAATAAATATAGAATTATTTCCATGCATATGACACATCATATCATTAAATACATCACTTTACCTAACGTATTAGAGGACTATATAATTCCAATCCCACCCACCACGTCATAATATTTATATAATCATGCATGGCACATAGAATGTATAACAATGAAAATAATTAAATAACCCATGGAAATGAATGAGTTTCAAAATGTTTTCATAAATAATACATTCGTGAAAAAGCATTCAAGTTCAAAAAATAAAAATAGAGATCATACATTGGAATAAGAGATCATTTTTATTTGTATAAGAAAGAACAAATGAGGATTCAAAGATTTGTTTTGGAAAACCATTTCTTTTTGAGAAAATTGTTGTATTTAGCTCCAAATCAAGGTGGAAGCATGTATATCCCCAAAAAGAAATGGGAAGAATAATGAGATTATATTTTTGAAATATTATTGGAATATCAATAAAACATTAATGTGAAATACAGATAACCCATGGAAAGGGAGTTGCGATCTAGAATCCCCTTACCTTTATTCCAACTTTATTTCCTCACTTTTGTGCCTCTAGAATAATAAATATTGATTTATTAAAACATTTATATAGAAGTGAATTATTTTAATTTTTACAAATATTTATTAATTCTAGTCATTTTTGTGTATTTATTAATTTCCTTTGTTATGTAGTAGTCATTTTGATATGATGTTTTACTTAAAAATTTCCCATTTTCCTCGATTTCTCTATTTTGTAGAATATAATTAATAAATTATTATAATTAATTCAAAAAGATTATATTATATATAATTACATGATTATATATTATATATAGTTTATTATATCTATCCATGATGATGGTTATATGTGATTACATGAAAATTTCTTCATAGGTGGTTAATTGACATTTGATGGGACATTATTTGTAGAGTGGAAAATGTAAGTTTGAAATTTATATATATAGTAAATATGACACTTAAAGTAGGTTAAAATTATTTATATAATTTTATCTTACTACCTAATTAATATTATATGGTTTACTTACAAAAGGGGTGGAGAAAATGACAGAGAAGAAAAAGAAAAGAAGAAGAAGAAGAGTTTATAAAACCATACTTAATACTTAGTGTATCTTATCTTGTACACCATTATAACTACATTGATTTTTGTAGTTGGTTTTCTCTAGAACTTCCCTAAGTATTCTAATAGGATTTAAAGGGTGTATTTTTGTGACATTCAATAAATTATAAATGATTAATTTTTAATTGATAGAATATGACCTCTGAAGACTTCTATGGTATATTTAGTAATTTAAATAAATTTAATATATTATATATCTTGTAATTAACACAATACTATGTTATCTTGCATTACATTCAACAAATACTTTCTTTGACAGCTAGTGTTCCACGCAAGATCGAGTTTTACTGAACAACAATATATTAAAAAAATATCATTATTTAATATAAACTACATGTTAAATTAGTGGTTATGAATAATATTAACTAACTTATAATAATTTATGGTTTATAGGTTTACAATTAAATAGAAATTAATATAATATCTAACTGAATATAAAGGAAATGTTTTTTATGCTCACAAAAGTGTTTTACCCTAATAAATTAAATAAATTAAATTATTTATTTATATTAATGAAATATACATATTATTTATTAAATAAAATATTTATTATATTCATCTAATATGTTTGATAAGAATACGATAAGAATAAATCCAATTTAATGCTTAAAATTTTTATTTTTATAAAAATCCATTTTTACCACCTTTTAATGGTGAAGCTATTATAAATTTACTTATTGGGACTTTTATAAATTTTATTTGTTAAAATAAACTTCATTTTTTAAATAGGAACATAAAAATTATATTACAGTGAATTTTTAATAGTTTTCTATGAGGTTTCATTTTTTGATGAATTGGGAAAAATATGGAATCTTAATTCAAAAATACTTTTCATCTTAAATTATTTATTAGGTAAAATTATTTTTTTATTTTTTTAAATATTAATTTGAGAAATTATATACCAATTAATCAAATATATTTCATTGGAATAATTTTCAATTTGAAATCTAATATAAAACCAAAATAATTTTTTTTAACTTTTATATTTTTAAAAAGAGCTTTGTCATCTGGTCTGTGGGATTAATTTTAAATTAATTTATACCACTTATATAATTTTAATATAAAAAAATGGATTCAATTTTTTGAATTATAATAATTTATAATTTTTAATAAGGTCTATTGTGTTTTTGACCCAAAATATTAGGGAATGTGATTAAAATTTATTGCAGTGATTACGATAGTAAATAGCTTAATAAGGGAGTAAACGTTAATCATAAGGACCAAAATTAACTAGAAATTATAAAAAAACATTTTATAGAAATATTTCAATATAATCATTCGTTTGATCTAATTGGGTTCATTATTTGAGGAACTCTATGTATGGGAGACCTCTTAATAGTGTTTAGCATTTTTAATTTATAAGAATACCATTACTCCTCCACAATAAAAAGGCACTCCCACCAACCACTTATTCAAACTTATAAAGCCTTTTGGATCAGCAAAAACCTGCCAAAATAATCTACCAAATTCACTACCCTCCTATTATAAGCCTCGATTTGGGTAGAAATACCACCAAGGAATTCTTTTGATATAAACCAAAAGAAGTTACCTGAATAAGTTGTAACGTTATTCAAGAATCAGTTTTGTTTCATTTACTTATACACTGATTAAATTATTTTTATATAATTATTATATAATAATATTAGTATATTAAATTTACTAAGATTTTTTTATATTAATATTCCAACCTTCACTTTCACACACATCCATCAAATGGGAAAAACATATCGTTTATGTGTACGAAAAACTACCACATCACAAAATGATGTCATTCGTTTTCCATTTACCACCTCTCATGGTTGGGTATTATGATGGAAAACTTGTTTATATATGATATTTATTATATTTATAATTTATTTATTCTTATTTAATTTCTATATAACTCATACATTAATTCATTCCATTTTGTGTACATATGATAACATCGTTTGTGGACGGGTGGACTATGACCTCCTCAAAGTGATGTGATTCATTCCCGCTATACATGGAATGTATTAAATATAGTTTTAATAAATTAATGTGAAATTTATGAAATAAATATTTCAATTTAATTATTATATAAATATATATCATTTACGTAACATTTTTTTAAATATGAAAAAGAAATGGAAGTAGCGTTTATTCGTACATACAACCTACCGTCTTGATGAATGGTTCGTTTCATTTCCAATCTATGAATATTATGGATTATTATAAATATATTTATAATTAATATTTATAACATTTAAATATTTTTTGAAATTATTTAGATGATTTATTAATTATCTACTTAATTGTAACACAAATAAAAAGTTAAGACATACTCGACAAATTTGGGAATTAACACATGAAGTAGTGAAAATAATGAAATATTATTAAGAAATGAGTAATAAGAAATTATAAGAAGTTAATATAAGATATTATAAATAGGATTATGGTCCAGGTATAATTTATTTAAAATCTTATAACTATTATACTGAATTATAAATAAAATTTACTTGAATGGATATACAACGTAAGACATTTTCATCTTACTTTTTTACATCTATGAGATAGATGTCATATTCACCACTCACTTATTTTTTGTAGTGTATATCATAATCATTTTGAAATTTTATATAATGAATTATTTTATATTCTAGGTATTTTTATTTTCAATTTTAATAATTTATTCTAATGGGATTTTAAATAAAAGTTATCAAGTGGTAAAGAATTTCATAACCCTATTCCTTTTCATTGGGTTATATTACTTTATCATTTTTGTTAACATTCTAAGATTATGTGTGTAATAAATGTTTAATATATATTTTTTTATTTACTTTTTTAATTTGGATTTATATTTGACACACATAATATATTCCTTGATTTATTCTCACATCAACATTACGAGTTTTCAAGGATTTAGATCACAATCCCATTTTGTTCGATATTGTTTACACTTGAATTTCCACTAAATGAAATAATTTGATCATTTTTAAATAAACACATTAATTTTATTATCCTCTGGTTATTAATGTAATTTTCATTAAATATTTCCATTTTTTCATTCTTTGGTACACAAAATGTTTTAGAATTTTTTTAGGAAAACTTGACTTCATTTCTCTCATTAATCGGGGAACCTATTTTCTTCAAAAAACTATGTTTTCTAAAAAAGTTTAAAATTATTTTAAACCTTTAGAAAATTATTTATTAAATAATTTTTTACAATTTTTTATTATACAAATAATTATAAAGTATTCTTCTTGTATCTTTCTGAACAAGGTAGTTTTCCAACATTTTTACCATGAAAAATGATTGATATTTTTTTTACCTTGTATGGCCTGTATGGATTTAACCATCATCATTTCTCCATTGATTCCTTTTTATGTTTAAAAGGTTAATTTTTCAAGAAAATTTTTTTAAAAGTGATTTTCAATGAAAACGATATTCAAAATGTTTTTAAAAATAAAAAATATATTTTCTTCAAGAATGTTTTTAAATGATATTTTCATAATATTTCCATTCATCAATAATAAAAACCCTTTATTTTTACTCCACCTAAGATATATTGTATTGATACCATACTTATTATTCCAATGGATGATTTTTGATTGATTTGTTCAAGGAAAATATTGAAATTCATTCCCTTGATTTCTTTTTGTTCCCATGAAATATTTGATCTCCTATGATCACTGAACATTGAATTTTCCCTAATTATCCATATCATTTATCATGGATATGTTCATTTAACAGACCATATAAATTTTTTAAATATTTTTTTTCTTTGAATGTTATTTGATTTACTGGGGAAGTATTGATAAGTATTTTTTTACTTTATTTAATATGGATATTTGATAAGGAACATTGTTTTTTTAATTAAATAGATTATTCGATATATGAGGAATGATTTAGACATGCTGGAAATAGGTTAGGGTTCATTTAATGAAATACCCTCGATGCATCTGTATTCTCATGAGATGAAATTGGTTGGTGAAGAACCCTTATAGTTTGTTTATAAGAAATACATATGGTTTTGTACCCACAAATTTAAACTATCATCTGAAATGTATTGATTGTAGTATGATAAACTATCTTGTGAAAGGCTTAGATAGTAAAGGTATCATGTGCTGGGGAAATTTTATTTAGTAATTAATAATATAATTTATTCATTATTCATTTATTATTATCCATGAGATTTTTTATTTGAAATTATCTATGGATACATTTAATTCTCATTTCATTGATTAAATGGAATATTTTTCAGTTATTTTTCTTTCCAAATTGATTTTACAATATCTGGTTATTTAGATGGAATGTGTTTTCAATTATCTAACTTTCCATATTATTTATGATCTTCCTTCTATGTTTATTGATTATATGGCATGTGTGTTCTGTTATTACCTTGTAATGTTGACTATTCTCATTGATTCATTATAAATTCTTATACACTTGACCCTTGTTGAGAATTTTAGATCAACCTTATTTTATTTATTTCCCTAGGATTCCATGATGTGTACTACAAAATATATTAAACTATATCATTAATGGAATAAATAAATCCCCAAAAGAAAAAATCATGTTGTAATTTGTGTATTAATTTGTAATAAAAGACTCATAAAATTATTTGGTTTTAAAATACTTCTAAACTCTTCATCAATTTGGAATTTGATTCCTTATAATCATTATAATGTAATGGTAGTAGAAACTAACCCTAATCTTCAAGGGTTGGGTCACTATAGTTGTTATAAAAGGATGTTTAGTAGCAACCTTCGAAACAGGATTTATAAAACATAAATTATAGAACATAACCCAATAATTGAGGAGAAGTATAACATAACTTCATAGAATTTTGGTAAGGTACAGGTTATGTGTATCTTTAGAAATATATACATTTATTAAAACTACAACTAGACATGGTTAGAGACTAGATGTACTTGGGAGTAAAAATTCTAAAAAGGTATGTCAAACCTAACTCAAGCATAACTTGATATATGACAATGGGCCTTGCTGTGCACCTGTTTTGACAGTCCCAGGGGATATGCTTCAAAAAATTCACATTTTCATTACAGATCATCATGAAGTATTTGAATATATAATGAAAATAATTAACTTGAGTTAAACATAATGTGTTTTATATTGACAATATGGTTTCATGACTTAGATATCCAATAAATATTTATTTATTTTTCTCACTATGATTATTCTTAGTCATAATATGTTTTTTGGTTTTAGTCAATGGCTGGAACCTGAAGGTGTCATGTTAGAATTCAACTTGAAGGACATGGTGGGGATAATCAGAAACCAAATGATATGTTGATAGGAGTGATTGATTTTGTGTTCGTGATGAATCAAATTTCCAAAAATATGATAAAAACATACACATTATCCAACTCCCTAACTCCCTAAATAAGAGGTTGGAGGTTTCATAGATCTTGAGTAGTGGAGACTATAGAGAAAAGAAGGTTTGATTTCTATCATGTATGAAATGTTGAATGATGCACCCATGAATGTTTCTTGATGGAATGGGGAAATGCTTTATGTGTGGGGAAGAAATACATTATGAAAATAAATACTAAGAAAAAATGTAGGGTATCATGGATGGAAATAAATATCATTATAAGGATCTATTAATAGTTCATTTCCTTAACTTTAGGGAAACTAGGTATTAACCAAATCAATGACCTGTTATTAAGGCTAAAATCTAAATCATGGAAGGATCTATATGTAAATAAATGGATGAATTATTTATTTAGTGATGTTTTATTGAAATCCCTAGTTAAAAGGTTATTTAATAAATTTCAAGGATGTAAATCAAATTTATTTTTTGAAATTATAATAATATTGTTTTATAAGTTGGACAACCTGTATACTGGGTGACAACCCATGAAGTCTAGAAAGGATATGAGAATTGAAACCATTGCCGAAGTGCAATAAGGTTTTCACTCATACTACTTCCCTACGTGATGTCCTAGTTAATTTATTATTGTTTTTAGATACAAAATTTGATGAATAAATATTAATTATGAAACAATAGTATCACTTTTTAGGTTTAGAGATTAATATATTAACCATATAGGTTTTGGAAAATAATTAGAGACAAATGCAATGACTTGTTTTATGAACATTACTAGAAGATTTATTGCTTAAAAAATAGTTCATTCTAGGATATCAATTTCATCGAGTAATGGATGATTTAATATTTGATAAAAGCACAACCAAAAGAAGGAATTTTTCAAATGAAATTGAATTGTATCAGGTAAGTATATTTCTTTATATTCTTAGGCAATAAAATAATTACTCAACATTTGGAAAAGGATTAAAAAAATATTTCCATAATACCTTAATTTTTTTGAACTAATGGCCTTTTTAATCATCACTGATTTATGGCTTTGAGCTTATCAAAATTACATTGATCATTCACCTGTTTATGACTAATGAACTCAATTAATCTCTAAAAATATTTACAATTTTCCTCCATGTACATATTCTCACATGACACTAATATTATTTTAATTAGAGATGCATTTATATGTTATTCCATGTAACCTTTGTACACATCATTAAATCTTATTAAGAAGATATTTTATAAAAACATTTATAATGTGGGTTTTTCAATAGGAGAATTTTCAAATATCAAACCCTTGGTTACATATATTGAGTTTAAATTGCAAAGAAACAATTAATTTAAGGTGGGGAGAATGTAACATCTTGAAAATTCTAAAAGAGTAACTTTTTTTATAGAATATAAAATCTTGAGACTTTATGGTATATTTAATATTCTAAAGGAATATAATATATTATATATCTTGCAATTCCTGTAATACCGTGTTAACTTTCATTACATGAAATAATGGCTTTCTTCGATAGCTTGCGTTACATGCCAGATCAAGTTTTACCGAAAAAATATATTATTAAAATATTATTATTCAATATTACCTAAACATAAAATTATTGGTTATTAATTTTATTAAATAAATAATGTAAAAATATTTTTAATACATTACAAATTAATTATAAATGAATATGATAACCAATTGAATATAAAAGAATTGTTTTTATGCTCACAAAGGAGTTTTATAAATTATATTAAATAGTATTAATGAATGATATTAATGAAAAATATATTGAATATTTAATTAATTTTCATACAATATTTTTGATAAGAATAAGATATGAAAAAATACAGTTTTATGTTTAAAAATTGTATTTTTCTAAAAAAGCAATTTTACCACCTTCTAAGGGCGCAACTATTTTAAATCAAAATTTTAGCACATTAATAAATTTAATGTGATGAAATAAAATTCATTTTTTAAAATCAGAATAATAAAATTAGATTAGGTATAATTTGTTTATTTATATACGAGGTTTCATATTTTGATGAATATTAAAAAATAGTGAATTTTAATTCAAAAATGTTTTTCATCTAATTTATTTATATGGTTAAATTATATTTTTTTTATTTTTTTAAAGTTTAATTAGTTAAATTATATATTATTTAATCCAATATATGTCATTATAAACAATTTCACTTTGAAATTGAATATAAAAACATTGAAATTTTTTGAAAATTTTTCTTTAAAAACCACTTATGTCATCTCGTATGCAAGATTAAATTTAAATTAATTTCATCCACTTATATGATTGGAATTTAGGAAAATGGATTTTATATTTGGAATAACAATAATTTATAATATATAATATGGTTATCTTATATTTTTACAACAAATATTTGTGAATGTGATAAAAATTAATTATAGTGATTAAGAGAAAGAGTATCTTAACAAGGGACTAAACCTTAAACATAATGGAAAAATGAAATAAAACCTTGTAAAAATCCATTTTATGTTCATATGTATCATATAATATATATTATAGATTTTTTTTGTTATTGAAGGCACATTATGTAAGGGATACCTGTCAATATTGTTTACATTTTTTTATTTATAAGAATACCACTCATCGTCCGCTATAAAAAGGTCCTCACACCTAAAACTTATTGACACCTCTCAAGACCTTTGGATCAGCCAAAAAATGATAAAATAATCTCCCAAATTCCCTCCCCTAATCCTATAAGCCTATTTTGTTTTCCTAAAACAAACCAATGAAGTCTCTTGGAATAATGTAAAGACTCGGAATATACATGTAATTTTTTTTGAAATTATATAGGAATATTACAATTCCACAAAAATTAATGGCACATGATTCTGAGGCCCGATTTTCCCCAAATGAAATTTTGAAAAAAAATTCGTGTATGTTCATTAAATGTGTGAGTGGGTTTTTGTAACTTTTGAACCGGTACATGGAATTGAAATCTGAGGACACTGTTGAACTCGTAGTGTCAGCATTAGCTTAAGGATACTTTCACCTCGACCGTAGTTGGTCGAGGGTGAAAGTTAGTTTTTATGTTTTTTTGTGGAAATAAAAATAAAATAAAAGAACAAATTTTATTTACTTTTAACCTCCCATTTAAATGCTCAGTGGTGGGGACCACCTGAGCTAGGAAACCCCCATTTTTGAATTCATGGTGGTTGGGACCACCCGAACCCCTCTTAATGTGGGGAAAACCTCCCAAATTCAAATAATTAATTGTGAGAACTCTCCAATTAATTAATTCTGCCATTTAATTGAGCCATTTAATTATTGTTCCAATGTAATTGATTGTATAAACCTATTTTAATTTAAATTGGATCCTCACTTTATTGTGGGGGGAAATAGTTGGCAAACTGGTGTTCTTGGAGGAGCCTCTTGAGGAAGATCAGTTCTCACTAAGGAGGAACCAAAGAATAGAGGATCGTCAAACAAGTGACATCGTTGGAGGAGGCTTGCTTCTGGATCGACAAACCCCAATCCGTCATCAACTACGGACAATCTCCAACAGAACCTTCAAGGTAGGGGTGCGTTTTGATTACTCTTCATTAATTACTTTTATGATTGAATCTATCCCCATGATCCACTTGATACCTCTCCAACACAGAGGGTGCAGGCCAAACAAACATGACCCGACCACTCCGAAACCTTTTGGGTATTTTTTTGTTCTTCGCGTGGAGGTGGACGGTGACCGGTGCCAGCGAATGGCACCGGTGGGACTCAAGATTGGCCTATAGCGCTTCGGCCAGCCGTGATGACGGTGACATCACAACCACGCCGTCAAAGAAGGGATGCGGCCTATCGGCCATGGTGGAGTGGTGGTGGTAGATGGCTCATAGTCGGCCGCGTGATTGAGAGGCGGTGGCGCGCTTCCGCGCCCCCCGACGAGCAGGGGCCACGACGCAAGGCTGCAGTGGTAGTGGAGGGGCGGTCGGCTCGCTACCACCCGCCGGTGATGGCGCAGCGTGCGACCACACCACACGGAGGATGAGGGGCTGGACGTCTGTCCAACCACGTGCCGAGCGGACCAGCAGGGTATGACTGGGTTGGATTGAACACGAATCCAACCAGGCCCTCGGGACTATAATGCTAATAACTTACAGACAGGGCATCAATTTGACACGCCGTTTATTGTGTTGAGACCCCGTTTAAAAGGAAGTCTTTTGGGATACTTATTCGTGGGAATTCATGAAATTTGGAGTATCGACCTGTGGCATGAGGAGAAGACCCTCCCAGAATCAAGAGATCTTAGTGCGGGAACCCTATAGATGGATGTAACATGAAAAAGGGATCCTATGTGGGTATGTTCCTTGGGAACCTTCGTGGGTTTGAGTTTGAGGATTCCACATGGATATTCTCTCAGAATCCATGTGGGACTACTATTGGATCCTATGTGGGTCTTCTATACTAGGATCCTATGTGGGTCTGCTATAATAGGATCCTATGTGGGTCTGATGATTTAGGATCCTTCGTGGGTGTGCCTCTAAACAGAGTAAGATGATTCAGTAGTTACATCTAATCATATTTACTACCATACCTATGTTATACCTGGTGTGATTTGAGTCCTTACCTTCATGTTGATACCTTTGTGGTATTCTTCTGTGTGACGTACCTTTGTGTTACTTACCTTCGTGGTGATACCTTTGTGGTATTCTTCTGTGTGGCTTACCTTTGTGGTACTTACCTTCCTTGTGATAACTTTGTGGTATTCTTCTGTGTGGCATACCTTTGTGGTACTTACCTTCATTATGATACCTTTGTGGTATTCTTCTGTGTGGTGTTACCTTTGTGGTACTTACCTTTGTTGTTTTACCTTCGTGGTATTATTTCCTTCGTGGAACAGTTGTACTTTGGCTAAGGTTTTGGGACTTGAATTTCTTCATGAATAAGATGAGTATACTTGATAACTTAGGTATATGTATGGGAATATACCTAAATAGGGTTGTCAGTTATTTTCATGCTTTGTGGTTTATCATTTTAGGATTTTTTGAGACCTTTTAGGGTCTCAGGGTCCCTACTTAGTATTGTTATACTCACCCCTACACGGGATTTACCCGGACCTTATTGTGTTTGGTGTAGATGACAGGAAGCGCTGACTGAGGAAGAGAGTACCAAAACTGGAGGTATCTCAGAGGTGAACATTAGACAATGCATACTCTAGAGATGACTGTTTGAGAGTTGTACCTACTATTCAGGTAGGATCCTTGGCGGGTGTCCATAAGAGTTGTTTCAGTTTACTTGTACATTTTAGTTTTCTTATACTTTCTAGTTAAGCTTGTATTTTGGACCATTTTACTTACTATACATACTATTTTTACTTTACAGTTTACTTGTGTTCGTATCTTTTCATGTTCTTGGTTGAGTGTGTTTACAGGATGTAAAGACAATGCCTTCCTGGTTTTAGGGAATACGCCTTTCGGTAGTAGTTTCCAGCCCCTGGCCTATGGAAGGCGGGCTTGGGGTAGTCACGACATTGGCCCAGGGGGATGGGTCATGACAAATTGGTATCAGAGGATTCAGTTCTACCATAGAACAATGGACTATGATCTTTTAACGACTATAGTGTTAAGTTTAGTGAGTGTAGTTATCATTTTAGGTAATCCAGTGCTGGTGTGGCGACCGACGTATCCTTACACAGAGACCCTGACTTCTGATTTCTAACTCAGTGCACGAAAACACTGATTGCATGTGTGTTTTGAAAAGTTTTCTTTGTGATATTTCTGAGTCAGCTCACCAAGTATAACTTACTGACTGTGGCACACCTGTTTCATTTTTGGATGCCTCCACGCAGACAGCCAACTAGGGTTCCGGGTATAGTACGCGATGATAGACCACCGAGTAACAAGGCCTCGGTGCGAGACCCTTTATGATTAGAGGCACCGGGGGAGGAACTAGCGGTACCATTACCCATTGGGCCACCATCCCCATTAGCAGAGGGTTCATGCCGCTTGAGTGCATTGCAGGAGTTCTATCGCTAGAGTCCACCCAGGTTCGAGGGTGAGATGGACCCACATGCGGCTGAGGATTGGCTGGAGGCTGTGATGAGAGTATTCCGAATGGTAGGGACACCAGATGATCTCCTAGTGATCCTTGCCGCCAGTCTTCAACTAGAAGCAGCAGATAGATAATAGATCTTGATGCTCCAGGTTCACGACGAGGTGACACTTCTCTGGGAAGTCTTTAAGAGCCTTTTTTGGGGAGAGTTCATCCCAGCGACTCTACGCATAGTGTGCAAACAAAACCTTCTTCATCTGTAAATGGGAAACATGATTGTTTCTCCGTACTCAGCAAGGTTCACCGACCTATCATGCTAGTCCACTGATATGGTGCGGGATCCATTCTTCAGGGCCTTGACCATCGAGCAGGGACTCAGGTGGGAGATCAGGGCCTCGATGATTTCTCTCAGCATCCCGATGCAGGAGGGGGTGTTAGAGCGAGCCCTCTTAGTGGAGAGTTTTCTTGCGGAGCAGTCACCAACAACGAGATCCACCACTGGGTGTCATGTAGCAGAGACTTCTGTAGCTGGAAGCAGATAGATGTCGCTGAGTTTTAAGAGGACCAGACCTACAGGTGGACGACTGTAGGATTCAGGGTCGGTTGTGCGAGGCACCAGGGACAGAGCCACTCATTCGCGGAGAAGGAAGTGTTACGCATGCAGCGGGCATGGTCACATGGCTCGTGACTGCCCGACCCTCTGTAAAGATGATCATCATATGGTCGAAGGACTACCCAGGCAGAGACAACAGTTCGACCGAGGAGGTGTACAGGGAGCAGGCAGACATGGTAGAGGAGCTGTCCATGCAGCTGGCGGTGGGTGACTATTCGAGATGTTACCAACACCACCACCAGGTGGACCCCCCAAACCATAGGGAGTAGGTGGACATGGGTGAGCTCAGCTCCAGGAAGCTGAGGCCTACGACCATGGAGCTCCATAGATGATACGAGGTATGATCTATGTCTACTCCACCTTATCTGGAGTACTTATAGACACAGGTGCCAATCATTCTTTTATTTCCACTATCCTCATTCAGAGCACGGAGATTCCGATGGAGCGGTTGGATTGATCATTACTACTAGAGACTCCTATGGGAGAGGACTCAATGATTACTTACTGGTGCCAGTAGTGTGAGATTACTTGAGGAGGCAAGAGCTTCGGCTAGGATCTCCTAGTAGCGGCGTCCAGGTCTTACAATGTCATCTTAAGTATAGATTGGTTATCTACAATCCATGCTTAGATTGACTGTATTAGGCGAAAAGCATGGTGTGTCTGCACGGAGGGGACTAGGTTTACCTTCACCAGCGAGAAGGGAGCCTTTGTAGCACATGATGGACTTACCCGGAGGAGAGTGCAACTGATCACTCATCAGTTGGATAGCCATATCCTCAGAGAGGTTGATGTGGAGAGTCTTAGCTATCCTGTATTAGTGGACCAGTATTCAGGTGTCTTCCCTGATTATGTTCCGAGTCTACCTCCTCATAAATAGGTGGAATTTTACATTGACTTGTACCCCGGGATGGCACTGATATCTACACCAGCATGTCAGATGGCTCCCATGGAGCTTCGTGAGCTGTGGGTATAGCCAAAGGAATTGCATGGGAAGGGATTCGTCTGGTCCAGTGTTTCTCCTTAGCCAGCCCTTATTTTGTTCTCCAAGAAGGCATATGAGAGCTTGAGACTTTGTGTTGACTATCAGTGCCTCAACCAGGTGACCGTGAAGAAAAAGTACCACTCCCAAGGATTGAAGATCTCTTTGATCAGCTGAACAAAGCACGGTGGTTCTTGAAGATTGACCCCAGGTCAGGATATCACCAGCTCAGAGTACGAGATGAGGGTGTGTAGAAGACGACTTTCAGATGTCGGTATGACCACTATGTGTTCTTGGTCATTCTGTTCGGCGTGACCAATGCTCCAGTTGTGTTCATGGGACTCATGAACTAGATCTTTTAGCCATATCTTGATCAATTTGTAGTGGTCTTAATTGATGACATTCTGATCTAGTGAGGAGCATGTTTATCATTTGCAGTTAGTTTTGGAAACACTCTGAGAGTACCAGCTTTATGGTAAGCTATCAAAGTGCTTGTTCTGGATCCGAGAGGTTCACTTTCTAGGAGAAGTCATTTCAAAGGATGGAGTTGTGGTGGATCCAGTGAAGATTGAGGTGGTACTTTCTTGGGAGCCACCCATGAGTGTGACAAAGTTATGGAGTTTCCTGGGTTTGGTCGGATACTACTGGAGGTTTGTTATAGATTTCTCCATAGTTACAGAACCTTTATCAGCAATGACGAAGAATGGAAAACCCTTCATGTGGTCGGAGAGATGTCAGCATATTTTTCAAGAGTTGATCCAGAGACTGACTAGTGCCCCCATCTTGAGGCTTCTGGAGGAGGGAGTTGGACATGTAGTCTACTATGATGTATCAAGGACCAGACTCAGATGTTCCTTGATGCAGGAGCAAGCAATGATTGCGTATGGTTCTCGATGACTGAGACATCATGAGAAGAAAAATGCTACCCATGACTTGGAGTTTGTAGCATTGGTATTATCCTTGAAGATGTGGAAATATTATATGATGGGTGAACATTTTACAGTCTACTCTAATAAAAAAGTCTCAGTTATATCTTCTCTCAGAAGGACCTGAACTTGAGATAGTAGTGTTGGATTGAGTTCCTCCAAGATTATGACTTCGAGATAGACTATACTCCCGGGAAGGGGAACGTTGTAGAAGATGCACTTAGCAGGTGATCTGGTATAGAGCTGCTAGGTGGGGCAATGGAGCAGTTGGCCGCTTTAAAAATATCCTCTGTAGAACAAGATGTATCATCTTTTCTTTAGTCTCTTACAGTCACTCCCCCACTTTTTCAGTGAGTTAGGGTGGCACAACGTGGGGACATTGACTGTAAGGCTTGACGTGCTCAGATATCCACAGGATAGGAACCTGATGGATTCTCTGAAGGTGGGGAGCACGTCATCCTTTTTAGAGGACGTACCATGGAACCATTGTTGCTTCGGGAGGAAGTGTTGAGGGAGTTTCACACATACCCTTTATCGGTACATCCAGGAGTGGCGAAGATGTACCAGGATCTCAGATGAAAACATTGGTGACTGGGAATGAATAAATAATTAGTAGAGTTTGTTTCCTAGTGCCTCACCTATCAGCAAGTGATGGCAGATCATCAGGTACCAATAGACTTAGTTCATACTTTATAGGTCCTAGAGTGGAAGTGGGATGGGATATAAATGGACTTCGTGATAGGACTTCCACATACATATAGGGGTCATGATTCTATCTAGTTGATCGTCGACCAACTCACCATGTCGGCCCACTTCTTACCGATCAGAGAAAAGGGTTCAATAGAGATCTTGGGATGCCTCTGTGTGCAACATATTGTGCGGCTACATGGATTACCCTTGACAATTGTGTCTGATCGTGATGCATGTTTCACTTCCCGAGTATGGAAGGTGTTTCAGGAGGCTTTCGGGATGCAGCTTCATTTGATCACTACCTACCATTATCAGACGTATGGCCAAACTGAGTGGACCATTCAGACCCTTGAGGACATATTGCATGCTTTCATCCTAAACTTCGATCATAGTTGGGAGTATCACTTTCCCTTGGTGGAGTTTTCATACAACAACAGTTATCACTCCGCCATTGGGATGACACCTTTCGAGGCATTGTACAACCGACCTTGAAGGTTGACTCTGTGCTAGAATTACCTTGGGGAGTCATCACTCATTGGACCAGATATGGTTTGGGCTACCACAAAGAAGATGCAAATCATCGAGGAGCAGATTAAGACTACACATAACAGTCAGAAGTCTTATGTCGACTGGAGATGGAGACCTCTGGAGTTTGAGGATGGTGACTACATCTTTTTACAGGTCTCATCCCGATGAGGTTTGCAGATATTTGAATGGGGAAACATGTTATCTCTGTGGTTAATCAAACCCTTTCAGGTCCTCAGTAGAGTAGGAGATGTGGATTACCGCCTAGCACTTCCACCTCAGTTTCACCGGGTGCATGGAGTTTTCCATGTATCCCAGCTGAGGAGATACATACATGACCCATCACACGTCATCAACCATAGCGTGTGGGACATCGACGATGTGACAACGTTTATGGAGGTTCTTATGGAGATTGAGGATCGACAGGAGCGGGTCCTTTGTGGGAGCTTGATACCTTTGGTGTGTTTGCATTGACAGCATGAGAAACTCCAAGAGAGCACATGGGAGCGGGAGGCTCAGATGCGTGCTCAGTACCCCCACATGTTCCCTTAGTTTGAGTTGTGGCTTATAGGGACACAAAGCCCTTAGGTGGGGAGAATATAAAGACCCAGAATTTCCATGTATTTTTTTTAAATTATATGGGAATATTACGAGTCCGCAAAAATTAATGGCGCGAGATTCTGAGGCCTAGTGTGCTCGGAATGAATTTATGAACTTTTTTTCATGTACATTCAATAAACGTGCCAGCGGGTTTTGTAAATTTTTAATCGGTGATCGGAATTGAAATATGAGGACACCGTTGAATTGAAGCACCAGTATTCGCTTAAGGAGACCTTCACCTCAACAGCAGTTGGTCGAGGGTGAAAGTTAGTTTTCATGTTTTTTTGTGGAAATAAAAATAAAATAAATGACCAGATTTTATTTATTTCTAACCTCCCTTTTGAATGCTTGATGGTGGGGACCACCAGATCTAGGGAACCCCCATTTTTTAATTCATGGTGGTGGGGACCACCAGAACCCCTCTTAATGTGGGGGAAACCTCTCAAATTCAAATAATTAATTGTACTAACTCTTCAATTAATTAATTGATCCATTTAATTGAGTAATTTAATTATTGCACCAATGTAAATTAATTGTATAAACCTATTCTAATTTAAGTTTTCTCCTCAAATATTGTGGGGGATATCATTGGAAAAGGGGTGTTCTTGGAGGAGCCTCTTAAGGAATATCAGTTATCTCAAAGGAAAAACCTAAGAATGAAAGATCGTCAAACAAGCAACGTCATTGGAGGAGGCTTGCTTTGGGATCGACCAACGCGAATCTATCTTCAACTGTGGACAATCTTCAATAGATCCTTCGAGGAAGGGGTGTGTTTTGATTAATCTTTATTAATATATTTTATGATTTCATCTCTCCCAATGAGCCTCTTTCTAACTCTCTAACGCGGAGGGTGCGAGCCAAAAAAACGTGGCCCGACCACTCCGCAACATTTGGGATATTTGTTGTGTTCTTTCCGATGCAGGTGGACGGTGACCGGTGCCAGCGACTAGCACCATTGGGACTCATGAGCGGCTGTCGGAACTCTGGCCGGCCGTGATGATGGTGGTGGTCCAACTGCACTGTCAGATAAGGGTCATGGCCCCTCGGCCGCTGCGGAGTGGAGGCGGTGGCCGACTCGCAGCAGATCACGTGATGGGGAGGCGGTGGCGCGCATCTGTGCTGCTCGAAGAGAAGGTGTCGCGGAGAAAGGTTGCAATGATAGTGTAGGGGTAGCCGGCTCATTGCCGAACGCCAGTGATGGAGAGGAGTTCGACCGCGCCTTGCAGAAGAAGTGGGGATGGCCATCCTGCCAGAAGAATTCCAAGTGAACTAGCGGGACACACCACGGGCCACACTATGGGCCGCAATTTCGGGCCACACTGCGGGCTGGGCCATTCCAGCAGGCCGGTCGGGACTGAGTAGACTGGATCAGACCCAGGGTTAGACCCGGGTCGGGCCGGGTCGGTCCTACCGGGTTAGACCGGACCCGGACCAGTTACGACCCTTCCCACTTTTTCGGCCATATCTTGAGCCACATGCATCTGTTTGAAAAACCGTTAGTGACGCCAAAAACCTTGGATCAAGAAAGTCCTTTTGGTATACCCAATACGAGTTTTGGATAAAGTTGGGGTATGACTGGGTTGGATCGAACACATATCTAACCGGGCCCTCGGGACTAAAAGGCCAATAACTTACACACCAGACTTCCGATTAACGCACCGTCTGTTGCATTGAGACCCCTTTTACATGGCGGTCCTTTAGGATACTTCTTTGTGGGACTTTGTGAGAGTTGGAGTATCGACCTGTGTCTTGAGGAGTAGACCCTCCCAGAATCAAGCAAGCTTAGTGCGGGAACCCTATAGCTGGCTGTAATATGAGAAAGGAATCCTATGTGGGTTTGTGCTTTGGGATCCTTCATGGGTCTGATTTTGAGAATCCCACATGGATCTCCTTTGGGAATCCATGTGGGACTACTCTAGGATCCTACATGGGTTTACTATACTAGGATCCTATGTGGGTTTGCTGTACTAGGATCCTAAGTGGGTCTGCTGTACTAGGATCCTACGTGGGTCTGCTGTACCTACCCTTCATATAGGATCCTTGGCGGGTGTCCACAAGAGCTGTTTCAGTTTACTTGTACTTTTCAGTTTTCTTGTACTTTCCAGTTATGCTTGTATTTTCGCTCCTTTTACTTATTGTACACACTAATTTTTACTTTTCATTTTACCTGTGTTTGTATCTTGTTTTGTGCTTGGTTGAGTGTGTTTATAGGATATAAAGGCAATGCATTCCTAGTTTTTGGTAATACACCTTTCGGTGCTAGTCGCCAGCCCCTGTCCTAGGGAAGGTGGGCTTGGGGTAGTCATGACAGGAGCCCCGGGGGATGGGTCATGAAAAATAAACCCAAAGGAGTTACCCGAATAAGAGGTAACATTCTTCAACAATCAGTTTTGTCTAATTTACCTCTCCACCCCTTAAATTATTTTTATATAATGATTATATAATAAAATATTATATTAAATATACTGAGATTTTTTTATTAGAACGTTTTTACCTCAAATTTCACACACAAAATTCATATTGGTAATTAACTTACTATTTGTGTTTACGGGTAACTACCACCTCATGAAACAATGTCGTTCGTTTTTTCCATTATCACCTCTCATGGTTGAGAATTATGATTGAAAACATATTTATATATGATATATGTGATATATATAATTTATTTATTATTATTTAATTCTTATATAACCCATACCATAAAGTGTTACATTTTGTGTATATACAATATCATCGTTTGAGGATGTGTCGATTACCACCTCCTCAAAGCGATGTGATTCGTTAATGCTATACATTAAATGTATTAAGGATTGTTTTAATAAATAAATGTGACATATATGACATAAATATTAAAATGGAATTATAATATACATATATATAATTTAATTTTAATTCTTTTAAATATGATAATGAAATGGAAGTAGCATTTAGGCATACGTACGACCAACCATGTGCACGAATGGTGAATTTAATTTTCTATATAAAAATAATATGGGATAATATAAAAAAATATATAATGAATATATGTAACATTTATATCATGTTTTACAGTATTAATATGATTAAATAATGATCTATGTAATAGGAAAAAAATAAAAATATAAAACATACTTGAAAAACAAGGAAATTAACACCTGAAATAATGAAAAAACGAATGATTATTAAAAAATGGGTAATAAGATATTATAAAAAGTTAATATATGACATTATAAATATGTTTATGGTTCTAGTATAAGTTATTGAAATTATTAAACCCATTATATAAGAGTATAAACTATATTCACAAAAAAAGAAACTCAAGGTAAGGGATTATCATCTAAATTTTTATATCTACGAGATAAAAATCATATTCACCACTTACTTATTCTGTGTGGTGTATATGCTTCCCATTTTGATATATTATATCATTAATTAATTTGTATCAATGGTATTTTGAGTTTCAATTTTAATGATTTCTTCTAAGGGGATTGGAATTAAGACTTCCCAAGTGGTAAATAATTTCATAACCCAATTCCGTTACATTTAGTTATATTTCTTCCTCAATGACATTAATATTCAATGATTATGTGATTAATAATGTTTTTTTATAAATTGATGTATTTACACTTGTTTAATGTGGATTTATATTTTACACACATAATCTATTCATTGATTAATCCTCACATCAATGTTATGATATTTTTAGTGGTTTACCACACAGTCTCATTTTTTCAGGATTGTTTACGCTTAAATTTATATTAAATGAAATTTTATGATAATTTTTAAATAAACCATTTAATTTTATTATAATATGGTTATTAATGATGTTTTTCATTAAATATTACCGTTTCTAACTATTTGGTACTCAAAATATTTGAGAAAATGTTTTTGAAAAAACCAACTTATTTTCTCTCTTTAGCCAGAGAACCAGTTTTTTTTTCTAAAACCTGAATTTTCTAAAAAAAACTCAGTTTTTTTAACCTTTACAAAATTATTTATTAAATAAATTTTTACCCTTTTTTCTTCTACAGATTCTTTAAAATGAATCATCTTTTCTATTTCTGAATAATTCCATTTTATGACCTTTTTATCATGAAAAAGTAATTTTATTTTTACCTTATACAAACTATATGGATTTACCAATCATTATTTCTTTGAATCTCTATTATAATGTTTAAAGGGTTACCATTTAAGTATTTTTTAAATGTGATTTTAATATAAATGGAGTTTTAAAAAAAATTCAGAATAAAAGGGATATTTTCCTTAATAGTGTTTTTATATGATATTTTCATAATATTTCCATCCATCAATGAAAAAACCCATTTATTTTTAATCGAATTAGGATATATTGTATTGATACCATCCTTATATTTCCTCTGGAAAGTTTTCAATTGATTTTACCTAGGATAGTATTAATATTAACTTTCATCATTCCTTTTAGTCCCCTTGTAATATTCAATCTCTTATGATCACTGAACATTGAATTTACTGTAATTATCTATATCATTTATTAGGGATATGTTCATTTCCTAAACCATATAACATTTTTACACATAATTTTTACTTTGAAAGTTATTTTATTTATTGTAGAGATATTGATAAATTCGTATCTTTCACTCAATACATATATTTGATGAGGAACATTTTTTATGAATTAAATCAATTATTAGATATATGAGAAATGCTTTGGAAATTCCATACATGTGTTGGGGACTATTAAAACTATGCCTCTAAATGAATTTATAGTATATTGAGATGAAATTAGTTGGAAAAAGACCCTTTGAGTTTGTTTCAAAGTATAATATAAGGGCTTCTACCCACAGATTTAATCTCTCTTGTGAAATGTCTTTACAGAAGTATGCTAAAACCTCTTGGGAACGGTCTTGATGGTAAAGGTATCATGTGTCTGGGAAATATAAAATCCAAAAATTAAGAATTTACTTCATTTAGTATTTCTTTTTTATTATACATGAAATTTTTTCTTTGAAATTATCAATGGTTTCATTTAATTCTCATTTTATTGATTAAATGAAATGAATTTTCAATTATTTGCCTTTCCATATTGGTTATGGCTTATATAATAATTTAAATGCCATGTGTTTTTAGTAGTTTACCTTGAAATAATTTTTATGCACTTATCACTTTATTAATTTCATGGAATCTGTCTTCACTTAGTACCTTTCCATATTGACTATTCTCATTGATTAATTATTAATTCTGCTATACTTGAACCCTACCGAGCGTTTGATCTCACCATTATTTTGTTTCTTTACTCAGGATTACATGATGAGTAATATGAAAGATATTAAAGGATATTTTATATGCAATAAATTTATCCTTGAAAGAAACAATTATGTTGTTATTAGTGTATTCATTTGTAATGAATGATTCATCTATGTATCTGGTCTACTAAACCTAATAAAATCATTACTTCTTTAGGGTTTTATTCCCTGTAATCATGCCAATGTAATGGTTATAGATAATGAATCTAGGCATCTAGGGCATGGTCACCAAAATTTTTATCCAGGTTAGGATTATTCATGTGGGGGAATGAGTGGTTTTCTAGTCGGAGGTAGAGGGGTTATTTATACTTGAGTAGAGGCATCTTTTTAGAATAAAATAATGGATTAAAAATATATCAAAGGTAAAACTTTTAAGAGTGAAATTTTAATAATATAAATCATATATCAATATAATATAATGGGCTTAAGACTTTAAATCCCCTTTATAATTCAAATTCCTTATTTTATTAAAAAGGAAATTGGAAAAAACGATAAATTGTTATTTTAAGGAATCACTTTTGACTTTAGGTTTTGGAAAGTGCCTTATTGATTAAGAAATTAAGGTTATTATAATTTAGTAAGTCATTTCTAAAATAAAATATACCATGGCCTAGCTTCATTTTCTGGAAAGGAATAGGTTATTATTACATCATAAATGATATAATTAAAGATTTACCAATTTTTTGATAAAATATAATTTTACTTTTCACTCAAAAATTAAAGTATTTCATAAAATTAAATAAATAAATACCCTTGAACAATTTGGACATGTTTATTTCAAAAAAAATATTAATTTTATCAAAATAAATTTCTAAATTAGGTAATTTTAATTTTAAAAATGAAAATTATGGATTTTCAAAAAATAATATAAATACTATTTATTGAAAAAATGTGCTTATATTTTCTTTTATTTTTTAATAATGATACCAATTTTTTCATTAAATAATATTGATAAATATTATTTATATCGCATTTTTTTATTTTAAGGTAAAATTTCTATTCCAAGGGTAAGTTTTCTCTTCCCAATGGTCAGGTTTCTATTCCCAATGGTTACATTACTATTTCAATGGTCACATTACCTCCTATAAATAACTATAATTTCCTCTATTCATTATTTATCCCAATTCTTATGAAGGTTATATATTCCCATTCTCTATAATATTGATTTCTTTACTAATATATATATTTTTATTTTATATTGTTTTGGTCATGGGGGTGGGGGTGATTCTAGTAGATTGGGTGATCTATATTTTCCCATTTTAGCATTTCAACTTCATATTTTTTGTCCTATTATAATGTTTGGAGTTTTAATTGGTTTCATTACTGATTAGTGTATAATTATTTATTAATGTGATAATTTTTTGTGGTTTCATTATGTGTATAATACAAGATATTATATTATAACAAACATTTATTTCAAGTGATAGATATAATTTATAAACTCTTTATTGTTTAATTATTCCCCCTTTTAAAAATTTCATCCCTAAAATTTGAAATCACATTCTCGGTTGAGAATAGGAGAGGGTACTTTTGTTTCATCATTTTCTCTAGTTAACCCATCCCCTCTTCATTCTTATGGATCCTACACAATAATTTCACAAGTTGAATTGTCTTATTACATAGAAATTTGTCTCTATGGTACAATATCTTTACCAGATTCTCTTTATATGATTGGTTATTCTCCTATGGTACCACCTATATATTTATTACATGTGAGGTATTAGATATATACTTCCTTAGGAGTATTAGATGGAATACGTCCTGAACATGATCCATACTTGGTTGAAGTGAAATCCAATAGGCCACTGATCCTATGTGAACAAGAATCTAAAAGGGGCCAATATACCTTTGAATAAGCTTCCCTTTATTTTAAAACTACATTACTCTCTTCCATGGTGACATTTGAAGGAAAACATTTGTCTACAACATCAAACTCCAGGTCCCTTTAATGGTTTTAATCTAATATATTTTTCTGAATCTGAGTAGCTTTTTTATGTTTTTGATGGATTGAACTTTATTTTTCATATATTGCATAGGGTCATGCACAAGTTGATTTCCCTCTCAAACTTCATCCCAACAAGTTGTATTTTATCCTCAATTCTCATATAGAGATTCATATGGAGCCATAAACTCATGTGGAAGCTGTTATTATATGAGAACTCAATAAATGGGAGATGTTGATCCCATAAAGCTTTGAATTCCATTGATTTGGATCTTAGTATTTTCTCAAGCATCTATATAGTCCTTTTATATTGGGAATCATTTTGGGGGTGATAGGCAGTATAAAAATTCAATTCAGTACTCAAAAAATGTTGAAAATATTTTAAGGATTTAGATGTGTACCTTGTATCATGATTAGAGAAGATATAAAGATGAAACCCATGCAGCCTCACCAATTCCTTCACATATATCATTTCAAGTTTTTTAATCTATAAATATTCCATAATTGCAATGAATTTGTTAGTTGTGGTGGATTGTTCCACCACAAGACATATCACATCATTTCCTTTGGATTTCTTCAGGATACTAGTAACAATGTCTATAGTGAAATTCTCTTATTTCTATGTGGGTATACGAAATGGTTGCATCATACCTTTATAATTATGTCAGCATAATTTAACTTGATAACATACAAAACACCCCAAGATATACTCCACAATATAGTTCTTTAGGTTTTCCCTCTAGAAGTATTCTTAAAGATCACATTACATCGTGGTACTTCTGGGATGGATGGAGAAATATAAGCTATGTGAATTTTCTAATTGTTCTTTTATATTAGGTGATAATAGATATAAATACTCATTAAAAACTATATCAAACCATCATTATTTATATAAAACTCATGTAGCTTACCTTCCTTTACCATATTCACCTTCTTATGTTGCTAAATATTATCCCTTTATGCCTCCATGATCTTCTATTGGATAAATGGTTAGGTACTAATTTAGTAAATGTAGGATGTATTCCATTCCATTATGATTTAGAGATCCATACTTTACATATCAAGGAATATAGGGTCTTTCTGAATCTGCATCATGGATAGAGTGGTAGGATCTTTTCTATTAATAACATCAAATACCTTATTCACCTTTCCAGGATAGTGAATAGAGAAATAATTGTCCTTGAGTAGCTCTAACCATGTTATTTGATGCATGTTGAACTCCTTTAGTGTGAATATATAATTTATACTTTTCTGATCATTATATATATCACACATTTAACCATAGAGGCATTTCTTCCAAATCTTCAGAGAAAAAATCAAAACTACTAACTCTAGATCTTGCATTGGGTAATTATACTCATGAATCTTCAACTACAGTAAGTCATAGTCTATTAAATTATTATTCTACATGATTACACAACCCAAGATTTTCTTTGAATCATAACTCTAAATCATAAAACCTCTACTAGTTGGTATTATGCTTATAGTTACTTTTATTAGCCTCTTATTAAGATCCATAACCATTTCCTAAAATTATTACATCTATACAAAATTTACCCCTTTTTCATGTTAACATATTTTGAGTTATAGAAAACCATGAGAAATTTCTCACAAAGAGTTGGTAGTATGCATTTAATATAAGAAATAATTGAATTTCCATGACACTTGGGGAGTCTAGGTGTAACAGCCCAAGATTTTATGAAAAATATTCTTTTTAATTTCACTAATGTCTTGTGTTGTACGCTACACCAAAAGGAGCTTGCACAACACACATCCTTGACTTTCCTTGCATTACACGCAATCGCGACCTTCCTCAATAGCGTGTGTAGTACGCAATAACGAGTTTCACTAAACAACAATATGCTATTAAAATATTATTAAAACTAGCCGTTATGAATAGTAATAACCACCTTTTGAAATTTTGTAAATTTTATTTTTCAAAATGGAATTCATTTTTGGATTCGGAATATCGAAATTAGCCTAGGGTGAAATTTTGGTATTTTTCTGAAAACTTTCAATTTTTGATGAATAGTGAAACCACTAAGTGGTAGTTAAAAAACTGAATTTTTCATAAAACTTAATATTACCACTTCTGTGAGTGGAATTTCGAAAATCCGAGAGACACGGTTAATATCAAGGACTAAAATGTGGTTCAATGAGATGAAAATAATTTTTGGTGAATAGTAACTTTTTACTTTTTTTACCACGGTAAAAAGTAAATAGGGTAATTAAGGGTAGAAATGATATTATTATTACCCTAACAAATGTCCTAATTCTACTGGAAAAGTGTAATTCGACCAAAAACAAACATAGGAATAAAATATGACCATTTAGGCCCACTTGGATTAGATTAGGACATTTATTATTAATTTATTTAAAGAAGGGTTAAAAGAGGTAAAATCAAAGTTTATTTACTAAAACATTTTTAATATGGGGTTATACATAAGATAAATTCGACTATAAATATTAATTAGAAATATAAAAAGATTTCCTACATAATGGTATTTTATTTGTAATTTTTAGACATTAAATAATTTAATTTATTTATGACACAACGATGATGCAGTAATTATCTTATTAATGAAATATTGTCATAATTGATGTTATAAATACCTAAATAAATATAATTTGATACTTTTTATGAATTCCACTAATTTTATAGGTTAATATGACATGTTAGTATTTATTTAATTAACATTGTTAGAACTTATCATTCTGTTATGATTTTCAAAAAAATCAATTACTAAATAGTGTCAAAATTGACATAAAATAGTTTTTAAAACAAATATTATATTATTAATTGTTATTTTATTCCTAAAAATCTAAGGTTCGGCCAAATGACTTAGATACGGTTATATATATTAATAATAAACAACTTGGGGTTCGTTTGGCTTTTTATAGTAAGTTTATTAAGCTTAGAGTGTAAGAACACAAGAAGACACGGTAAAAGTACAATTATTTAACTTAATGTTAAATCTAAATGATAAGGTTAAAATAGGAACCTAAACTTGTCTAAATTATATTGGATGAAGGGATTTCGACCCATCCCTACCTTAGCTTCGAAATATATCAATTTGGAGCTATTTAAAACCGAACTTGACTTTATAATAAAATAATAGTTTTAGTTATTCCAAAGGTACCCCTCTCCTCCCTTATAAAAGGGCACCTCCTCCCTCTCTTCCTCACACAACTTTGTGCCTTCAAGCTCGTCCAAACCATGAAAAATTCTCTTCTACACTTCCCTAGAAACATCTTATAGGTTCTGGTCTTCCTCAAAGACCAATTTTAGTGCCCTAAGAGGAGGTCTCAAAAAGGCGCTTCAAAGAAGAGGTAATTTCCGTTACCGATTCTTTCACCTTTATTTCTTCTTCCACTTCTTCTTCTTAGGTTGTTTAATTATAAAGTAATAACATCAGTATCAATCATATAATGATATGTTATTATAAGTATGAAACAATCCTATTTCACCATCTATCCATCCTACGGAAAACGAAATCACCGCGCGTGCGTACGTACGAAATACCGTCTCCAAGCCGTGGTGTAATCTGTTTTTCCACCAACACCATACATGGATGGTTATTATGGTGTAAAGAATAACTATACATAGTTATTATAACATCATAATGATTCTGATATATTGTATCATCCACTCCAATTCAATTCAATAATTATGGAAATGATATCATCGCTCGTGCGTATGTACGGCCTACCGTCTCCATGAACGGTGTATTTCTTTCCATTTATCGATCCATTATATATATATATATTCTGAATATATAATATATATAAATCATGTTTTATATTCTATAATTAAGTAATAATGATTTAAGTAATCATATGAATAATTACAAGTTAAAACACGAACGACAAATGAGACGATTTTACCCAAAACGCTACTTTAACATGAATTTACAAAAGAACGGGTAATATAAAGTAATAAGTGAACCATATATGATATAATAAAAATGAATATGATTCTGTAATAAGTCAATGAAATTATTTAAATCATTATACAGGAGGTTTGGACACTTACAAAGAAAATCGTACCTAAGGTATGGGAAATATCACAATCTTATTTTTATCCGAGATTGTTTATACTTTGGTATTTACTGGGGTGTATTTTATCATCCAAATCCATGTTTCCTCAATATGTAATATTATTTCCATCCACGTACAATTTTTAAAATCCAATTTTACCCTTTGGTGAGTTTTTGGTAAAAGATATGAAAAGTAATCTTTTGTTGTTTTTCATACGAGGTACTTTTTTGACTTTTCCGACCAAAGTACACGAAGAATGTTTTTTTAACTTATATGGAATTAATGGATTTTTAAAAAATTATTTCCAAGAAGCTTCCATTACAAGTTTTCAAGTTTATTTTTAATCAACTTCTTTTAGTTTAAAATTGTATGGCATGTTAAGAAAGGAAAATGTTTTTGAAGTAGAAAGGATATTTTCCTCAAGAATGGAGTTCAAGTGTTTTATCAAAATTATTTTCCATCTAAGATAACAAAGGGTTCTGATTATATGGAATTATTTTTATGAATTCGTTTATCTTATATGAATTGTTTTATGATGTCATGATGCTTAAGATTCTCATTTGTATCACATGGGTTATGAAATAATGTATGATTTATGATTTTGTGGCACACATAAGAATGGTATCATTATGAGATGGGTGGGACCCATATCTCCCTCCAATGCATTGGGAAAAGATTTTATATCTCATGAGATAGACATGGCTCGAATGGTAGGTTATACCGGTTCAGTGAAACAGGACTGAAACAAGGGTGACTCGGTTCAGAAAGGGACTTTGTCCCCTAAGATAGTCTTGGCAATGAGTCTTGACTAACAAGAAATGATTCTCTATGATTATGTGTGTATGCCACAAAGTTTCATGTTTTAAGTTATGATTATTGTGATTACATTTCACTGCCATGATTTATCCCATGTTATGAAATTATGATCTCTTTTGCAGGTTAAGATTTCCAAAAGTTATGTGCTTATGTATACGATGTGATTGATATTTCTTTTGTTTACCCTTAATGAGAATTTGAGCTCACCCTTTTATGTTTTCTTTTCCCCAGGATATAAAGAAAGGTTTTAGGTATAAAAAAAAGAAGATCTTTATGGGAGATGTTGAAGATCTTTCACCAGGGTTAGAAGATTATATTCCGATTTTCCAAAGACACTAAACTATTACGATCATTGTGTGTGTGTTTTTATTATGTACTAAGTATTCCGCAAATTTAATGTAATGTCAATGTACGTCAAGCTTCGGGTCTCTACAGTTGGTATCAGAGGAAAAGTTTAGTCACCCTTTGGAAACTAGGATGCGAAAACGTTAGTGAGATCCCTAGAGATATTTCTATGGTATGTCTAGGGATGTCCCTAAGGATAAGTATACGTAAAGGATATAGTCCAAGAACTATGGTAATGATATTAGATTAAACCAAAGATGTTAGATATTGAAGTTACTCCCCCTTTATTAGGATTTTTTCCTCTCACGCTATTCTTTTTGGGTTTAAGAAAATGGATGGAAACAAGATGATTCATGATAATGGAGGATATGATGGACAATGGAATGATATTCTTCCTGAGAAACCAAATGATATGGGATTTGGAAGTCCAAACATCATTATTATGCCGAATCAGAAATATCATAATATGATCAATAAAGTAAAATTTGGTAAGTTTCCTGACTCGGCTAACAAGAGAAAGTTGGAGTTTCAGGATGATCATAGAGGAAAGAAAGTTCAATTTCCCCTATGTAAATCATGTGGGAAGAGGAATCAAGGAGAATGTTTCAAAGGAACTAGAAGATGCTTTGGGTGTGGAAAAGAAGGACACAAAGCCAGTAAGTGCAAAGGAAAAGTTTCAGTTAACACCAGGGATGAGGATAATGGTATTGCTACGACATCAACAATGGTTAAATGTTTTAAATGTGGAATGTACGGGAATTATGCAAACCAATGCCCTAAGAGAAAGTCTCATGAAGAGAATCAGTATGGTCGTATGGGTAGTATTTATGTGGATGATGATGAAGAGACTACAAATGATATGAGAGATGAAAGAATTGTTGAAGCTCGGTCAATAGGTTTAAGAATGTAGTGGAATGATTACATGTTTATCATGTGTAATGTTGTATAAGTAATCTCATGGTACTATGGAATAAAGAGACATCTAAGGATTGTTACACTGTTTCCTTTCCTTGAGTTTTGAATGTGTATGATTAATGTTACCAGTATCCATGAAAGGTTATTCAGATATTTTTGGAATGTAGATGATATGCGCATAATGAAGGGATAAGGAGAAAATTAAATGTTTGATAGTATTCATGAGCTCATGACTGATATAAGGAGAAGGTTATATCATGGTTTGAGTATATAGAATTTTTGGATTTTGGTATGTGGAAAGTGTTAACTTTTAACTACATTCATGTTTTCACTAAGGTTCAATGGGTATACATTCTTCAAGAGAATACATGATTAAGGTATTCACATTTGACCAACAAGATATATATTATGATATATGGGGGATAAATGATGGCATTCACGTGATTGTTCTGTGACATTTCAAGTAATCATTTTCTTTATACTATGAGCTTGGACCGAAGTATTTTAGATAAGCCTAAAGATTAGAATGGATTATGTTGGACATAAGTTAGGATAAAACGTTTTTCGATATTATTGATGGGATGTTATAGTAATATAGCTTTAGAAAAAGGAAAACCTGCAGGATGGGCGACAGCCCATCGCGTCGGACAAGGCTGTGGGAATCGAACCCACAACCGAAGTGCGACTGGCCTTTATCACCTACCACTGGCCTACAGGAAGTCCCTGTTTAGTAGAAACTAGTTTTATTATATTAAGCAGTATGATATATGAAGTATAAGTCCATTTTAGGAACCATATATGATTAATCTCACTATAGAATGACTTATGTATATTTAATAACTTTTGCTAACCTTTTGTTTGAGACAGATGGAATGACCCCTCATTCTATCACATGATCGGCTAACACTTCACGAATAACAAATTCAACTTCATTTATTTAAGAGATGAAGTAGAAATTGTTCAAGGCATGAACAACAGTGAGATTGTACCAAAATAAAGTAAGTATTTATTCTAATTCAAACTCTTCAATTTTAGGGAAATGATCTTGAAAACCAAAAATGTTGTCCTAGTGCTCTTATATCTGATTAATCAGATGGTACCGTAGATCGTCACAAATTTATGGATTTGTGATTGTTGGATTTTCCATAGCCATGTTCTCTACCACTCTCCATTAGAACATGATGGTTATATTTTTCTTCCATATCCATATTTTCACCTATGTGGAAACCCAGTGATTAGTTTATTTGGGTAACCGTTACGTTTCATACTTTAGTTTTTAAAGATTGGTTTTGGTATTCCTTTTTACGATGTGTGTTTCTATTAAAGAAACTTTCTAATAGTAAACCATTTATAACCCCGATGAATTTTGAGGGTGAAATTCATTTTAAGGGGGGTAGAATGTAATAGCCCAAGATTTTATGAAAAATATTCTTTTTAATTTCACTAATGTCTTGTGTTGTACGCTACACCAAAAGGAGCTTGCACAACATGCATACTTGACTTGCCTTGCATTACACGCAATCGCGACCTTCCTCGATAGCGTGTGTAGTACGCAATAACGAGTTTCACTAAACAACAATATGCTATTAAAATATTATTAAAACTAGCTGTTATGAATAGTAATAACCACTTTTTAAAATTTTGTAAATTTTATTTTTCAAAATGGAATTCATTTTTGGATTCGGAATATTGAAATTAGCCTAGGGTGATATTTTGGTATTTTTCTGAAAACTTTCAATTTTTGATGAATAGTGAAACCACTAAGTGGTAGTTAAAAAACTGAATTTTTCATAAAACTTAATTTTACCGCTTCTGTGAGTGGAATTTCGAAAATCCGAGAGACACGGTTAATATCAAGGACTAAAATGTGGTTCAATGAGATGAAAATAATTTTTTGGTGAATAGTAACTTTTTACTTTTTTTACCACGGTAAAAAGTAAATAGGGTAATTAAGGGTAGAAATGATATTATTATTACCCTAACACATGTCCTAATTCTATTGGACAAGTGTAATTCGACCAAAAACAAACCTAGGAATAAAATATGACCATTTAGGCCCACTTGGATTAGATCAGGACATTTATTATTAATTTATTTAAAGAAGGGTTAAAAGAGGTAAAATCAACGTTTATTTACTAAAACATTTTTAATATGGGGTTATACATAAGATAAATTCGGCTATAAATATTCATTAGAAATATAAAAGGATTTCCTACATAATGGTATTTTATTTGTTATTTTTAGACATTAAATAATTTAATTTATTTATGACACAACGATGATGCAGTAATTATCTTATTAATTAAATATTGACATAATTGTTGTTATAAATACCCAAATAAATATAATTTGAGACTTTTTATGAATTGAACAAATTTTATAGGTTAATATGACATGTTATTATTGATTTAATTAACTTTTTTCGAACTTATCATTTTGTTATGATTTTCAAAAAAATCAATTACTAAATAGTGTCAAAATTGACATAAAATAGTTTTTAAAAAAATATTATATTATTAATTGTTATTTTATTCCTAAAAATCTAAGGTTCGGCCAAATGACTTAGATAAGGTTATATATATTAATAATGAACAACTTTGGGTTCTTTTGGCTTCTTATAGTAAGTTTATTAACCTTATAGTGTAAGAACACAAGAAGACACGGTAAAAGTTCAATTATTTAACTTAATGTTAAATCTAAATGATAAGGTTAAAATAGGAATCTAAACTTGTCTAAATTATATTTTATGAGAGGATTTCGACCCATCCCACCTTATCTTATAAATATATCAATTTTGAGCTATTTAAAACCGAACTTGACTTTATAATAAAATAATATTTTTTGTTATTCCAAAGGTACCCCTCTCCTCCCTTATAAAAGGGCACCTCCTCCCTCTCTTCCTCACACAACTTTTAGCCTTAAAGCTCGGCCAACCCCTGCAAAATTCTCTTCTCCACTTCCCTAGAAACATCCTAGAGGTTCTGTTCTTCCTCAAAGACCAATTTTAGTTCCCTAAGAGGAGGTCTCAAAAAGGCGCTTCAAAGAAGAGGTAATTTCCGTTACCGATTCTTTCACCTTTATTTCTTCCTCCACTTCTTCTTCTTAGGTTGTTTCATTATGAAGTAATAACATCAGTATCACTCATATACTGATATGTTATTATAAGAATGAAACAATCCTAATTCACCATCTATCCATCCTATGGAAAACGAAATCACCGCGCGTGCGTACGTACGGAATACCGTCTCCACGCCGTGGTGTAATCTGTTTTTCCACCAACACCTTACATGGATGGGTATTATGGTGTAAATAATAACTATACATAGTTATTATAACATCATAATTATTCTGATATATTTTATCATCCACTCCAATTCAATTCAATAATTATGGAAATGATATCATCGCTCGTGCGTACGTACGGCCTACCGTCTCCATGAACGGTGTATTTCTTTCCATTTATCGATCCATTATATATATGTATATTCTGAATATATATTATATATAAATCAGTTTTTATATTCTATAATTAAGTAATAATGATCTAAGTAATCATATGAATAATTATAAGTTAAAACACGAACGACAAATGAGACGATTTTACCCAAAACGCTACTTTAACATGAATTTACAAAAGAACGGGTAATATAAAGTCATAAGTGAACCATATATAATATAATAACAATGAAAATGATTCTGTAATAAGTCAATGACATTATTTAAATCATTATATAGGAGGTTCGGACACTTACGAAGCAAATCGGACCTAAGGTAAGGGAAATATCACAATCTTATTTTTATCCGAGATTGTTTATACTTTTGTATTTACTGGGGTGTATTTTATCATCAACATCCATGTTTCCTCAATATGTAATACTATTTCCATCCACATACAATTGTTTAAATCCAATTTTACCCTTCGGTGAGTTTTTGGTAAAAGATATGAAAAGGAATCTTTTTTCGTTTTTCATACGAGGTACTTTTTTGACTTTTCCGACAAAAGTACGCGAAGAATGTTTTTTTAACTTATATGGAATTAATGGATTTTTAAAACATTATTTACAAGAAGCTTCCATTACAAGTTTTCAAGTTTATTTTTAATCAACTTCTTTTAGTTTAAAATTGTATGGCATATTAAGAAAGGAAAATGTTTTTGAAGTAGAAAGGATATTTTCCTCAAGAATGGAGTTCAAGTGTTTTATCAAAATTATTTTCCATCTAAGAAAACAAAGGGTTCTGATTATATGGAATTATTTTTATGAATTCCTTTATCTTATATGAATTGTTTTATGATGTCATGATGTTTAAGATTCCCATTTGTATTACATGGGTTATGCAATGATGTATGATTTATGATTTTGTGGCACACATAATAATTGTATCATTATGAGATGGGTGGGACCCATATCTCCCTCCAATGCATTGGGTAAAGATTTTATATCTCATGAGATAGACATGGATGGAATGGTAGGTTATACCGGTTCAGTGAAACAGGACTGAAACGAGGGTGAATCGGTTCAGAAAGGGACTATGTCCACTAAGATAGTCTTGGAAATGAGTGTTGACTAACAAGAAATGTTTCTCTATGATTATGTGTGTATGCCACAAAGTTTCATGTTTTAAGTTATGATTATTGTGATTACATTTCACTGCCATGATTTATCCCATGTTATGAAATTATGATCTCTTTTGCAGGTTAAGATTTACAAAAGTTATGTTCTTATGTATACGATGTGATTGATATTTATTTTGTTTACCCTTAATGAGCATTTGAGCTCACCCTTTTATGTTTTCTTTTCCCCAGGATATAAAGAAAGGTTTTAGGTATAAAAAAAAGAAGATATTTATGGGAGATGTTGAAGATCTTTCACCAGGGTTAGAAGATTATATTCCGAGTTTCCAAATACACTAAACTATTATGATCCTTGTGTGTGTGTTTTTGTTATGTACTAAGTATTCCGCAAATGTAATGTAATGTCAATGTACGTCAAGATTTGGGTCTCTACACTAGGACATTCCTCAATTGCCTTTTTCTTTGAAGGGTCCACAAATATTCCCTCAAATATGATCACATTCCCAAAAAATGAGAATTCTTATATCCAAAAGTCACAATTTATGAACTTAAAATACATTTTACCCTTCTATAATATCGCTAAAATAATCCTTAGATGCTCTTAATGCTCTTCCTTGATTTTGGAGTAAATGAGAATATCCTCAATAAACATTAAAAAAAAAATTTAAAAGTAATTATCTAAAGGCTCTATTCATAAAATCCCTAATGATTTCAGTAGAATTAGTAAGTCTGAAGGGAATCACTGTGAAGTCACAATGCCCATAACTTGTACAAAAATAATCCTTCTGAATATATTCCTTATTTATCATCAGTTAATGATATCCAGAACTAAGATACCTCTTTGAGAGGTACTCAAGTCCTCATAGTTGATTGGACAAGTCATCGATCCTTGGAAGGGGATACTTATTCTTTATGGTGAACTTATTGAGATATCGGTAATAAATACACAACCACATTGATCGATCCTTTTTATTTACAAAGGGCACTGGAACACCCCAAGGAAATTTTCTAGGGTGTATGAATCCTCTGTCCAAATGGTCATGTAACTTCTTCTTTAACTATTCTAGTTCGATTAGGGAAATCCTATAGGGGAATTTTGAGATAGGGGAGGCTCTTGGTATGAGCTCTATTGAGATATATACCTCATGATATGGGGGAATTCTGGGAAACACCTAGAGAAATTCATTGTTGTGTTCCCTGAAAATGGGAATTTCCTCTAGGTTGATACATTCTTTTGACTCAAATATTTGTGAAAGGTATGATTCATCAAAGGGTATTAACACCCCATAATTGATGGATTTTACAAAGGTGATTTATCATCTTCCTTGAATTTTTAATGGATAACTGGGTGGTTTATAATATGAAAAGAGATATCCTTTTCTTGACTATTGATGTGTGCTCTATATAATGAGAGCCAATCTATTCCTAGTACAGTGGAGAATTCCACCAAGGGAAGTATTACGAGATTCAATGGAAGATCCTTACCATATATGATTTTAGGATAAGAGCCTGAAACTTGGTTTTAAATGGTTAAACCACTAGTTTTTTTACATATATCTCTACTTTATGGTTTCGGGGCTTCAATTTAATAGTACTATAAAAATTTTAGTATATAATGGAATGCGTATAACCAAAATCAAATATAAAATTTTCCATTTTCAAGTGAATAGAAAGAGTACCTTTTAAGAATTCATTTTAATTCTCTACTTTTGCAGTGTTTATTGAATAATATTTCTCTTTATCCTTTGGATTTAGTGATTGCTAATGGTGATTACCCTCAAGGATTTGTGGTTTAGTGCAATGTCTTACATAGTTCCATTGCTCCCTACATTTGAAGCATTGAACCCTGGGTGGTGCATTAGGATGTTCTTTCCTTTCCTCTATCATGTTGGACAATTTATTATTGTCTCATCGACATTCATGAGATTTTTGACCTTCTCTCCCATAGTTGAAGCATTTCACCATCCCTTTGAGATAATTACCATGGTTTTTGTTACCACATTTTGACATGTGGGTAGTAAGATCCTATTTACTCCTTTTTAATTTCACCCACCAGATTAAAACTTTATTATTCTCTTCTTATCCCCATAATCATGAGACCATTCTCTAAAATCCATCTCTGCATTGAGAGAATATTTAACCACTTCTTCATAACCCCCACTATCTCAGATATATAGGGCCTTTCAATTGTGTGGTTTCAAACCACTAAAGAATCTACTTATTTTTCTCATTGTTGATAAGAAAACCCAAGGCATATCTTGAAATAATTATGCAGTTTTACTCATAATACATGAGGTATTCATATAAATGTTTCTTTATGTCTTTAAATTATCTCTCCATATTTGTTTAAAAAGTCTGAGGAAAATACTTGTTAATAAATGTTTTCATAAAGTGTTCCCAATCCATCTATATATATTTCATCCTTTGGGTTGGGTTTCTTAATCATTTTCCACTATTGATCAAACTCTTCATATAAACGATATATGATAAGATTCAACTTATCATTCTCTAAACAAAGTATCACAAAAAAATCTTTTACATTTTTTAACCCACTATTCCTCAACAAGTATATCAAAAGTACCACTAAACATTAGTGGTTGTTTCCACATAAAGGAATCAATAGATAGTTTCTAATTCTTGGATTAGGATGTACATTTCACGTGGTTTATGTTATTGTTCATATCATAATAGAGTCATGTAAGAATCACCATAATGTTTTGAACTCCACCTCCCATGGAATTGGGTAATTCATTTAGAAAATAATTACATTGTCCCTTACATGGGTTGTTGGCCTAGTTTCTCCTAGTTCCTACAATTTTTAAATTATAAATGGGTTGAACATAATATATGTAAAATAATTAATAATTTATTATTTTATTTAATTGAAACTAAATTAATATCTTGTGCGATTTCTATGTTTATCCTTTTTAAAAAATATTCCTATTGGATTTTTACCTATACATAGGGTTATAATTTTGGTTTTAACACATGTTTTCTAATCCTAATTACAAAATTAACCGAACCAAAATCTAATACAATCTATAGTGACCCTAATTTTATTTACATAACCGTTACATAAATTTTAATATAAATAAAAAAATAGACATAATAATCTAGGACCAAAAGGTTATGCCTATTGTGAAAAATTAGGTACATACATAACTTAAACAAAATAAAATAGTAACATTTATTTACATCCTTAATTATTATCATAAAAATACCACATTATGATTAGTAATTTTAATCACATGAATATATAAATCAATGAAATGGGTGATCTAAAAACATAGTAATAGGATGAATAATGGACATAAATCAATTTAGTATGGATGGGAATAATTATCATCATCATATCATAAGCATAGGATCATCATCAACATAAAGAGGGATACATGTGACAAGGCCATGGAATGTGGAAATGTATAAAAATGATGCATCATGTCATATTGGTCAAATACATAACATATTTTTGAACAAATATATCTTCATATTTACACATAACATATGTGAATAATCATAAAATCATCATTGTGAACAAAGATAGTACCATATTCATGCATGTTACATATTATCTCATGATATACATCACATCACATTACCAAATGCATTGGAGGGATATACAATTCTAGTCTCACCTATCCCATTATAATATTTACATAATCATGAATTCCACAAAGAGCACATAACAATCATAATCATGAAATATCCCATGAAAAAATGGGTTTCAAAATGATTTCACACATGCATTTATTAATAACCCATGTATTATGAAATGGGTTTAATAATAAATTCATTAATAAAATTTGGAATTTCCAACTGAAAAATTCAAATAATAAAATGTAATAAGAGATATTATTTGGAAAGAAACAACACATGAAGAGTTGAAAATTTGTTTCAGAAAGAAATATTTTTTTTTTGGAAAATCATTATATTTAGTACAAAATCAAGGTGGAAACATATATATCCATGAAAATAAAATGGAATAATAATGAGATGATATTTATGGAATATTATAAGAATATACATACCAAAAAGGATGTGAAATATGGATAACCCAGAGAAACGGAGTAGGGTTTGAGAATCTCCTTACCATTATTCTAGATTTATTTCATCACTTTTGCGCCTCATGAATAATAAATATAGATTTATTAAAAAAAATATACAGTAGTTAATTATTTAAATTGTTAAAACTATTTATCAATTATAGTCATTTGATTATATTTCTTAATTTTTTTTTATAGGGTAGTAATTTTGTTATTATGTTTTACTTAAAAATTTCTTGTTTTTCCCCGATTTCACTACATTGTTCAATGTAATTTATACATTAGTATAATTAATTCCAGATGAATATAATATATATAAATGTATGTTTATATATTATATATAGTTTATAATTTCCATCCATGATGATGTTTATATGTGTTGACATAGAAATGTCTTTGTAGGTGGTTAACTGACATTTGACGAGACATTGTTGGGTGAGTAGGAGATGGATGTTTAAAATTTATATATATAGTAAATATGATACTTAATGTTGGTTAAAATACTTAATATTATTTTAAATCATTTCATAATTAATATTATATGGTTTAGTTGTGAAAGGGTGGTGAAACAAAGAAAGATAAGAATAACAAAATTAAAAGAAGAATAATTGATCAAAACTTACTTGATCATTAGTGTAGCTTATCTTGCATGAAAACAAAAATCCCTTGATGTTTGGAGTTGTTTTACTCTATAAAATACATAGTTATTATAAGTATATTGATATGGATTATTTTTTTATAGGTTCGGCTTTTTCAAGTGGTGAATTAGTGGTTTTCCAAGGGGAGGGAGAGGGGTTATTTATACTTGAGGAGAGTGGTATTTTTAGAATAAAATATTATATCAAATATTATATCAAAGGTAAAACATGTAATTATGAATTTGGGACAATATAAATCATATATAAATATAATATAATTGTTTTAATACTATAAATCCACTTTATAATAATAATTTATCTGTTTATTAAAAATTAAAGTGGAAAAAGAGAAATCATTATTTTAAGAAATCACTTTTGACTTTAGGTTTTGGAAAGTTCCATATTGGTTTGGAAATTAAGTTTATTATATTTTATAGAATAATTTATATAATAAAATATACCATGGACAAACCTCAAGTTTTTGAAAGGATTAGGTCATTATTACATCATGGATGATGTAATTTATGATGTACTGATTATGTAAAAACATTATTTTTACGATTCACTCGAAAATTAATGTATTTCAAAAAATTAACCAGAAAATCAGCCATGGAAAAATTAGATGTTTTTATTTCAAAAATTATAATAAAATTATATTTTTTCCCTAAAATGGGTAATTTTAATTCTTAATATAATTTTTTTTAAAATACTTTATAATAGAGTTTATTAAAAAATGAACTTATATTTTCTTTGAGTTTTTTAATCACAATGAATATTTTTTTAAATTAATCATGATAAGTATTAATAAGATCATAATTTATTTATTTTAGGCAAAATTACTATTCCAATGGTCATGTTACTATTCCCAATGGCCAAGTTACTATTCCAATTATCACATTTCCTCCTATAAATGACTCTAATTTTCTTTATTAATTATTTAAACCAATTCCTATTAAAGTTCTATATTTCCATTTTATATAATTTTTATAGGTTTAATAATGTTTTAATTCATTTTTATAGTTTGGTAGTGGGTATGATGATTTTAGAATATTGAGGTGATCCATGTTTTCCCACATTAGATTTTCAATTTTATATTTTTTGTTAAATTGTAATTTTTATAGTATTAAATGGTTTTATTGATGACTAATGTAAAAATATTTAATAATGAAATAATTTTTTTTATTAGTTTCATTATGTTTATAATACTATATAGTATACAATAATACACATTTATTTAAGGATACTGATTTAATTTATAATCTATGGATTGTTACATGACCTCAATATCATAACCATCCAATAAAATAATTAAAACCATCCCAAAAAATATAAAATAGTAAAAGAAATAAAAACAAGAAAAATATAATATACCAAACGTTGATGTATCCATGTCACATGACATGTAGTGACATCAGTCATACATTCCCTGGTTAGTCCCTTTACAAGCCCCTATGAATAGTTATATATATAGAATAATTAGAAATAAAAAATATTTAAAGAAATGTGGCATGATTCCCCTTATCAAACCAAGACACCTCTTTTAGTTATCACATCAACAATTTTTATCACATATTCTTGAGACCTTTCCATTACCTATATCTTGAACTACAACATCTAAAAATTCTATGAAGTACATGTTCAATGTATGAATCTAATGATCTAGTAGGATATCACTAGAACATATCTATCAGATACTATAATTCACTATGTAAGCATATGATATGTTGTAATAACTAATACTCAATGAAGACACCCCACTGGTCTTTCTTTCAAGCCCCCCATTGGACTTCTCAAACAAGGATCTCATGTCTTTCTTATAGTTGACCCCATAACCTTCTCATACCTATAAATTATATTCTACCCCAAACCTAACCCTTATGTTCTTCATAAAACCATCCCCTAAATCCTATCCCAACTATACTAATCCTAACATGTTGACCCATATAGCCTCATTTTGTTGGTACACCATAACCCCAATTATTGTTTCCCCCTAAGTCTAATTTTCACACTCTAAACAATTTTCAATAAAATAATCTCATAAAAAGAATAATAATTTTACATACTTTAGGTGACTAAACCTATGACCTCACATTTCTCATCAACCAACTCCTATAATAGAGGCCATAGCATAACACGTAAATTAAATATTTTCAACTAGTCTCTATAACCAATTTACCATTTATACATCAATTAAATTAATTTAATCCTTGTGTAAATATTCAATCAATTTACCCTCACATCATTCTTCTCATTGAAGAGTGATTTTTCTAAATCCTAGAGATTTAGTGCAGTTCCATAATTAGTTTCCCATTATCTAAACTACTATATTTGGTAACCCACAATGTGTTTATAAATCACATACAACCACTATCACACAAATCATAAAAAATAAGAGATAGTTCACATACATTAGTATGTGTAGATTATGTTTTAAGGGTAATTAAAAATTTTAAAACCATAATAATGTAAATTTATGGGGAGGGGAGGGGGGAATACATCAATTAATACTTCTTAAATAAAGTATTCATAATTACATTAAGGGTGGGATAACACTAAAAAAACTATTATATCCAACATGGTAGTATTTAGATAACTCTCATGTTGGAATATTTCTAGATTTTTAGAAGATGAATTACGATATTTACATATGTTGTAATATTGTATTTATTTTAAAAATACTCATGTTTTTATGGGTGTTCATTATATATGAAGGGACTATAATGCAATAGACAAATTCCAATGAAGTAGAAACCGCGTTTTGGTGTTCATGAAAACATGCCGTGACTAGTTTCATTAAAAAATAATATTAAGAGATAAAAAATTGACTATTTTAGTGTTTTTAGATTTATTTAGGTATATAATTTATCCACAAGAAGAAAAAATATATCATATTTTAGAATACTATGCCATGGTACTTGTAGAAAACACCCATGGTATATATGGTTATTATAACACCCTGACTCGGACACTCGACTAGTGACTTGATATGGTGTTCTACATTCCTTGAGGCATACCTCCCCATATTATAGAGGCTGAAAACTAGTGTAATGGGCTTATAAAAATATCATAGAGAGACTATGAATTTATATTAGAGTATAATAACAATAGAAATAAAATGAGATAGATGACATCTAGATGAAAATCACTACTAGAGAATGTGAAACCAACAATAGAACATCATGTGAAATATTAAATTATAGTTCCATATATATTGGATCCCTCATGGATGGATCATATAAAATAAATAAAAAAATAAAATAAAAGAAAAATAAGGCTAACAGTCTACCCCCAATTGGTCCTTAGTCTAGCCCGATTCCATCATCCATACCCTAACCTAGTATATCGAGAAAAGGAATAATCAACATCATGCATTTTCTTACACCCATCCCTATAGAAAATAACAATACTTTCTGAATACAGAAGTACCATGGAGGCCTATGTAGGGTGTGATTATTACTTAGTAGGCCACCACCATTGAATTACCTAGAATAACCAGTCTAACAATTAATGAATGAAGAAGTGTTATAGATAAAATATTTATATAATTTAATAGTTTAAAATAAACCCCCCCCCCCAATTTCATGGTTTCATGATGAAACCTGAGGTTGTATATATCATTGTTGATCTTTAGGTATGCGAGCATGATCATTAATACCTACCTCATCTAGTTTTTGGGTGTCTCTGGGAATTTCTCGATGACTGTTCCAACTATAAATGTACACATGGAATCCCAAAGCTTATCTAGGAATTCCATAGTATCATGAAGTGTTAGATGGAAGTCAAGAACTCATTCCAAAATTCCCCATTCATTAATTATAACATGGAATCTAGATGCTCATCCTAGAATTCCCCTAGAATTTGAGATATCATCCCACAATTCTACATCATTAAACATCAATTGGAATCAATACACTCATCATGGAATTCCAATGGAATCTAAGAACTGGTCTCAGAATTCACAAATAATCAAGTATCATATGAGGTCTGTGCAATCCTCTTGGACTCATTGAGTTATCATTGATCACATGAAATCCTGGACCTCATCCAAAAATTCTAATCCATCGTGAATCATATGAGTTATAGGTTCTCAAAAAGAAATTCCCATGTAATATCTTTGTGGTCATCCTGAAATTCCTAAGCAATGGTCATTATTTTTTAATCATTTTATCAACTAAAAATTAAAATCATTTAATTTTCATGAGTATTAGCGGATCTAATTTCCATTTTCAAAAGTCTAATATTAAATAAAAATGATATCATTTATCATTATCAAGGATCACCTCAATTTATACTTTAGAATTTTATATTATATTTTACTAACACCCGTACCAATTACCATTATCATAACCCAAGATATTATATAATATCATATAAAATTTCATATAGGTTTCACCTCTTTTATCTAGGAAGACACTAAAATATAATTGAACCATTTCAATTTGGTTTTATAAAATTTTAGGATTCCCAAACAATTCCTTTAACCCTATACCACTCACATAAGGTCTGGTCCAAAGGTCAAAACCATTTAAACTTTTCAATGGTTCTGAAAGTCTATTTCATAACATTCAATTAAAACCAAGATTCCTCAGAAAACACTTACTATATAAATTAGAAATTTAGTACATCCATCCATTTGAAAACTTTTCCCCCATGATGGTTTTATCTTTTAATTAACATTCTATAAGGTCAATGACATGTTATGTCGGAAATTTTACTAAGTAAAACATAAATAAAATAATTTAATTTTAAAAGGAAGGAAGCCAGATTCCCCCACCATTCACTCACTTGAAAAAATGGTGGGACTATGGATTAAATTAAGGGGAATACCTTCCTTATACACATGGTTTTCTACTCATCTGGTATCAAGATTTAGTTTGATCCCAAACAACAAAAATTTAAGAACCATAAAAATGTACTGAAAATAGGGTATAACCCAAATAAATAATGATAGGACACATGAAAATTAATTAAATAAATAAAGGGAGGCATATAAACCTTATCCCCTCCTTGATATTTCCAGCTCTACAGATGGAAGTTCATTAAGACATAAAATGGAGAAGATCCACAATAGAATAGAGCGAGTTGAAGGGGGGCCTCACGTGTGGCTATTGAATAAAAATGGGAGAAGAAATGGGTTTACAAAATTTTAATAACTCCATGAAAAACTAAATTTTTACACTTTTTATAGTGTGAATGTTTGGGATGAATGGTTGTCCAAACCATGCACCTACTATGAAATACCCTCTTCCCTGAAACAATCTATATTTCATAGTTATAAATATATTTTTTTAAAAATGTGTCCACAATGTATAGTGGATCTAAAATTGACTATATGTGTTTTAAAAGTTTCTCAGTCCCCATTAAAGGATTTAATAATCCTTGCTATTCTCATGAAACTACATAGTGGTGGGGGGGTATGGTTAGCACTAACCGTGCACCCTAAGTTGAAACCCCAAAAACCCAAAATTCAATCCCCTAACCCATAGGACAATCCCAGGACACAAAAATTTTTAGTTCACTTTATTCTATGTCAAAAATTAATCCTTTTATGTTTCTAATACCATAGAATCAAAAATCTAAAATCTAACTAAAAAATCCACCCCTCCACTAGTCAGATATTTGAATTTCCCACCGATTCTGATCAACTGAAAAAATATAGAATTCTAAAGTATTCTTACCATAACCCTCATCATCCATGATAAGTCTTAATGGTTATCCACAAACATCTCTTGACCTAAAATGGTCACTGATTTAAATCCACATGTCTTCATACCATTCCAAACACCTGAAGCATACACAAGACACGACCTTGAAATCAAGGTACTCCATCCACCAAAATCTAATCCAATTCCCATCATCAAAACTAAAACACCTAGATGGATCTTACTCGATCCCATTTATCCCATAAAATAGATGGTGCCATCATTCAGTTACCCTTCAGGTGTTAGGTTCTCCCTACTATAATTTTCAGATCACAATGACTAATTTCGATGCTTGGTACCTCTGTAGTTGGAAAATCCAAATAGAACATCAAAATCACTCTCCAATGATGAATTCGACATGGAACCCAAGTCACTACACCCAAAAATATAGAAGTATTCCATTTAAATGTTTGTACCCACCCATGATTAGAAATTCTAATTTTAATGGACACACAACCATCATCCATCCACAATTTATATATATACCTACCTTTATTTTAAAATCACAGTTTAACTCCCCTGGAACATCCATCATATCCAAAATGAAATTATAGATGTGTTTTGTAACTTACTAATTCCATTTTAATATGTGAATACAAGTAGAACCATGCTTTTCCAATTCAACTTAGAATGCCCAACTCCAACTGTTGATGCTTTAGAAATTCACTTAATCATGATTACTTCACACTGAGTGGCATCCTTTGACCACATAGACATGATCATATGAGTCTCTACCTAAATCATTGTGTGGTCCCAGTATTAGATAATTTACCTTCCAAAACCATCACCATGTACTTCTATACATACTAACATATCTCCATTCCAAGAATCCTAGGATTGTTTTAATTCCTCACCATACTCAAAGCTAACATTCAATATATATCCAAAATCACGTCCAATTTCCCATTTGGAATTCCCTGATGAATCAAAGTATGAACAAAAATCATTTCAAACCATCATCTTGATTCCACCACAATTACTTCATGGTCCAAAAAACATTCCCACTATCTTTCCTACACAATGGTATTATACTTTTAACTGATACATCACTCTCAATCATAAGAGTGTATTTTTAGTTAATATACTCAAGAAAATCCCAAATGATATGTACCATTCTGCATTTTTCCCTGAACTCAAGTATTAAAATTATTTATACCTCTGTCAACTGAATATTAATACAAACACTGGTTATGGCATGTTACCAGCTTTTGATAATTACACCCACAACAACTACTGATATATAGTCAGTAAGAAGGACCACACACTCCGATGATCGATGGTTCAATCTACACCAAACCTATATACTTACAATGATCGATGAGGATAACCTCTATGGTTACACATAAAATAATTCATTCCACTATTCTTCTCCATACCCAATGTATCCATATACCATTAATGCCTCATTTAGGGTCAAACCCAAACATACATTCCACAAAACCCTGATCCCTACACATTGTCACCTCTCACTTTATAGACTTATTAAAAAAAATTCAAATCCCCGAGACTCCCACCCCATTAGAGTCTCATAAACACTATTCCTCCTCACTCCATATGGGGATCATTAACTAATACATTCCAAAACCCCACCACTATCTTCCAAATAGCCCTAAGTTTACATTAATGGAAGAAAATCCACCACCACACCACTAGATCTCCTCTAAGAACCCTAAATCTCCTCAAAAAACCTATAGGTGGTATTTGTTAACATTCTAAGTACCAAATGGATCCACACATTGACTACACGCATCAATTTATCCCATAAAAATAGGGGAGTGTTTTATTCTCATCCACCCAATCGCACAAACAAAATCACATCTTGCATCTTCGATATACACTTGCCACCTTGTCCACGTCAAAACCTTTGGTTCACACACTCACCTATGAATATTTACCAACACTCACCTTAAAATCTCATGAGTCGAGTTTCACTGGAACTAGGATCAAGAAACCACTCAAGAATCTAACCACGCCTCTTGGAATATCTATAACAATGGACTCGATATATCCTTGATAATCTAACCCAAGAACATTAATTTATTTATGATTCTACAATTATTGTGTGCCAAACTTTCACCAAAGGATTTTATTTTAAATTAGAACATCTTACCATGTTATAACAAATCTACACCTTTACACTAGGGTCAAAACTAATTACCTCATTGAGATAATTTCAGAACAGTAGGGTCGTGTATGTGAATGATCCTGTGCTTTTGTAACCAAATTAGAATCCAAATAAAAAGAACCTACGGTGATTCCCTCATAAAATATCTATGGAATAACCATTAATTTACCAAACAATCAATAGAACCATTTGTACCTTTATTTTTTTACACATCGAAGAATCTACACATGCCCCACATTATAAAACACATGACATCTAATGTTCCATAGACAACTACTTACTATAGGCTCGACATACATAGAAATACACATCCAAATTAAAGAAAATAAAATTCAAGAAATCCACTCTAGGAAAAAATATAACCCATAAAGATCACCAATGCACAAGGGTCACTAGAAACAATAAAACAAAGAAATATTTAGAAACCTCAAGGTTACTGCACAATTAAAGACAATATAGGTAGCATACCATTATCTGTTACCCAAAAGTTCATCAAGATCTCACAACACATATACAAGGGCCCCACCACAGTAATACCTCTCTCTACCCCCTATACCCACACACAGTGTTAGATCAAAACACAAGGGATATAAACCACCATTCCATATTTCACTTTATTTAGAGTTTACAATATTAAAACCCAAGGATGCACATTTAAAAACATTTTACTACTAATCATTTTAAAATTTACAAACATTATTTTATATCACATTCCATGGTTTGGTTAGATAGAATGAAATTCACGTGTTTTAATGTGAAACACCTTATAAGATTCTTATTGTCACTTTATTTGACCAAAACAATCTCTTTAGACTCAGTTATATCTACCAATTAACCATAAGTCACTTGAGGGGTTGGCCATGTATAATTCCATAATAAAAATATATGTAAAAATATAAATGGATTCATACAATTTAAATACCAAACTGTATCAACTGTTACAAAACCATTGATATATATAAATGAATAGAAGAATTAAGTTATAGAAAATAAATAAAATACCATAGCATATGAATCCTATACAACTATAAATAACATGAAACAAGAGGATGAAATATCAACCTTATTGTGACTAGAATATGGATTGAAAGTACACACCCCGTACCATACCAGAATAATATATTAAATCCCATAAATAAATAATATCAATCACATGTTCAACAATCAATGTGAAAATTGATCAACTTTAAAAATGAATGCAAGAATAGAAATTATCGCCCATGGAAACTTAGGTTCCCCCCCCAAGTGGGTTTGTAGGCATCCAAAAATGAGCTCATTACCAATATTTTGAAACATACTAGTCTTATATCTACTATTACCAAATATTAATACAAAATAAAATAAATAGTGATGATACCTATTTTTATTATCCTAACCCATATAACACCTTATTTGTGCCCCATGACAGTTTCCCACATGCCCTCTGGTGCACCTACCCATATGTTAGAGGGTTTCAGCTTGAATTGAAGTCCTATAAAAAATAATATGGAGAATATGAACTTATATCAGAGTATAATAACATAAAATAATAAATCAAACAGATAATATCCAGATAATCATCACAACCATGTAAAGTTACAACTAATAGATACAACATCGGGTGAAATAATAAATGAGCATTCCATGTATACAAGATCTACTTGTCTAGATCATACATATGTAATAAAAAAAATTAAATTAAAGATAAAAACCTATCTTGAACTAGTCCTATGTCCTACTTGGTCCCATAGTCCATACCATATCTTATCATGCTGATAAAATAGAATTTCAACATATAGCCTTTCACTATACATATACATAAGAAAAATAAAAGTATATCCTAGTGTAACAGAGTACCATGATGACTCAAGAATTATGTGGGTATAACTCAATACACAATCACTAATAGTGTCCCTAAAATTAACAGTCTGATAATTAGTGCATGCAGAAGTTCTATAGATAAAAAATTTAAATAATTTTATAGTTTTAAAGAAATTAATATTAAAATAAAGAACAAGCACTGATGTCCTAATTTCATGATGAAACATGAGGTCATATATACCATTTTAGATCTCTAGTTTCATGACCATGATCGACCATACCTACTTCAGCCAGTGCTTGGGTGTCTCTAAGAATGTCCAAATGACCATTCCAACCATAAATATTCACAAGGAACCTGGAAGGATAGCTTGTAATTCCCCAGTATAATTATGTTTTATATGGAATCCACGCACTCATACCTTCATTCCACAGTCATTAACCATCACATTTATTCCATACACTAATCCTATAATTCACTTGGAATATGATATCTTAACATAGCATTCCCCATCATTAGACATCACTCAGAATATAGACGTTTATCTTGGAATTATAATGTCATGACCCGTCCTCGGGGCCCGTGCCGTGACTACCCCAAGCCCGCCTTCCATAGGCCAAGGGCTGGCGACTAGCACCAAAGGCGTAAAATCCCGATAACTGGGAAGGCATTGCCTTTATAAAAGAAAACAAGCAGAAGAAATAAACACTAAGTAAAAACTGAGTACAATAGTAAGTGCGTAAAGTAAAAAGGGGCCGGAAATACAAGCCCAACTGTAAAGTACAACTCGAAAGGGAAAACAGCAACTGAAAAGTAAAGCTGCTACGCAGAGTTGTCCACTGGAAATCCCACCTGAAGGGTGGGTACAGATAGCTCCTCTGCTCCTCAGGTCCCACCGTCCGCTCCGAGTATGTCTCGCCCAGTGGTCCACCTCCGGGTACCGCCTTGTCATGAGGTCCACCTCCGGGTACCATCTCTTCGTATAGTCCACCTCTAAGTACCGTCCAGTCCTCGAACACTCGGCCTCTGTCAGCACTGCCCGTCGTCTCCAACCAACACAACAATGTGCGGGCATAGCCCGTGCAGGGGTGAGTATAACGATACTCAGTGGGGACCCCGAGACCCTCAAGGTCTCACTAAACCAACAAGTATAACCCCAAAGAAGATTTCAACAGATAACCTCTACTTAGGTATATGCCCATACATATACCTAAGTTATCAAGTAACCCATCTCAATCATGAGAAAACACAAGGATTGTGAAATCAACGGATAACCACTACCCGGGTATATGCCCATACATATACCTAAGTTAGCAAGTGACCCATCTCAATCAAGAGGTAAACACAAGGTCAAAAGTCTCAGCTCAAACCAGGATTTTCTTTATCGAAACCGTAACTGCTGTAGAGCTCCATCTCTGGAGTGTACAGTGGTCCTGTCACAACTCCGAGGTACTGCCCACTAACCTAAGACTGCTGAGGTGCTCCTCCTGACGAGTACCGCGGGCCAGCTGCTACAACCAAGCACTCCCATGTGCCGCTACAACCAAGCGCACCTCTGTCGTGGGTCTGCCGCTACAACCAAGCGCTCCAATGTGCCACTACAACCAAGAGCACCTCTGTTGTGGGTCTGCCGCTACAACCAAGCGCTCGCATGTGCCGCTATAACCAAGCGCACCTCTGTCGTGAGTCTGCCGCTACAACCAAGCGCTCCCATGTGCTGCTACAACCAAGCGCACCTCTGTCGTGGGTCTGCCGCTACAACCAAGCGCTCCCATGTGCCGCTACAACCAAACGCACCTCTGTCGTGGGTCTGCCGCTACAACCAAGCGCTCCCATGTGCCGCTACAACCAAGCGCACCTTTGTCGTGGGTCTGCCGCTACAACCAAGCGCTCCCATGTGCCGCTACAACCAAGCCCACCTTTGTCGTGGGTCTGCCGCTACAACCAAGCGCTCCCATGTGCCGCTACAACCAAGCGCACCTCTGTCACACACCGGGTCGTCCGATCAGCAGTCGTCGGGTCTCAGTAGCAGTAGCAGTAGTATACACAGTCGCAGCCAGCACTAGGGTTCCCGCACACAGCAAGCTCGTTCAGGAGGGTCCGCTCCACGAGCCGAGAGGCTGATACATCAACTGTCACAAAGTCCAGAGTTGATGTATCCAAAAGTTCTGTATTGTCAACAGGAACTCAACGCAACAGACGACACGTCGATCGTACGCCCAGTCTGAGAGTTATTGGCTTTTTCGTCCCAGGGGCCCGGTTGGTTTTTAAGGAAAAACCAACCCGACCGTACTCCACCTGCGTCCAAACCTCGGGCGGAGTATGCCAAAAGATCCGTCTCACTAAGAGGAACACAACAAAGCTGACGCCACGTCAATCGGACGTCCGTAGCTCAAGATATGAGTGTTTCCACTCCGAAGGCCCGGTTGGTTTCGTGAACGAACCAACCCGGCCGAACTCAAAGTATTCCGAAACTTTGAGTGCGATATACCAAAACGACCGTCTTGATCAAAGGATCGCGTTGCCGCAGATGTTTCGTCAATCGGAGGTCTGTGGCTAAAGTTATGGCCAAAAGACCAAAGCCATCACGAAAACGGGGGGTCCGGGTCCCGGCCGACCCGGCCCAACCCCCCCTGGGTCGGCCCGAACCGGGTCGACCCGAACTGGGTCGCCCGACCCGGGTCCGACCCGGCCCCGCCGGCGGCGGTCCGGCGTGGCGGCGCGGCCTGGCGCCGCTGGTGTCACGCGCGGGGGGCAAAGCCCCCGCTTCAATTAGGCGTCGAGGCTTTTAGCCGCGCCTTTTGGAGAACCGGCCCCCCTCGTGGGGGCCTGCTTGAGGAAACCGGGGGGCCGCCTGCCCCCCCCCCCCCCTCAACGAAACTGCCCCCCCCCCCCCAATAAATGGGGGGGCTTTTGAGAGTTGACCGGGGGAATTAAATTCCCCCGGTCTTTGACCTTCCGGCAGGCCACCTGGCCGGCCGGTTTTTCTCCAACGGACCGACAAAGCCGGACCCCTTCCGGTTTCCGATGCCGGCGGCCCGACGAGCCGCCGGTCTTCCCGACTTGCCGCGGCCTGGAACCAGCTATGGTGTTCGTCGTCTGGTGCGGTGCGACGGCACCGCTCCGGCCGCGACGCCTTCGATTCCCTTCGACGCGGCGCGACGGCGTCGCGTTCGTGATGATTCTTCCACGGTGCGAATTTCCGCGTGGTGCGACGGCACCACACCATCTTGTTTCATCCGCAAGATAAATCAACAAGAACAAAGGAGGGGGTTCGGCCGTGTTCATGCGGTCCGGCCCCCTCATGTTAAACGATAACACATATTTAAATATCCTCACGTTTGTCATGCTAGAACCACAAACAAGAATAAATAAATAAATTAACAACAACCCCTACCTTGGGTTCAAGTTCGAAGTTCGTCAACGACCCGCGGAAGACAACGTCGCGGAGGTCGGGAGTCGCGGTAATCGTTCGTCAAATCCGATGACGAAGAGGTACGTCATTGGCGAACCTTCGTAAGCCGACGAAGGGATTCCGAGGAGGAAGCGGCGTTCCCTTTTGTTGACACAGAAGACGTCGTCGATCTTCAGAAACAACGGCTACGAAGAAGAGAGGAGCGGCGTTCTTCGTCGGAGCTTGAGCGTTCTTCGTCAAAGCTTGAGCGTTCTTCGTCAATGTTTGAAGAAGAATGAGAAGAACCCAAAATGCTCTCAAGATGGCTAAACAATTCTAACCAAATAAAATAAGCTAAGGGCTTATTTTATTTACTCAACCAAACCATTTGAATTTCAAAGGTTTGAATTAAGACAACTCAACCCATTAAATAACTCAACTTGCCAACTTAATTTAAAAGGGGAGTTTAAGGGAGAAGATGAGGGGATGGGGTTTGTGTGGGCCCCACCACACTTAATCCTCTCAAGGGAGGTTAAGTGGGTGTGGGTCCCACCCCTAACTTCCTTTGAGAGAAGTTAACCAACAAAAGTAAAATAAAAAGTGTTCCACATTTTTATTCAACTTTTTATAATTCTCCCAAAAACTAACTTTCGTCCCGCAATAAACGCAACTTCGAAAAAGGTCTCCTTAAGCGAATATTGGCGTTGCGAGTTCATCGGTGTCCTCAGATTTCAATTTCGAGCACCGGATCAAAAGTTAGAAATTCCCACTCGTTCGTTCACTGAACGTACCCGAGCCAAACTTCGGAAATTGATTTCGGGCACTTCGGGCCTCAGAATCAGGTGCCGTCAGAAACCGCGCTCTTGTAAAAATCCAAAGAAAATTAAGAAAAAATTTCCCTTGAATTTTACGAGTCTTTACATTACTCCCACCTCAGGGTTTTACGTCCCCGTAAAGATACAACAAAAACTAGGAGAACAAATGTGGGTACTGAGCACGCATATGAGCCTCCCGCTCCCATGTGCTCTCCTGGAGGTTCCCGTGCTGCCATCTGATGCGCACAAGAGGAATCAATCTCCCACATAGGACCCGCTCCTGTCGATCCTCTATCTTCACCGGGACCTCCGTAAAAGTCTCCCCATCGTCAATGTCAAGCTCCCCATGGTAAATGATGTGCGTCGGGTCGTGCACGTATCTCCTCAGCTGGGATACATGGAAGACGTCGTGCACCCGGTGCAACTGAGGTGGCAGAGCCAGGCGATAAGCCACCTTGCCAATCCTGTTGAGGATCTGGAAGGGTCCGATGAAGCGCGGAGATAACTTGCCGCCTCGGCCAAATCTCCGAATACCACGTCGAGGTGAGACCCGCAAGAAGACGTGGTCGCCATCCTCGAACTCCAGTGGCCTCTGCCTCCTGTCAGCGTATGACTTCTGCCGGCTCTGAGCTGTCCTCAAACGCTCCTGGATGACCTGGACCTTCTCTGTCGTGGCCTGGACCATCTCTGGTCCCACCAGTGCTGACTCCCCAGGGTTTGTCCAGCACAAAAGAGTTCTACAAGGTCGGCCGTACAACGCCTCGTATGGTGCCATCCCGATGGTGGAGTGGTAGCTGTTGTTGTACGCAAACTCCACCAAGGGTGGGTGGTCCTCCCAACTGCGACCAAAGTCGAGGACACATGCACAGAGCATATCCTTGAGAGTCTGAATGGTCCTCTCCGTCTGACCATATGTCTGACCACACGAAGGGTTTCCCCTTCCTCCTTAACATACGGAAAAACTGCAAAGATTTCTCCTTTGCCGATAAGAGAAATCTGGTCTCATTCCCTAGGTGAACCACGTTCTTCGCCTAATACAGTCAATCCCATCATGATTAGTTAATTCATGGTATGGATGACGTCATAATGCCTCGACGCTGCTACTAAGAGATCCAACCGTTACTCTCGCCTCCAGTAAGAATCTCGCAAGTGAGGGTCAAGTCAACAGTTTTTAACCGACACCTCTTAGTAAAAACAAACAAAAGACAAGAAAACAAAAGTCACCAAGGCAAGTGTCTTTTATTACTTCAGCTTAAAGTACAAGGACACAAAGCAACACAAACTACGAAGCTAGAGGCATTATGGGAAAAGGCCTCTATGCCTGGAGCTAGTCCTGCACTAGTCCACCCATTTCCGGAGCTCTATGATCGTAAGTTTCAGCTGCCTAAAGCTGTTCTCTCCCCTGAGGTCGGGGTGGACCTCCTGGTGGTGGTGGTGGTAGAGCCTCAAAACGTCGCCCACCACCTGCTGCTCGGCCAGTTCCTCTGCCTCGTCCGCCTCCTCCCTGCGGACCGCCACGGTCAAACCTCTGCCTCTGCCTAGGTGGTTACTCAACCGTCTGCTGCTCCTCCGTAAGGCGGGTCGGGCAGTCACGAGCCATGTGGCCTTGCCCGCAGCATGTATAGCACTGTATTCCACTCGAAAGAATGGCTCCGTGTTGTGTTCCCCGCACTGCTGAGCCAGTGTCCTGAGGTCGTCTACCTGAGGGTCTGGTCTGTCTGGACCCCTGAGTCATCCGTCGACTGCCTGCTGCAGATGACTCTGCCACGTGCCACCCTGCGGCGGGTCTCGGTGCTGGTGTAGACTCAGCAAGGAAGCTCTCGATCAGAAGGGCCCTCTCCAGTACTCCTTTCTGAGTCGGTATGCTGAGGGAGATCAGCGATGCCCTGATCTCGTGTCTCAAACCCTGCTCGAAGGTCCGGGACCGGAAGAATGGGTCCCGTACCATGTCGGTCGAGTAGCGCGAGAGATCAGTAAATCTCGCCGAGTACTGAGCGACTGTCATGCTGCCCTGCCGCAGCTGAAGAAGCTCCTGGATACACACCGCACGAAGGGTGGCTGGGACGAACTCCGAGTGGAAGATGATCTCAAAGTCCGTCCAAAGAAGAGATGCCTCATCGTGCACCTGGAGCATCAAGCTCCACCATCGTCCTGCTGCTGCGTGTAGTAGGCTCGCAGCGTGGATCACCATGAGGTCTGCTGGTGTCCTCACTAGACTAAACACACGTACCACTGCCTCCAGCCAGTCCTCTGCTGCCTGGGGGTCCGTCTCCCCACGAAACCTGGGTGGTCGCTGGCGCTGAAACTCATGCAGTGCGCTGAGGCGACGTGCATCGTCAGCGGCTGGTGCTGGAAGTATCGGTGGCTCGACGGGTAGAGCTACCGCCGGTGCCACTGCTGACAAAGGGCCCTGCACCGTAGCTTCGTCGCTCGGTGGGCTGTCGTCACACTCAACTCTCGGAACCCTAGCTGGCTGCCGTCGTGGGGCCATCCTGAAAAGGAAACAGGTGCGCCACGGTTATAACAGTATACCTGGTGAGATGATATAAGTAATCACAAAGAAAACTTGAAACACACACACAATCAATGTTTTCGTGCATTAAGTCGGAAATCAAAAGTTAGGGTCCTGGTGTACAGATACGTCGGCTGCCGCACCAACACTGGACTCCCTGGACTGAGAACCACACTCAATACGCTAAATATTATTTCTTCACATAGAAAAGATCAGAGTTCGCGGTAGAACCGAACTCCTTTGATACCAATTTTTCACGACCCGTCCTCAGGGCCCGTGCCGTGACTACCCCAAGCCCGCCTTCCATAGGCCAGGGGCAGGCGACTAGCACCAAAGGCGTAAAATCCTGATAACTGGGAAGGCATTGCCTTTATAAAATAAAACAAGCAGAAGAAATAAACACTAAGTAAAAAATGAGTACAATAGTAAGTGCGGAAAGTAAAAAGGGGCCGGAAATACAAGCCCAACTGTAAAGTACAACTCAAAAGGGAAAACAACAACTGAAAAGTAAAGCTGCTACGCAGAGTTGTCCACTGGAAATCCCACCTGAAGGGTGGGTACAGATAGCTCCTCTGCTCCTCAGGTCCCGCCGTCCGCTCCGAGTATGTCTCGCCCAGTGGTCCACCTCCGGGTACCGCCTCTTCATGAGGTCCACCTCCGGGTACCATCTCTTCGTATAGTCCACCTCCAGGTACCGTCCAGTCCTCGAACACTCGGCCTCTGTCAGCACTGCCCGTCGTCTGAAACCAACACAACGAGGTGTGGGGATAGCCCGTGTAGGGGTGAGTATAACGATACACAGTGGGGACCCCGAGACCCTCAAGGTCTCACTAAACCAACAAGTATAACCACAAAGAAGATCTCAACAGATAACCTCTACTTAGGTATATGCCCATACATATACCTAAGTTATCAAGTAACCCATGTCAATCATGAGGAAACACAAGGATTGTGAAATCAACGGATAACCACTACCCGTGTATATGCCCATACATATACCTAAGTTAGCAAGTGACCCATCTCAATCATGAGGTAAACACAAGGTCAAAAGTCTCAGCTCAAACCAGGATTTTCTTTATCGAAATCGTAACTGCTGTAGAGCTCCATCTCTGGAGTGTACAGTGGTCCTTTCACAACTCCGAGGTACTGCTCACTAACCTAAGACTGCTGAGGTGATCCTCCTGACGAGTACCGCGGGCCAGCTGCTACAACCAAGCGCTCCCATGTGCCGCTACAACCAAGCGCACCTCTGTCGTGGGTCTGCCGCTACAACCAAGCGCTCCCATGTGCCGCTACAACCAACCGCACCTCTGTCGTGGGTCTGCCGCTACAACCAAGGGCTCCCATGTGCCGCTACAACCAAGCGCACCTCTGTCGTGGGTCTGCCGCTACAACCAAGCGCTCCCATGTGCCGCTACAACCAAGTGCACCTTTGTCGTGGGTCTGCCGCTACAACCAAGCTATCCCATGTGCCGCTACAACCAAGCGCACCTTTGTCGTGGGTCTGCCGCTACAACCAAGCGCTCCCATGTGCCGCTACAACCAAGCACACCTCTGTCACACACCGGGTCGTCCGATCAGCAGTCGTCGGGTCTTAGTAGCAGTAGCAGTAGTAGACACAGTCGCAGCCAGCACTAGGGTTCCCGCACACAGCAAGCTCGTTCAGGAGGGTCTGCTCCACGAGCCGAGAGGTTGATACATCAACTGTCACAAAGTCCAGAGTTGATGTATCCAAAAGTTCCGTATCGTCAACAGGAACTCAACGCAACAGACGGCGCGTCGATCGGACGCCCAGTCTGAGAGTTATTGGCTTTTTCGTCCCAGGGGCCCGGTTGGTTTTTAAGGAAAAACCAACCCGACTGTACTCCACCTGCGTCCAAACCTCGGGCGGAGTATGCCAAAAGATCCGTCTCACTAAGAGGAACACAACAAAGCTGACGACACGTCAATCGGACGTCTGTAGCTCAAGATATGAGTGTTTCCGCTCCGAAGGCCCGGTTGGTTTCGTGAACGAACCAACCCGGCTGAACTCAAAGTATTTCGAAACTTTGAGTGCGATATACCGAAACGACCGTCTCAATCCAAGGATCACGTTTCCGCAGATAGTTCGTCAATCAGAGGTCTGTGGCTCAAGTTATTGCCAAAAGACCAAAACCGTCACGAAAACGGGGGGTCTGGGTCCGGGCCGACCCGGCCCGACCCCCCCTGGGTCGGCCCGAACCGGGTCGACCCGACCCGGGTCCGACCCGGCCCGGCCGCCGCTGGTGTCACGCGCGGGGGGAAAAGCTCCCGCTTCAATTAGGCGGCGCGGCTTTTAGCCGCGCCTTTTGGAGAACCGGCCCCCCTCGTGGGGGCCTGCTTGAGGAAACCGGGGGGCCGCCTGCCCCCCCCCCCCCTCAATGAAACCGCCCCCCCCCCAATAAATGGGGGGGGGGGCTTTTGAGAGTTGACCGGGGGAATTAAATTCCCCCGGTGTTTGACCGTCCGGCCGGCCACCTGGCCGACGGGTTTTTCTCCAACGGACTGGCAAAGCCGGACCCCTTCCGGTTTCCGACGCCGGCTCCCCGACGAGCCGCCGGTCTTCCTGACTCGCCGCGGCTTGGAACCGGCCGCGGTGTTCATCGTCCAGCGCGGTGCGACGACACCGCGCCCCTCCGCCGTGGCCCCGCTCCGGCCGCGACGCCTTCGATTCCCTTCGACGCGGTGCGACGGCGTCACGTTCGTGATGATTCTTCCACGGTGTGAATTTCCGCGTGGTGCGACGGCACCACGCCATCTTGTTTCATCCGCAAGATAAATCAACAAGAACAAAGGAGGGGGTTCGACCGTGTTCATGCGGTCCGCCCCCCTCACGTTAAATGATAACACATATTCAAATATCCTCACGTTTGTCATGCTAGAACCACGAACGAGAATAAATAAATTAATTAACAACAACCCCTACCTTGGTTTCAAGTTCGAAGTTTGTCAACGACCCGTGGAAGACAACGTCGCGGAGGTCGGGCGTCGCGGTAATCGTTCGTCAAATCCGATGACGAAGAGGTACGTAATTGGAGAACCTTCGTAAGCCGACGAAGGGAGTCCGAGGAGGAAGCGGAGTTCCCTTTCGTTGAAACGGAAGACGTCGTTGATCTTCGGAAACAACGGCTACGAAGAAGAGAGGAGCTGCGTTCTTCGTCGGAGCTTGAGCGTTCTTCGTCAAAGCTTGAGCGTTCTTCGTCAAAGTTTGAAGAAGAAGGAGAAGAACCCAAAATGCTCTCTAGATGGCTAAACAATTCTAACCAAATAAAATAAGCTAAGAGCTTATTTTATTTACTCAACCAAACCATTTGGATTTCAAAGGTTTGAATTAAGACAACTCAACCCATTAAATAACACAACTTGCCAACTTAATTTAAAAGGGGAGTTTAAGGGAGAAGATGAGGGGATGGGGTTCGTGTGGGCCCCACCACACTTAATCCTCTCAAGGGAGGTTAAGTGGGTGTGGGTCCCACCCCTAACTTCCTTTGAGAGAAGTTAACCAACAAAAGTAAAATAAAAAGTGTTCCACATTTTTATTCCACTTTTTATAATTCTCCCAAAAACTAACTTTCGTCCCGCAATAAACACAACTTCGGAAAAGGTCTCTTTAAGCGAATATCGGCGTTGCGAGTTCATCTGTGTCCTCGGATTTCAATTCTGAGCACCGGATCAAAAGTTAGAAATTCCCGCTCGTTCGTTCACTGAACGTACCCGAGCCAAACTTCGGAAATTGATTCCGGGCACTCCGGGCCTCGGAATCAGGTGCCGTCAGAAACCGCGCTCTTGTAAAAATCCAAAGAAAATTAAGAAAAAACTTCCCTTGAATTTTACGAGTCATTACATATAATGGAATCCATGGACTCATCCCAATATTCCAAATTCATCTTGTATCATATGGGGTATAGGAACTCATTATGGGCTCCTTGATTCTTCATTGATCACACAGAACCTGGGCACTCATACCGATATTCCCATCCATCGAGAATCATATGGAATCTGAGCGTCCATACCTACATTCCCAAGTGATATACATATTATATGGAATTTTGGTGGTCATCTAAACATTCCTAAGCATTAAGAATCATTTTTAATAATTTTATTAACTAACCATTCTTATAATTTAATTATAACTTGTCTTAGTGACACTACATTACCATTATCCCAAGGCTTAGATAAAATCGACATAGCACAATTTATCATTATTAGGGATCAACTCAATTTACACAAGGTGATTTAAGAGTTTATTTATCAATACCTATACCAATTAATATTATTATAACCCAATATATCATATAAACTCAATTTACCATTTCATATAGGTTTTAAGTCTTTTTTCAAGGAAAACACTCAAATATCATTTAACTGTTTCAATAATATTTTATATTTTTTAGGACACCTAACCCATTCCTTTACTAATATAAAACTTATATTAAGAACAACCCAAAGGATAAGAATTTTTAAAATTTTAAATGGTTGTAAAATTATATTTTTCAACCTTTGATTCAAACCATGTTTTTCCTTAAACCATTTTATTAATAAATTATACATTGAGTAAATCTAACCATTTCATGGTTATTTATACCATTAAGGGATCCAATTGAAACTAGTATTCTCTACGATCCTAGACATTTGAAGTTATACATTTAACTTGGGAGAACAAAAATTAAACCACTTAATTTAAAAAGGACAAATTCGTGATAAATCCAAAGTTGACTAAACTATGAACACAATCTAAAAAAGGTAATGCTATGGGTTAAATTAAATGGACTGCCTACCTTAACTTCATAGAATTCTACTAATCTTATATGACTATCGGTTTGATATAAATTGAAAAAAATCAATGAAATATAAAAACATGCTAAAAATAAGGAAGATCCCACATACATAATTGGATAACACATGAAATTAAAAGATATAAAGAAATGAAAAATTAAGATACTTATAATGACCTTGATCTTTCTAACACTGTATATAAAATTTGATTCAAAAATCAAATGGATGAGATACTCTATTTAAGAGAGCAGAGGGGAATATAGGCCTCATGTGTGGTTTCTATCCAAATATGAGAGAAGAAAGGGTTTTAAATATTTTTAAAATCAAAGAAAATTTGTATTTTTATACCTTTTAAAGATATCTGGGTTTGACCGCATGGTTTTTCAAACCATTAACCAACCATAAGATCCCCTCAGTTTAGAAATGATCCATTCATGTGTGGTTTCTATCCAAATATGAGAGAATAAAGGGTTTTAAATATTTTTAAAATCAAAGAAAATTTGTATTTTTATACCTTTTAAAGATATCTGGGTTTGACCACATGGTTTTTCAAACCATTCACCAACCATAAGATCCCCTCAGTTTAGAAATGATCCATTTTAGATGGGTATGAATCCATTTTGATGAACCATGTACTAACCAAAATAAATGAATCTTCAATTTACTATAGGTGTTTTCAAGGTTTATGGGAACCCATTTCCATTGTTTAAAAAGATACACACCTACTCTGATCAAATCGCATAGTTGGGGTTCACAGTTAGCACTTACCATGAACTAAACATGTGCCCTGAGTTGCATATCCAAAAACCCAAACAATAATCCATAAAGCATATAGAAACTCTTGAGATGCCCAAACCCCCTAGATAAATTAATTCCATTACCAAAAGTTATCTTTTAGGGGTTAAAAAATCTCAAAATTCAAATTTACAAGCCAATAGAAAACCAAACCCTCCATTAGTTGAAAATTTGAATTTTCCACATATTACAAATACCCATAAGGGAATATGATACAATATTCTTAGTCCTTAGATATTTTTAAATGGATATCTTATATTATCACGAGGTATTTAAAAGTTTTTAATTTTTAAAACATGTTGTATTGCTAAAAAATAGGTGTTTCAGTGATCCCAGTTTGTGGAGAAAACTTCTGGTTACATTACATAGATAAAACATTTCATGATTTTTTCTCAAAAATAATTTTATTGGTTAAATTTATGTTTTTTAAAAGAAAAAATATTTTCCACGATTTTGGGAATCCAGATAATTCCATCCATGGATTTTTGTTATGTAGTTTACCAAAAAAAATATCATTTCCAAACACAAAACCCCATGAATTTTTACTATATTTAAATAAAAATTATGATTATATTTTAGATGTATGATGAAACATTGATATAGGAACCTATAAAATATCAAGATTATTTCAAAGATAAAGTTTTTGGATTTGAAGAAATCAAATATGGTGATAATTTAATCTATAACTGGATGAAATTTATGAGGATTGGAGAAGATTGATAAACATTGTTCATAATTTTTTTGATCTTTATTATGCTATAGTTGAATAAATTATTATTTATAAATTTAATTTTTCCCTTTTAAATAATAAAATTTGGATATTCATAGTAGGAACGTGACCACTAAGAACCTTGGATATAACCACTCTATAAAAAGAGTTTGTGAACCTTGTAAAAATATATTGTCTTGTATTTTGTTATTTATTTCTATTTATCTCTCATCACTATGTTTTCATGTAAATTTTTATATATATTATGGTATAATATATATGTGAATATTTTTGACAATCAAAGGGATGCTTTTTTTCATGCTAATTCAACCTCTCAAGTGGATATCATTTTGATTTATAGGGAAATTAATTTGATATTAGATTAAGATTATTCCTAATAACATGAGTCAATTTCTACTAATTAAAATTTATAGGTGTCTAATATTTAACATATGGGTAATTCCAAAAATTGATTTTTTTTTTCATGATCGATGATTAATCAAATATTTACACGACTATAAATTTCATCATCAATGGAATTTAATCAAAAAATATATACAATAGATAAAAACCAAAACAAACGCGTGTAATTTTGAAATATTATTTATAATTAATTTATGAAATTAATGAATTAACATGAGAGAAATTATAAAAAACTAACCCAGGTTTCCCTCAAACCCAAAAACCGGCCACAATCTGTCACATACCTGAGGGGAATTCCCGATCTCCACTGGCTGACGAAATGCACCCGGGCATCGAACGACAAAACCAAGGGAACAATTTCTCCAAACCTAAATGACCACATGGAATACATATATTGGGAAAGAAAGAGGAAACAAAAGACTAAAAAAATATATTCTATAACTATAAGAAAATAGAAGAAAAAAACTATAACAGTAGCTAAAAACACCAAAAGAAATTTTGACAACAAGGGACTAAAAACTAAATGCTACACAAATGACGACATAAATGAACTCCAACCGTCTCACTACCAGCTACCCATCTGAGCTGACATGATCATCAACGCCTCACTGCGGAGCCTTTCCTTTCCCTACACTGGAAGACAAAAAATGGTTTACTCCACACTAAAGCAGTGCACAAGGTGTGAGATAACAGGATCTGTAGGATCCTACCTAGGTGTTCCACCACAAGTATCTATATAAAAAATTATCATTTTTTATTTAAAATTTAAAACATGGAATTATATGTAGTAAAATAGTTTTATAGAAAGCATGGTAAACATTCACTTTTGCACAGTTCTAAACAAAATCATGTATATCAGTTTCAATGAACATTTTCCATATCATTTTCCACAATAATAAACATAAATATCTAGTATATTTCAAGAAACCAAAAAATACAAAACATAAGCACATGTATCACATCACCAAAGAATACTATAGGTTTAGGAAGTAGACTGCTCATACCCAAAGAATCATGTGCACACAAACTGATCCAAGAACAAAAATCCTAGGAAGCAGAGGAATACCCCATGAGTAAACCCCCCAAAATGTCTATATCAATCCCCTAGAATAATAGTAATAGGAAACAGAGGAAAGCCCCAAGACAAACCTCCTTGATATTCACAAAGCAATTGACAATGGCCTCAAGCTAAACCATCCACATAAGTACCGAAGGTAACCAATGATCTTAATTTCACTAACCAATTTCAATGCTTCATAATCAATTCATCAAAAACCAGGGAAAACCATTTCTATTTCAAAAACCTTTTTCAAAACACCCAAAATTCATTTTAGTTTCATAAATCAATTTATTAAGCAATTACAATCAAGTTGTCATATGCTAGAGAAAAAAACCACCTACCTCAATTTTTGGGTCACACACGCCCACAATGGAATCCAAAAGAATAAAAAACCATCAACGCCATCAATCAAGTCCCTAGAATCAAAACCACATCTTAATGTATTGATTGAAAATTGAAGAAAAGGGATTGGCAGATATAATAAATCCCACGTACCACAAGAACGAATGTCCACTTCACCATAACTAGCTAGGGATTGTCCTTGGAGACAAGATCTCACAATGGATCTATATGAGGACAATAAGAAAAATCCAACTTGGATCAGTAGATCTGATAATGCAAGGATTGGGCTTTATCACGATTAATCACAAGGAAAAATCAGAGAGAGCACTTACCTGAAGAGCCTCACTATAGAGGAAATGATGAACCAGAGCCGATCGGACAGAGCCAGAAGGTGAGATGCCTTTGAAAATTGTTTAGAAGCAGTTCAGGGATGTGATTCAAGAGGTTCGAGAAGAAAAATTCCAAGATAAATAGAAAAATGTGTGGATTAAACCTAAATGCATGCCAATTCACGATCTGTACGCCTTGGTCTTGACATGTGGTCCACGTTTGATAAGTTATACTGAAAAATGCGCCACCTTGTGTTAAGAATTTGATATTTAACCCCTAAATAATGTTTACCTTTGGTACATGATGTGTACCGTCTCACAACACGATCTCCCCATTCTCAACAGGTATCCAACACCAAGTAAACGACCTACACTTCAGGTACATGGAATGTACCTTTTCTTCAATCTGCAGTAAACCTAAAAAAATCATAGAAAAGGATTTTTAAAACAAGAAGAGAACATAGAAAAAGGGAAAACATACTAGATCTAGGTAACGTGATATTACAATCTCTCCACCATAAGGACTTTTTGTCCTTGGGAAGTCATGTGGAATATGTACTCCATGGAAAAAGATGGGGCCACTACTCCCACATCAATGAATAACATTTCCAAGTCTCAGGAGAATCATGTGCTTATTTCCATAGAACTATGACCTAAAGAATCGATTTACCACACAAGACTTTCATCTGAGAGTCAATGATCTCAAATGGTTTCTCTAAAACAGAAGTGTCTGGTTCTAGCTCAATTTCTTCCCAATATAAAATATGAGTGGGGTCAGTGTGATACTTCCTGATCTTTGATATGTGGAAAAAATCCTGAATTCCTATCAACTGAGCTTCCAATTCTAACCAATAAGCAAAATTCACAAGCTTTTCAGTGATATCAAATCATCCCACATATCTTAGATCCAAATTTACTTGTTTTCTGAGCCGAGAGTGACCCTAACGAGGAGAAACATTCAAGAAAAACCAGTGACCAATAGAAAAATCCAAAGGATGATGCCACCAATTTTCATATGATTAATTTCAACTCTTAGCTATAACTAGACATCATCACACTTCCTAAATAATTGTCGATGTCTCCTGAACTAGACTTGGTCCATCCAAATCTACTTCACCCACCTCTGCCCAACAAAGAGGTGATCTGCATGGGAAACTATACAACACCTCAAAAGGATCCATTCTGATCGATGATGGGTAACTATTATTATAAAAACCCCAAACAGTCCTTAACGGATATCCCATGATCCCCCAAAATGCAAGACGTAGGAATGAAGCATATCCTATATGATCTTAATTACATGCCTTGTCTAGACATCTTTCTGTGGATGGTAAGATGTTCTCAACTTGACATTAGTCCCCATATCCTCTTTAATAATCCTCCAGAACCTTGAGGTAAACCTAGTATCCCCATCTAGAACAATGATAGAGGTAATACCTTGTAACCTCATGATATATTGCACATACATCTTACCCATATCTTCAACATTAGTGGTTTATTTGATCAGAATGAAATGAGAAGACTTCGTCAAACGATCAATAACCACCTAGATAGAATTTTACCTTGTGGTTTCTGTGGAAACACAAAAACCCATGGAAACCTCATCCCGCTTCCAAACCATCACCAGGAGAGGCTGAAGCAAACCAGAGGGCTTCAAGTGATCTACCTTTATCCATTGGCTGGTGTAACTGTGTGACACATAATCTGCAAGGTCACACTTCATACCAAACCACCAGAACCATATTATCATGTCTTAATACATCTTTGTGGCACCTATATGAACATACCATGGAGAGATATGATAATAAAACAAAACTAAGATTCTCACAGATACAAGGACGATAAATCACTCTCCAAAATAAAGTACACCATCTGAAGAAAGAGAATAATCGAAAATAGTATCTCCACCATAAGGGTTTTCTCAAATCATCTAAAACTAATCATATTGTTGTTGAAATTTCAAGATAGACTCCAGGAGATATTATGAAAACTAAAAACTAGAAAAAACCATACCTAATACATCCTCTTGAGCGTCCAAGTGAAGCAAAATGAAAATCCACATAATATTACAGTCCTCCCCCAATAACAAAAAAGAATTTGATGGTACCTTTGTGATTGAAGTGTCTGAAACTAAATTCTGTTTCCCCAGAGTGTAGGCAATGTCAATGTCAAATGTTTAAAGATATTATACCCATCGTCTATATCTATGATACAAGTACTTTTAGGAATTGATATAGCTCAAACTTTTATGATCAGAGAAAACCATGAACTTCTCCCAAAAAAGATAATGCCACAAGCACTTAAGTGCATGAATCACCACCGAAATCTCTAAATCCAGAGTGGGGTAGTTTCCTCTCATGCAGTACAAGTTGAAGAGAGACATACGCTACCAAATTATCATTTTTCATCAGTAATAATCCCAAACTAGCACTAGATTCCTCACAGAACACTATGTACCCCTTACCGAGCTCAGGTAAGATCACAAAAGGTGTCGATATCAGAAGTAATTTAAGTTCATCAAAAAGACACTATCACTTCATATACAATGATAATTTCACTGCCTTCTTGGTAAGAGCACTCAATGGTGACACCAGCATAGATAAATCCTTGATAAATTGTCGGTAGTATCCAACAAGGCCAAGGAAGCTTCATATCTCAAAGACATTCTGTGGTTCCTTCCAGGACAAAACAAAAATTTTCTTCTATAGATGAATTGATAATCCATGGTAAGAAATTATTTTCCCTAATAACTTCACTTATCAAATCCATAAACTTCATTTTGAATGATTTCTATACAGATGGTGATTTCTTCGAATCTCCAGAACCAAACTATGATGGTTCTCATGCTCACACTCAGACTTTGAATAAACCAGAATATCATCCATGAATACTACCAAAAAAGTGTCAATATATTGGTGGAATATCCAATTGATTAAATACAGGAAAACTGAAGGACCTTTATGCATACCTAAAGGCATCACTAGATATTCATAATGGCCATACCTACTCCTAAAGGTCGTATTTGGTATATAAGACTCCTAGACTCTGAGGTAATGATAACCTAGCCAAATATTGATCATTGAAAGCCACATTGATCCCTTAAAAAATTAAACAAATCATTCACATGAGGAAATGTATATTTTTTCTTAACAATTACTTTGATTAAATTTCTCTAGTCCACACATAATTGAAGTGAACCATCCAGTTTCTCGGAAAAGAGCATAGGGCTGCCCATGGAGAAACACTAGGGTGAATGAAACCTTTCTTTAATAGGTCGTCCAACTAAATCATGAGGTTTTTCATCTCTGCTGGTTCCATATGATAAGAAGATATCGATATCATATGTGTTCCTAGCCCTAGGTCAATCGTGAACTCTACCTCTCTGTAGAGGAAGACCAGAGAAGTCATATGGGAAAACACTGGGAAAGTCTAAAAAAAAAACATGAAGATCCTCAATAGAAGAAACATCACCGGGCTTAAACAAAATAGTAACCAACAATATTTTGAGATCTGGCTGGGGTGAACCTGCACGACCTGACCTCAAGTCCCACTATCCCTGAAACACAATAGATCTCCCCTTGGTAGCAATAAAAAACACACCAATGATGATATAAAATAGTTCAATATCAAGAATTAGAAAAATCCTAGACCAAATCCGTTTCAGCTATCATGAATGAATAAGAAGGGAATCAGAACCCCTTCTCTTTCATCTTTCCAAGAGATGTCACAAACTCTATTATAAATAGAATAAGTTTCATTGGAAGTTTATGAGTATAAAAAAACATGCATATATATACAAGTTGGAGGAACTAGTATCAAACAAAGAAATACCTATATAAGTTGTAACAAGGAGAGTACCTATCACTGTTGTCAGACCTACATCAACTTCCAATTTCCATTAATCTACTGCATGTAAATACTTAACTGTAGAGGCCAATGGATGGATTAAAATAGTATATGAATATTCTGAATGCACTGTAGTCACCTTTGGAGCTAACAAACCCTGACTATAACAGGCCGTATTCATATCATGATAGAAATGTTATAGATGACCAACACGTCCACAACTATTAAACATATTGAAAAGAATATGACAAGAACTTTTGGTGTGACCCCCTTTTCTGCACTGGTAGCTAGTCATAGGCACACTACTTGTTGTGAATAATGGTTCATAGGAGGCTCGCTATTGAGACTCACCATCACCACTCCTGTGATGGTCCTTCCACTTCCTGTTCTTCCAATGCACGCTACTGAATCCATCACTTTTTGGAAGAGAAGTGGTGGTAAATCAAAATTTTCCTACCATGTCCACATCTTCCATGATTTCTTTATATGCTGTCTCTATATAAGTTGAATGATGCAACATGAAATCATGTGATCTACTATCTGATTTAAAACCCTCTATGTACTTCTATGTATTCATCTAGTCATTCTTTACCACGTTCAGAGGAAAAAAGAAACGCTCAGCAAACCAGTTGGTGTATGACAACACCAAACACTCTCCCAAATAAATGATAAGAACTCTAGAGATTTTTCCAACAACATAGTCTCTAGAAAAAACTGATGAAAAAATAGGGTTTTGAAACCCTTCTGATCCAGGCCAACATGTCTGTCTACCGGGACTATAGAGTCCCACCAATGCTTTTCGGAACCCTTGAGCCTGAATGCTATGCACTTAACCCTGATATTCTCAGGTGTCTCCAAGAATTAAAGTATTTGATCAATCCTATCCATCCAATCCTCCTCCACTTTAGGTTCAATCGTCCCTTTAACGGATGGTGGCTTCTCGTGTAAGAACTCCCGTGATCGATCTCTTTCCCCACCAGCTTCACGCTGTACCTCAGCCACTATATTCTGAACTCATGGAACATATTTATCAACATCACAGACTACTAATATGATTGTCTCAGTGATATTATGATCCATAGGTGGATTCCCATGAGGAGCATCAGCTGCACCTTCTGAGGAACCTGTGGAGGACGTCTCAAAGGCATACTGCTGCAAACCAAAACATAAGAATGTTTTGATACCAACAAATCATAGTAAAAAATAGAAAACCCATTAGAAAAAAACAATATTTTAAAATAAATTCCAACAATTGAAACACATATCCCAACATCACATGGTAACTTGAGTGTCATTATAATAAGAGTGGGCCAGACACTTTTCGCAACATACCTCCCAAGTCTAAATAGTACTATATCCAGTCTAACAGAAGTCCCAAGAGAAATATTCTTGAGGACAAACATCATATGATACCAAATTGTAATGAACCGAACCAGGTTTCCCTCAAACCAATCACCTGATCTGATCCATCAAATACCCGAGGGGCTTTCCCAATCCCAAATGGTTGCTGACAATAACTCGAGCATCGAATGAAAAAACCGAGGGAATGATTTCAACCAAATTAAATGACTACATGGTATACATATATAGAGAAAGAAAGGGGTAGCATAAGACTAAAAAAATATATATTCCCTAACTATAGGAAAATAGTATTAACAAAACAACTTTAATAGTAGCTAAAAACATCATAAGTCTCTTCCAACTAGAAGGGACTCAAAACTAATACCTACTCCAATGACAACATGGATGAACTCCAACCATCTCACAATCAGGTCCCCAACCCAGCTGACATGAACCTCACCACCTTACTATGGTATCTTTCCTTTCCCTACACTAGAAGGAAAACAAAGGTCTACACACCACCAAATTATTGTGTTGGGTGTTAGCTAATAGGATCAATAAGATACCACCCAGGTGTTCCATAATAAGTCTCTATATAATAATTCCTATATACTTATTTTAAATTTAAAACATGGCATAATAAGTAGTAAAACTGTTTTATAGGAAACATGGTAAATAGTCCCTTTTATACAGTTCTATAAAAAAGCAGGTATATCAGTTTCAAAGAACATTTTCCATATCATTTTCCAAAAATCATAAACAATAATTTGAAGGCTAACTCAGAAATCAAATAATAAAAAACGGAATCACATGTATCAAAACACCAAGTAGCACTACAAGTCTAGGAAACAGACTACTCGTACCATAAGAATAATGTGCACAAAAACTGATCCTAGAATAATGGGCCTAGGAATCAGAGGAATACCCCATTAGTAAAATACTTAAATTGTCAATATCGGTCCTTTAGAACAATAATACTAGGAATCAAAGGAAATACCCAAGACAAACCTCATTGATATTCACAAATCAATAGACGATGGCCCCAAGATAAATCATTAACCTAAGTGCCCAAGGAAACCCATGTTCTTAATTTCACAAACCAATTTCAATGCTATGAAATCCATTCAAAACAATTTCACAATCCATTCATTAAAAGTCAAGGGAAAAAAATTTCTCTTTTAAAACCCTTTTTCTAAACCAAAAATAATCATGAGAATTTCATAAATAAATTTATTAAGCATTAATAATCAAGATCATTGTCAAAGGCTAGAGATTGAACCACCTACCTCAAAGTTCAGGTCGCACATGCCCAAAAAAAAATACAAAATCAATGAAACCCAATAACGCCATCGATAAAGGCCCTAGAATCAAAACCTCATCTGAAATGATTGATTGAAAATTGAAGACAAGGGATTAGAGGATAGAAGAAATCCCTTGTACCAAAAGAATGAATGTTTTATTCACCACATCTATCCAATGATCAATCTTTGAGACAAGATCTCAAAACAGATCTATATGAGGACAATAAGAAACATCCAACTTGGTTCTGTGGATCTGATAACACAAGTCTAGAGCATTATCAGGGTCAATTGCAGGAAAAAACTGGAGTGAATACTTACCCAGAAAGACACACTATTTTAGAAATGATGAAATGGAGCTGATCAGACTAATCCCGAAGGTGAGACACCTTTGAAAAACACCAAGGAGGAGTTTAGGGATGAGAGCCAAGAGTTTCAGGAGGAAAAGGATGAGCAATATAGAAAACCATGTGACTTAAGACTGGGCGTGGGCCGAGTGATGATGTGTACCCCTTGGTCATGGTGTTTAGTCCACTTTGGATAAGTTACACCAAAAAACCCTTCACCTTGGGTCAAAATTATTCTATTTAACCCCTACATAAAATCTAGCTTAGGTACATGAAATGTACCAGCTCATGACATGATCTCCCCATTCATGACAAGCAACTATCACCAAGTACAAGACATGTACTTCAGGTACACGGTGTGTACCTATTCTGATATCTGTAGTAAACCTAGAAAAATCACTTAAAAGGATTTTGAAAACTAGAAGGGAATTAAGAGAAATTGAAAACATACTTGATCATGGTAAGAGAATGTTACAAAAATTATTTCTTGGTTGATGGAATTGAAAAAATTTCTATGTTTTACCATCATTGGGGTCGAATAATAAAGAATAGATTCCCTCTATTGATGATTCACAAGTGTTCCATGAACCAATGAATGTCACTGTGGAATCTATAGGTGCTAGCATGACTAATCCTAATTCACATATCATTATATATTGATCACCCTAAGAAAAAATCAAGGGAATCATTATCTTCAGTCTTTCTAGACTTGAGAGTGGTGGTGGGAGAGGATCTTTCCTTGTTATTGAGAGTGTTCTTGGAGAGGGAGATCTCTAGGGCTTTGATAGGATTCACTTCAGATATCATTTTGAGAAACAAAAATGAATTTTCTCTCATAAAATAATATAATTGGGTTTATATATGGCTAGGGTTAGAAAATAATAATTTCACATGCCCATTATTATTTCCATAATTCATATGGAACCCCATGTGTATAATAATTATAACATTATTATTATTTCTTGATATACTCTATACTCACAAATTAAAATAAATATTATTTATTCAAATAATATTAAATATATATAATTTCTCACCAGGCCATTAAACCTAGTCCTCTATTACTTCATAATATTTAGCAGGCCTGGAATAATGACTATTTGTTTAATAAATAAAAATCACTTCATTATTCTTCAATAAATAAAAAAATATTATATTCAATAAATAGAAAATAAATATTTATTAAGTAATATAATCACATAATATTCTCTCGAATAACTGGTGATTGAATGTGTGTGATCAATAAAATATGACTAATTTGTAAACAATGTGTGGGGATAATATTCATTCAAATTTCTAAATAATAAATAATAATATATTAGTTAACTGAGATTCTTTATACACTTATTGTGTGACCCTATAGGCCTCTTTTTCAGTGGAATTAAGAAAAGTAAGATAAAGTGAACTGTTAGAAACTAGAAACACACCAAGGAAGCCTTATAGAATGAATTTAAAACTAAAATGACATAATACCCTATATGAATGATTACTATGTAATATAAGAAATTTATTTAAATATCTCTAATAAATCATGTTGCATGCTGGGGGAATCATCCTGTGTGCTCAATGTCTATTTAATTGACTTTTGGAAAATCAATCATTCCTATAGAACACCATGTCCATGGATTTAATTTGTCTATATAATTTTTATAAATGGCAAAATATATCAACATTCATTAAGGAACAACAGGGAAAAATCCTTTCTCTCATTATTCATTATTGAAATATTATTCATGACACACCTAATGTATCCTACCTCACAACAAAAATATTTCATCACAGTTTTCATCAATACATCAAATTAAAAGACTTATAATAATCATTATTTATAAAATTAATTTAACACCCCAATATCTCATATTAAGTTATCTCATTAAAGTAATTTAATAGCCTGCGCTACACGTAACACCAAGTTCGAGCGCACCACAACATTATCAAACTAGCCATTAAAAAAGAAGTTATAAATAGTATTAACTACATTTTGAATATTATATACTCTATATAATTTTTACAACCATATTATCTATTTCTTAGGCATAATATAAGAACAAATTCATTTTGTTTCAGATAAAATAAGTATTTTTCAAAAAATGAAATTTTACAGCCTTTTAATGTCGAACCCTTTTTAAATACAATATTTGATACTTTTATATATTCAATTTGACAAAATAAACTTCTTCTTTAGAATTGGGACATATAAATATAGTTTCTATAAATTTTTGGTGTTTTTATGATAACTTTTATATTTGGGTGAAAAGTGAAAATTACTAAATTTTAACTGAAAACAACTTTTTTAATCAAAATAATTTATAGTGTTTAATTATACATTTGAATGGTTTGGAAGAATAATTAGATTATATTTTTATCATTTAATACAATTTTTTTCATTATTAGTAATTTCACATTTAAATTTGACATAAACACATGTCAATCTTTTGATAGTTTTTACTTTTTTAAAAACCCGTTTTTTGACTTGAAAACGAAAATAAAATTTAAATTAATAAACGAAACTTTTATCTTTTGAATTTGGTAAAATAGAATCTATTTTTTAATTCATAATATCAAAATTATCTTAGGGTGAATTTTTGGTATTTTTCTAAAAACATTCAATTTTTGATGAATGGTGAAAAATACTAAGTTATTGTTTAAAACTGACTTTTTATTTAAATAATTATTTATTTTCTTTAAATTTATTTTAGGTAAAAATAGATACCTAATACTTATATGAGTTCAATGTAATTCATTGGTGTCATTTTATAATAAGTTTAGATACATAAAAATTTTATCGAACTTTTTACCGTCTTTTACCAACTTTCTAGGAGCATTTGAAAATTTGAATAAAACTAAATTTTTCTGCTTCTATGAGTTAAATTTCAAAAATAAAAGAGAAAAGGTTAATATTATTATGTAAAATGTGTTTCAATAAGATGATTTTTTTGGTGAATAGTAACTTTTGACTTTTATTTACCACGATAAAAAGTGAATAGGGTAATTAAGGGTAAAAATGATATTACAATTACCCTAAAACATGTCCTAATTCTATTGGATTAGTATAATTCGACCAAAAATAACATTAGGAATAAAATATAATCCTTTAGGTCCCATTGTATTAGATTAAAAAATTTATTATTTTTTAATTTAAAGAAGAGTTAAATGTGTTAAATTCAAGTTTTCATAACCAAATCATTTTTAATATTGGGTTATACAAAAGGTAAATTTTACTATAAATATGCATTATAAAGATAAAAGTATTTCCTAAATAATCGTATTTTATTTATAATTTTCAAAAATTCAATAATTAAATTTATTTATGACACAATGATGATGCAGTAATCACCTTATTAATAAAAGAATAAAATAATTGATATTATAAATACCCAAATAAATGTAATTTGAGACTTTTGATAAATTCTAATAATTTTATTGGTTAATATGAAATTTTAGGGTTTATTCAATCAATATTTTTTGAAGTAATCATGATGTTATGAGTTAAAAAAAACAAAAAAAAATAGTTTTAAAATTGACATAAAATAGTATTTAAAACAAAAACTATATTATTGGTTAATATAATATTCTTAAAATTCTATGGTTCTGCCAAAGGGCTTAAATAATATGATATATGTCATTAATGAACCACTTTAGGTTCTCTTTGAAGTTAAGAGTAAGTTTATTAACCTTATATTGTAAGAATACCAGAAGACACAGTAAAAGTTAAACTATTTAATTAAGAGTTAAATAAAAAAGATATCGTTAAAATGGTAACCTAAACCTATCTAAAACCTTTTGGTTGAGAGGATTTAGAACCATAACCACCTAATACTCTAAATAAATTCATTTGGAGCCATTATAAACCAAATATGATTGAATAATAAATTAATTCTTTAACCTTTTCCTAAAGTGCCCCTCACCCCTCTTATAAAAGGGCACTTACCCTTCTCTCAAAATCACACCTCTAAAGACAATTTTCTTAGCCAAACCCTGCCCAGATATCCTCCCAAATTTACTCCCTTCATCCTAGATTCCTTCATTTGGTCATAAATCCAACCTAATGAGCCCTTTTTATGAAGTCAAAAGGAATAACCCAAAGAAGAAGTAAATATTTCATCACCGTTTTCAAGTTCTTTTCTTCTTCCACTTACTCTTTCTTTGTTGTTTACATTATAAAAAACTAACTCCAGAATCTTTTATATACTGTTATGTTATTATAAATATGGCACATCCATATTCAGTGTTTTTCCATCCTATGAATGACATATCACCATACGTGTGTACGTACAGCTTACCGTCTCCATGTCGTGGTGTAGTTGTTATTCAATACATTATTATTTGAAAGGGTATAATAATGATATATAATTGATGTATATAATAAATATAACATGATAATTATTATATATATAAGATATAAAATCAAATTAATTATGATTTTAATATCAAAAAAGTGGTATTGTCGCTCGTTCGTAGGTATGGATTACCGTCTCCACGACGCGATGAGATTCATTTCCACGTTCATCGTTCAACGATGATTATAAAAATATATATTATTAATAAGTATGTAATATATGACATAATAATGCTACTGGAGATATATATATATATATAAACTTACATATATCTTATTCACTTACTTCCTTTCAATACGATATGAAAACAGAAACATCGTTTATGCGTACGTACAGCCTACTGTCTCCATAAACGGTGCCTTCCATTTCATCTATCTATATATTATAAATATTTATATTATAAATATATATATGATATATAAATCAATGTTTATATTCTGGATTTATTTAAATCATGATCTTAATGATACGATCAAGAATAACAAGTTAAAACACGTAGGATAAACACAGCGAATATTACCCGAAATGTTAATTTAACATGGAAATACTTATTAAATGGGTAGTATAAAGTCATAAATGAATCATGTATGATATAATAAATATGAATATGGTTTTGTTATAATTTAATAACATACTATGTTCATTATACAGAAGGTTAAATGTACCCTTGACTAAAGGAATGTGTAAGGTAAGGGTTAATTCTACAATTTTTCATTATCTGAGGTTGTTTATATGTAATTATCTACTGGGACCTATTTATCACCCACATCTAGGTTTCTTAAAAATATATTTCAAAACATTTTTACTATTTACTAGACTATGGGTTAGATTCATTTATACCCTTGTTTTAATTTTTATAAAATGGTTTGAAAGGAATCTTTTTGTCGTTTTCCAAACAAGGTACCTTATGACCTTTTCGACAAAATTAAGGTAATAAATTTTTTTTTAACTTATACAGAAGGTGAAAATATTTTCCACCATTATAACAACGTCAAATAATCCCTTACAATATTATAAGAATATTTTCAAAATAAATGTTTTCTTTTATAATTATGTAAATTTAAATTATTTCAAAAAAATAAAGAGATATTTCACTCAAATAGTTTTGATTTCATCTATGTCAACATCTTTTTATGGATATTATATACTTGTTTGAAGTAAATTAATTATGATACAAATCATCCATATTGTATTGAATGTTTTGTGATATGTTTGATTGTGGATGTGTTATTTTTATACCATTCACAGTTTATGGTTAATGTATTGACATTTAGTATGTGATTTTTAATACGAATGTTTATGTTATATTTCAACAATTTCATATGAGGAATGTATTGGACATATTAAGTGACGAGTGAACACCTCTATAGCTCCTCGATGCATCAGTAGGTCTCATGAGACAACTAGACATGGAATTGGCTGAGGCCTTTCCCAATTTGATATATGGTTTTGGCCAAGGCCTTAATCATTTTTAGACATCTTGGATTAAGCCTTGAAAAAATGTTTCATAATGTCTGGAATAATACATTCCTTCATTTTAAAAACAATATTGACGGTTCATGTGGTTATTAGACTAGTATAATACCCATGACTATGTTTTATTATGGCATTATTTACTCAGCTCATATTTCTTCCATAATGTTTTCATGTTTATTTTATGTAAAGGAATGTGTTTTGAATTATTCACCATGCCAATTGTTTATGTTGTCATCCACTAAATGTTTTACCCTTACTGGGCATCTGATCTCACCCCTATCTTATGTTTTATTTTCCCAGGATTTTCAAAAAGTGTATTATGATTGATATGAAGGGTTAACCTAAAAGGGAATAATGGTATTCTCAAAGAACTATCTATGTTGTATATTATGTTTGAAATTGTAATGGGAAGTTGATGTATGTATTATATTTCCAAGACTGCTAAACTGTTCGGTACTTCGAGACTTGGTTCCTTGTAATCATGCCAAGGTATTAAAATAATGCACCGACTCTGGGTAACTGGGGTCGGGGCATTACAGTTGGTATCAGATGGAGGTTTAGTAATAACCATGGAACCTAGATTTAGATAAACTCTGATCAGATCACATTACCCTAAGATAGAATTTGAGGATTAGTATCGAATAAATTCCTAGAATATTTGCAATGTAGAGATTTTTTTATTTTTCCAAGAAAATACAGCCCTGTCTGGATACAGGAAGGTAGAGGCGGCTCTGCCATAGATGTACCTAGGTGTAAAACCCGAAAACACTGGTTTGAGCTATACTCGAATAGGAACTGGTGTAAGACAACAGGGCTTACTGAACTCTTGGTTATGACACTCTCAAGGGATACGCTTAGGATAATTCTCATTTTCTTTTCAAATCATTATGAAGGATTTATGAGTATATACCTCCTCAAAGAAAATATTTTTTTATGATTACGGATTATATACCTAAAGTATTCAATTTATGTTATGTATTTTACAAGTTTGGAATTATTCATTGCGATTCATAAACTGACCTAGTGTATGCCATTGTATAGAAATGGCGCCTAGTAGAAGGAATGAGAACTCCAACAATACGTACGATCCCAAGAGTAAGAAGGATCATATCATTCATGGTATTAAGCCAACATTTAGAAGGTAAATTGTCTCCCATGTATTCTCAACATATGAAGAAATAATATCATGTGTTAATAAGATAATTAAATAATTTTATGAGTCTTATGGATTCAAAGGGAAGAAAGAGAAGAAAAGGGCGGTAGATAGAAAGATGGATAAAGGGAAGCGGGGAAAGAATGATTTTTCCATATGTGATAAATGTGGAAAGAATCACCTTGGTAAATTCTTGAAGGGAATGAATGTTTGTTATAAGTGTGTAGAAAAAGGACACCAAGTACGTGATTTCAAGGGTAAAAAAAGGTTTCAAATGTAAAATTCTTCATCTGCAAGGTGTTAGGAAACTGCGGGAATCAATGTCCCAGTCATCAGAGTATACCGAAAATGATGCTATTGGATAATAATCAAGTTATGATACTACCTTAGATGAAGAGGAATGAATAGTGTTCTTATGTTATTATTATAGAATTATTTCATTTGAGTGTTGTATCGACAATATACTGGTTATATGAATTTTGGAGATAAATAAGGATTGAATTGCAGTACTATATTATTGAGAATTTGAGATTATATGGTTTTAAGAAAAGTAATTTAATAGAAAGTTACACTTTTTGGAAAGTACATGGTTAAAAGAAATGTAATCCTTAATATGGTCCCGTTAATGAGGTAGTGATTTTGGAATAGGAGATGGTGGATTTGGATAAATTATAGTGGATTTTCTAGACTTCTTTGAAACTGATTAATAGTTTGTTTATTTCATCATTTTTAGAATATTCCAAATTTTTGGATATAAGCAATATATCCGGTATTCTATAAAGAATAAGGGAGAATGAATGTAATCAATGATGTTTTATGTTAATTCATGGTGTTATCATGTTTTAAAAGAATATATGATGAAGGTGTTCACATGTTATTACATGGATAAAAGGATCTTCATTGTGCTTAACTTCCTTATAAATTTTGGATTGTGGGTTTGGATAGAAGTATATTGGATAATTTTAAAGGTTGGAATGGATTAAGATTGAAATTGGATACTATTGTTAAGGTTATTTTTGGATTGTTATAAAAAGGACAACGCACATGTTGGGTGAAAACCAGTCGCGTCCGGTAAGGCCGCTAGACTTGAACCCACAAATGAAGGGAGATAAGGGTGCATCAGCTACCACTCGCCTACGTGATGTCCAAGATTGTATAATGTAATTTATTTTTTTGAAACTTCTGATAGGTGAATTATAAATTCATTTTTTTGGAACCCTACACGGTTAAGAGAAATAGAATATTTTTGAATTCTATTATCTTTTGGAGTGAAAGATCAGTTTGTGGTAGGAATTAGTTGAAGGATGATACCCTAATTGCCAAGTGTGTGTATATATATATATATATTCCTCTTATTAAGTGAATTAATTAATTCTTAAACATTAGGGAAGTTATATTAAAACCAAAAATGTGTTATCCTAAAACCTTATGTTTTGTTGAACTGATGATATTTTAAATCACCATATATTGAGGGCTTTGAGGCCATCAATTTTACAATTGTTTGTGATTGATGACCTCAATCACTCCCTATAAATATTTATGTTTTTCTCCAATTATGAGTCTCTAATTTCCACCAATGTTCTCCTAATCAAGATCATAATTTGGTGGTGACCCTTTTGTTTCTCTTTCCCTCTTATTAAGACTATATTTTAGTAACCCAATTTTTGATGTGGGTTTTACACAAAGGTACTTCACTATTTTTAACCTTTTATTTTCGAAGAAAATTTTCAAATTGAGAGGAATAAATTTATTTAAGGAGGGTAGTATGTAACACCCCAATATTTTATAGTATGTTTTCTCATTAAAGTAATTTAATAGCTTGTGCTACACAAAACAAAGAGTTCAAGCGCACCACAACATTGTCGAATTAACCGTTCAAAAAGAAGTTATAAATAGTATTAACTAAATTATGAATCTTATATACTCTATATAATTTTAACATCTATATTATGTGTTTATTAGACATAATATTTGAACAACTTCATTTTTTCAGATAAAAGAAGTATTTTTTAACAAATATAATTTTACAGCCTTTTAATGGAGAACCCTTTTTAAATCCAATATTTGAAACTTTTATATATTCAATTTGAAAAAATAAACTTCTTATTTATAATTGGGACATAAAAATTTAGTTTCGATAAGTTTATGATTTTTTTCTTAAAACTTTCATATTTGGGTGAATAGTGAAAATTACTAAATTTTAACAGAAAAAACTTTTTTAATAAAAATAATTTATAGTGTTGAATTATAAATTTTAATGTTTTGGAAGTATAATTAAATTATATTTTTATCATTTAATACAATTTTTTTCATTATCAGTAATTTCAAATTTAAATTTGACATAAAAACATGTCAATCTTTTGATAGTTTTTAATTTTTTAAAATCCTGTTTTTTTTGTTTTGACAATAGGAATTAATTTTAAATTAATAAATGAAACTTCTATGTTTTTAATTTGGTTATGTAGAATTAATTTTTAATTTGGAATATTAAAATTATCTTAGGGTAAATTTTTGGTATTTTTCTAAAAACATTAATTTTTTAATGAATACTGAAAAACACTGAGTTATTGTTTAAAATCGAATTTTTATTTACATAATGATTTATTTTATTTAAATTTATTTTACGTCAAAATATATACATAATAACTATATGAGTTCAATGTAATTAATTGGATTAATTTTATAATAAGTTTAGATATATAAAAAATTTATTGAAATTTTTACCGTCTTTTACCCACCTCCTAGGAGCATTTGCAAATTTGCATAAAAAATAATTTTACTACTTCTGTGAGTTGAATTTAAAAAATCCAAGAGAAATAGTTAATATTAGTAATTAAAATGGGTTTCAATAAGATGAAAATTATTTTTTGTGAATAGTAACTTTTGACTTTTATTTACAACGGTTAAAATTAAATAGGGTAATTAAGGGTAAAATGATATTACAATTACCCTAACACATGTTTTAATTCTATTGGATAAGTATAATTCAACCAAAAACAACCTTAGGAATAAAATAAGATCCTTTAGGTCCACTTGGATTAGATTAGGACATTTATTATTATTTAATTTAAAGAAGAGTTAAAAGTATGAAATTCATGTTTTTATAACAAAAACATTTTTAATATAGGGGTATACATAAGGAAAATTTGACTATAAGTATGAATTAAAAATATAAAAATATTTCCTACATGATGGTATTTTATTTATAATTTTTATACATTAAATAATTAAATTTATTTTTGACACAATGATGATGCAGTAATCACCTTATTAATAAAGGAATAAAATAGTTGATATTATAAATAGACAAATAAATTTAATTTAAGACTTGATAAATTATACTAATTTTATAGGTTAATATTACATTTTAGGGTTTATTCAATCATTTTTTTGAAGTAATCATGCTGTTATGATTTTAACAACAAACAAATACCAAATAGTGTCAAAATTGACATAAAATAGTTGTTAAAAAAACTATATTATTGTTTGATATAATATTCCTAAAAATATAGGGTTCCACAAAAGAGCTTAAATAATATTATATATGTAATTAATGAACCACTTGAGGTTCTCTTGGAAGTTTTGAGTATGTTTACTAACCATATAGTGCAAGAGTACAAGAGGACACAATAAAGGTTAAAATATTTAACTAAGAGTTAAATCTAAATGATACGGTTAAAATTGTAACCTAAACTTGTCTAAAACCTATTAGTTGAGATTATTTCGACCCATAAAGACCTATTTCTCTAAATAAATTCATTTGGATCCATTATAAACAGAATATGATTGAATAATAAATTAATACTTTATTCTTTTCCAAAAGTGCCCCTCACCCCTCTTATAAAAGGGATCTTCCCCTTCTCTCAAAATCACACCCCCAAAGACATTTGGATCAGCCAAAAACTTCCCAAATGTCATCCCAACTTTACTCCCTTAATCCTAGAGCCCTTTTTGTGGACATAAAGCCAACCTAAGGATCCGTTTTGATCAAGTCAAAAGGAAGAACCCAAAGAAGAGGTAAATATTTCATCACCTCTTTAAAGTTAATTTCTTCTTCCACTTCCTCTTTCTTTGTTTTTTCCATTATAAAATAATATCTACAATATCTTCTATATACTATGATGTTATTATAAATATGTTACAACCATATTTATTATTCTATCCACCATTTTAATGACATATCACTATACGTGCGTACGTACGGCTTACCGTCTCAACGTCGTGTTGTAGTTGTTATTCAACACATTATTATTTGGAAGTGTATAAAAATGTTGTATAATTGATTTAATTATAAATATAAAATCATAATGATTCTTTATATATGGCATAACATTAAATTATATATGATTTTAATATCAAAAGAATGATATTGTCACCCGTGCGTACGTACAGATTACCGTCTCCACGATGCGATGAGATTCATTTCCACGTTCACCATTCAACGATGATTATAAAAATATATATTATTAATAAGTATGTAATATATGACATAATAATTCTACTGGATATATATATATATATATATTTTTATATATATAATTACATATATCTTATTCACTTACTTCCATTCAATACGACATGAAAACAGAAACACTGTTTATGCATACATACGACCCACCATCTCCATAAACGGTGCCTTCCATTTCATATATCTATTTATTATAAAAAATTATATATATATATATATATATGATATATAAATCAAGGTTTATATTCTTGAAGTATGTAAATAATGATCTAAATGATACGATCAAGAATAACAAGTTAAAACACATACGATAAAGAAAGCTATTATTATCTGAAATGTTAATTTAACATGGAAATCCTTATTAAATGGGTTGTATAAAGTCATAAATGAATCATTTATGATATAATAAATATTAATATGGTTCTGGTATAATTTAATAACATATTATGGTCATTATAGAGGAGGTTAAATGTACCCTCGACCAATAGAAAGTGCAAGGTAATGGTTAATTCTACAATCTCTTCATTATCCGAGGTTAATTATACGTAATTATCTAAGGGGACCTCTTTATCATCCACATCCATGTTTCTTAAAAATGTATTCCAATTTTTTTTTACTATTTACTAGACTATGGGTTAAACTCATTTATTCCCTTCTTTAAATTTTTATAAAATTGTTTTAAATGAGTCTTTTTGTCATTTTCAAAACAAGGTACATTATGGCCTTTTCGACAAAATTAAGGTAATAATATTTTATTAACTTATACGGAGGGTGTAACTATTTAATACTATTACAATATCATAAAATACCCCCTTAAAATATTATAATAATATTATCAAAATAAGTGTTTTCTTTTATAATTATGTAACTTTAAATGATTTTAAAAAAAAAAGAAAGAGATATTTCTCATAAATAGTTTTGATTTCATCTATGTCAACATCCTTTGATGGATTTTATACTCGTTCTAAGTAGATTCATTAGGATAAAAATCATACATATTTTATTAAAGGTTTTGTGATATGTTTTACTATGGATTTGTTATTTTTATACCATTCCTGGTTTATGATTAAAGTATTGACATCTCATATGCTAGTTTATTACAAATGTTTATGTTATATTTCATTATTTTCATATGAGGAATGTATTAGACTTAGTAAGTGATGGGTGGAGCCTACTATATCTCCTCGATGCATCGGTAGGTCTCATGAGACAACTAGATGTGGAATTGGCCCAGGCCTTTACCAAATTGATATATGTTTTTGGCTGAGGCCATAATCATTTTTAGATGGCTTGGCTGAGGCCTTGACAAAATGTTTCAGAATGTCTGGAATTGTACATTCCCTTATTATGAAAATAATATTAATTGTTCACGTGGTTATTCGACTAGTAGAATACAATTGACTATGTTTTATTATGGAATTATTTACTCAGCTCATATTTCTTCCATAAAGTGTTCATATTTATTATTTATAAAGGAATGTGTTTTTAATTATTCATCATGCCTATTATTTATGTTATCTTCCCCTAAATTGTTTACCCTTACTAAGCATCTGAGATCACCCCTTTCTAATGTTTTATTTCCCAAGATTTCTAATAAGTGAATTATGATTGATATGAAAGGTTAACCTAAAAGTGAATAATGGAATTATAAAAGAACTATCTATGTTGTATATTATGTTTAAAATTGTAATGTGAAGTTTATGTATGTAATCTATTTCCAAGACTGCTAAACTGATCGGTCCTTCGGGACTTGATTCATTGCAATAATGCCAATGTATTAAAATAATGCACCAAATCTGGGTAACTAGGATTGAGGCATTACAATTAAAGTCCAAGGATCAATAAACATTTCCATAGATAGGAACAGACAATGATGCATATAAATGCTGATTTCATACCAGTGGGTCTCATTATCATAATATCCTACACTAGATATTATCAATCATATACACTATGGTATGGTGCCACCAAGTAATAATATTCTCTACCTCTGATATCATGTATGATTTGTATCCCCCATATTATTTCATTTATCAATAGAACATATATTTAATAATACATTTTTAGAACTTCTGGGTTCTCATCATAGTGTTAAACTGCTATGACCTTTCAGTGTGACAACTACTATTAACACATTATTACATACTATTTCACATAAAAGAACAATGATAATATAATAATTTTATTAATATTAAATAAAATGAGTAAATGTTATCATAAACTACACATAATTTCGTTCTAGGGAACTAACTCTAACTGAATTCCACTTTCACTACAGCTAACTTCTAATAACATTAAGTTCATTGTATCTCACATGATACTCACACTTCTTTTGAGATAGGCCTTTAGTCAAGGGGTATTCCATTTTTATTATGATGAAAACATTCTTACTACAACTTCCCCCCTTTAAAAAAATCCCTCAAGATGAAATTCTTCTAGAGTAAGTGATTTATCTATTTGTGTTACCTTAACTCTTTTTCAAGTGCTATTTCTATAGTACTATCATAACATAATGTGATAGGGTATTTAATTCAAGGTACCACATGAATGTCTTGGAAAACTTTTTTCATCCAAATGGGTTCCTTGGAAACATTATAAGTCATTATATACTCATATTCCACTATAAAATTAGTGACAATCAGCTACTTTGAACCCTTCTTGCTCAGAGCTCCTCTATTGAGACATAAAATATATCCTAACTGTGAATTAATATCATAATGATATATTTGAAAACTAACATTAGTTTAAACCTAGATGACGAACTCCTCATCTCCTCTATACAATATGAAAATATCCTTAATTCTTATTAAATAATTAAGGATAGCCTTAATAACATATCAAAGTTATTGTCCTAGATTAACTTGATATCTACATACCATGCTCATTGAATTGTGAATTTCTATTCTATTACATAACATGAAATACATGATTAATCCTATCACTACATCATATGTGATCTTACTCATTCTATCTTTCTCTAGTTGTGTATGAGGCCATATTTTCATAGAAATATGTATACCATGTTACAGTATAACCAATACTCACTTGGATTATTCCAAAAAATTTCTATAATATATAGTAAATCTATATAATTTGACTTAGTATATGTTTTCTCTTGGATCTATCATGAATTATCTTGGTCCTGAGAATATATGATACTTCACCTAATTTCTTCTTAGAGAAAAACTTGTTTAACGAGTCCTTAATAGACTATAATATTGGTATTTCATTTCCAATAAGTAATATTTCATTGATATATACTAAAAGGGTAATGACCATTTTCCCACTAAACCTCTTTCAAACACATGGATCACTTTATTTCTTAATGAAACCAACTTATTTTTTGTCTTCATAGAACCAAAATTTCCCTCACCTTGATGCTTTCTTCAATTCATAAATGGATCTTTGAAACATCCAAATATTTTTTGAATCACCTAGAGTCACAAAACCTTCTAGTTGTGACATATAAACATCTTCTAAAAGGTTCCCATCAAGGAAAGATGTTTTTAATTCCATTATCCAAATCTCATAGTCTTGGAAGGCTCCTATATTAGGTTGAATTTTGATTTATTTAGACATGTAAACTAGTGAAAATGATTCATCATAGTAAATTTATTGATTATATTTAAACCCTTTATCAAAAATCTTTTCTTTATAGGTATTTACTTTACCATCCATGTATTTTTTTCTCTTGAATATTCATTTTCACCCTCTAGACTTTACATTTACTAGAGCATCAACCACAACCCAAATTTATTTTCATACATGGAATCCATTTTAGAATTCATGAATTCTTTCTATCATGTAAATTATGATATCTTTACTTCCTCTTTTTAGAAGAGAGGTTCATCATTGTCAACCAAAATTGAGTCACCATTTTTAATGAATAGAAAACCATATCTCTTTGTTTTTATTACCTCTCTAGTGATCCTATGTAGTACTTATGTTTCAGGATCTACATATCTGTGGGGAATTGTGGAATCCATTTATCATCCAACTATTGTGTATCTTGATCATAAGCTTTATCAAAATCAATCATGATCCCAATATCCTTTTTTTGTTGTTCTCCATGTAAATAAAGACACATTGTTTGGATACAATCACTTTATTGTCTGAAGGGTTTTATATGTTGTATCTCTTTATTTCCATATTATACCCTATAATGATACACATTGTGCCCTGAGGTTATATTTTGTTTCCATTTAAAGTCTTAACAAATGCCTCAAAACCCCATACATATTTATATGATAAACAAAGTTTCCTCCCACTCCATAAATCAAAGGGAATTCCATTTTTTTTTACTTTAGCTCATACTCAGTTCAGTGTGTATGCCTTATTTTGTAATGAAAATCCCCAAAATAATAATCGATGATCTGCATGACTCATTACCAACTTTACAATTTCAAACAAGGTATAGTTCCTCCTTTTAATAACAAAATTCTTCTTATGGTGTGCAAGGTGGGGTGAGTTGAGATAGAATCCAAAACCCTCATACAAATTTGATGAACTCTTGGTTAAGATATTCACCAACTTGATCCAATCAAATATTATTTATTTTCATTTAAAGTTGATTCTCTAGTTCATTATTGAGTTATTTGAATTTATCAAAGGAATCAAACTTATACCTGGTCAAGTAAACATAGCCATATCTATGCAAATCTTCAGTAAAATTAAAAAAGTAAGAATACCAAACTATATTTTCTATTGGAAATTGTCCATACACATCCGCATGTTCCAATATTAAAATATCTGTCACCCTTTAAATTTATCCATAGAATGACAATTATTTCATTTTTTCTTATAAACTTGAATTAAATCTGTTAAGGAGTTTTATCTCAAAATAGTCTAAATAACCAAGTTGATAGATCCTTTTCAAATTCTTATCATTTACATGACCAAGATGGTGATTCCATTGGTGGGTGTTAAATGAGTCATTTGAACATGATTGGTTATGTAATTCTAATAATTGGTTTTCATAATTTAATAGATAAAGAATATTATTTAAATGCTTCATACCCTAAAAAACGATGTATTTTATAAATGAAACAAAATTTATTTTCAAACATGAAAATAAAACCACCTAAAACTAGGAATGATCCACAAATTATGTTCCTAGAAACAATTAGTACATAATAAAAATCCATCATTCTAGTTGAAAATGAAAGGTGTTATTCTGAAATGGCTAGAGCACCCAGCCTCATGCCATTGATAGCTCAATAATTCATCTCTCCTCTATAAATATTTCAAAATCTACTTGGTTACTGTATTTGGATACAAATGTGAGCACCACAAAATATTTATAATACCCATGTGTATATGTTTAAAGATTACACTCAATAACAGCCTCTCCTTTAGATTCCAATTAATTCTAGGTGCAGTTCCTATTCTAGTGGCCCTTATTTGCACATGAAAAACATACTGTTTCCTTTTCCATTCCCTACCTCTCTATCTTCATCTTTGTGGAAGTATTAGGTTTAGGAACTAGAACTTTTATGAGTCTTGTTTCCCTTCTCTTTGTTATTCGTTTTCATATTCACCATAAAGACTATGAGTTTATCCTACCCTACATCCTTATCCACATGTTTTATCATATTAAGAAGTTATAAAATAATCTTCTCATTATTTCACATGTTATAATTTATAATAAAATTTGAGTAGGCATTAGGTAGTGGGGAAATTATGAGATATGTGTGAAAATAATCTAGGAATTTAATCCCAATTATATATAATCATTCAATGTAGAAAATAATCTTTATTACATGATAGAAAACTAGTGGTGACCCTCTATGATTAGCTGTAAATAATTAATTAGAGTTCACATATATCTATTTTCTTTCCTTCTCTTAATAGAGATCCCAAATACGAGACACCATACTATATGAATCAACGTCCTCATGTTGCTTCGGAATCCCATTGGTCATGGATGATAACATGAAACACTAAACATATATAGAATAATTAAAATGTTTTATATAGAGATATTACTCTTCCTCACTACCATAATTACTAGGAATATCAGGAATAATTTCTTCCATCAAATTCAATGTCCTTTTATGGCATAGGATAATAAGTGAATGACTTTTAATTCTAGGAAATTTGTGTACGCGAGAAGGTTATCCTTCTAAAGTGTGTATTTTAGTGATATGATTGAATTAATTTTTATTACTTTCTATAAAAATACTATGAAATATGTTTTATTACTTTATTTGATAATATTTATCCAACAAAAAAATGTTATATTTATTAATCTCCCACTATTTTATTGAAACCCAATAACCCTCACCATTGGATTGAAAATATCCAATTTCTTGGACATTATAGTGGAAATGATCCATATTCCCCTTATCATCACCATGAAATTTGGATAGTCAAGAAATTTTATGGGTTTTAGGGATGAATTACAAATACTAATGGCACTAAATCATAGTTCCCTAATCTGTTGAGTGGACTCACCAATCCTGAAATCCTTATATTGGATTTACTCAACCTATTCCACCTAGTTACACCATGTCATGATTGGAAAGTCAACCCTTGAAATGAAATAAGATAAGTGAGCCTAAAATTTCATGTTATAAATCCCCAATAATTGAAATCATCCCAACATTAGCTTATCAAGCACTCTGAACTATGGATTGATTATAACTAAAGAGGTTGAAGGATATACTAACTTAATATAAATAATTGAGGGATTTTATCTTTTATGCATAAATTTACTATTATTAACTTTATTATATAATTTTTAATATTAATTTGGTTTACATAATTCATTAACTATGTTTAGATAATATTATACACAAGTAAAATTATTTTAGTTCAATCTTGCATGCTTGTTAATTCATTAATTCATGTGATCATGAAAAAATTCCATAGTGAAATAACCATGGTACTTGATAGAAATAAAAAAATAAAGTGGAATGATCATGAAATTTTACTAATGGTCAGTTTATCTATAATATGGTAAACTAACCATAGAACTAGGGGGAAAACATCTTGAACCAATTGTGGTCTGCGTTGCAGCTTTCCACTAGTCCACCTACGTATATCTCTTAGAGTGGTTTCACTGCAATTGAAAAATTGAACCGCCTCCTATAGCTTGGTAGCTCCATCCATTACAAATTATTTTACTAAAATGAAGATGAGGGAACCCAGGGATTGGTAAATGGGTTTACATAAATTAATCCATGGGTGCATAGTCCCTTATTTAATGAGATGAGATATGACACACTAGACAACAATTTAATTTAGTAATAAATTAAATGAAACCAATGACATACAAAGACTTGGTATATGATTGTGGTCATCCACATGTAATAGAGGATTTACATATTTAATAAAATTAACATTCGTATATAATCATTTTTATTTTTGGTAAATGACACTCAAATCAATTAATTATCTTCTCTAATTAATCAATTATTTTATGTTAATTCTCATTCAAATTTTCATGATATTCTTATTAATAATAATTTTAATCAAATTAAATAAATTTACTTAAAATTAACAATGTATAGAAATGTAACTTTGAGGATACATGGTGAGTACCCATCCAAACTACCAAATGTGTATTATAATTGTACACTATTTACTCATGTGACATGTGGAATTCAGGAAATATCATGTATTTTCATGGAATTTACTATAAGATTAATAACCACATGGAACACATGGAATTTACATAGAATGTAATGATTCAATGCGTGTGGATTATTAAATGTAATATAAAGTACACATGATATGAAGATCGAAACATTATGCATAAATTACTTAGAAATTTATACATATATAATATATAATATGGAATGTACTATCAACTTAATGACCACATGGAACACATTTTGATAAGGTTTGAATATTATTTGAATATTATTTTCAATTCATTATAATTTTTAAAAAATACATTTTATGAACATTTAGGCTACATTACTTGTATTATTCTCATTGTATCCACATCACACTATGGACTTGTCTTGTAACCATTCCTTGGAAAATTTTGGAGTACACACTGTATACATGGGATACCTAACAAGTGGTATTCATGTTACATGGTCACCAATCATGTAGTCTATAGAGGATACATAAACCATTTATGACTAAGGGACTACACATCTTGTATAGAAGTTACATGATGTATACTATGGATGAATGTGTGCTATTATGGCCTAATCAATACATGGTATATAATTAAATTCACCATGTGATATAAATTCAAATGGTTTAAATGAATTTTAATTTAATTCCTGGTTCATTAATCATGATTACATGGAGTGTACCTCAAAGTTACACATTATGTACTCTTGTGTTATTTGGATAGACTCCTCATCACCTCCAGATGATATATTCAAGTTTATTTCATTAATAAATTTAATTTATTTGATTATTTTTATTAGAAATGTAGAGGAATAAAGAAGATATCACAATTAATTTTAGATAACGATTAAATTATAATTGAAAACTAATAGAAAATTCTATAAATCAATCAATAATTTTTAAATAATTATAAAACCCATCTGATACCACTTGAAGGTTCTACGAATAGTATAATCATCATATAGGGAATTACAAAAATTTATTTTTCTTATGATGATAAATACCATGATAAATTTATTTTAATCAATGAATAAATAAAATAGATAAAAATTTGAACCAAAGTGTAGGATCAACACAGATTATTTATAATCAATTTTAATAGAAAAATAAATACCATGAAATAAATTATTTCTTCTTTGATGGATATGACAACATCTATACAATGTACCATCATGGAATTATAGGAATCAAGAATATATTCCCTCATGTTATGATCCACACATGTTCCAAAAACCTCTGGACATCGTCGTAGGAATCTCTAGGTGCTAGCATGAATAATCCTAATTCTTGGATCATTTGCCTTTGATCACCCTATGAACTACTTCAAGGAAGGGTTATCTATGATCTTTCTATACGTGAAAATGATTATAGAATATGGTCACTCTCCATTATTGTGGTTGTTCTTGGAGTGGGTGATGTCTAGAGATTTGAGAGGATGATCTACAGACTACATTGTGCACAAGAAAAATGAATTATCTTTCATAAAAAAATATAATAATTTTGTTTATATAATATTAGGTTTAGAAAAATAATAATTTCACTTTCACCCTTTTTTATTTTTATAATCCTTGTAAAACCCCATGTTAATAATAATTGCATAATTATTATTTATTTAAATCCATTAAACTAGTGAATTAAATTAAATATTATTTATTCAAATAACATTTAAAATGTATTATTTCTCACAGGAAAATTAAACTTTATCTACCATTCCACCATAAAATTTATCGATTCTTGAATAAAGAATATTTATTTAAAAAATAAAAAACCCTACATTTTTCTCTGATAAATAAATATAAATTATATTCATGAAATAAAAAATTAATATTTGTAAAATATTCTTATCAGATAATATTCTCTTGAATAACTGGTGATGGGATATATGAGATAAAGAAAACATTAATAATTATTCAAAAATATGTGAGAATAATATTTATTCAATCTGTTAAATAATATGTAATAATATATTATTTAACCGATATTCTAGAAACATATAGTATGCGACCCTCTAGGCCACTTTCTCAGCGACATTAGGTGAAACATCCTAAAATACAAGGTTAATATCTAGTTGTAATACAAGGAACGCATAGAGAAATAATTTAATTCCAAAATTTCATAATACCAAATATATATATTTAATATGTAATATAATCCCCTTATCATGATACCTCTAATTAATATATTTACATGCTCGTGCGATTAACCTAGGTACTCAATGTACCTTTCTTTGAGTCTTTGGAAATTGAACTGATCAATAGAACACCATAGAACTAGATTTATTTTTTATATATCATTTCCTTATAAGATCCCAATTTATCAACTTATAATAAACAATATAAGGGCCAAATACATCCTCACATTAATTATTAATGAAATATTACTCGTAATTCACCCAAAATATCTAACCTTGCCTCAAACATATGCAATCATGGTTTTCATCAACACATAAATGTATACCATTTATAATACTCATTAAGAATAATCATAAAGTACAAGGATCAGTAAAAACATCCATAGATAAGAACATCTTGTGACATATATAAATGTTGATTTACTACCAATGGGTCTCGTTCTCATAATATCCTACACTAGATATTACTAAGGGAATAAAACATTAGAAGGTTCTTTAATGTCCTATGAGTCTATACCCCTGATTGCATGTATCATTTTTCCCTCAAATTATTTCATTCAACTATAGAATATATACTTAAAAATATTTTCAAATCACTTATAGGTTCTTATCAAAGTATTGAACTCATATAACCTTCAGGTGTTACAAAGAATCTTTAAGAAATTATCACATATTTTGTTATGTAGAATGAAAATCATGATGTGTGAATAGTATTATAAATATAAAATATAATGAATATATGTTATCATAAGTTACATAGAATTTTTTTATTGGGAACTAAATCCATAATTTATTATATCATTTGATTGAAAAATTTCATAAAGAGTATGAATTTTGGAAACAAGAAGGGGGTTTCCATGATTAATGGAAAATTATTTAACTAGAGGAAAAAAATAATGGTTTGATATATTTTATGACCTAAAATGGAATCTCGTGAAATTTCTATTAATAGTGATCAACATACTAAATTTAGATAAACCTTTGCATAATATTAAAAAATAATATTGATCTTTATAAGAGATTGAATAAGTATTTACTCTCATTCTTTTTTGAGAATAAATTGAAAAGATTTTTGGGTTTCAAAATAATGAACTCCATTTAGGAAAAAACGTGACATTTATGATGGTTATAAGAACTAAAAGGTTGAATACTATAAAATTTTAGGATATTTTGATGATTAAATATAGATCAATAAATGAGTTCTTTATTTGAGTGAAATTTTTTTATCTTAATAAGATGCTTCTAGAAATTATTTCAATTTCAATCATGGTTATGAAGTTGATGAGAATCATACCCAAAATGTTTGATAAAAATTGTTTTTATATATAGGATTAGGACATGGATTTTTTACCATTGAAAAACAAAGAACACTATGATACCTTGTTAGATGAGAAGGCGGAAAACATTGAAGAATAATGGAAAATTTTCAAAAGATAAAACCATTAAATCTTTTAAATTCCCAAATACAATTGGATATAATAGATCTCATGAATAAGAGTTAGATACTTAAGATGAATATATAATATTTAACCCTTTTATATAATTTTCATTATAATTTATGCGAAGAGAAATTTTATGAACAAAGGTAAACATCCTTTTAATTATTTTAATTATAGAGGAATTGGAAACTTTAAAACTTGTTTAACTAATAAGAGTTAATAAGAAGAATACTATGGTTGAATTGAAAAAGGTTAAGTAAGGTGTGAATTGGTTAAAATGGGGGAAAATTTTAAATCAAAGAGAAATGGAAATTTATTGAATTATAGACATTTTATATTAATATATGATATAATATCTTATGAAGAAGATAATGAAAATGAATAGGAAGACTTAGAAGATAAGGGTTCTTATTTTCTGATGGAATAATAAATAATAACACCAAACCCTCTTGAAATTGATATAGAAGTAGTGATGAGGATAGGTAATAAATGGATATACTAATGGAGTTGCAATTGAGAATCTAGATCATAGAATTCATAGAATAAATAAAAAACCTTTTATGGAAAATTCATTTTTGAAGAAGGAAAAACAATCTTTTAATAAGATTCTTGATAGATTAAATGGAAGAAAGAATATTAAAATGGAAGTTTTATTTTAGAAATAATGGAGATATCAATGCTATTATTGAAACAAGTGAAAAAATTATTGAAATCAAAATTTAAATTTTAGAATCTGAGAATGAGGAGTTTGAATTCCTTATGATGAGATCTCTTGAGGTGGAAAATTCATTGAAACGTCTCAATTTTGGATTAATTATTTTCAAGGGGATTAGAGAATGATTTAAATGGGTGGATATTTTTATTTCAACCACAAAGAATCATAGAGATTATCTAGATCATTAAATACCCCAATATTGGAAACCTAATAATGAAAAAAAATTAATGGATATAATTATATAAATAGAATTAAAGATGTAGAATAAATTAAAAATTGTTATACACTCATTGTTTTATCGAATTATTGTACTAAAATTCATAAAAATGTGAGGTGTAAAGAAATAATTAAGTTAAGTATAATAAAAATTTAAAATCCAAGGTTAATGAAAAACATTGAATACATAATAAGTTTAATAAAAATAGAGAATTAAAAATATGATGAAAAAGAAAGAAGTATATTTTATGATTTTTATAAACTAATGAGGATATTTAAATTAAAAGGAAGTTATTTCCACTACATAGTGTATAAAATCATATAATATTTGGGTTTTTTATAATATTTTTTTCATTTAATCAAATATAATCCATTATTTAAGGGGGGGGACTGAGATGAATATAGGATTGGATATATATGATAACATCTACAAAAGAAGATAAAATTGAATATTTTTTTTGATATTTGGGTGGAAAATTGTAGTAGGTGTGATAAAATAGAACATAAATCCAAGAAAAGGACTCCCATTAAAACTATTTTATTTTAATAATAATGAAAATTCTAAATCTACCAAGATAATGAGAGATCATGAGTAGACTATGTTGGTTGAGGCAACTTATATAACTTCAAAACGGTAAAATAATTGGATCTCGGAAAAAATTTACTTATCAAACATGTTTGAAAAAACACCTTAATGGATATTAAAAAATATAATAGTGGAGCTATAAATTTTATAAATGTTAGTTCTTTAAATGTGAAAAGTGTTGGAAGTGCAAAAATCAATGGGAAAAATTTTAAATAAACAGATGTTATCTTTAATAATAGGCTGAAACAAAATATCTTGATTGTTCTTAATGTTTTTGACAATGAAAATGAAATAATGTTTTAAAATAATGGTTTTTTCATTGAAATTTTAAAGGATACCACAATAATTATGAAAGTAAAGTTTAAAATTTGAAATATATTAAAGATTTTCAATAATGAAAACACTTTTTTGCATGAGTGTGAAGGAAGATAATGAGATATGACATACAAAACATGGTAATTTGAGTAAAACAAGATGAGAAATATTTTGAATTAAAAATTTATAAGAAATATAAAATAGTTAAATTGATATAGGATTATTAGTTTTGGTTTGTGTCATAAAGAAAACATAGATAAAAAATAATCACATTCTAGTAGAGATCAGAAGGAAAAGAATAATTGAATTAACACACTTAGATGCTTTTGGAATGAAAAATTAAATTCAACAGATATAAATTATCAATTCATTAATTTTATAGATAATTTTACTTTTATATATTATATTTATCTCATATCGATTAAATAACATGCTCAGGAGATGTTTAACTTTTTTTGGAGATATTTGGAAAATTTGATAGGTCATATTATCAAAATATTTGACATGAGAATTGATTTAATATAATAATGAATAATTTAAATCATATCTTTGTTTATATAGAATAATGAATTATTATATTTATATATACATTCCTTAATAAAATGATGTAGCTAAATTAAATATCTGAAGTGTGGTTAATAAGGGAAGGATCACATTATCAGAGTATGACCCCTCAATGTTATTTTTAATACAAGTCACAATATGTACATTATAAATTCTAAAAAGTTACATACATTATCCTAATTAAATCTACATGATTTATGAAATTTGTTTGTGAATAAGCCAAACATGGACAATTTAAATGTTTTTGAAATCTAATCTTCTATCAAGATGAAAGTAAGGTACTTGAGAAATTTTTATGAATGTAATTATAAATTATTATTTCTTAGATATAGTATAGATACCCTATTCTTTCCTTTTAAGAACATATAATATATAGATAAATATTTAATGGTCCTGGTGCTAAGACATCATGCGATTCTGAGGAACATTTTGCCTATAATTAATTTTATAAAAATATTTAATATATTTTATATTATGAACACGTGATTTATTAAATAAAATTGGATAAATTTTAAACAGATCCTCAAATTAAAAAAAATACCATGATTTAATCTATAATGTCACGTCTACCCAAGGAGTGACCTAGAATTGGTTGGAATTGGACATACCAATAAAGTGACCATTGACAGGTACATTTAAATAAAATTAATAATTAAATTTATTTATTTTATTCAATGACCTTGGCCTACCCTCCCCTATAAATTCACTATTATGATGGATCTCTAGGGTTATCCAAATAAACCTGGAATATTTGAGAGGATTTTCTTCTACCCTCTCACTGGAAGATCAAAATTAGATGATGACATGACTCATGATCCATGAAAATCCTAGTATAATGAATCTATTGACTTCACTTATTCATTGGAGAGTACGTTATTCATCAATGAATTATCCAAATTGAGGTAGCACTTCTAAAATTTTCGATTCTTACCCAATTTTTTAAATAAATTTAGTATGATCAAATCTATCTCTTGATCTGTGTTAAATTAAGCCTCTATATGCACCTATGTATCATTTTTCAATTGATTATTAATTTAATCCTTGTTATTCCATGTTTCTCACCCTAGATATCCTAATTTTTATTCATTGTCCAAGAGCACATGGAAAATGATTTTTAAACATTTTATTTGGTTCATTTCCCCACCCCTTATTTATATTCTTTTCTACTAGCAAACATGGTCATTCTTTGATATTACCGAGAAGGATCAATCCTAATCAAACCCTTGAATTCACAACAGATTCATGTGATATTAATAGATTGGAAATAGGCATATGGATTAGGTTTATTTGAGATATATGAGTGATTCCACTAAGGAATGTAATACCAGTGATGTGATGAGAGATGATTGTAGGTATAATAGAACATGGACTCCTTGTGTAGGCTTCATACAGATCAACATAAATCCCATTTTCTGGAAAACGAATGGACAAAAATAATATGAAGAATATTCCACATTGATTTTAGACGGACTAAAGGTGAGATCCATGATGAAGGATCTAGATCTAGGATACTGATGAATTGATATAGAGTTCTGTAAAAATCGCTACTATTTTTGTGTAGTTTAGAAGATCACATGACATGTAAGGCCATAACTACATTGACTTGGGTTTCTGGTGAGTTATAAGTATCAAATATCTTGTGGGACCTCCACACATCACGCGACTTCATGCAGGTGATCCGATGTGTACTTTAAGAGAACATCGACATGGTCACTATTGAGACCCAAAGCATTAAGTACATGGACATTACATTAATTTTGTAGAATACTTAATACATAACAAAAAATGACACCCAAGGACCGTAATAGTTTAGTGTCTTTGGAAACTCGGAACATAATCTTCTAATCATGGTGAAAGATCTTCAACATCTCCTCTAAAGATATCCCCCTTTTGTTTTCTTACATAAAACGTTTCTTTATATCCTGGGGAAAAGAAAACATAAAAAGGGTGAGCTCAAATTCTCGGTAAGGGTAAGCATGGAGAAAATAGAACAAACCATATATAGTTGAACATTAATAAGATGAACATAATGAATAAAAAATAAAATCTTTAGTTGTGAAATACATCTTGGCAGTACGTAAGGCATAGATCATAAAGGAACATTAATTATGATTAAATAGAATGAGAATAAAACATGTAATTGTTGAAACCATTAAGCACATGGTATGATTTCCATAGTATCCAAGGCACTGTTTCCAAGACCATTATAGTGGACAAAGTCCTTTACTAAACCAGGTTTACTTGCCGTTCCAGCCCTGTATTACGGAACCAGATTCACTTTCCATTCCAGAAATGTATATCTAACGAGATATAAATCTTAACCCAATTCATTGGAGGGAGATATAGGTCCCACCCATCCCATAATTAAATCATTCTTACTTGTTCCACAAAATAAAAATAAATCATTCATCATAACCCAAACAATAAAATGGGTCTCATAAACATCATCCCATTATAATGTAATCCATATAAAACAAATGGATATGATTTCATCATAAGAAGAATCAAACCATGGAAATAATAGAGACATTATAATTGAAACATAATAATACTAAATAATTTCATCTTATATGGAAAATAGTATTGAAAAAACACTTGAAAGGAATTCTTGAGGAAAATATCCTTTTGTCTTCAAAATCATTTTATTTTCACAAAATGTCATTCAATTTTAAAAGAAAATGATTTTGTTGAAAATATTCATGAAATCTTGTAGAGGAAGATTCATGAAAACAAGGTGTTATTAAATAGTAGAAATCCATTCATGTCGTATAAGTTAAAAAAACATTCTCCTTGTACTTTTTCCAGACATGTCAAAATGTTACTCATATGGTAAAAAAAAGATTTCTTCCCTAGCACAATGTAAAATTCAAGTAGGGGTAAAAATGAATTTAAAAAAACATGGAAGAATATTAAACACTTTATGGAAAATATTTTTATGGGCATGGATGAAAAATGTAACCCCAGTAAATACTTATGTATAAGCAATCTCAGATAAAAATGTGATTTCAAAATTACCCCTTACTTTAGGTCCAATTTCTTCCGTACTTGTCCGAAACTTCTATATAGTGGGTTTAAACATATTATTAACTTTTAACAGAACCCTAATAATATTTATGATACCATATATGATTCTATTATGCCTTTATACTACCCGTTCTTTTGTAAATTTCATGTTAAAGCAGCGTTTTGGGTAAAATGGTTTCATTTATCATACATGTTTGGACTTGTTGTTATTGATATTATTATTTCTTATATCATGAATTAATTACTTCCAGAATGTAAAACATGATTTATATATCATATATATTCATTATATATATATATAATAGATAGATAAATAAAATGAAGCACATCATTCATGGTGACGGTATGACGTACGTACGCATGAACGCTATTTTTCTTTCCTTATTGACTTGAATGGAAGTAAGTAGATGAAATGTATAAATATATTTACATAAATCCTGTAGAATTATTATATATATAATTATTATTCAATATAGATACTTTATAATCATTCTTGAATGGTTAACATAGAGAATGAATCTTATCGCGTCGTGGAGATGGTAATCCGTACGTACGCCCGAGCGATGATATCGTTCCCATAATTATTTAATGGAATTGGAGTGGATGATATAATATCTCAGAATCCATATGATGTTATAATAACCATATATAGTTATTCTTTACACCATTATACCCATCCAAGTAAGGTGGTGGTGGAAAAACAGATTACACCACGACGTGGAGACGGTATTCCGTACGTACGCACGCGCGGTGATTTAATTTTCTCTAGGATGGATAAAAGGTGAAATGGGGTTGTTTTAGATTTATAATAACATATAAGTATATTAGTTATACTGATTTTATTACTTTATAATGAAACAACTAAAGAAGAGGAAGTGGAAGAATAAAGAAGCTTGAAAGAATCGGTAGAAGAGATTACCTCTTCTTCGACGCGCCTCCTCTTGACCACCTCTTAGGGCACTAATATTTGTCTTGGAAAAGACAAGGACCTCTAGTTGGTTTCTAGTGAAGTGGAGAAGTGAAATGGTCAGGGTTTGGTTGAGACTTAAGGATCAAATTTTTGTGAAGAGAAGAGGGAGGAGGTACCCTTTTATAAAGGAGGAGAGGGGCACTTTTAGAAACCTCAAAAATATTAATTAATAATAAAATAAAACCCCACCTAGAAACATCCAAAATGACTCAAATTTTGATATGAGGTAATATAGGGTTGTAATATCATCAAACAATCAAATTTATACATGTTGGAAAATTATTTTAAACCTTATCAATTTGATTTATCCTTATTTAATTTATTTAATCTTATTTGTGGTAATAATATTCTAAATTTTAAATTTTAATAAATAATTAATTATTTATTATAAATTTTCCATAATTGGATAATTTATGACATTTTAGACCATATAAATATAAATTTATAATTTTTAAATATTTTTGTGATTTTTAAACAATGTTATTTTTTTTAAAATAACAATAGTGTCAATTTTGACACTATTCATTTATTTGAATTTAAATAAAATCCAAATAGAGGATATATTCGAACCAAAATATTTAATGGACTCCTAACATGTCATTTTCATCTATAAAATTTGTTGATCATGTTAATCAGTTCATATAATATTTATTTTAATATTTTTAAAACCATTTATTTGATATTTCTCTTAATAAAATAATCACTACAACATTTTTGTATAATTATTTAATATACTTATTTGTTGCATAAACATTAAAAATAAAATACAATGATGAATCTAAATCTAACATATTTCATAATATTACATTTAGCTGAATTTATCTTCTAAAACTCCCAACTTTTAAAATGATATATTTATTAAATTATGAAGGTGACAACTTTTACATCATTTAAAATAAAAAACTATAAATGTCATAATCACTTTTATAAATCTCCAAATGGTAAAAAATTAAACCATTTTATAGTTATGGTATATATATATATACTCGAAAAATAGGTTTTGGTCAAGTGTTTGGGCACTTTGATGGGTATTATTACTTTAATAAAAACAATATTATTGATTTTTCACTAAATAAATAATTTCTGCATCATTAATGTATAAGCTATTAAGGAAATTAAATATCTCTTAAAAATTACAAATAAATTACCATAAAAAACATTTTATATTTCAAATGAGTATTTAAAATAGAATTTATATTATGTATAACCTTATATTAAAAATACTTTAATTATTAATGTTTGAGTGAGATATATTTCACTTTCATTAAAATAAAATAAATTAAAGGTATTAATCACATCCAAGTGGTTTACAATGGATTCCATTTAGACCCAAATATGAATTAGGGAGAAATAAAATCAACCAATTATATTAAGACAAGTGTTCGTGTAATTTTATAATATTATATTTACCTTAAATTACCTGATTTAGCTTTAACTATGGTAAATAAAATTTTCGTAGTAACTATTCATAGTTCCCAAAAATAAAAAGTAGCCTATTAAAATAATTTAGAACTACTGATTCCAAATATGGAATCCATTTTTTCAAATTCAAATCACAGAAGTTGCAGAAATTAATTTAAAATTAATCTCATTGTTAAGAAAATGAGTTTTAAAAGTTAAAACATTGCAAAAGATTGAAATGATTTTACCTATGAATTCAATGTCAAATCAATTATAATGATATAAATTATATTAAATGGAAAAAATATATTCTATTTATACTTTAAAACCATTCAATATTATAATTTAATCATAAAAATTATTACGAGGAAAAAAAGTTTTTTTAATTAAAATAAAGCGTGTTTTTACTATTCATTAAAATATGAAAGTTATCAGAATAATATGAAAAAATTATCCAAAGTAAATTTTTATATCCTTATTCCAAAGAAAAATTTTATTTTTTGTAATTTAACATATAAACATGTCAAAAACTAGATTTAAAGTGGATGCGCCATCAAAAGGCGGCAAAACTGTATTTTTTAAAAAATACTAATTTTACCTGAATTTGTTTTCTCATACCATGTTATAGAAAATGTGTAAGATGAATAATAATGTTATATAATTCATAATTTAGTTAATAATATTCATAACGGCAAGTTCATACCAATATTATAACAATATATCATTGTTTAGTGAAACTCGGTATTGCGTACTACACACGCTATCGAGGAAGGTCGTGATTGCGTGTAATGAAAACCAAGTCAGGGTTGCGTGTAGTGTATGCTACCTTTGGTGTTGCGTATAACATAATCAAAACTTATTTCATTTATAAATTAAACAAAATCTATTCTTAATGTTGCATAGAATAATTTCGACAAAATGAACTTGAAATTCTGTGTAACACGAGCCAAGAATAGTGTTGTGTATACTGCAAGCTAATACGATGTTTCATATAATACAAGATAATAATGGTTTAGTATACAACACAAGACATTAATGAAATTAAAAGAATATTTTTCATAAAATCTCGGGGTGTTACATTATATGCCCCATAAAATGAATTTCTCCCTTGAAATTCATCGGGGTTATACATTGTTTACTACTTGAAAGTTTCATTCATAAAAACCCACATCGTAAAAAGGAATACTAAAACTTAATTTTAAAAAGTGAGGTATGAAAAATAATGATTACCAAAATTAACTCATCACTGGGTTTCCACATAGGAGAACATAGGTGAAAATATGTATATGGAACAGAAATATAACCATCAACATCTGACGAAGAGTGGTAGAGGACATGGCTATGAAAAAGCCAAAAATAAAAAATTCATAAATTTGTGATGATCTAAGGTACCATCTGATTCATCAGATATGAGGGAACTAAGAAAATTTTTTTGGTTTTCAAGATCATTTCCCAAATTTTGAATAATTTTTGAATTAAAATAAATACTTACCTGATTATGGTAAAATCTTACCATTGATCATGCCTTGAACAATTTCCACTTCATCTCTTAAAGAAATAAAGTTGAATTTGTCTTTTATGAAGTGTTAGCAGAACATGAGATAGAATGATAGGTCATTCCATCTGTCTCAAGCATAAGTTTAGCAAAATTTATATACATAATTCCATCTTATGGTGAGATTAACCTTATATGGTTTCAAAAAATGGAATTATACTTCAACTATCATACTGCTTAATAAAACTAATTTCTACTAACCAGGGACTTCCTGTATGCCAGTGGTAGGTGATAATGGTCTGTCTCACTTCGGTTGTGGGTTCGATTCCTGCAACCTTTTCCGACGTGACGGGTTATCACTCATTCTACATGTTGCCCTTTTTTCTAAAACTACCGTATTATAACATTCCAGAAATAAAATAAAAAAAGGTTTTATCCTTAAATAATATTATCTTATGTCCAAAATAATATATTTCAAACCATTAGGCTTATCCAAAATACTTCTATCCAAGATCATAGTATAAAGAAATAGATTACTAAAAATTTCATCTACTGAGCATGTGAATACCATCATTTATCATAAGATATATCTTGTTGGTCGCATTCCAAACATGTGAATACCTTAATCCTTTATTCTCTTGAAAAATAAAAATTCATTGAGCCTTAGTGAAAACATGAGTGCTGTCAAAAGACAACTCTTTCCACATACCAAAATCCCAAAAAAATATTTATACTCAAATCATGATATCACTTTGTCATTTTATCAGTCATGAGCTCTTAAATAATATCAAACATATTATTTTCGCCTTATCCCAACATTATGTGAATATCATCTTATTTCAAAAAATATTTCAATCACTTCTCATGGTTACCAGTACCATAATATTTTTGAAAACCATAATAAACCAATACATAGATATTCCAATATTCCATGATACAATAAATGAGATACCACAACATTATTTTGGAATCCAATTACATAAACACTCAATCATTCCACCACACCGTTTTCATACTCAACATCACTAATAGTGATCGCATGTGACTTCCCTTTGTCCTTTTCCTTAAGTGGTTGTTGATGTTGATCATAATTAATCCTTGGATTAGGGAATTGGTGAGCATAATGCCCCATTTACTTGCACTTGAAGTATTGAAGTGTTGGTGGAGCGTTCTCTGTAGTCTTTTCTATAATCACATCATTTGAAACCTTTTTTCCCATTACTTTGGCACTCAGCTACTCGATGAACTTCTTTTCCACACTTGAAACATTTTCTAGTACCTTTTAAACAATCTCTACCATGCTTATTTCCATACTTTGAGAATAAAGAAACATTCACCTTCTTTTCACCATTGTTCTGATATTTTTCCTTGAACTCCATCTTTGATTTTTTGTCATAACCATGAGATAGACATGTAACACCAACTTCTAGTTCTACCTTGATATCTCAATGCACAATTTCTTCATAGCTATTAAAGTCTCGTATAGCTAATTCCCTTAGAATACTTGGTTTTAGGCCACTGAAGAATCGATTAACTTTACTTTCTGGTTAGATGATAAAGACAGATTCATATCTTCCAAGCCTTGTGAAATTTTCCCCGTATATACCAATAGATTCCTCATATTTTTTCATAAGATGAAGGAACTCCTTTTCCATCTTTGTTCGATGATCACAAGGGATGTAAATATTGAAAAACAAGTTCTTGAACTCTTCCAATTCCATGGATTCAATTTCATCTTAGGGCCTTGTGTTCTTAATTAGAGTCCACCACTAGTCTGCTTCACCATATAAACAGTAAACAACCAAAATTACATTTTCATGTTCAGAACATTGAAGTATGGAAAATATCTTTTCAATGGTACTGATCCATTGTTCAGCAACAAGTGGATCAGAAGACCCACTGAAAGAAGGGGGATGTCGCCTCATGAAGGACTCAATAGTATATTGTTCCCTTCTCTGCTCATTTGGAAGTCCAGAATGATTCATAACATGTGTAATTATAGAAATAAGATTTTTCACTCCATTTCCCATAACATTGGTTTGTCCAGGAAGAAAATAATTGCATCACCCATTACATTGATTAACACGGTTCTTACGGGTTCCAGCCAGCGCCTAAAACCAAAAAAGAATAGTGTAAGAGGCAAAAAACCATACAAGGAAAACAACATAATCAAAAAGAGTAAATTGAATCGATAACATCTTAGGTTTAATTCTAAGATATTTACCTTAATTTTAGGACTATAAACTATACTTATACATAACCTTAGAGACATCCCTATACATACCTTAGAAATATCTCTACGGATTTCACTAAAGTTTTCACAGGCTAGTTTCTAAAGGTTAACTAAACATTTCCTCTGATACCAACTATAGAGACCCAAATCATGAAGTATATAGACATTAAATTACTTTTTCTAAATACTTAATACATAAAAAAATGACACCCAAGGACCATAATTGTTTAGGGTCTTCGTAAACTCAGGACATAATCTTCTAATCGTGGTGAAAGATCTTCAATATGTCCCCTAAAGATCTTCCCTTTTTTTTTTCTTACCTAAAACCTTTCTTTATATCCCAGGGAAAAGAAAAAATAAAATTGGTGAGCTCAAATGCTCATTAAGGGTAATCATGGAGAAAATAGAACAAACCATATACATTTGATCTTTAATTAGATGAACATAATGTTTAAACATTAAAATATTTAGTTGTGAAATAAATCTTGGCAGTACGTAAGGCATAGATCATAAAGGAACATTAATCATGATTAAATAACATGGGAATAAAACATGTAATTATGGAAACCATTAAGCACATGTTATTATTTCTATAGTATCTAAGGAATTGTTGCCAAGACCAGCATAGTGGACAAAGTCCTTTACTGAACTTGGTTTACTTGCCGTTCCAGCCCTGTATTACTAAACCAGATTCACTTGCCATTCCAGCCATGTCTATCTCATGAGATATAAATCTTTACCCAATGAATTGGAGGGAGATATAGTTCCCACCCATCTCATAATGAAATAATTCTTACTTGTTCCACAAAATAAAAATAAATCATTAATCATAACCCAAACAATAAAATGGGTCTCATAAACATCATCCCATTATAATGTAATACATATAAAAAAATGGATATCATTTCATCATAAGAAGAATAAAACCATGGAAATAATAGAGACATTATAATTGAAACATAATCATACTAAATAATGTCATCTTATATGGAAAATAGTTTTGACAAAACACTTGAAATGAATTCTTGAGGAAAATATCATTTCGTCTTAAAAATCATTTTATTTTCTCAAAATGTCATTAAATTTTAAAAGAAAATGAATTTTATGAAAATAGTCATGAAATCTTGTATAGTAAGCTTCATGAAAATAAGGCATTATGAAATAGTAAAAATCCATTCATGTTGTATAAGTTAAGAAGACATTCTCCTCGTACTTTTTTCAGACATGTCAAAATGTTCCTCATATGGTAAAAAAAGAAATATTTCTTCCCTAACACAACGTAAATGTCAAATAGGGGTAAAAATTAATTTAAACAAACATGGAAGAATATTAAACACTTTATGGAAAACATTTTTATGGACATGGATGAAAAATATAACCCCAGTAAATACTTACGTATAAGCAACCTCAGATAAAAATGAGATTGCAAAATTATCCCTTACCTTAGGTCCAATTTATTCCGTACTTGTCCGAAACTTCTTTATAGTGGGTTTAAACATATTATTAACTTGTAACATAACAATAATAATATTTATGATATCATATATGATTCACTTATGACTTTATATTACCCGTTATTTTGTCAATTTCATGTTAAAGCAGCGTTTTGGGTAAAATCGTTTCATTAATCGTACGTGTTTGGACTTGTTGTTTTTGATATTATTATTTCTTATATAATGATTTAATTACTTACAGAATGTAAAACATGATTTATATATCATATATATTCGGTATATATATATATATAATATATATAAATAAAATGTAACACACCGTTCATGGTGACGGTATGCCGTGCGTATGCATGAACGCTGTTTTTATTTTCTTTTTCACTTGAATGGAAGTAAGTAGATGACATATATATATATATACATAAATCCTGTAGAATTAATATATATATATATAATTACTATTCATAATATATAATTTATAATCATTCTTGAATGGTTAACATGGAGATTGAATCTCATCGCGTCTTGGAGACGGTAATCCGTACGTACGCCCGAGCGATGATATCATTCCAATAATTATTTAATGGAATTGGAGTGGATGATATAATATCTCAGAATCATTATGATGTTATAATAACCATATATATTTAATCTTTACACCATTATACCCATACAAGTAAGGTGGTGGTGGAAAAATAGATTACACCACGACGTGGAGACGGTATTCCGTACGTACGCACGCGCAGTGATTTCATTTTCCATTGGATGGATAAAAGGTGAAATGGGGTTGTTTCAGATTTATAATAATATATCGGTATATTAGTTATACTAATTTTATTACTTTATAATTAAAAAACTAATGAAGAGTAATTATAAGAATAAATAAACTTGAAAGAATCGATAGAAGAGATTACCTATTCTTCGACGCGCCTCCTCTTAACCTCCTCTTAGGGAACTAAAGTTTGGCTTGAAAAAGAGAAGGACCTCTAGTAGGTTTCTAGTGAAGTTTATAAGTGAAATGGGCTGGGTTTGGATGATATTGAAGGCTCAAATTTGCGTGAAGAGGAGAGGGAGGAGGTACCCTTTTATAAGAGAGGAGAAGGGAACTCTTGGAAACCTCAAAAATATTAATTAGTAATAAAATAAAACCCCACTTAAAAACTTCCAAAATGACTCTAATTAGGATATTAGGTAATATAGGGTTGTAATCTCATCATACAATAAAATTTAGACATGTTGGGAAATTATTTTAAACCTTATCAATTTGATTTATCCTAATTTAATTTATTTAATCTTATTTGTGGTAATAATATTCTAAATTTTAAATTGTAATAAATAATTACTTATGTGTTGTGAATTATCTATAATTGGATACCTTATTACATTTTAGAACATATAAATTTCAATTTCTAATTTTTAAATATTTTTGTGAGTTTTAAACAATGTTATTTTTTTTAAAATAACAATAGTGTCAATTTTGACAATATTCATATATTTGAATTTAAATAAAATCCAAACAGAGGATATATTCGAACCAAAATTTTTAATATACTCTTATAATTTCATATTCATCTAGAAAATTTTTGGAGCATGTTAATTAGTTAATATAATATTTATTTTAATATTTTTAAAACCATTTATTTGATATATCTCTTAATAAAATAATTACTACAATATTTTTTTTATAATTATTTAATATACTTATTTTTTTCATAAAAATTAAAAATAAAATACTATGATGGATATAAATATAATATCTTTCATAATATTACTTGTAGTCGAATTTATCTTCTAAAACAACGAACTTTTAAAATGATATATTTATTAAATTATGAAGGTGACAACTTTGACATCATTTAAAATAATAAAATATAAATGTTATAATCAATTTTATAAAGCTCAAAATGGTCAAACTTTCAACCATTATATGTTAATGGTATACATATACTCGAAAAATAGGCTTTGATCAAGTTTTGGGGCCTTTTTATGGGTATTATTACTTTAATAAAAACTATATTATTGATTTTTCACTAAATAAATAATTTCGGCATCATTAATGTATAAACTATTAAGGAAATTAAATATCTCTTAAAAAATAAAAAGAAATTACCATAACAAATAAGAACATTTTATATTTAAAATTATTATTTATAATTGAATCTATATTCTGTATAACCTTATATTAAAAATACTTTAATTATTAAAGTTTGAGTGAGACATATTTCACTTTCTTTAAAATAAAATAAATTAAAGGTCTTAATCACATCCAAGTGGGTTCAAATGGATTCCATTTCGACAAAAATATTCCTTAGGACGCAATATAATCATCCAATTATATTAAAACAAGTTTTAGGGTAATTTTATAATATTATATTTACCCTTAATTACCTAATTTACCTTTAACTATGGTAAATAAAATTTACCGTGGTTACTATTCATAGTGCCCAGAAATAAAAAGCAACCTATTAAAATAATTTGGAACTAATGATTCCAAATATGGAATCCATTTTTCCAAATTCAAATCAAAGAAGTTATAGAAATTAATTTAAAATTAATCATGTCGTTAAGAAAATGAGTTTTAAAAGTTAAAACATTGCAAAAGATTGAAATGATTTTACCTATGAATTCAATGTAAAATCAATGATAATGATATAGATTATATTAAATGGTAAAAATACATTCTATTTATACTTTAAAACCATTAAATATTATAATTTAATCATATAAATTATTACGATGAAAAAGTTGTTTTAATTAAAATATAGCGTGTTTATACTATTCATTAAAATATGAAAGTTATCAAAATAAAATGAAAAATTTATCCAAAGTAAATTTTTATATCCTGATTCCAAAGAAGAATTTTATTTTTTCAAATTTAACATATAAACATGTCAAAAACTAGATTTAAAGTGGGTGAGACTTCAAAAGGTGACAAAACTGCATTTTTTGAAAAATACTTATTTTACCTGAAAGATTTATTTTGTTCTCATACCATGTTCTAGAGAATGTGTAAGATGAATAATAATTTTATAAAATTCCAAATGTTGTTAATAATATTCATAATAGCTAGTTCATAATAATATTATAACAATATATCATTGTTTAGTGAAACCCAGTATTGCGTACTACAAACGCTGTCGAGGAAGGTCGTGATTGTGTATAATAAAAGCCAAGTTAGGGCCGCGAGTAGTGCAAGCTCCCTTTGGTGTTACATATAACATAATAAAAACTTATTTCATTTATAAGTTAAACAAAATCTTTACTTAATGTTTCGTAGAATAATTTCTACAAAACAAACTTGAAATTGTGTGTAACACGATCCCAGAATAGTGTTGCGTATACTGCAAGCTAATACGGTGTTACGTATAGTACAAGAAAATCTTGGTGTAGCGTATAACAAAAGAAATTAATTAAATTAAAAGAATATTTTTCATAAAATTTCGGGGTGTTACAGTCACAATCCCGAACACACAACATGATGAAGTACACAAACATGAGCAAGGTTACACCAACATAGCCAAGTGATCTATTAGGACCCCAAGTGGCTAAGTCCCACTATTTATTCCATTTTAAAGAGATATAGGGATATAAGGATAGTGATAAGTGTACTAATATTGACACAGACTGGTATGGAATGAGAGAACACACTGTGGGGGTCCCCCTACATGTCATGTAACCCTACCTAATTTCAAGGGAACTTCTACCTCCCATATCTCCATAATTTCAACATGACTTTATCCGGCAAGTAGCCTATCCTATGTGTTTTTTTTCACTTAGAATGTGTTGGTTTCCTTCATAGTATATTTTGAGATATGGTGTGACACGTTCCAAGTGTGATGCTTATTTAGGAGATGCTCGAGGATAGTAGTGATCGACTAGGACCACTAAATACATTAGAGTGGAAACCTCATGTTGGGTAGGGACTGGGTCCTTTATCTAGTATTTGAGTGGAACCCTTCTACGGAATGGGGGAATGATTCCATGACTACTAGAGTGGAACCCTCCTATTTGGAAGTGAATGGCTCCTCTATCTATTACTATATTGGAACATATCTACTATGACCTAGCATAGGTCCTATATTGATTGTTGTGCAGAAAACTCCTATGGATTTAGGTCATGGATCCTCGACCATAAGAGTAGAACCCACCCATAGGTATAGGTAATTGGTCTTATAACCATCTACTAAGAGGAACCCTCATATTATACTTGGGAATGGGTCCTCTACTCGAAGACTATTCCCCTTAATTGTGTGGTAGAGTGGAGTGGTGTGTATTGAATTGGATGTTTCTTCACATAGATTGGTGAAATGTTGTTCATCATTGATGGACCTCCTTTGAACTGAAGAAACACTTTCCTGGGCTAGTCTGTGAGATTTAGTTCCCCTTTATATCTCATTTTGGATTCTTTTGTGAAATATATATATGTCTGTATCAAAATTGTTGGATTTTGTTACTTTATTTCGTTTGAGATGTCTATTCCAATCATGTCTCTTATTTCTCCCCATTTAGATTTTTGGGAATCCTACAGGGTATGTATATTCTCACCCTTTCTTGAGATTTTCATGCATGTGTCTTGTCTTATAAAGACAACAGACATGTCAAAGGAAATTACATAGAAGCATTGGGATACATGTCACATTTGTTTGGGTATGGTTGTTAGAGCTTAGATATTCAGATCCGTTCTCCCTCAACATTTGATTTTACATTTTTCCAGTTTGGGATATATTTTTGTTTGGGTATGTATTTTTTTTAGTTTACACTCTCATACTCCTGTACTCCATATAAGTTCTACATGCATGGTTTTTTCTCTATATGTTCCATCTTTTATTATTATTTCTATGAAATCCTTTATAGAGATGGATATATGTCTATGTTCATGTACTTAGGAAAATGACTCCCATATTATTTATTTATTTTCACACTTGTTTTCACCCCTAGCCTATGGAGGTGCGAAAAGGGTTGTTGCGGCTTGAGCCCTATTGATTCGAGTCATGATAGATTGGTAAAAGAGGTGGTTCATTCATTAAGATAGTGTTCGGATTAGTCCCCTAGTGAGAATTTGGTTGGGATTTAGAGAAATGGTGTCAAAGTGTCTTGAGTGCTGATTTTGGGAAAGGGGACCTAGTTTTGGTGTGGAAACTGATGTATCCATTCACCAGAACTCTGAGTACCTACTAGTCTACTTGTTATACCGAGACATTCGTTGTAGGGATCAATGGTACATGTATCATATATGATTGAGTCTTTCTATAATCCTTCTTGATTCAACTATCCATTATATATATTCATGATTATATGACCATGGTATATCATGATTAACTTTTTAGGATGCCTATGTGATGACAGCTGTCCCAGTTACCAATTCCAGATCATGAAAAAAATCCGATGAGAGACGAGGCCTCAGTTCAGGGGCCATCCTAAGAGATCCTACCTCCAGGTGGATAGGTACCATCACCCACACCTATTGATTAGTAGATCATACCATCAGAGCAGGTTGAGGATTCACTCAGGATTGGTTAACTCCATGAGTTATAATGCTAGAGGATGTTACGGTTACATAGTGAGATTGATCCCCAAGCAGTTTAAGATTGGATAGAGTAGGTGATCCATGTTTCAGGCTTATCTAGACACCAAATTTTCAGGTTGTTGATATGGAAGCTAGCCTTTTCCACAAAGAAGATGGGCACTCTTGGAGTCTAGTTACATAGATGCAATATGAGTCAACACTCTCATGGCATGAATTCCATTAACTATTACATGAGGATTATTACCCCTCATAATTACATTAGGTTTAGGTTTATAAGCTTCTGAAGCTTCTTCAGGGGGAGACGATAATTGTAGAGTATGCTACAAGGTTCATAGACCTTACATGGTACTCCCTCGGCATGATTAGAGATGTCTAATTCTATGAATATAAGTTCTTGTGGGGACTCCACAAAGACATTTATTATAGTGTACTACACTTGTGTATTCCCACATTTTATAGGGCATTGGAGAGGGAACTTGTGATAGAGAGTTTCCAGTCATAGAGAATCTATGTAGCTGGAGATGGTAGTGGGTGTTATAGGGCCGAGTCGTCTATATAATCTAGCATGTTTCAGTTAAAAGGATCCCGGTGTAGGAGATTATACTAGGATCAGACTCAGTTATGTGGTTAGGGACAATAAAGTGGACTATATAGGCCTGAGGAGGGGCGGTTCTATGAATGCGATGGGAAATGTCACAAGGTGTGTGATTTCCTAGACCTGATGTGCTGATGAGGGAAGGTTAATAGTGGACAGACTACCATAGAAGTAGTATCCTCATGATCAATGATATCCTAGGAATGGGAAGGGTGGACCCTAGGGAGGGGGATCTAGAAGTGGAGAAGGTGTAGGTCTAATAAGATTAGATGTGGGTGTTGGAAGATGCTATGAGATCCTTTCTCCACCACCACTATTCATCCCATGTTAGGATCATGGAGATTGAGGTTAGGCTCATAGAAAGCTACAACTTATAGAGGTTTATAACATGGTGGAACATAAGATGATTATAGGTACATTCTATGTTTATTATATGCCTAATTAATTATTGGTAGAAATAGGTGATAGTCATTCCATTAACTCTTCACTCATGGCGTGAGAGGTGGATCCCCTAGTTGAGGCTTTAGCCAAGGAGCTTTTTCCTGAGGTTTCTACGAGGAACACTTATTCTATATCATTTATGTGGTAGTAGTACATAACATATCTTAGTGAAGACATGTTCTCATGAGAATTTTTGGTAATGATTAGGGAACTATATGACATCATATCGAGTATGGATTGTTTGTCCATGTCACGATCCCAAATAGACTATCACCAGAAACAAGTCATATGCCTTCACATTGGTGGGATGAGATTCTCTATTATGGGTGATATTGATCTCGTGGAAGAGTTAGTGGGTTTTTAAAGCAGGAGGCTACAACCCATTACCCATTATTTGGTTTGTGTAGTTGTTGTTGTAGAAGGATCTTTAGGCATTTAGATTTCTTCAGTCATGGATGATTTTATTGATGGATTCCTAGAGGATATTTCGGGACTACCTCTAAGGTAGGAGATGGATATTTTATCTACATTCACCCCAGGAACCCTCAGATATTTTCTATATCATATAAGATATCCTCTACTGAGCATTGGAATCTATTATTTTAGTTGGAGGACCTTCAAGAGAAGATTTTTATCAGACCTAGTGTATCCCCCTGGGTAGCTCAAAAGATGTTCATAAAAATTTCAGGTGAGATTTTTTGTCTTTCTGTGGATTATCTTCACCTAAACCAGGAAAAAATAAAGAATAAGTAACTCATGATAAGGATTTATGATCTCTTTGATCGTTTTTGAGGTGTGAGATGGTCCCCAAAGTTTAATATCTTGTCCTACTACCACCAGATGAGAGTTTTTGAGGATAATATTATGAAGTTATCATTCTGATGTTTATATGCACAATATGAGTTTCTCATTGATCCATTAAATGTAATGAATTCCCATGACATGTTTATGGATTTAATGAACTGGATTACCCAACTATACATGGAATAATTTTTTTGTTTCTTCATTGTCAGCATACTCATATTCTCTACATCAGTGGAGGATCATATGGAGCACTTGGGGATGATCCTAGATTTTTTTCAGAAAAAATTGCTTTATGGTAAGCTATCAATGTTCACCTTATTGATTCATGAGATTCAGTTTCTAGGGAATTTCATTTCTGATATTGAGTTCGATGTGGACTTGGTGAATATCAATGTAGTGATTACTTTAGATCCACCGAATATCATGTTAGAGGTACAAAGTTTTCTTGGCTTGGTGGGGAACCAGAGGAGGGTTGTGGTATAACTCTCCAAGATTTCAACCCCTTTGATCACCCTAAGATGGAATGGGTTTTTATTTACCTAGAATGGGAAGTGCTAGATGACCATTGACGAGTTTATATTGAGGCGAACAAGTGTTCCGATATTGAGACTACCAGAGGGGGTGTAGAGTATGTAGTGTATTAAAATGACTTAAGATCTTGGATATGCAACATGTTGATGCATAGATAGGAATTTTTCACATATGGGTTGAGGTAGTTGAGACCCTGTGAGTAGAAATACATGAATCAGGACCTAGAGTTGGCAGTGGTAGTCTTTTCACTAAGGATGTTGAGTCAATGTCTTCTAGGAGAGCGCTTTGTTGTTTACTTATTCCATCAATGTCTCAGGTATCTGTTCACAAAGAGAGGAATGAACCTAATACAGAGGAGCTTATTAGAGTCTCTACAAAACTATAAACCTGAGATAGTATATACTATGGGGAATGGAAACATGGTGAATGATCCCCTTAGTAGGATTCACCAGGCTCATTTAGTGTTGGAGGCATCAGACGAGTTGGAAACCTTGCAGTTAACCCTGGTTGAGAAAAAGGGTGTAGATTTTCTTTAGATATTGGTGTTGATACCTCCACTTTTGGAGCATGTGAGAGATTCAAATTTGTGATACATCAACTATAAGGTCACATGTGACCAAATATACTCAAGAGAATAACTATATGAATTTTTAGAAAGAGGTAATCATGTCATCCTTTCCCTAGAATAGACGGTGGTCCCGATCATGATATAGGAGGATGTGATGAGAGAGTTTTGCACTTATCCTTTGGATATACACCTCAATATGGTAAATATGTACAAAGGACTTAAATAACCATTTTTGTGGGATGTTATGAGATATGGAGTGGTTGAGTTCATTTCTAATTGCATCACTAGTTAGTAGATGAAGGATGCGAAGTTGGTTTCAGATGGTTTGTTATAGCCTCTTGAGATCCCAAAGTGGAAATGAGATGAAATATCCATGGAATGTGTGATAGGGATTCTACATATAGTGAGATTCCATGACACTATCTGGGTAATATATGACCAACTCACTCTGTCGAGATAGTTCCTTTCTATCAGATAGTAGAGTTTGGTGATGAGTTTGAGACAGTTGTATGTATGAGAGTTCTTAATAATTTATGGGGTTAAATCTAGGATTGTCTCCAATCAGGATTTGTGGTTCACATCATGGTTGTGGAGAGGCCTCCATGAATAAATTTCGACCTAGATGAGGATGAGTAAAACCTTTCACCCCTAACTGATGGGTAGACCAAACACACTATCTTAGTGTTTGAGTATATTTTATGGGATTACATGTTATACTTTTTCCATACCTAGTAGGATCACTTCCCCTTTGTATAGATTTCATATAATAATAGAAACTACTATACTATCAATATTATATCTTTTGAGGCCCTTTATGTAAGACCCTGTAGGTTACCCTTATTCTGGATGAAGATCAGCAATGTATCTCTTGTTGGGCCAAAGATGGTTCTTGTTATGACGGAGAAGTTAAATGTCATCCATGATTTAATGAGTACATATTAGGGTAGGGAAAAAATATTATGTAGATCGAAATCATAGGCACATAGATTTTGATCAGGCAGACCATATTTTATTGAGAGTTTCCCAATAATAAGGATTGATGATATTTTTCAAGTGAGGAAAGCTATCCCTGAGGTTCATCAGGTTACTCAAGATCATTCATAGGGTTGATGAGGATTCTTACTACCTCCCTATACCCCCAAAATTGGATATGGTGCATAAAATTGTCCATGTGTCACAACTTAGGAGATACATGCATGAACCTACACATGTTATTGACTAGGGTGAGATGGACATTTAGGGTTTAGAAATATTTTCTGTGAAATCGATGGAAATCAATGATTATCCTGAGAGGACCCTGTGTGGATGGAACATCCCCTTTCTTCATTTTTCATGGTAGTACAATAGAATAAAAGAGATCTTCTTAGAGAAGGTGAGAAAAATGCCGTCTTAGTAGCCCAAGATTTTTATTTATCATTTCTTTTCAGAGATGAAAATATTGAAGGTGGTAATAATGTATAGACCCTATTTCCTCCTTATAAGATATTTAAATTTATTGATAATTATTTTCAGAGTTAGACACTGAGACGACATGCGATTCCAAGGCCCAGTGTGCCCAAAATATATTTTAAAAAAATATTAAATATATTTTATATCATGAATGCATGAATTATTAAATAAAATGGAATAGACCTTTAAAGAATCATCAGATAAAAAATATAAGACCGTTGTTGAATATGAAACAAGACATTTACACTAAGAATGTCCTAAATTTGGTTAGCGTGCGATGTTCTGATAAATCATCCATTGTCAGGTGCGTTTAAATAAAATAAATAATTAAAATTATTTATTTTATTTAATGAACTAGACCAATCCTCCTTTATAAATTCATAGTTATGATGGTTTTCTAGGGTTAACTACATAACCTTGGAATCATTGAGAGGAGTTTATTTCACCCTCTTATTGGAAAATTGGGATCAGATAATGATAAGACTCTAGATCCAGGAGAATCAAGGCATGGAGAATGCAACTACTTGTCTTCTTCATTGGAGAGTGTTTTATTCATCATCAAATGATTTGATATCAAGATGAACTCATCAATTTGTGGATTCTACCCCCAATTGATTAAATATATTCAGTATGAGTGAGTCTCTCTCTTGACCTTCATTAAATCAAGACTTTTCATGATATTATGTATTAGTTTTCAATTTATTATTAATTTAATCCCGGTTATGACATTTTTCTCATCATAGGAATCCAAATTTTTATTATTTGACCAAAAAAAGTTGGAAAATTATTGTTACACCTTCATTTTATTACTTATCCATCAACACTTTTTTTCTTCCGCATTGGGATATGAGCCCATGGTTCAACATTTTTGGGAGGGATCGAGCCCTACTATACCCCCAGATTAAAAAAGGATTCATGGGAAATTAATGGATCAGTGATTAGATTATGTTTTGGGTTGGTTTGTGGGATTCATGAGATTCCATTAAAGACTATAATATAAGTGTGGTGATGGGATATGACCTGAGGTGCAGTTGGGTGATGCGACCTCATGCAGGCTTTTTACAGATCAATTGAAATACCATTTTCTAGCCAAATATTGATGAAAAAATTGGAATATGATTTACCTTTGAATTTAGGTTGTTTTGAGGTGAGATCCATCCTGGAGGAGTCTAATATGGAATTATGTTTAACTGATCTAGAGATCGATAAATATCCTGACTAAACATTGTGTAGTTTGGAAGAAAAAATGTTGTGTAGGTCCCTAACTGTGATGGAGAGGGTTTCATGCAAGTTATAATTATCACACACCATGGGGGACACCCACATGATGTGTGTACCGGGGCTAAAAACATGTATTGTTCTCCAGAAGTAAACAAACATGGGAAGGGTCAGGCACACACCATGTACTAAATTACACAAACATAGAAAAGGTTACACGAACAATACAAAGAGCATGGGTAGGACCCTAGGTGACTAAGGTATTCTATTTAGTACCTATATAAACCATTCAAGGCAACATGGGTTGTGATTCGTGTACCTGAAGTGACATGACCATGAAGTGAAATGGGACCACATGCACTGTGGTTCCCCTTACACATCGTTCACCCAAACTTCTATTTTAGGGATCTTCTAACTCTTGTATATCTTTCATTTGTACTCGAATATTGGGTCACGAGTATCCTTTACTGAGTGTTTTTTAAATTAAAATGTGATGGTGGAATTCATAGTGGATTTTTAGATGTGATTGTAGATGTTCTGAGTGTGACACTTTTTCATCCAATGTTTGATGACAATAGTGATCAGACATGATCACTAGATACATTAGAGTGACAGCCTCCTACTGGGCAGGGCATGGTTCCTCTATTATATATTCGAGTGGCACCCTCCTACGACGTTAGGGAATGGTCCTATACTAATAGACTGAAACCCTCCTTCTAGATAGGGCACTGGTCCTCTACCGATTACTACTGTAACACCCTCCCATTAGGGCAGGGCATGGTTCCTCCATCGACTATTGAGGGACACCCTTCTGTGGAGTCAAGGAATAGGTCCTTGACCATCAGAGTGGCACCCTATTACCAGGATATGGCATGTTTCCTCTAGAAATATGCTGACTGTCACCCTACCATTATACCCGGGAATGTATCCTCTATCTAGATATTGTTCCCCTTGACCATGCGACACCGTGGCGGTGTGTGGACTGACTTGGATGTTTCTCTAGACAGACGTGTGAGATAATGTTCATCATTAATAGAACTCCTTGGAATTGAGGGATATTTTTTCTGGGATGGGATGAAAGATAGAGATCCCCATAATATCTTTTTTAGGGATAATTTATTAATCATGCGCACAGACACACACACACACACAGATATATATATATATATATATCCATGTCAATGTATTTTGATACTCTCTTTCTTTGTGTTGAGATATCTATTCCAATAATGCCTATTAATACTCCCACTTTTGATTTTGTGACTTCCTTCTAGGTATGTATATACTCACCCCTACGTGGGTTTTTCCAACACATGAATTTTCTTATGTAGATGATGGATATGTCAGCATCATTTATATAGGACCATAGGGATACCTAGTGAATTTGGTTTTGAACAGTGGTTGGATCTTGGATATTCTATGTTGGTATCTCTCATCAGTTACTTTCCCAGTTTTGTAAGGTTGGTAGATCATTCTAGTTGGGCATGTATTTTTCCATTTTTAATTTTCAGTTTACACAATCTCACTCTTGTACTCCAGAGAGGTTTTACATGCATGCATTATTCTCTGGATGTTCCATACTTAATTATTATTTTTCTATACATATGCAAGGATATTTTTATGTGTGTGGGTATAGGTACTCAGGAAAAGCCAACCCATATTAATTATTCTTTTTGTCACTTTTCGCCTGCCCTTGACCTATAGAGGTGAGTTTGGGGTAGTTGTGACTCAAGCTCTATCGGGCCAGCTCATGAAATACATTGTTAGGGGAAGGAGTTACCATTATTATATAAAAATAATAATATTATTGTTTATAAATATATTTTAATAGTAATGGAGGAACATTGAAGTGACATGTGTACTAATTATGGTTATTATGTGTTATTATTGATTTAAAATAGATACTTGAATAGTGAAATGTGGATTTGTTTGAATTTATAGATCTGGATAAGGGGTATTGTTTTGACATGATTATTGATTTAGAACTTTAAGGATAACAATATTTCTATTTTTGGATGTGGTTTGATCTATCATAAAGGTTTAGAGTTCAGATGTAGTTACGAGGTGGTTCGATGTGAAATATAGAACAATAATTGACACCAAGTATTGGGTGGTGGGTCAGTAGGAACCCATTAATCAAGGTAGGGTTCCTGATATCTTGAAAATTCCATCAGGTACTTGGTGGGATCTGGACTAGTTTTTTAAAAAGGGATATTTTAATCTTTTTCTTAAAAACACTTTAATGTGTTCTTTTTATTCCTTCAAACCTCATTTATTCCTAGTGGTTGAGACCCTTCTAAAGATATTCTCATGTACTTCTTCTGCATCCCCATTTTGTTTAGGATTAATTATTTTTTCAATGGAATTTCTTCTACTAAATGAAGGTAAAATCTTCTCCTCCCATCTCTCATTACTTCTCTCATTCCTTAACATTGTTTTCTTTTACCTTGGTTAGGGATTCTATTTTATGATTTAAATAAGTAGTGGTGAAATAAATTATTTAATTAGAAAATCACCCTATCTCAGTTAATGGAAGATCATATTGATTTTTTCCTTTCATTTATCACTATTTTTTATTTAGTGATTGCAATACAATTTATACCATGGTTTTTATAATTTTTGGTTGGAGTTGGATGATTATTTTGTTTTCTTTTAATTTTGGATATTATTCGCTATTATGTTTGGTATATTTTATAAGTTACCTACCTATATTTTCCTTATGTATAGTCTTCTTATTTTATGTTAAATAATTTATTTAATTACATTGGTTATGTAATTTTATATAATGAATTTTAGGGGATTATTGGTGATCATTGGGATGGATAAATCTTTAAAAATGCTATTTTTGGTGGTCTCAAACCTTCAAGTGAATTATATGGTTATGAATTTAGTATTACTCCAAATTTTTATTTAGATTAATAATATAAAGTGAAATTTCTATTTTGATAACAATAAATGAATTATTCTTCATTATTATTCACACATAACATGTTAAATATTTTTAGATTGGGATTTTATATGAACTTATGTAATGGTTTTTTCTTATACTTTATTATTTATTTCTAACCATGTGAAAATATGATTGAGTTAAAATTTATATTTTTTTTTATTATTTTTAACATTAATACATAAAGTCCATAATGTTTTAAATAGATATTTTTATATTTCATTTTTTTACACTAGATACATATTGCATGTATTATTTTATAAATATTTGAATTATGTTTCCTTGCTCTAGTAATACACTAGTTACAACCATGAAGGGAAAAATTATGTTATTAAATTGTTGATATTATTTAATTTTTAGATTCCCATGCTTAGAATCACATAAAGTTCCAAATGGTTTTAATATCCATAAAGGTGAATGTGTTTGTATTATGTTTGGGATAATTCACCAACCCCTTTTTTGATTATGTATCATAAATATTCCCCTTTCATGGGCTTAAGTCAATACCCTATGTAAATTTTTTGTTCGTATATATGGTATATTTTTTTATAATATATATTATATGTGAAATAATGTTTTAAAAATAATTTTTTTTTTCTATTTGGATTTTTCCTTAATCAAATTTACTGTTGGAAAATTTGTAATTTCTTATAAAGTAAATCTCGTCTTCCTACCTTAACCCAAATGAGTTATAATTAAAATACCCATGATTGACCTTTGTTAAGTGGTTGTTTCAGTGATGAGATAATCGTTGGGTTAACTAATTGGAAATGAGTTATTTGGTTCAATTTTTTGATTAGTTTCATTGACTTGTTTTATTTATTTAAATTGAAATTAAATCGTTTTAAGCACTAATGTATTTTTTTATATAATAATTTTTTACAGATTTGTTTTTTAAATAAATATTTTATCTATACATATAGTTTTGTATGAATCAAACACAAAAAATCATCTTTTAAAATTCTTTATTAAAACAAATATTTCTTCTATAAGTTTGATTTGTTATATTATATAATAGGGTTCAAAATTTTAAATTGAATCTTTATTCAAATATGAGAAATGAATGGAAACTCTAACCATTCATTATATTTGTTTCTTATAATTTTTTTTTCTTAAATTCTATTTTAAAATTAAAAATCGTTTATGATAAATAACTCTTACCACTCCTTTTTCATTTATTAAATTGAAAATTATTTCACTTATTTAACTTATTGGGATTTTTGAGATGACATGTTGGTAACAACAAATGTTACACATAATAATTCACTTTAATATCCTTTAATGTATAATATTTAATTCTTATGACTTACTCAGTTCCTTTTTTTCCTTGAAATCAGTAATACTTGTATTGTTTTATCTGTCATAACAATGTATTTTTTATAATTTTCCAATAGGGTCCTTCCAAATTATTATTATGATGTGATCTATGTTGGATTTGGTTTTAGGTTAGTGTGGTTGTATTTTTTCATTGTTTTATTTTTCTATAGATCAATATAATAGTTATCTCATGTTTACACATAAACCTAATTTTATCATGCTAAAGGGTTGAAAAAATTTCGTACTCCAATTTTTTTAATTGTGATCTATATTAGACAGTTTGTATTGTTTCTATGTAAAACTTTCTCGAGTACACATATCTCTGATAAAAAGGAATATAGTTTAGGATGGTCTCTTGACACCCTAACTCATTAAACACTATTATCTTTCCCCTAGGATGGGTTGTGCAACCCAAAATTTTTATAAAATATTAATTTTCCCTTTGGATGGGTTGTATTTCATTAAATCAATATAGTTTATTCCCGTTCACCTTAGATATTTTGTGATTACATGACTAATTATACACAATAATATTTATTCATGGATAATATATATTAATCTATCTCATTATTTACTATTTAATTTCCCTTAGGAAATGTGTTGAAACCCGAATAATGATATTTTTTCTTCCCAGATTCGGGGCTAGGCATGATATAGGACCTATTGGTATGTACCCTAATGATATAGGGAATAATATTTTTAATTATTTATTTCCTATAAGCTGGTTCTATGTAATTTTATTCATTGTTTTTATAAACTCGCATAGGAATTTTTTATATATAAATGTAAACAAGTATACATGTTCATGTATACACCTATTCATTCAGTATTTAGTGAGACACCATTGGTGGTGTCTTACCGTGTATTTATGAACACATGCTACATGAAATCCCTGGTGGATGTATAGTTATGGTTATAAATTTTTTCAGTATGAAATTGTTAATAGATAGCTATTGAATAATGTAACTACTAGTTGGGTGTTCGTGTAGATTAATGTATTCAGTTTCTTAGTAGTATTTGTGTGGAAGGCCATGTCTAGCAAGAGTAGTGTAAAAACATCACCAGTTTTATTCGGTTTTTAGATTATATTTAGTTCTACAAGACCTAATAAATGAACTTACATTTGGAATATTTTATGTTTTTTTATATTTATATAGAAAAATTTATACGTTATTATTATATAGTCATCAGGTTATGAGTTTATCTTAGAAATGTTTGACCTATGGGTGAGTTATGTCAATCCTATAGTACAATTTAGTTATGGAATAATTATTTAACCAAATTGTGTAAATAATTTCCTAATAGCAAACATAGAATCAAGATTCATGTCTCTAACCCTTATAGATGAGGTAATTCCCTTAGAGTCAATTATGGTCTTATTTTGGGTAATGTCTAGGTATCTAGGTTAGGGTCATCACAAAGTGGAATCAGTGTGGTGATGGGTTAATTGGAATTTTTTCCCTCTTTCTCAGGCAAGTGTTAGGAATATCAATACTTGAGAATTAATATATAAAAAGGCCCAATCAACCTCATTATGAAGTAATCTCATTTTATAATAGGATTTCCTTATTTTTAGTCTACGCACCATAATAAATAAGTGTGTTTAAATTTTATTATCTCAAAAGGATAGACCAAGATCCATATTACCCACAGATTCATGCATCATAAACCACAATAAAACATAAATACATATGCATCTTATTTTTATTATAATCAGTATATATGAATTAACTTAATTAAATAAATAGTTTATAATAAAGTAAATATATTTTTCTTACATAAATTATTAATTAATTTTTAATTTATTAAATTCACTCACATATATTTCCAAATTTATCATTATTATAAAATCTCTGCTTAGTGATATATTATTAAAATTATTTCATAAAATACATACCTTATCATGTCTCATGTTTATGTATAATGTTCTTTACAAAGAAGGACATATTAGGTATGTTGTTTTTTTATTGTAGAAACTATTATGATTTATGTATATATTAATATTAAATTTTTTTCCGCTGGTAAGGTATTATTTGATCTGGTTTATTTTTTTTATAATTCCAATTGGTTTTGTTTAGTTTTTTTTGAAAGCATGTAATTTATTTTCAATTTAAGGTTTTATATCTATGAATGCTTGTTTTCCACTATTTTGCGATGTGATGTTAATATTTTGGAAATGTGATTTAATCATGAAATTTTTATCCATTTAGATATATAATTTTATAATCTTAAATTTGTTCAAACCTGAATAATTCACTATGATATTAATTTATTGTTATTTATGTTAAGGGTTTTCATGTTTTCATGTTTTCATAGGAAATTAAAATGGTGTTATAAAATTATCTTTTAAATGAGTCATAGTTTTCAAAATTTGTAATTATTTGAAAATAGATATATTTTATTAAGTGTAACTAAAAATGTGTGTTTTTAGAAATTGATTGTAAATAACCATATGAAATTAAATTTAGCGATTTTAAATGGACTTAACATGTAATTTTAAAGGTAAAATTGATTTTTTTAATATTATTTAGTAAAAAAATGATTTTTTAAATTAAATATAACAGCATATAGTGCTTAATAAACCCTATGCGACTCTTATAGTAGGGAGAACCATAAGTAAAATTTCTTTTTAATAACTATTATTTAAAGTATTTTATAATGTTTAGAAATTCCTTTTGAAATTTTAATCTTGTGGCAATTAGTAATTATTAAGGGTTTTGGATGTTTTATACAAGAATTATGATGATACTTGAGGTAGATCAATAGTATTTTTATTGGGAATTTATAATTTGAATCCATGGTGAACTTTGATTATAAATTTATTCATATTTTTAGGGATAAAAATGATTATCATGGGTTGTTTTTAGTGACATTTGTCCCATTTATATTTATTAATGAGTTATTATAAATTTAAAATATATATTTGAATTGTGAAATATGAGCTTATTTGAATTTAAAGATATAGAGAATGTGGTGCTGATCATTTTGGGAAATAATCACATATTTTGAAGATTGAGGATGGAATTATAAGTATATTTAGTTGTGTTTTGAGGTCTTGTCTGAGGATTAGAGTTTTGGAGTACCTAAGAGGTGGTTACACCATTAGTTTAGAACAACATGTTAGATTGGGTACATGGTGGTTGGATACTTAGTATCCATTGAGAAATGAAGGGGGTCTGGTGTCTTAGAGGTTCCACTAGGCACCCAATGACCATATATCAGGTAGTCAATATGCTCTATTTTTTTAATGTATTATTCTGTTATTTTTTTTAATAACCCTTTAGTCCCCTATTTTTATTCCTTAACACCAAATTTCATTCCTAAAGTTGAGATCCCTATAGATATATTCTCACAGTCTCTTTTATTCTCTCTATTTATATCATGATGTAAGAGTGTTTTAAGTGGATTACTTCCAAAAATTTAAAGTAAAAGCTTACCATCTCATCTCCTATTCCATCTCTTATACCACACTTTTATTTTTTCAACCTATTTAGGGATTCCAAGTTATTATTTCAGTTAGACATGATTAATTAAATCATGGTCTTATAGATTCATCCTCTCTTGGTTATATGATGATCTTATGAGTTGTTTAAAATTTTCAATTGCTATTTTTTATGAAGTGATTGAAGTATGATTTATTCTAGGGTTATTATGGTTTTAGGTTTAGGTTTAATGATGACTAAATTTTCTCAATTTTTTCTCTTTGTGGTTAATATGTTAGACATATTATATAACTTATCTTCCTAGATTTTCCATATGGTTCAATTTCTAGGATTATGGTAAATGATTTATTGGATTACTTTGGTTATATAATTTTATGTATTGTATTTTTGGGGGTTTTTGGAATTTTTTTGGATTGATAAATTCTAAAAAAACGTTGTGGGAGGTGGTCTTAACACTTCCAATTTATTCTCATTATACTCCTAAAGCATTCATTCCAATTATTTTAAAAATCAATAATAATAGAGTGAAAAATATATTTTGAGAACTGTGGATGAATGATTTTTTCAATGGAATTATCATAAAACTTGTTAAAAATTTTATAAGTGAATTTTATATGGTTTAATGTATTTCATTTATCTTACATAGTCTTATTTATTTAAACCATGTCAAGATAAGTAATTGGTATAATTTATTTTGTTTATGATAATGTTTAATTTATAAATAAATTCATGTATATATAAATTTTTTTGTGTTGGATTTTATTACATAATTACTTAATGAATTGATTCTTTTATAAATAAGTAATATTTGTTTAGTTACATGATTCATACACATATTATAACAATGAAGGGTGATATTTTGTTCTAAAATTGTTGATATGATTTCATTTTTAGATTATCGTGCTTTAAAGTCAAATAAATTTTTAAATAGTTTTATGATATATAATGGTAATTGTGATTAAAGAATTTTAAGTATAAATAAATTTTCTTTATTATGATTAAGTATCACAAATGTTATATCATCCTAGAATTATCTCAATATATGAATTAATTTTATTGGTTTATATGTATGTAATATAATCTCCAGACTTTTTATTATAAGTGAATTATGTTTTTAATACTTATGTTCATATGGTTTACATTTTTTCCTTTATTAAACTTTTTGTCTTGAGTTTTTATAATTCCCAATAGTGGAAATAATTTCATACCACCATCACCTAAATGGGTAATAATTCCAAGATCCAATCCTCACATTAGTTAAGATATTTCATCAGTGATAATGTAATGGTTAGATTAACCATGTGGGTAGTATTGATTTAGTTTAATAATATGATTAAATTCATAAAAATGAAAATTTTATTTAAATAAACCAAATTCATTTTAAACACTATTTAATTTTTTTTATTAAATAATTTGGTATGTATTTATTTTTTATAAACACTATATATATAGTTATTTTTCATGAAACTAAAACAAAAGGTATTTCATGTTTTAAAATTGTTCATTAAAAAACATGTCTCTACTTTTTGTTGTATTTATTTTATTATGTATTAGGGGTCAAAATTATAAATTATTCATTTCTTAAAATATGATTAATGAAAGAAAAATTTAACCTTAAATTAAATTTTTCCATTAAAAAAATTATTTTTTCCTATATTGGGTTTTAATAGTGGAAAACCCATTTAGATAAACAACCAATACCACTCCCTTCTTGTGTATTAAATTGAACATCATGTCACTTGTTTTACAATTTTTTGATTATTATGATTAATAATTGGTTACAACCAAGGTTTCACTTGATCATTCACTTGGTTACCCTTTATTATAGAGTAGTTAATTCCCTGTCCTTAATAACATGTTTGGCTTGGACTTTGTATTCCATATATTATTTTTTATATAAAAGTCAAGGATTTATTTGATTTGTGAATAGTGTACCATCATATAATGATTTTACATGATCTTTGTTGTGTTTTTAGGATACTGTGCTATTATTTTTCACATGTTTTAGTTTCTCTATGGTTTATTCTATTATTTATTTCATGTTTACAAATTTTTTTAACTTATATCATAATAAAGGGATCACACTATTGTCTATTATTATAAATTTATAAATTTTGAGTTATCTTGGAAGATTAATATTATTTATATAGAAAAGTTTCTCAGTGAAATACATCTATAATGAATTTATTGATGGTTTGTTGTGGGCCTGTGGTGTACTGAATCATTATACAATATTATCTTTCCTCTCAGATAGGTTGTAATTCCCAAAGTTCTTATACCCTATTCTTTTTCACCTAGGATAGGCTGTTATGACATGATTTATTATAAAAAATTTACTTTTCCCTAGGATGGATGTTTTTACCTAATTTTTTATATTTGATCATCTCAAATTATGGGTTTATCTTAAAGTAGGTAATTTAGGTATAGATCCTCTTAGTATAAGGTGTTATTGTTATAATTAGTGACTGCTTTTAAAATAATCTGATTCCCTTTATTTCTATGTTTTCTCAACATCTATAAGACTAACTTGTTATATATATATATATATATGAAAATAAGTAAAAATATTCTTATATACACCTATTCATTTAGTAATGATTTTAGACACTATTAGTTGTGCTTTACTATGTTTTTATGATCATACCCTTCTTGTACAACTCGATGAAAATATTGTTTCACTTATTGTATTTCTTGTATGAATAGGTTAATAGAGAGATTATAGATACTATGATGGCTCTATAAGTGTTGTTTTAGGTTCATGCATTTTTTATCCATGTGGTATTAGAGTATATATATATGTTTTGATAGAGTATTGATTTCACAATACCTATTCTAGTCAGATATGTAAATTCTATTTAGTTGTACATGACCGTGATGGCATTATTTCTTTTATAATATTTTATGTTTTTTTCTATATCCATATAAATGAATTTATTACTAAGTCTTATATAGTTTTATAAGGTTTTGTATTTAACTTATAAATTGTTGACAAAAAAAATGAATTACTCCGATCCTCTAAAAAAATAAACTATGAAATATTTATTTACCCAAAGTTGGTAATTATTTTTTAATTATAATATTAGAACCATGATGAATTTTTCTAATCAAGGGGGAATGTGCAATTCAATTAGGTGTATTGAAAGTGGGCTTTTAGGTACTATTCATGTTTCTAAGTCAGGATCATTACAATAGAGGATCATCATGAGCATCATTAATTCTCGATAATGAGATTGGAAAAGGTCATGGGGAACAAGTTAGTCAGTAGGGTACCAACTTATTTGGAATTGCTGGTTTAGAAAATTAAAAAACCAATTCAAAGGATTATAGTGATAATAATGTCTTGGTATAATGAGATTCTAATTTCACTGAACATAAAAAACTTATATATCTTGGAAAATATTTATAGATGGAATTAGTGGACTTTAAATATGAAGAATTTTTAGTAATTCCAATCATACTAGATTTCTTTATCTGGTTGAACAAGAGAGTATTAAATAAATATTAGTAAAATGAGTATTGTATTTTATATATATAATATTAATTAAATCTAATTTATAATAATGAAACATTATTGTTAGTGTCGTATCTTAAGGAGAATAATGTAATTCTGATGGGATGTGTTTTTTGAAATAAAATCTGTAATAAGGGTGGAGTAAGATGGAACAAATATTATCCTAATTTCAAGTGTTACTCTAAAAATTAGTGTATAAAATTTAGATAGAGGTTTTTATCCAGTAAAAAGATTACAAATATTCATATTTTTCTTATTAATTTTTATAAATAAAAGTATAATGTTTTCTGAAAAGTTTTGAAGTCAATATTCTTGAATAAATATATTGAAGAATTGCTTAATATTGAAAAATTAAAAGGTTTTATTTTTTATGTTCATAGTTATAGGGTTTTTATGATAAAAAAAATACATTATGGTATTTAAAAATCTCATAGATTAGGGTTTTATAAATTTTATTATAATATAAATATCCTAATTTTCAAGAAAGGATATTTGGATTACAATATCAATATCAAGTTTGATGAAGGATGTTTGCTATTGTGATCATGTACGTATGTCGATGTCATCAATTTTTTGTAAAAAATTTGAATAGTTGGTATGATTTTTTTTTCTAAAATTAAATATCTATTTTAAGAATTAATTATAGCTGAAATGAAATTCTTTTTGGGTTTGAAAATTGTGAAGAGAGTATATTATTATTTACTTTTAGAATAAAATTATTCTCTTCAGTTGTTAAAAATGTTTGAAATAGAATATTCAAGAGAGGTCTCAATTCAAATTACTCTTGATAATAATTTTTCTATCGATTCATATGGAAGGTGTGTGAAAAAATGATTTTCAAAGTATAATTAAACTCATAATTTACATTATTATGTTAAGTCCTGATATTTTTTCCATTTCACATTTCATTAAATTCCAAAGAAATTCAATGGAGTTACATATTATGAAATTAAAGCCTATATTACTATGTATCAAGGGAACTAGGAAATTTTTTCTTGATTTTGGAAAATAGTATACATTTTAAATATTTATTGGTTTTATAATACTAATTGGGTTGGTAACACATGAGATTAAAAATCAATTTACAAAGGTTAATTTTTATAGGAAGAATATGGGTTTCTTAAAACTCCATGATTAAAAAATAGATTCATTAATTAAAATAGAACATATGTATGTTATAATGTCATAATATATAACTCAAGTGATGTAGATGAAGACACAAATCAATTTTAAGAACATGGAAAACACTTATTATTTGATAATTATGATTGAAAATTAAAATGATAAAATTTCATCAAATAATATGGTGTAACATCCACGGTTAAATCATATTGAAATCAATTACCACTTCATCAAGGGGAAGGTGGAATATAAAGAGATAAAATTTAAGTCCATTTCAATGAAGGATCAAATAGTGGATATCTTGGTAATCCCCTTGATGAACAATTCCTTTTAGAACATGACAGTGTTGTCGATAGGTAATTCTATCCTAAAATACCGATACATTCATTTATTTTTTCTCCATGTTATTCCTTTTCAGTTCTTAAAAAATGAAGAGAATAGTGTGATAGATCTTAATGTTAAGTGGATGATATTCTAATCAATTGTGAAATAGATAATGGGGGAAGAAAAATAACTTCCTTATAGGGGGAAACTTGAGTATATTGGTTGGTGAATGATGTTTATAATGGTCAAATGTTTTTATCCTATTTCCAATTAAAATAAAGGGGATTATTGATGATATCCCTTAAATGTTAAATTTTCATCGTGATATGAATCGATAATTTTGGGTGGTGGATAGAGGAGACCTTAATTGAAAATTGGTTAATATAGTATTGATCACTACAATAAGGGTGATATAAATCTCAAAATAACTATTCTATCAAATTTTATGGTGAATAGATGACCATTGGATGTGTATCGTTCTTTTACTAGTTTCTCTGAATGATAATTTTTGAGTTTTACATTTTTATTTATTTTTCATTTTCAACACACTCATGGAGTGGTTTAAATCATTAGAGTCATATAAAATTTAATAGTTTAATGAAATTTTAAGTAAATATATGACCATACCATGGTTCTTATTTATTTTGGTTGATTTCATTGAGAATAAATTGAATAGATCTTGAGAAAAATCACTATTTTAGTTTTTTTTTATTTTCTACAGGCTTATTTTGTTTCCAGAAAGATGTATAGAATGTCGTGGTTACAAATAATATGACCTATCCCGTGGAGAAACTTACAATGTTTATTAAAATCATATTTTATGGGGGTTAAATAATAGCTAATTTTTTATAACAAGTATTGAAAACGTTATGGTTTTTTAAACCACCTAATGATAATCTCAAAATATGAGCTTTGGTCATCATGGATTACAGAGGTGGGTTTTAGTTATTTTTCTCAAAGAAATCAATTCATGGTTCTATGTAACCTTATCATGATCTTGGTTAAGGATATGTTTGAGAATAGAAAAAAATTAAATCATATATTTAGGGAACAAAGATATTTCCATCCACAATTTCTAGATCTAGAGTTAACTAGGAAAACCATGGCATGGCCAACTATAACACACCATGGGTTTTTTTTGGATTTTAAAAATATATATATCTGGGATAAATAGATAAACATTGATACAGTTACCCAAAAATTCTAAGTATAATTCTAGAAAGTAATTGGTGAGGTTTGAGGAGAATTATAAAGGTTCACACTCTATCTATACTTGGAGTCTCTTGAAGAGTATTATAGAATATTGATCAATATTGGGGATACTTGTTTTATTATTTCCTATAATAGAGTTTATGAACATATTATTTCTCCATATTATATATTAATTCTTGATACTAAGGTAAGTATATGTGCAATGAGATCATAATTGCTAACTTCGAAGGACATAACCACTTGATAAAAAGAGATGGTGAACCTTGTAAAAATATATGGTGTTGTGTATTATTATTTCTCATCCTTTATCTCCAATTTTCACATTTTTTTTCATTATTTTGGAGATCCTATACTATAATAAACATGATATTTTATTTATATTCTAAGTAATGTATTTGTTCCTCAAGATTAACCACCTCTATACTTTCTCAGGGAACCTCATTTTCCCTTGAAGAAACCTGTTAAATATATTTTGATGAGATGAATGAGAGAAACAGTTTAAAAATTATATGATTTTTTTAAAATATAATTCTATTAAGTGAAGAAAATAAATATACATTAGGCATAATACCATTGAATGATTACTTAGAATCACTACCATATCTATAACTAATATACGATAATATACATGAGGTATAGGTCCCTGAAAATAAAGTGTGTAAAGATAGATATTTAGAATAGGCCCCTCATTGAATAAACTATAATTTAAAGTATAAAACTGAGGTTTTAAAAAAGTAATCCCCAATAAATATTATAAACAACTCTTTTTGTTATAAGGTTCCAACAAATGTTATTCATCTAGTGGTATAAATAATGGTTCCCCATACTCTAAATCTCTATTGGGTATATGTTGATTACTTTTAGGTAATTAGTGGTCTCTACCCCTTCTTTGAAGCTATACCACCTCTTTCCTTTTTAAAAATTCCAATTTGAACTCTTAATAATACATTCATTGGGTGAAAATTCAAGAAAAAAATATCCAAACTAGGGAATATAAATAGTAACATACTCCAAAAATCTAGTGTTGTTACATTATTCACATTCAATACATGAATATTATTGGTGTAATGAATAATTAAAATTATCCAATAAAATTTTCAAATTACAAAAAATCATAGTCATCTCATGTAATGCCCCGTTTTAGTTATGTAATGTTGGGATTTGATGTATATTTATGTTTTATAGTTTTTGGGGGTGATATTGGTGTGATTTGGAGGATTTTTAAGGGATTCATGGGTAGCGGAATTTCTGGGGGACCATTAATTATATCCAAGGGACAATACATTTCAGGAACTATCCCCAATATAACCCCTCCGAAAAAATAAGTAAAGAAATATGTGGATCCTAAATCCCACATAAAATTGGCAATGAGTTGATGGCATGTACCGAGGGTATAAAAACACATATATGGTTTTAAGTATACTTATAAATTTATAGAACTAATTGGAAATATTATACCCATCAATTTTATATAATCTTAAATAAAACAGAATCATAAAATTCTAACACCATCATATAAAAAATAGAGCCTTCAAAAAAAATACCAAAAGGGATAATCCTAAGTTAGTGAATCCAATGACTAATGAAAAATTCCTGAGTTAGTAATGTCTCTTTAGGCCACTAATTATATCATGTAAATCTCATAAAAATGGTTGTAGAATAATAGGGAGAGAATACAAGAATTTTCCATTAGATCCCCCCTAAAAAAATATTTGACAACCCTATTATTTATTTAACATTCATAAAGGATTTATTACATAAAGATACACTTAATAAAAATTCGTAGTCTGATAATTATAGAGACCTTTTAATTTAGCTCCATTATATAATAATTTAATACAGGAATAAAATCATCTTTATTAAATAGTTCCTTAACATGTTCACACCTGAAACTGCATGGGATAACCTATGGACATATATTAGAAAACAGTGATCTATAAAGCCAAGTAAGGGAAAAAACATGTAATAACCCAAATATAATAATACATGTTAAAAAATAGATATATAAATGTGTCATTAAAAGAGTACGAATAATGATCATGAATAATGAGACATGATATAAAATGATAATCAAAAAGGAAACATGAGAAATATGGAAATAACTTAAAACACTACATCATAAACCTGGGTCAAGGATAAAAAATACCTCATGATAGAAAAATTCCCATAAAGGAATTAGCTTCACTCCCAATCAAAATAAGGCGTCTCATGTGGCTAAACATTACCCAATTCATTAGAGAGCTCTATAAATATGGGAGCACCTGCCACTTTAATTTCATTCTCGTTCTTAAGTGTTCCACATAGATCATACAACATGGATTCATTCATCATAATATCCTATTACCTGATAAAGGAGTGTGTAAAAAAAGTGTAAGTCCCCATTCAATATGTATAAGTTGATAAAGGTGAACAACCTTGATAATAAATGAGTATATGCATTCACTACACAATTGTTTATCGTGGAAAATCATGGCGATATTTTGGTAGTATAACTTTGTCACTAAAAAATTCATAAAATGGGTTGATGAGATTTAAATGGGTTTATCATGAGTGTGTGAATCTAAATGCTTGGGAGGAGCTTCATGAGAGATTATGGGAACCTTTATAGGACTCAAGATTTTTTAGGGTAGAGTAAGAAAGTGATTCTTGTATTTTTACTTAAGAAATATGGGAGTTTGGGTGGGTTTATATATGAAATGAGTGTGGATTTCTATATTATTACTCAGACATTTTTTGGACACTGTATAATAAAATAAAAAAACCAAAAACCATAACATGATTTTTCCAATTTTTTATGTCAAATGGGACTAGTTTTAATTATTATGTAATGGAAAGGGACAAAATTAATAAAATAACAAATTTTCTTATGTGGAAGTGAGTCATATGAGAAATTATTTTAAAACCTTAAAATATATTAATGGATTTGAAAGATTCATAAATTATTTATAAAATTAATCAAAGAAACATAAAATAAAATTATTTTAAAGGTAATATATATTTTATTTTTCATTCTAACCATTTATATTATTTATTACATAGATATTGGGTCATTATGATGTCATAATTCACACCGTATATTTATACTGTATTTATTTTTTACTCGAAAATTTGATTATGTTAGAAAATTATAAAAATTTCACAATTTGATTATTTTTAAATTATGATTCCCAAATTAATATAAATTTTAGGTAAATAATTTTCTAAATATTTGTATTTTCACTTTTAAAATAAGAATTGACATTTTTTCAGAAATGCTGGGGTTTTGGACAATAATAGTTTTTTAAGCCTATAAACATAATATTTGAATTCATAATACTAATATGATACTTTATATTTGATAAAAATAATTTTATAATAATAATTAAATAAAATATTCTTTATTTTAAAAAACCATTAATTCATCAAAAATAAATTCCTTAATATAATTTCAATATTAAACCAAAATTCTATTTGTGTTTCATTGTATCAAAATAAAAAAAATAAAGTAATGATAGTAGGTTTAAAATATATTCATTATTGTATACAAAAATAATGTGCATAATCATATTTATAAGGTATTTATAAATATCCCCTTAATACACTAGAAAAATTCCTAAGAGTAAGGTGCGCGATGGTGAGACTTTCATGGTGTGGGTCGACATACATACTTTGGGACGCGATCTCAATGAGCTTGAAATTTTTTATAAATGATTTGGATCATTAATAATTTGTGGGATCTCATATTGTGATTGGTCATGGTTAAATCCTAGAGACACTGTCTCCCTCATAAGCTTCAATAAATGGCCTGTATAGGGTATAATCCTAGTAGTTGAGGTTATCAATTCCTTTTTCTCTGTCAATTGGATTTATTAAATCCTTATATTTTTACTAATCATATTATCACTATTCGAAAACTATATATCCATGGTAATAATTCTTAATGGTCTTTTAAAACCAATTTTATATAATAAATCCAAATAATTTCATGTGTTTTTTATACCCATATTACATATTAATACATTTAATTAAAAATCATGGGGAAATTTTATTTATAACAGTTTAGGATGTTATAATATTCCCTGTTTAATAAATTTTACTATCAAAAGTATCATTTCCCACACTAAAAAATATTATGCTAATTCTGTTTCATCACCTCCTCTAATTCCCATGTCACTTTTTCAAACTTTTGGTTTCTACACAACACTTTGACGAGGTGAATTTCCTAATTTCATGGAACTTTGTCTCTATGATCTAATATCTTAATCAGTTTCTCTTTATAGGAAATTTCTTTATCCAATGGTACCACTGATGGATTGAGTAACTATGAGGTGCCTGGTATGTTCATCCTCAATAATGATATGTTCAATACCTCTTGTACTTGAGATAAGTTATGTGGGAGTGCTAGTCGATGGGCCACCACTCCGATGCATTCAAGGATCTCAAAGGGGATGATGTATCTTGGACTAATATTTCCATTATTTCCAAATCTCATGACTATATTCTATTGAGATACACAGAGTAGAAACATGTCTCCAACATCAAACTCTTGTTCTCATCGATGATTGTCATCATATCTCTTGTTTCGACTCTGACCAGCCTTGATGAGACATTGAAGGGTCTTGATCTTTCCAAGATTTTCCTCAACCATTTTAGGATGAAGCAGTTTCCCCCAAAATCATCCCAACAAGAAGTCGTTGTACACCTCTACCCATAAATGGATTTATAGGGATCCACTTGGATGCTAGAGTGGAAACTGTTATTGTAAGAGAACTCAACTAGAGGAAGATGTTGATCCCATCCTCCATTGAAATCCATAGAACATTCTCTCAATATTTCTTACAATTTATTAATATTTATCTTAGATTGGCCATATGTTTAATAATGATAGGTCGTACTAATTATTAAATCAGTGTTTAGAGAATATTGGAGACTTTTCTAGAACATTGAGGTGAATCTCAGATCTCGATCAGATATAATTGATAGTGGAACTCAATGAATCCTCCCCAATTATCTGATGTATATCTATGAAAGTTGATCCAGTGAGAAGTCCTCTTAGATCACAATGAAGTGTGAAGTCTTTGAAAGGTGATACACCACAACCCAGCTAGCATTGTTTCCTTTGGATTTCTTTGGATTTCCAATGAAAATTTCTATGGTTATGTTTTCACATTTTTTTATAGGAATGGTTAATTGTTTCATCATCCCCTTATAACTTTTCCTTTCCACCTTTACTTGCTGATATACAAGACAAATTGATGTATATTCCATGATCTCATTCACCATATTGTCCCACCAGTAGTTTTCCTGAAGATATCAATAAATCATTGTGCTTCTAGAATAGATTAAGAAGGTTGGTTTATGTGTATAATCCAACAGTTCCATCTATAAATCAAGATTTTATGGTAAAAATAGTCTTGACCCAAATCTTATCGCACCTTCTTCATTAACATTGAACTCTAAAGATTTTTATTTTATTATATCTTCAACTTTAGTTTCTATTCCCATATCACCTCTTTGGGAAACCTTTATTTTTCCAAAATAGATAGTTGGTAAAAAATTTGTGAAAGGATTTATGATGTTCCTTCCTTCGGGATTACCATGTCAATCCTCTTTAAGTCTAAGACGATCAGATCCTTCTCAATTCTCATCAATGGTAAAATTATTAGATTGTTTCTATATAGAGCATATTATACTTTATTTTATTTTCTATGATTATATTGAATTGATTTGTCCTAGTCCTTTATTATCTCTAACCATCATTATTGATTCATATTCAACTCTTTCTCTGTGAATATATTCTTGAGTATTTATTGATTTTTATATATTTCACCATTGTACCCAAAGTGATTATGTGAACATTTTTTCAAAGAGAAGATTTCTGCTGCCCAATATAGAGCAGGAATTGGGTAGATCTGTTCATGAAATTTTAATAACCTTGAAGCATAATATATCACTTTTTCATTTTTCATTAACACAAATCCCAATACCTTATTCAAAGTATAATTTAATTGTACAAATTATTATCCACTTTTGGGTAGTGTGAGCCAATGGGAAATGATAATCATCCTTTTTTCACTCTCTAAATACCTCTTCACCTTATTAATTATTAGAAAAATTGACTCCCTTGTTATCATGGTCATAGGGCTTTAAAATTGTGATAAATTTCTCACAAATCAATGTTAATACCCACTAAATCCACAAAAACTATGGATATCTATCACAGATGTTGGCCTCAACAATCCTTAAATTTTATTATATTTTTTTAACAGTCTACTGATATCCCATTGATTATGATTTTGTGCCCCAATAATGAGACTGAATTCAACCATAAATCACATTTCCTATACTTTTCATAAAGATTCTTCCTTCATATGATCTTTAGCATAGTACTCAGATACTATTAATACTCCTCCTTGCTTTTGGAGTATATTAGAATATCATCTATAATGTTGACAAAATATTTTTTTAGGTAATTTCTAAAGTCACTTTTCATCAAGTCCATAAAGAGTGACAAAGAATTAGTGATTCCTAATGGAATTATTATTAACTCATAATTTCCATACCTTGTACAAAAAATATCCTTGGGGATATCCACCTTCTTCACCCTAACATGGTAATTTCTCAACTGAAGATTCAACTTTGAGAAGTATTTTGATCCATGTAGCTGGTTGAACAAGTCATAATTCCTTGGTAGAAGATACATGTTATTTATTATAGTCTTTTTGAGCTCACAATAATCAATTAAAATGTGACTTGACCAATCATTCTTATTGAAGAAGTTGATTGGGGAACCTTATGGTGATGCACTTGGGTTTATGAACCCTTTATCTAGGCTCTCCTATAGTTATTTTTTCATCTACTAAAGTTCCACAACAACCATTATATTTTCATTCTTGGAAAATGAAAACACCCCAGGTATAAAATCTATTAGAAAGTCAACATCTAAGATAGGAGGAAGACTAGGAAATTCTTTAAGAAACACATCAGTGTATTCCCTCACAATTGGCATGTTTTTAGTGATGATTCTTTCCACAAGCTCAATTATTTGATCTATATATTCATGCTCATTGGGAACTATATCCATTCATGGGATGTTGGTGATAGTAAAGATTCACCCTCCTTATACTTATATAGAATCAGGGGTCGATTCGTGATATAGAAAGTGATTGCCTTCTCACAGAATTCTTTTTGGCTCTATATAGGGAAATACAATCCATACATAGAATAACATAAAATTCCACCAAAGAGAGTATGAAAAGGTTTTATGTGAATTTAAACCCTCAAATTTTGATAGGAGAGGAGTTTTATACTGATGATTAAATAATTTCTCCATTCTACATTTTCCACAACATCTATACCTCCATTCATTTTGGGGGTGTTTTAATAATTCTAAAAAACTTTCATGATATAAAAGAATGCATATAACCCAAATGAAAAAGTAAAATATCTAATCTTGAATGAGTAACTAGCATGCCTATCACCACTTTATTTTTAGGATCCTCGTCAGTGGTTGTGATAGAAAAATATTGTCCTTTCTTCCTTATATATTATAGTATTTCAAATAAAAACCATCAATTAGTGCACTAGTTTCCAAAGTTCCTTGGTTCCTTGTAGTTGACGAAATAAACAATTCAATGTAGGTTCAATGGATAATTACTCTCTTCTAATGCATTAGTGGGGTTCTCCTCTCAAAATTCATTAATAGGGTTCCCTTCCACCCTACACCTAAAGCATTACTCATCCCCCTTAAGATATTTTTAGGGTTTCTCTTTCCTCACCTTCAAAAAGTGGGATATTGATTTTTTTGGGCACCATTAGATTTCTGCATCAAACCAGCAGAATTGAACTCCACTTTTTGCTTCTTATCCTTATGATACCCTTGAGATTCTATAATATCCACTTCGACTTAGAGGAAACATCAAACAATTTTCTCATATCTATCAAATTGATGGGTTATCAGGGATTTTCATAGACTCGGTTTTATCCCACCATATAAGTGGTCACCCTTGCATTTGGGGGTAGTGATAAAGCCAAAGGCATATTGTGAAAGTCTTATGATTATTTCCTTGTATTCCCTTATAGTTCATCATCTTATGTCTTTAGGGTAAGGAAACACTATTATATATTATTATGGAGAGTGTGTGGTGTATATTTATTGAATTTGTTTTCCATAATTCCTTCTACCCCATTGCTTCTATCGATTCCCCATGCCGTGTATTCCTCATCAATATACACTATTTATTAGATTATCCCTACACATGAAAAATATCCATAATTACCTTATCTTACTCTAAACATTGAACTATGGAGAACATATTATCAATAGAGTTTATCCATAGTTCCATTATTAAGAGATCAAATGATTTGTTGAAAGTCGGGGGTCTTTATCATATAAAGATTTCAGATGCAGGTTGTTATTTTTACTGGAATTTGGTCACTACTCCTGATCCAAGATTTTATTTAGAACCATATTTAGTTGATTGTGTATCATTAAATTTTTTTTATTCCTACTCTCATTGGGTTGGGGTTTTCTTTGGGGACATCATCACATTTCCCGTCACATTGATTATTTAACCAATTCCTTATATTTACGAATAATAGCAATAATAAAAAAATTATTGATGGGTATTTTTAAAATATTAAACTCATTGAAGGGGATACAATGACATTGAAGAGATAACTGATAAATAACATGTATTTCCATAGCTTATGAATTTTTGGGCTTCAATATATGTTATCTATGATCTATTTCTTAACATAGAATCTTATAGGAATTTTTGGTTCCCTTAATAATGGTTTATAAAGAGATTATGAATTTATCAAAGTATATCCCCTGGGTGTGTCAATCTAGCTGTGCAAAAAGGGTTGTTGTCAAGAAATAGTTCCTAGTTGAGTCTAGATTAACACAGTGTTTTTGAGTTTTACCCCTTTATAGATCTGTGCTAGAGCCACATCCACTTGTAGTATATAGAGAGGGATTAATTTTCTTGATTAAAAATATACTATATACTTACCAAAATTTAGGTATTTATTATTATTATTAGTCATATCCATACGTATTTTTCTAGAGTTTTCTTATCTTAATCAAAAAAATAACAAAACCTTTCCTTTAATACCAAATTTAACAACACTGTTCTTTATTTCATATTAATACATGATTTATTAAATAACATTACACTTAATAAAACCCAAAAGATAGAGAATTGTAGTGGATTTTGTAATTATCTAAATTAAATTAAAATTTTAAAAAGAAAAAACATCATATTTATTGAAAGCTTCCTTAACCTGATCACACTTAGAACTGCATGGGATAACTAGGGAAAATACATAAGAAAGGGGTGAGTTATAAATCTAGTATGGTATTAAACATGTCATAAAATTTATATAATAGTACATGTTAGATAATAGTCATATTAATGTGGAATAAAAAGTGTATAAATCATAAACATAAACAATGATTCATGATATACCATGATAATCATAAAGGAAACATGGGAAATGCAGAAAAAGCCTAAAAAAATTCATCATAAACATAGGTGAAGGATAGTTTCTAAGACATGATGATAGAAAAATTTATATAAAGGAATGAAGTTCACTCCCTATACCCAAATGATGTATCATGAGACTATACATTCCTTATTGTAATGGGGAGATATATAATTCTTGGTGCACCCATCATATTCATTTCATTCTCATGATTAAGTGTGCCATATAGATCATACAACATAGATTCATCCATCAAAAATTTTTATTCCCTGATCATAGAGTATGGACTAAATAAATTTAATTCCCTAATAAATAGGTATATGGGAATAATGAATAACACCCTTGATAGTGAATGGGTACAAGTATTCACTGCACAATTTTTTGGTGTAGAAATCATGGAGAAATTTAAGTAGCATAAATACTTTACATAAAGAAAAATAAAATGTTTTGATGAGGTAGAAAAGGGTCTCTCATTATTCCAAAAACAAATGAATTGTAATAGGGACTTGTAAAAACATATTACAATAATAGTAACTGGAAATAGAAGGTATAAGATATTAAAGAAACTTGATTAAAGAAGAGAAGTAGAGGATCCCTTACTTGAGTGTGTGACTCCAAATACTTGGGAAGAGCTTCTTGAGATCTTGGTGTCACCTTGGGAGGAATCTAGAGAGGGGATGGCAGATTAAATACATTTAAAAAGTATTTTTAGTGACTAGAAATGGGATCTTGTGTGGATTTATAAAGGAAATGAGTAGGGATTTCTTTATTATTTCTCAAATATTGGTTTTATACTCCATATATTAAAATAAAAAAAACCACAAACCAACCTATGGGTTTTCACATGGTTTATATCAAATGTGAGTTGTTTCCATTATCTTATAATGGAAAGGGAATAACATAAAAAAAATACCATTTCTTATGTAGATGTGAGTCATACTCTTAAAGAAATGAATTTAAAACCTTAAAATATATTAATGGTTTTAGAGGATTTAGAAAGTCTTTATAAAATTAATAAAATAAACAAAAAATCAAAATATTTTAAAGGGATAACATTTCGGGGATACCCATTATAGTATTTATTCCATCACTTTTGGGTAATTATGAGGTCATAATACACAACATATATTTGTACTGTATTTAATTTTTTCCCAAAAATTATTATGTCACATAAAATTATAAAACTTTCACCATTGAAAAAATTTTATTTCTTGATTTCAAAAATAAAATTCATTATATATATATATATTTTAAATATTTTTATTTTAACTTTTAAAATAAGAATAGATATTTATTGAGAAATTCTTTGTTTTTTTGACAATAAGAGTTTTTAAACCCTTATAAAAATTTCATTTCACTTCATAAAAATTATATGATAATTTATATTTTAAAATATATATTAAATAATAATATTATTTTAAAATAAAATTTAATTAAAAAATAAATTAATTAAAAAAAAAATTCCTTAATTGAACTTGCATATTAACAAAAAATACTCTTTGTGTTTTATTATATCAAAAATAATAATAATTTATAAAGTAAAACTATTAGGATGATAATTTATTCATTATTCTATAAACAAAATTGTGTACATATTTATATTTATAGGGTCTTGATACAAATTCCTTTAATACACTAGAAAACACCCTAAGACTAAGGTGCATGATGGTTAGACTGTAATGGGGTGGTTCAACATATATGGTTTGAGCCCTGATCTCAATGATCTCAAACATCCCCCATAAACGGTTTCACTCATAACTATGTTATTAGATCCCAACATGTGATTTTTCAAGGGTAAAGACTAGAGATGTTGTCTCCCATGGAATATTTGATAAATGTGATTCATAGGTTACTATCCCCTTAGTTGAGGCTATCAATTCCTTGGTCTTCGTCAATTGGATTTGGTAAAACACAATATCTACACTAATCAAATGATCACCGTTCAATGACACTATTATCAAAAGTAATGATTATTAAAAGTCTTTTAAATATATTAGGATATAATAAATAAAAATAAGTGAATGTGTTTTCTATAACCATATTACAAAATAATATATTTTATAAAAACACAAGGGGAAATTTTATTTATAACAGTTTGGGTTGTTAAAAATATCATGAAAACATATAGAATCATATTAATTCCTCAATGAGCATATAGTGAATGAAAATTATCACCCATAATAGGATAAATACCGCTCAAAAATTGTAAGGATCCTTCACCAAATCCATATACAAAAATAGTGACACAGTAATTAGAATAATATAAATAGAAAGGAAACCCTTACCCATTTTCATACTAAACTAATTTCCCCCATGCCTCAAAAACATATTTCCTGACACACCCATCCCTTCAATGCCCTAATAACCATAACCTCATACCATATCACATCTATAAAAATTTAACAATAGTCAAATAAAATTTCTGAATACATCATACAAAAAAACATACCACATAACTACCGCTTATCACATCACCACCACACCACTGCCACATCATCACATCTCTTTAACATCTCCACATATCGTATTCTTAATCCATCACAACCTATACTATGTATGTAGGAGAGAGTACTGGATGGGGAGTAGTTAGCCATAGGTATCACCAAAATCATTGATGTTGGGGGTACACCTAAAGCCCAAAACCTCACATGGGCTTCAAAAGGGATACCAGACTCGTGTGGTGGAACATAAGAAATAATGAAAATAAAAATGAATACAATATAACACCCAATCAAATCCTAATCGAAAATTTTCATGAAAAAACCTAAATTACCATAATAATTTTTTCACCATTGAGAGCTCACATCAATATCTACTTCCATCTCAAGAAAACATAACAAGATAGAAAAATCCCTAGAAAATATACACCTCTCAATCCAGTTTTACTTAATTATTAACTAAAAAATATAAATTTAAAATACACATAACATTCATTAAAAATTTTTATTCCCAAACTTTTCAATTTCATATAACTACTTTTAATTAAAAATTAATAATTTTATTTACCTCATTTAAATTATTGACCACTACATTTATCATTTATAACCCCTCATTCATGTCTATAAAAAACACTCCAATGTTTTTAGTTGTTTTAGAAATATTACAAATTCCTCAATAACTAAACAAAAAACCACATCACTCTCTCTGCAGCACTACAACAATATCCACAAAACCATTCCATCTTAGTAAACAACATCAAAATCATCATAATATGGTGACCAAAAATCAAATGAATAAATTTACCAATATGAAAACACTATAATTGTAATAACATATTCTATTAAAAAACAATCCTATTTTCTATATATAACCTAACCAGGCATAAAAAACACAACCCTAAAATATATTTTTTAGATATTTAATTATTTAATTTTATTTACATAATTAATTTATTTTCTTATTTAATAATTTTTTTTAACATTTTATAAACTAAAAAGAATCATATATTCCATCAATAAGGACACTAACCAACCCAATGTGACCCATTTGGTCCAGTAGTGAGACAAGTGTGCTATCCCAATCCAACCTCCAATATACTAGTCAACAGTGACTAACACAATGTTGGCATATCACACATGATGGGTGTCCATAGAATAATATACATATATAAGACAAAAAGTATCTATATAATTTATAACATAATTGGAAAATATATTAATAACCAACTAGAATATATAAATGAATTTGAAACACAGTTATATTGACAATAGAATGACTACATAATTCATAAAGTAAATGGAATAAAGATACACCCAATAAACTCTAGAAAAGAAAATAGACATAATGAAAATGAGGTGAAGATATCTTTGTAATAAACTAGAACTAATCATAAACATCATCCACTACTATCAACTTCAAGAAACAATAAAAACCCAATGTACCAACACCATGTACACTAAGGTCACCACTAAACAATTCATCATCTACATAAGAAATAACACATGTGGGAGAAATGAAAATCAATGAGTGAGTATATATGTTTCTAATAAGATGGCTCAAAGATCAAAATGATGTAAATGGTTTCCTAGTTTTCTTAGAAACCCCAAGGAAGAATACAACCCACTAAGGGAAGATGAACAAAGAATAAAAAAACACACATATGATCCTATGTTACAGAAATCAAAACAATATGTACCAATCATAAAAACCAAACTAATAAAGAGATTATTCAACTTGAAAAATCATTATATGAACTACCTAGATAAACAAAACTCATATTATCTCACAAAAATTAGTGGTAGAGTTTCACCAAGCTAATATATGTATTTACCAATGGAGTATAAAACCCTGATATAGGAATTCAACCTAATTAAAAATGGTTATTGAATGAGGGAGTACAAACACACTTTTCATAGGTAATTTCAAAAGATACAATTTATTTTCCTGATATTGTATAGTGGCTGACTAGGTTCATCTCACTTGAGGAGATTTCAAAGTTCAATCACTTATTATTTCAAATTCAGTTATTATATTTATTTTGTAATTTTTTATTTATTAAATCAATGAAATATTTGTTTTTTTGGTATTAGGTATTTAAAATCAAGAAACTAAATATGTTGATATATAAAAACTTAAATTTATGAAGAATAAAGAAATTCCCCTGGAAATCATTCAGGGAGACCATTCATCACCTAAACATTATTTTCTTATTTACTTAATGAACACACTCCATCATATGTGTGGACATCATCAACATATTAGGTAAATAATTTTAGGTTCTATCAATGATCTACATATATAACACACATCCCCCTTGTCGATCAAGGGAGAATAATTTATATGAAAATGTTATTCTTAGAGTAACAAGATGAGATACAAATTTTTCCTTTCCCACTAATATCTCATAGTCTGAACTCTATGTAAATATAAAAAATTGAGTGTGAATTTTCATGAATTATGTTAAAATTCTATTACTCCCCCAATAGAATATTTTTGATAGCTACTCATTATATTGACTATTTGATATTATAGTGAGAAGAAGGTGAGAAAAAATGGGAGAACTTAAATTAAAATATGAAAGTGAAAAAAATTAGAAATAAAATTAATGTGAAAACTAATATAAAATTATAGAAAAACTCTTATTGAAACCCTTTAGTGTGTTCCCATTATTAAGATTCCTTTCCCCTATTTATATTTTGAATGGAAAAGTCTCGACAATTATTACAAATTGGAAAGTTGAAAAAATTGTGCCAAATAATATACCTCTTTTATGTCACATGATTTACCATTCGAGCAACTAAGATAAAAATTATCTACTTTAATTAAATATTATTTTTTATGTCTTATATATTTTTCAATATTTTAGCACTATATGAAGATGAATGTAAACATTATGGTCTGATCATTGAAGTAAGATATAGTTTGACGAATCTAGTCTACTTTTGATTTCTGGCCCCGTGTTATCAAACAAATATTGTCATAAATATTTTATAATTAACAAAATATGAGTCTAAATATATTTATATTTCATTCAAAAAATATAAAATTAAAATTCAACACATAAACATTTTCAAAATAAAAACACTAAAGTGTAGTTCAATGTAAAAACATGAAATTTCCAAATAGTTTCCAAATTAATTTTCAAATAAAATATTAGTATTAAATACTCTATTAAAAACTATTTTTTTCTTAATTATTATTTAATATTAATAAAAACACATTCAACTCCATAATGAATACATTTTTTAATTCATCTCAATTTATTCTTTTATTCTAAAAACAGGACAATTACTCATAAATTAAAAAAATTGGTTTGATTTTAAACATTAAAATTCAAGTGAAAAACATGTAAATATTGGCTCTATCAATTACACCACACATATATATTGAAACCCTGGTAAATTTAATTAATTTTACTTAAAAATAATTATACGTATTAGGTTCAAAGGGAAAAATTAGAAAATATGGAAAAAATATTCTTTCATATTTAAAAATGGAATGCCTCCCATAAGAGTATTATCCACCAAACCACTTCCATTTAATCTAAATTTCAGGTTCTAGGTTTGAAAATAAAACAAATTATAGTATAATTAATATTTTAACAAGTCGAATTATGATGAATCCCTATTTCCCAAGATTCTTATACCAAATTTATCATTTTTACTCTGTTGATATAACCTAAATGACATTCTTAAAATTAAATTTCCACCTTCTTTATAAAGTGTTCAATATTTTCCTCACCCAAATCCATTACACTTTTTTAATGAGGCATAATTTTTTTTCAAGAATCTCTAATTGGGGAACTTTTCACATCCATCACTCAACCCCACTTGATCTCAAAATGAAACAAATTTTAATTGTTATAATAATATCATTAGTCAAGTAATGGTGATTCCTGACCTGAACAAGACACAAATTTTTTTTTTTATTATTATTTTTTCTTAGTGTTTTTTTTTATTTTTTAGTGCCTTATATTTAATAACCTCATGTGGGATCCCAAGTTTCCATTTAACTTCAATTTAAAAATAATTATATAAATTTTTATTTTGGTTGACTGTATAAGGTTTTCTTTTTCACAATAGACATGTTACTCAGGTTAGAGTTCAAAATTAATATATTTTCATGTTATAATTATAATTAAACTTAATTAATTTTCATTCAAAAACTTTTCCAAATTCCAAAAAAAATCATATATAGGGGAAATAAAAAAAATCCCAACAATCATATATGTTAAACAACAATAAAATTAGTGAAATCCTTAAAAATAACATGAAATTTCTCATTTGGAAGGAAAAAATACAATGTTAAAAACTGTAAACTAAAAACAAAACAAAAATTATAAAAAAAATAAATGAAAAATAAATGTATGTTCTAAATAGATTGGTACAACTTCCCCACACTTAAACAATTTCTACCACAGTTTTTGATTGAACAATTATTTAATTAGATTTTTAGAAAGAATTAAATTAATAAGAATAAAGTAATTTATAAAAGACAAATATAACCTAAATTATTGGTAGAAATACCTTTCATATAGTCTAAAGTGTAATTCTCAGGGAAAATCTACATGTAAAATCAGAAAAAAGAACATAATAAATGTATTAAAATCATAATAAATAGAATAAAATGTGAAAGGAAAATTAAAGAAAGGGATAAGTCTTGATTTATCCCAAAGTGGATCTTGTATTTTAAATGGACCTAGATGGGTTGTACCAGCTGTTATATAGATTAATATAGTGGATATATTTAATATTATTAGAACCACTATTTATTAATTTTTCTAATTTGATTCATCTTGCACTACTTGTTGTGGACCCCATGGATAGAGTATATTAGGTCTACCCTCCATTTTAATTATTTAAAATATTTATGGTGGGTATATGATAAAATATTTTCCTTCCTCCTTTACAAATGAAACATAAATAGCCTCTTTATTCACTTATAGTTCCTTTTCAAAGGTGCTTCATCAACTTATTTTTCAAAGGGAGATCAACAAAATAATCTTTGTGAATAAAAAGTATATGAATTTAAATCGAAATATACATCATCAATAATATATTAAAGTGTTTTTTATATATGAAAACCCACTATTATATCCTCTTATACTCTCTCCAAAATTATTTCAAGAGTTTTGGGGAGATCCATGTGTTCCTCATTAGATGAATCAGTTTTGTTTTCAACCAATAGGGAAATAAAAGTGATTGCTAGATCTATAAAATTTAAAAACTAGGATTTCAATTCTATGCTACATTTCAATAAAATTAAATGAAATTGAGTTTAATAATACGTTATCTACCTAAGTAAGTTCAACATAAATTTTTTTTTCATAACTCAATGCATCTTGGAGGCGGTTTGGGATGGTTGTAAGTAAGTAGTCAGGCTCCCCCAACTTCTCTTAATATTACACCACATGGGTGGTTTATTATTTCAAGGATAGAGTAAGATTGAGTGGTGATGATTATTCTTTTTTAGATATGGGAACATAATGTTTCATGATACCATACACAAATTGATCCTTATAATCCATGAAAAATTTTGATCTCCCATAAGTGAATCAACCTGTAGGTGTTATTAGTGAACCTCTTATAGAAATGGATGCATTAGAGAAGATAATAGATTTTTTTTAGTAGATTCTTCTCATCCTCCTCAGGTAAATTGATATAAAAAATGTGTGAAGAAATCTCTTCCACTACTCGTTTTGGTTCAGATTTCTCTATATGATACTATTGATATACATATTATTATTTAGATAAGAATTATTTTTTAATCGTCATGTTTTTTATGTCTTATTTAAGTCCCTAAAAATAGGATTATTAACCTTTGGGGTCATCTTTTTGTGGAACCTAAGTGTAATCAGACCAAACAGAATAATCATAATCTTAATACATTATCAAACATGGTTTTTTAGTTTTTTATGTGGAAAAGACATTATTTACAAAAATTTGAATAAAAATAGTATGTGAAAGAACTACTCATATCTATAGAAATGGAAATAAGGTTTTAAATTCTTATTTTAGGGTGGTACAAATGCTATAATTTATTTTCCTAATATATTCCAGTGGATGACCAAGTTCATCTCTCTTGAGGATATTTTAATTCTCAATCATTTATTATTCAAAATTCACTTATTATATATATATATATATATATTAAATACAAATATTATTGTGTTTTTTAGGTATAGTGATTGAGAAACAAGAAATATAATACCTAGATTCATATATAATGAAATTAATATGATGAAAATAATTCTTCCATAAAATTATTTGTAGAGAACATTCATTACCTAAATATTAGTTTCATATTAAATTAATGAACACACTCCATAATATATTTTAATATCATATTCTTATTAGTCTATATATATGAGGTGTATAAAATTCTCTCCACGTAGACCCCATATACACCTTCTTGATTTAGGGAGAATAATAAAGAAGAAAAATCTAAGTGCCAGGTGGTGAGTGGGGACACAAATGCTCCGTGCACACTAATTCCACCCTCATTCTAACTCTAAGAAAATAATTTTCATTGAAAATTTAGGTGTATGGATTATATTACAACATGAGTACTACCATGGTATATTCCATGGGTATTATACTCATTATCATTAGTATAGGAGATCACAATGAGAAGAAAGTAAGAGGAAATAAGAGAACATAAATTAAAATTTGAAAGTGGGAATAAAAAAACATGGAAGAAAAAAATTATAAAATTATAAGACAAATCTTTCAAAAACATAAATAAAATCCCACCACTTCCCAGTAATCCCCCTATTTATATACAAAAGGGGAGTCTCAGGACTAAGATTACAAATTAGAATGTTTAAAAAATAGAGTCAAATAATATCCTTATTGTTTTGTAGCACAACTGACCATTGAAATGACCAAAATGAATTTTCCTCAAGTTTAATAAAATATTTTGATTCATGTTTTATATCTTGTGTCAAGATTTCATCCCCATCTAAGAAGAGATGAAAATATTGTCATCTGATCATTATAGTAAGGTCCATTTTGGTGCGTCCTGTTGAACATTGAATTATAGGCCCTTGTTATCCATAAAAAATTTTGAGACATATTTTGGATTTAAATTCAAATATTTAATTCTATATTATTCAATTTCCACTAAAAATTTAAAATTAAAATTCTTTACCTATAATTTTTTAATACAAATATTAAATTTCAGCCGGAAGGGGAAAATTGGAATTTCCATGTAGTTTACAAATCCAGGATCAAATTAAATTTTTTTATTAAACCATTTTTAAACACTAATTAATTATTAATTAATATAAAATTTACTAAAAAATTTTAAATTCTATAATTTATCAATTTTTTAGTTCAATCCAGTGAATTTTTAATATAAAAGTGTGATAATTACCCATAAATTAATAATGTTAGTGGGATTTTAAACAGCAAAACTCAAGTGAAAATATGGAAATGTTGTATTTTATAAGGAACCTAAATAAATAATTAGGGGACCCAAGACTTTATGATCCATGGACATCAATCTAGGGATTTAAAAAACTTTTTTGGCCCTATGAAGGACCCATACATTATCATGGTAAAGGGACTGTTAAATCCTTGCTCAAACTGTATAGGACCCACTCCACATGAATACAGGGGTGTAACAAACTCTAAAAACTAAAGTTGTTTCTAATCCATATCATAAAAACATATCTATGGGAGTAATAAACCATGGAGAATGATTACCTCATCAATCCTATCTCCAATTGTTGACCCTATGGAGCTAAAGATACTAAACAACCCGAACTACCTTATGCCTCACCACTAATGTCAATAAGGGGTGAACCATTGATTATTTTTTGTGAAAATACATAGGATAAGATAAATATTTTTCTCACTACATAAAAAGTAGAAAAGATATATAAATATCAATAAAGAGACCAGGTTTAGTTATTTCTCTCTTTGTCTTCACACAATCACATTGTAATGCAAGACCCATTGGTTTCATTATGCAATAAAACTCCATATCCCATAGCCAATGACTATAAAATACTTAACTAAATCATAAAATAACATCCATGAAACATATAACACCATTATATCATAACCAAAATCACTATTTCACAATACAAATTACATATGATTAAATCAGAAACTAATAGGCTCTATATAAGACTAATAACCAACTTGTCCCATTTAATATTATGTACCAATGAAAAGGGGTGGTCATAGTACAACATGGATTGTTTTATAATGCTCCTATATCTAATTATATGGTAAATTCATGAAATTTGGAGTTGCGGTATCAAATTCTCTTTTATGACACAACATGACCATACACAACACATACTATTATCATAATTCCAATCTTATATTGTTGCTTCAATGTTGTGAGTCCACTTATTATACACCAATGATAAAATCTACAATCTGAAGGGATTTCTGATTCTGTTTAATAAAAACATAATAATTATATGATTTTTGAGAGAGATATAGTACATGTGATATCAAATATAAGAAAATAATAATTAAGGGTTTATTTCAAAAAGAAATTAAATTTACAAAGAGTTTGATCAGGATCTGTAGTAGTAATATTCTAAAAAAATAACAAAAAATAGTGTATAGATTCTAAAATTTATCATAAAATAATTGATCATGAGATGATAAAAGTTTCCAACCCTAGATCACATTCATAGATACTACATGAATATATAATCTATAAGCACAAAGGGGTCACCACATGATAATCATCAATCGAACGATCATAAAAGATGACTAGGGATCTAAATAAGAATTACTAAGGGCTTAAAAAAAGAGGGTGAAAAAAATAAAATCAGATAGAGTGAGATTCAACCATTATTTATAATGAAAACCTAGTCACTCAAATACCTATGTAATGTAAATAATTTAGTGTAATTATTCAAATCTGGAGAAAAACCATGACATAAAAAATGCCATCAAACTCAAATTACCCTCATTAAATATGAGATATGAAAACCGTGACAGGATCAAATACCTTGGTAACTCTTCAACAACTTGGTCAACTGTCATACCATTACATAGATCAAACTCCATTGGATCACAACAGAAGTCATTTTGGAGCTATTCATAAACCTATAGAAATGACAGTGCAAGATTCACTCCTCCGCTACCAATTATAGAAAAGGTTCTGGTGTAACACATAACATTATAGTGAAACAACTCTTATTTAAGATAAAACATAAGGAAACAAGACTAATCAAGAAAAAAATTAAACCCCATATCACAAGGGAATAATCAATTATCAAATAAACACATCACACTGAATGAAAGCTATACAAGTTAAAAAATAATAAAATATTCAATAGAAAAATTCATGGTCATTAACTCCTCCCCAAATTCATGGATTTTCTTCCATAAAAGTACAACCCTCTTAAATAGGTTATTATACTAATAATTTATCCAACCCTCAAATTTTCGTGGGGTATATTGAAGGTTACCATTCTACTAAAACACATGCACTGAAAATATTTCCCAACCTTTGAAGATTCCTCTCATACCAATTCTTGATCACTATCATTTACTTTTTGATGTAAAAATATCCCTTGTTGTCTAGCTCACCAATGTCAATATTTTGAAGTGAATCGTGAAAAACTTCCTCAACCACACCATGTAGAAAATGTTCTGCACATGATATAACTATGAGTATAATTCTAGATGGAATAAAACCTCAACAAACCCAAACAGGATCATGAAAGGTCCCATAAAACTTGTAAATTACTTACTCCCTTGGAAAAACTTCACTTTCAATATCATGGAATGTACTTAAAGAACATAAGTATCCATCTCAGAACTCCAAAGGTCTCTATCTTGGGCATGTGTAATTTTAATAGTTCCAGGTTTTCCTCATATATTAGTAGATAACCTATAACCTCTCTAGAGACTACCACACCAACTATAATCCCATCAATGATAGATCATCAATCCTAGTCCAACTCATGGGTAACATGTAGGATCTCCAATAAAATTCCTCATAAGGTTCCATAACACTAGTCTATATGTGTCTATTTTTTATATGAACTAAACTAAGAGTATGAGATCCTTTTAGATATAGGAAAAATATTTCACACAATCCCTTAATATATCCCTGAGAACTTGAATGGTTCTATCATTTTTACATTCTTCTAAAGATGTAATTGAATTCTCAGTCAAAATTGTTTCAAAAAATAATCACACATATTCTTCCATAATTAGTATTCAATTTAGGAATCATAGTAAAAAATGATCATCAAAGATTCCACAATAATATTGATATTGTAACACACATTTATTAATCCCAGACTCTCTACTGAACTCTTCTTATTTATAGAAAAATAAGCGGGATAACATGTTTAGTCCGTAATTGATCACCCATATCAAATCAGGACCCTTTATTGAATATGGAAGTTCCTTTATGAAGTACGTTTATATAATATCTTACTTTCACTATGGATTATTAAGTGGTTGAGAAAACCTAATGGAACCTAGTGATCTTACTTTACATAGTGATAGGTGAGGCACCATGAGAGAAACTAAAAATTTCTCCTCCTTATACTAGGAGTCCAAAATATAACCCTCAGGTATCCATATATCATTCTCTCACAAGGGTGTATCACCAAGGGAGAAGTATGGAACCAAATCAAGCAACGTGATTGAAACAACTGTTCACCCTCAAAAGAGGATAACATGCTTCACACTTTCACAAAATTAATTTGGTGCATTTCCCAAGGATATCAAATCATCCAGGATATCACAATATCTGTATCCTATTTGGGAGTCTATTAAATTCTCTATAAGTAGAGGTTCCACCAAAATTGATCTAATATATATCACTTATCCTTTATCCACTAGGGACAACTGAATCCCCACTAACTGCTCATATAAACCATTAAATAACAGAGCATATGATTTTCTACTAAGGGAACCAGCCACCACATTTTCCTTTCCTGGAGTTAAAAAAATCAATCTCATAATACTGTAAGATCTTTAACCAACTTCTTCAACTTCAATTAGGATCTCCTTGAGTGAATATTTATTCTAGTATATTACTATTCATGTACAATTTGGACTTCTCACTAAGAAGGTAATTTATATAAGTATTCATGGAAAGCACCACCACTGCCATCTTTAAATCACATATCAAACAATTATTCTTGCTTGGTATCGACTATTTGGACCCAAAAGTAATCAACACCTCTCCCCACATAATAAAACAATCCCAAATATAGAGGTATCATAGAACACCACATACTTGAATCTATTGATTGGAAACTATAGATCAAGAATATTCATCAACCTATTCTTCATCTCCTTGAAATATCACTATTATTTCTTATACTATAAGACAATATTCCCTTTATGCGTAATAGAAATCATGTGAGATACAATCCTACATAATTTCTCCAATAATATCTATTATTTTCCAAATAATCCATAGAATCTCTATACTTTAAACATTCCCTAGAGTGGCTCCCAAGAAAGCACTTCCTCTATCTTTTCTTATCCATAACTACTCCTACCCCTTATATGACACGTCCTAGGTTAATACTTATATTCTTAGTATTATCATCCTCTAATTCCATGTATAAAAATAATGTTATCAATGAATTCCACCCTGAATATATCTATGAATAGTTGGAAGATTATATTCATGATCCCCGTGAATTCATCTAGGTACTTCATCATGCTGAAGTGAATAATTCAGAACTCATAATGTCAATAGTTTAATCATAATGCTATCATCACGATATCCTCTTCATGATTATGAAGCTAGTGATAACCAAAAATGAGATTGATATTCAGTAACTTCTTTAATCTCTATAACCAGTTGAAATGATCATCTATCCTCAATAAATGGTATTTTTTCTTGACCATCCCCAAATTAAAGATGTGAAAATCAATTCAAAGACACAACCTCCCATAATCATTCTTGACAAACAACACTGGAGATACCCAATGAGACACACTGGTTCTAATGAAACCTTTCTCTTTAAGGCTCTCTAGCTGCACCTTTAACTCTTTGAGCTTAGTTGGGGCCATCAGATATACTTAAAATGATATGAGAGTGGCCATGGGGTTCAAGTTAATGAAAACATTTAACTCTTGATAAGGGGGAAGTCCTAGAATATCCCTAGTAAATATATTTATATACACATAAATTACAATTATAATCTCATCATCCAATGTTTCTACTATTCATAAATCTAAATTCACCCACTTATGGGTGATTCTCTACAACTTCACAAAAAAAACGTCTACTTATCTCGATTGAATGCCCCTCTCAACTGTTAATAAAAACCTATATCCATCCAGTTAACAACAATATATTCTCAAATTATAGTAAATTATCTTGGAAAAAACTCAGGTTATCGAGTCCATGCAAAGGCTGATGTCATAGGGACCCATCCCAATCACAATAAGGCCTTATAGAAGTCTACTTCCACTAACTGGAAGAATGAATCATTACAAGATATTTTTGATCATATGATTGCTTCCAGTTGACTTATTTATCCATATAGATAAAGACATAGTTTTTTCTAGGATCTCAAACTCTCAAACTAAGGATACAATAAAAAAGGAATGACTTACAATGGTATTTATGAGTGCATGTTTCTATGTATATTAGAGAAAATTTCTACCTCAAATCATGTTTGTTGCTAACTGGTCATATCCCTCCCTATATTTTATCAAGTCTCGCCACTATATGTTATCTCATTAAGCCTAGAATGCACTGCATAGGGGTGGTAGTGGTGGAAGTTGTTTGTAGAGACATCCAACACTAGAACCTTAACCTGGTGAACCTCAATATCCTCTATTATATTAACCTTCGTTAGGACTAGTCTATAAATACTAGGGAGGTCCCTAACTATGATGATTCCTCTATTAAAGTGGTCTATCAACCACCTAACTACCCTTTGTTGTATGTCATGTTGGGAAGTCATGATCCATGTGACATTATACTTTACAATCATAGTAAATACTATATCCTGGATGAACATTCCCTCCGTACAAATCCTAATTCTCTAATTATTGGGTCTATAAACACATATGAGTATTCCTATGAGGAAAAATCTAATACCTACTAGCTCTTTACCATAGTTGATGATTTGTTTTCATAGATAATTTCACCTAGATTTAATCAAATTTCACTCCAACTCTAAAAATATCTCAATCACTAAGTCCCTATGAAAATCATTGATATAGGTGAGGTTGTAGCGGGGAAAAAAATGGTTAAGATCTCTCTATAAAGATTTTTATTAAAGGATCCTGAAACAAATCATGAAGATATATTACCTCACGAGATTTGTAAACATTTATGCATACACTCAAATAAACATGATATCCTATTGAAACTATAGGATCTCATGGATGATTGTAGTCCAAAACACATCTAGTTAATACTTCTTGAGAAATAGGTGTTAATACTTTATCCAAGGGAGAGTCACCTCATCATATTTATGGATGATCATGGTCCACTATTGAATTCTTGGATCATAGAGAAATCTGAATTCTAGCAGCTACATCTGCATAGAGGGTGTTTAGACATGGAGGTACACAAAAATTAGTATCTCAAGATAATCCAACACTAGTTAAGGGTTAGGATCACATTAAAATATATGTGGTTACTACTTATAAAACTTGTTAAGTGAACTCATCCAATACATATCCTCACCCCGGTCTACTAGAATTATTTTCAACTCAATATTGGGAATAATGTTCTTTTGGGTTATGGGTGGTGGGTCTACTCACTATATTATAGATTAATGAGCCAATCATTTCTTTATTAGAGGGTGAAAGTCATGTCCAGGTAAATATATTGAAGCCTCTCCACCAAGCTAGTTAGAGACATTTCTCTCAACAACTTACATGAGAAAATGGAATCCCTACCTTATGATACTCAATTTTTGTTTACATGGTGGCATCATTTTCTTTAGAATATCAACTCTGGATATTAATTTATATGTTCCCTGCTATTGAAACTACAGATATTAAAGTTTATTAGATGGGTTTGAGAGTTTTTTTAATAGATATGTTGACCACCGCAGTAACACTATGTTCCCTAAACTAAAATCCAAACTCAGAACCCCTTGAATGTGCTACCCCAAGTTCCCATACCAACCTCATTGACACCCAATACCAAACATTGTACCTAAGAAACAAAAACTCTGATAACACTATAACATAATCTATCCCACTAGGACCCCACCAGGGTAAGACGTGAGTCTAGTGTGCCACCCCAAGAATACCTCCAATAGTCTATGGAGTGGTAATTTCACTGAATAATAATATAACACATTATTGGAGGCCTTATACTAATGTTCCTATACACAACCACTAATCCCCACACCAGACATAAAAAAAATTAAAACTAGATAAATAATCAAATGAATTATATTAATGCATGAAAAAAATGCTATGGTATACAAAGGAATGAATAATGCATAATCTATTATGTAAAGGGAAAAAATACATTCCTAATTGAAATTACGAAACCCATTAGGTGTTCTCTATATCTAATAGTGAGCCGAGTGTTCCACCCTAATCCTGCCTTGAATAGTCATGCGTTTTGAGGTGAGAAAAATGTAGTTGTACCACACAATATAAGAGTCCTTATCCTATAACAACCTAAATCATTCACATATCTCTATTGCCTAAAAATAAAAATAAATACTAAAAATAAATATAAATATAAATAAATAACTGAACTATATATAACAATTTCATGAGACATTCAATATAAGAAAAACACCACATTATGGAATACAAATGGAATGAGACATTAGAAAAGACACCAAATATGGAAGATACAACAATTTGGAAAGATCCTCCTCGATTCATGTAGTCCTTAATCAATTTCCTTCAATTAAATTCACATCTACCATCATCAACCAACATTATGCACAACGTGTCTCTGATTTTCACAGGGAATTTTCCTTGAACAAGACACATCGACGCTATACACACCCAGACTATCTATGAACTATGAACTATCTGTATAGACATAACACATGAGGGAAAAAAATCCCATTTAGGGGTGAGTATAAACAAAATCAATAGGATTATATGAAACAACATAGAAAAAATGAAACTAGTTAGCTCAAAATGCATGATATGAGAATCTAACTAAGGGGAAGATAAATAATGATCTTGATATTCTCTATAAATAGAAGTACCATGGAAATAGTGAAGTCTATTTCATATCCACTCCAATAAATTATGGCTATTACTCAAAATTAAGTAGGGATTATAAGAGAACCAAAAAATAACATATATACTAAAGTTGATATCCCATTTATACATCCCACATCAAAGGAAGATAAGGAATGGATAAGGATTCACACATCTCTAAGTATTTTATTTGCTTATACTCTCTTCCCCACCCCACCGGAATCTACAAGAGGATCTTATTATTTATGTTGGTGCATGTATCAATTAAGTGAGTAACACACATTATTTTCCATTACCACATCACAATTATAGTAACTTAAAGGGAGATCCACACATAGAATGAGGTTAGATGTTGTCCAAGGGAGTTCTAATCCATACTATCATAACAAACAAGTTATTAGAAAACACAAATCACCTCCCAACAATATTAATGCAGGACCCAAGCCTCATCAAGTTTCAAAAAGTAGATGAGGGAGGACATAGCACCATATACTGAGGACCCACACTATAAGTTGAACACAAAAAGATCACAATAGACGAGGTTGTGGGGGGCGGGACCAAACTCAATCAATCATGTTTGGGGACCCACACCTCATTGGTGCTGAAGGAGTACTAACCACTTTTTGATTCAGAGGATCCATGCCCCAAGTATGTTATGGATTAAAATCTCCAGGATGAATAAGGGAGACCAATAACTCATCACTCATATTCTACCTAAGGGGTAATACGCCAGGAACACTTATATCATCTCACCTAAACCTCATCAACCAACCTATAGAGATATGAAGGATAAACTACTCATATCACCTTGAATCATACACATGATACCAAATATAAATATACCATCACATTTTAAATGAAAAAGATACTCAGGATGTACTACTCTTGTATCCCACTCCATGTCCCAAACAAAGAGATATAAAAAGAAACTAAGGATAGAATAGTGTATGACATGTACTATAGGGACACATGACATGTAAATCCTCTCGGGACGCCTCATCATGCACTTTCCTATGAATGACATGAATATTAAACCTATATGGTATTTTCTATGATATACATGGCATGTGGTGACCACAAGGGTACTCAATGTGTATCACTAGTTATTCGAGCCATGCGGTCTCTGACTATATTATATGTATTCATGGGCACATAGTGTGTAATCTATTGATGTCACCATGGGAATGTACAAGTTATCATGTCATGTTGTGTTGGTCATAGATCACATGTACTCAAAATATATACCATGTGGACCGGTGTTTACTCAGTCTCCCAACTAGTCTCAATGGCTTATAAGTCCATACACCATTCCATGTGATATTTATAATCCACATAATTCCCAGTAGTACAAAAAATGAGGAAAAATACATGTTTTCCAACTTAACACTAAGTAGCTATGATCATCACCCAAAACACCATATTCAGTTTATTTTTATATTATCTCAACATGATTCCACACCTAATTTCATCTATGTTCCATCCATTGCTCTCTAGGACCACCTGGGGTCCTTCTCGACACTCAATACATCAACGTCTTCCTTCCACTATGGAATTATCTCAGACCATCATTTGATCTTCCAAAAAGATAGCCCCTTTCACCTATAAATATTTAATAAGTTATACCACCACCAGAAGCTAGCTTTCACACCTTAATAACTACCCAATTGAAAATCATTATCCAATGAATAAGCCGATAGTAGATGTCTTCCACACATGTGGAGATAAGAATCAAGACACTATGGTCGATGTTAATACCTACCATTTGAATATCCATATTTAACATGAACCAAAAATAACATGAGGTAATGGGATTGTGCATTGGAAGAAAATTAATTATAATTAAAGAGAGACACTATTGATAATTTTTATGACAAAGGGATTCTAAATTTCGAAGAGACATTATTGTATAATGATCACAATGAAGGCATGGATTGAAAAATTCAAAAAACATAAACTATAAAAAACAACCATAACATGGGATTTTTATCAAATAATTAGTACAAATAAAAAGGTAATAATATGAATAAAAATATCATATATAATGGAACAAAAAATATCTTTAATATATAATTGATTCCATTGTTTCATTATTGTCACCACACAATCTGATCAACAATTCAATCGTGGATTCAATGAATTTCATGTGATCTAATATTAATTCCACTGAGATTCATTTCCCCACCATAGACACTCCCTTTAGGAATTATACTATTTCCAAAAGTGGTTAACCCTAGGGATAAACTACAATATGGGTTTTACGAGGGAAATTTTATATCAAGATATAAAAACTGATAAAAAATTAATTTATTGAATTTAATCACACATTCATAAAAGTAATCCTGACACCCTTGTTGTGAACCAGATTTGCACAAATTCAAGGGTAAAATACCTATTCTATATACATTAGAAACATTTTTCCCATATAAATATTCAACATGGGGGAAATTATTATAATTCATCGACATGTGTGTATGGAATAATATATATATATATATATATATTATTTTTAGTATATCATTATCAGTAATCTATGACACTCACATATTTATAACGACACAATGAAACATATCAAAAATAATATTTGAAATATTTTAAATTTCTAAATAATAAATATATGGTTCATTATATATTCTCTTAATTTAAACCTTCTAATCCTTGAAAAGGAAACAATAGGGTATCCTTAATATGGAACCTCACAAATCAACCTCGTATGGAATGAATCATCCTACACACACACTTCCTAATATTTAGAGGCCCAAGATGTAAATGAACTTAGTACACACTTAAACTATAATGGAATGTTTTTTCTCATCTAAAATGATATAAATTATTGATCACATTGATGAAAACCCATAATAGAAACACATATCCACTCTATGTGAGTTTTTCCAAGACACAAAATCCAAAAAAAAATTATAATTCACTGGTCGCCCCACCATATTTGATGATGTGAAAGAATAAACCACCAAAGTACATATTATAATGGTTCATTGAATAGTTTTTCATTAGTGGGAGTGCTTCACCCCCACCTTTGAAGAGTGTTACCAATGTTTTTACTATGCACTCAAATCATCTACATTGTACTTCATCATTGATAACTTCAAAAAAAATCACACTAACACCAAATGAGTTTCAAAGAGGCCTGCTCCTTTGGAACCACATCAAACTACTTCATTATATCATATAAAAAAGGAATATACACCAATGTATCCATCTTGAATCCCAAAATAACCATGTTCTGTATTTCGGAATCTCATACATTCATTTTTCAAAATCCACCATCTACATACTGATATCCATTAGGTTCTCACTCACTATCGAAGATTTACTAGTTTTGTTATAATAAATATTTCAAAAAATATATCTATGAGAACATAAATAAAAAAATAAATCTCAGGAGACTATTTAACACCACAATACTTTCCATCGGGTGTCCAAGTCATCCATAATTTGAAGTGGATGGTTTTGACCTTTCATATGGCCCTACTCTATCATCTCCAAACCTTGGATAACACCCAAAAAAGATAACGTGACCAAAAACTAAAAATTTTAGAGAAAAAAATACTCATTAATCACATAACATGATATTCTATGTGGTGGATAAACCTGTATATATCTTCTTTACATTTCACACTGAGGGACATTGTCTAATAGGGTGGTATCTGATGAGGATTTTCCTCATGATATTTAATACAAACTCCTAGGGAAAACCACACACTACCTAGAAGAAGTGGTTTATGTTCAACCTAACTTTATGAAAAAGCTTTTTTTATATCACCCAAGAATATTTGTTCACATAGTACCACTGAGTTGATATCATAAATATAGTCCTATCTTATAAAATGTAGGAGTGTAGGGCTACCACCATTGAACAATGGTGAGAAACGTCTACCTCTCCATAAATGAATCAACTTACTTAAAGATTTAACTATTATGAATCATCAATCATTCAAAAATAGAGTCCTTCAATGGAATCATTATCTACCATGTCACTATTATTCCCCTAAGATCCCAACACTTTTTATTACTTCAACATCATGAATAATATTGATAATCTTTGAATACAAATCTAATGCAAAGTTTTTTTACTATATACCTAGTACCATCAATTAAGACTAGGGTAATTCCTCAAATGGATATATGGATCCCCTAGGAACTGATACCAGAAAATATCCTTTCTATAATATCACTTATAAATTCTATAACACCATCATCATAATACATGTAAAAGAATACATCAGTCCCCTTTTGAAGGATAACCATGGGTTAACCTTAAAAAGTATTAACACATCCACCTAAACTTATTGGATGTTAATTCTAATCCATGAAAATATTATATAAATACATACATGAAATATCATGGTTAGTAGACTAGAACTTATTGAGGGTGGGATATCCTTTCCACACTTGAGGGGTTACCACTAACTATTGGGGGTGGACCTTACCTCTCACACTTAATTGCATATTGCCACAAAGTACAATAATTTTTACCCAATCCATACTAAGGAAAGTACCACTAATACTCACCTATTTCATGATGTAATATCCTAAATAACCTATTCCTCTAGTATTAATAAATTAATTTTACATGAGTTGGTGTGTGAATGGAGATCACTATTAATTGAAACTCTCTAGATAACGAGGGTATGGAATGCGAATCCGAAGGAATCAAAAACTCAAAAAATATTGTGTATAATTAGTAACCTATGATTATTCAATCTAATTTGAGGGTTTATAAAGATAGTACATGTATTATATGTTGAATTGAATCCATTTATTCCTGAACATAGTCATCCATAATACATATTTTCTAGCATCTCTTACAATATATATCCCATTCATGACATGAATGAAACTAGAGTGGTGATTGTAACACCCTGAGATTTTATTAGAAATATTTTTTTATGACTTATGTTATATGAAACACAAAAATAATCTTTCAATACACACAACACTGTCTTGGCTTGCATTACATGCAATCACGACCTTCCTCGATAGTGTGTGTAGTACGCAATACCGAGTTTCACGAAACATCAATATATTGTTATAATATTATTATGGATAATCCATTAGAAATAGTATTAACTATATTTTTATTTTTATAACATTATTATTCATATTACACATTTTCTAGAACATGGTATGAGAACAAAATAAATTTTTCAGGAAAAATAAGTATTTTTCAAAAAATTCAGTTTTGCCGCCTTTTGACGGCGCACCCACTTTAAATATATTTTTTTTCAGGTTTATAAGTTCAATTTGAAAAAATAAAATTCTTCTTTGGAATCAGGATATAAAAATTTACTTTGGAGATATTTTTCATACTATTCTCATAACTTTCATATTTTAATGAATAGTAAAAACACGCTATATTTTAAATTAAAAACAACTTTTTTAATTGAAATATTTTATATGGTTATATTATAATATTGAATGGTTTTAAAGTACAAATAGAATATATTTTTACCATTTAATATAATTAGTGTCATTACCACTAATTTGACATTGAATTCATAAGTAAAAATATGTCAATCATTGGCAATGTTTTATCTTTTAAAACCCGTTTTCTTAACAACAGGATTAATTTTAAATTAATTACTAAAACTTCTGTGTTTTGAATTTTGAAAAAAATGGATCCAATATTTTAATTCAGTGGGTCCAAAAAATATTAATAGGTTTTTTTTTGATATTATGAATAGTAGCTACGGTAATTTTTATTTAATGCAGTTAAAGGTAAATCGGGTAATTAAGGGTTAAAATAAGATTATAAAATTACCCTAACACCTGCCAAAATTCTATTGGATGACTAAAAGTATACCCATATCACATAAGGGTTGGAATAGATTAATTTTATGGAATTTTTACCATGAAAATAATTTAATTGTTATTAAAACCAAAGAATGTGACAACATGTCACTATCTTAAATCTTATAAGTATACTAATTTTAATTTAGTGATAAACTCCATGAAAATACGAACATGAATAGTCTCCAGAAATATAATTTAATTATCTACATCATGGAAATTTATTTATAATTTTTATGGATTAAATAAATATCATTAAAGGTGACACAATAGTGATGCATAAATTGATTATTTAGTGAGAATTCAATAATATAGTTTTTATTAAACTAATAGTGACCATAAAAGGCACAAACACCAGACCAAATTTTTTTGGTCATGTAAATGTACACAATAAGCATACAATAGTCTAATTTTTGACCATTTGTATCCTTATTAAAACGATTATGACACTTATATTTTTTTGTATTTTAAATGATGTCAAAGTTGTCACCTTCATACTTTAATAAAGATAAAATTTTTAAAGTGGGTTGTTTTAGAAGATAAATTCGACTAAAAGTATTATTTTGAAGTATATTATATTTATCTTCATTATAGTATTTTATTTTTAATTTTTATAAAACAAATAACTATATTAAATAATTATAAACAAATGTTGTATTAATTATTTTATTAAGATAAATATCAAATAAATGATTTTAAAAGTATAAAAATAAATATTATATGAACTAATTAATGTACTAAAATAATCTTATAGATTAATATAACTTTATAGTAATATATTAAATAGTTTTGTTTACAAAATATATTCTCTGTGGATTTTATTTAAATTAAAATAAATGAATTGTGTCAAAATTGACACTATTGATATTGTATATTATTAAATTGTTTAAAAATCACAAAAAAATATTTAAAAATTAAAAATTAATATTTATATGATCTAACATGTCATAAAGTATCAAATTATATATAATAAACAATACACAAGTATGTATTTATAACCATATAACATTTATAATATTATTACCACAAATAAAATTAAATAGATTAAATTAGGATAAATCAAAATGATAGGGTTTAAATAAAATCAAAACATGTCTAAATTTAAATGGTTGATGCGATTACAACCCTATATTATCTAATATCCTAATTTTAGTAACTTTGGGAGTTTTTATGTGGGTTTTGGGTTTATTATAAATTAATAGTTTAGAGATTTCCAAAAGTACCCCCCTCATCCCTTATAAAAGGGCACCTCCTCCCTCTCCTCTTCACAACACTTTGAGCCTTAAAGCTCGGCCAAAACCTGAAAATTTATCTTCTAAACTTCCATAGAAACATTTTGTAGGATCTTTTCTTCTCAAAAGACCATCTTTAGTACCTCAAGAGGAAGCTTAAAGGAGGCGCGTCGAAGAAGAGGTAATCTCTTCTACCGATTCTTTCAAGTTTCTTTCTTCTTCAAATTCTTCTTCTGTAGTTGTTTCATTATAAAGTAATAAAATCAGTATCACTAATATACTGATATGTTATTATAAATATTAAACAACCCCATTTAACCTTCTATCCATCCTACAGAAAACGAAATCACCGTGTGTGCGTATGTACGGAATACCGTCTCCATGTCGTGGTGTAATCTGTTTTTCCACCACCAACTTATTTGGATGGTTATAATGGTGTAAATAATAACTATATATAGTAAGTATAACATCATACTGATTCTGAGATATTATATCATCCACTCCAATTCTATTCATTAATTATGGGAATGACATCATCGCTCATGCGTACGTACGGACTATCGTCTCCAAGAATGCGATGAGATTCATTTTCCATGATTAACCATTCAAGTATGATTATAAAGTATATATATAATAAATAATCATGGAATATATTACATAATAATTATACTATATTTATGTACATATATGTTTCATTTACTTAATTCCATTCAATTCAATAAGTAAAAGAAAACAGCGTTCATGCGTACGTACGGCCTACCGTCTCCATGAACAGTGTATTTCATTCCATTTATCGATCTATGAAATATATTTATATACTGAATATATATTATATATAAATCATGTTAAAAATTATGTAATTAAGTAAATCAGGATATAAGTAATAATATCAAGAACAAAAAATCAAAACACATACGATAAATCAAACGATTTTACCCAAAACACTGCTTTAACATGGAATTTACAAAAGAATGAGTAATATAAAGTCATAAGTGAACCATATATGATATCATAACAATGAATATGATTATTTAGTAATTAAATGAAATTATTTAAATCATTATACAGGAAGTTCATATATATATACGAATCATATAAGACATAAAGTAAGGGATAACTTTTCCAATCTCGTTTTTATCCGAGATTGTTTATTCGTAATTATTTACTGGGGTTATATTTATCATCCATGTCCCTATTTTCTAAAAATGGTTTCATGTATTTTTAAAGTCCTTTTTACCCTTTTACGACTTTTACCACAATTTATGTAAGGAATCTATCTTTTTTTTTACCATACGAGGTATTTTTTTGACTTTTCCGGCAAAAGTATGAGAAGAATGTTTTTTAACTTATACGGTGTGAACAGATTTTTATGGTTTCATGACGCATAATTTTCATAAATATTCATTCACAATATTTCATGATTATTTTCAAAAAAAGTCTTTTTCTTTTAAAATTACATGGAATTTTGTGAAAGGAAAATGATTTTGAAAAGAAATGTTATTTCCCTCAAGAATCCATTTCAAGTGTTTTCCCAAAACCATTTTCCATGTAAAATGAAATTATTTAGTATGATTATGTTTCAAGTATAATGTATCCATTATTTACATGTTTTTATTCTTATTATGATGAAATTATGTCCATATTATTTATATGGATTATGTTAATAAGGGATGATGTTTAGGAAACCCATTTTATTCTTCAGGTTATGATGAATGATTTATGTTTATTTTGTGGCACAGGTAAGAATGATTTAATTATGAGATGGTTGGGACCAATATATCCCTCCAATTCATTGGGTAACAATTTATATCTCATTAGATAAACATGGCTATAACGGTAAGTTAATCTGGTTCACTGATACAGGACTAGAACGAGTAGTGAACTAGATTCAGAAAGGGACTTTTTCCACTAAGAAGGTCTTGGATGCAATTCCTTGGATACTATGGAAATCATATCATATGATTAATGGTTTTACACAATTACATGTTTTATTATCATGTTATTTTATCATGATTGATGTTACTTTATGATATATTCCTTACGTACTTCCATGATTGATGTCATTGCTCGAGATTTTGATGTTTAGATTTTATGTTCAAGTTTTTGCATTCAAATGTTTATGGATTGTTTTTGGTTCTCTATGTTTACCCTTACTGATCATTTGAGCTCACCATTTTTATGTTTTCTTTTCACCAGGATATAAATAAAGGTTTAGGTTAGAAAATAAAATGGGAAGATCTTTATGAGAGATGTTGAAAATCTTTCACCATGATTAGAAGATTATGTTCCTTGTTTCCAAAGACACTAAACTATTACAGTCCTTTGGTGTCTGTTTTTGTTTTGTATTTAGTATTCTAAAAAAGTAATTTAATGTATATGTACGTCAAGTAAGGGTCTCTGCAATTGGTATTAGAGGAAAGGTTTAGTCAACCTTTGGAAACTAGGATGCGAAAACTTTAGTGAGATCCCTAGCGACATTTCTAAGGTATTTCTAGGGATGTCCCTAAGGTTATGTATAAGTATAGGTTATAGTCTTAGAATTACGGTAATGATATTAGAATTAAACCTAAGATGTTAGGTATTGAAGGTACTGACCCTTTATTATGTTTTTCCAAGCATGATTTTGCCTCTCACACTATTCTTTTTCGGTTTTAGATGATGGCTGGAATCCGAAGGAACCGTGTTGATCAATGTAATGGAAAATGTAATGATTTTCCTCCTAAACAAACCAACGTTATGGGAGATGGAGTGCAAAATATTATTACTATACTTACACAAGCTATGAATCACTCTGTATTTCCAAATGATCAGAGAAGGGAACAATACTCTATTGAGTCCTTCATGAGGAAATGTCCACCTTCTTTCAATGGGTCTTCTGATCAACTTGTTGGTGAAAAACGGATCAATACCATTGAAAAGATATTTTCCATACTTCTCTGTTCAGAACATAAAAAAGTCATTTTAGATTTTTACCGTTTAGAAGGTGAAGCAGACCAGTGGTGGACTCTAATTAAGAGTAAAAGGCCCCAAGATGAAATTGAATCCATATAATGGAAGGAGTTCAAAAACTTGTTTTTCAATAAGTACTTCCCTCGTATTGTTCAAAAAAATATAGAGAAGGATTTCATTAATCCAAAGAAAAAGGATGATTAATATGTAGGTATATATGAAGAGATTTTTACAAGGCTTTCAAGGTATGCATCTGGATTTATCATCCAGCCTGAAAGTAAAGTTGATCAATTCTTTTGTGGCTTAAAACCAAGCCTTCGAAGGGAATTAGTGATAAGAGACTTCAGTAGTTATGTTGGAATTGTGAGTTGTACTATCAAGGTAGAACTGGAAGTTGGTGTAACATATCCATCTCATGGGTTTGACAAGAAATGAAAGATGGAGTTCAAGGAAAAACCTCAGAAAAATGGTGAAAAGAATGTGAATGTTTCTTTATGATCAAAGTGTGGAAAAAAGCATGGTTGGATTGTCTAAAAGGTACTAGAAAATGTTTCAAGTGTGGAAAATAAGGTCAAGTAGTTGAGTGACAAATTAATGGGAAAAAGGTTTCTAATGACGTGAATAGAGAAAAGACTACAGAGAAGGCTCCTCCAACACTTCAATGCTTCAAGTGCAAGGAAATGGGGCATTATGCTAATCAATGCCCTAATCCAAGGGTTAATGATGATCGATGTGGGGAACCTCTTAAGGAAAAGGAAAAAAGGTAAGTCACTTGTGTTCACTATTGGCGATGTTGAGTATGAAAATGATGTAGTGTAAGGATTATGTGTTTATGTAACAAGATTCCAAAATAATGTTGTGGAATCTAATTTATAGTACTGTTGAATACTGGAATATCTATGTATTGGTTTATTATGGTTTTCAATAATTATATGGTACCGGTAACCATGAAATGTAATTAAAATATTTTGGAAAGTAGATAATATGCGCATAATGGAGGGATAAAAAGAAAATAATATGTTTGATAGTATTATTGAACTCATGACTGATATAAGGGCAAAGTGATATCATGGTTTGAGTATATATAAATTTTGGGATTTTGGTATGTGGAAAGAGTTAACTTTTTACAACATTCATGTTTTCACTAAGGTTCAATGGGCATTCATTTTTCAAGAGAATACATTATTGAGGTATTCACATGTTTGTAATGTGACCAAAAAGATATATTTAATGATATATGGGGGATAAATGATGGTATTCACATGCTCGGTAGATGACATTTCCAGTAATTGTTTTCTTTATACTATGAGTTTGGACAGAAGTATTTTAGATAAGCCTAAAGATTGGAAGAGATTATGTTGGACATAAGTTAGTATTGTTTAAGAATAGAACATTTTTCTATATTATTTCTGGAATGTTATAATAGTGTAGTTTTAGAAAATGGACATCCTGAAGGATGAGCAACAACTCGTCGCGTTGGACAAGGATGTGGGAATCAAACCCAAAACCGAAGTGTGACATGCCTTTATCGCCTACCACTAGCCTACAAGAAGTCCCTGGTTAGTAGAAATTAGTTTTAATTTATTATGTGGCATGATATATAGGAACCATATACGATTAATCTCACTATAGATGCACTTATGTATAACTTTTGCTAACATTTTGTTTGAGACTGATGGAATGAAACTTCTAACATGAAGAGTCTGCAGAAAGATAATAAAATTATATACATCATGGAAATTTATTTAGAATTTTTAGGGATTAAATAAATATCATTAAAGGTGACACAATAGTGATGCGGAAATTGTTTATTTAGTGAAAAATCAATAATATAGTTTTTATTAAACTAATAGTGACCATAAAATGAACAGAAACCTGACCAAAACTTATTGGTCATGTACATGTACAGTATAATCATCCGATTGTCAAATATTTGACTGTTTAGATCCTTATAAAAGTGATTATGGCACTTATATTATTTTATTTTAAATGATGTCAATGTTGTCACCTTTATACTTTAATAAAGATAAAATTCTAAAAGTGGGTTCTTTTAGAAGATAAATTTGACTAAAAGTATTATTATGAAATATATTATATTTATCTTCATCATAGTATTTTATTTGTAATTTTTATACGACAAATAATTATGTTAAATAATTATACAAAAATGTTGTATTAATTATATTATTAAGAGAAATATCAAATAAATAATATTAAAAGTATTAAAATAAATATTATATGAACTAATTAATGTTCTAGACTAATTTTATAGATTAATATAACTTGATATTAATATATTAAATAGTTTTTTTTCAAAAATATATTCTCTGTGGATTTTATTTAAATTTAAATAAATGAATTGTGTCAAAATTGAACCTATTGATATTGTATATTATTAAATTGTTTACAAATCACAAAAATATTTAAAAATTAAAAATTAAAAATTATATGATCTAAAATGACATAAATTATCAGGTTATGTATAATAAACAACACATAAGTAAGTATTTATAACAATATAAAATTTATAACATTATTACCACAAATAAAATTAAATAGATTAAATAAGGATAAATCAAAATGATAAGGTTTAAAATAAAATCAAAACATGTCTAAATTTAATTGGTTGATGAGATTACAACCATATCTTATCTAATATCCGAATTTGAGTCACTTTTTATGTTTTTATGTGGGTTTTGGGTTTATTATAAATTAATATTTTAGAGGTTTCCAAAAGTGCCCCTCTCCTCCCTTATAAAAGGGCATCTCCTCTCTCTACACTTCACAACACATTGAGCCTTCAATCTCGTCCAAAAACTACTCATTTATCTTCTCCACTTTCCTAGAAACATTCTGGAGGACCTGTTCTTGTCAAAAGACAAACTCCAGTCCCTTAAGAGGAAGCTTAAAAGAGGTGCGTCGGAGAAGAGGTAATCTCTTCTACCGATTCTTTCAAGTTTCTTTCTTCTTCAACATCTTCTTATTTAGTTGTTTCATTATAAAGTAATAACATCAGTATCAATAATATACTGATATGTTATTATAAATAAGAAAAACCCAATTTCACCTTCTATCCATCCTACGGAAAATGAAATCACCGCGCGTGCGTACATAAGAAATACCGTCTCCATGTCGTGGTGTAATCTGTTTTTACACCACCACCTTACTTGGATGGGTATAATGGTGTAAAGAATAACTATGTATAGTTATTATAACATCATACTGATTCTGATATATTATAACTTCCACTCCAATTCTATTCAATAATTATGCGAACGATATCATCGCTCGTGCATACATAAGGACTACCATCTCCACGAACGCGATAAGATTCATTTTCCATGATTAACCTATCAAGTATTATTATAAAGTATATATATAATAAATAATAATGAAATATATTAAATAATAATTATACTATATTTATGTATGTTTATTTTTCATTTACTTAATTCCATTCAATTCAATATGGAAACAAAAACAGCGTTCATGCGTACGCACGACCTACCGTCTCCATGATCGGTGTATTTCATTCCATTTATCGATCTATCATATATATTTATATACTGAAAATATATTATATATAAATCATGTTTTACATTATGAATTTAATTAAGTCAGGATATGAGGAATAATATCAAGAACAACAAATCGAAACACATACGATAAATGAAACAATTTTAACCAAAACACTGCTTTAACATGGAATTTACAAAAGAACGGGTATTATAAAGTCATAAGTGAACCATATATGATATCATAACAGTGAATATGATTCTTTAATAATTCAATTACATTATTTAAATCATTCTATAGGTGGTTCAGATTTATACAGAGCATATCAGACATAAAGTAAGGGATAACTTTTCCAATCTCGTTTTTATCTGAGATTGTTTATTCGTAAGTATTTAATAGGGTTATATTTATCATCCATGTCACTGTTTTCTAAAAATGGTTTCATGTATGTTTAAATTCCTTTTTACCCTTTTATGACTTTTACCACTATTTATGTAAGATATCTTTCTTTTGTTTGTCATACGAGGTATTTTTTTTGACTTTTCCGGTAAAAGGATGAGAAGAATGTTTTTCAACTTATGCGGTGTGAACTGATTTTTACAGTTTCATGATGCCTAATTTTCAAAAAGATTCCTTTACAAGATTTCATGATTATTTTCAATAAAATTCCTTTTCTTTTAAAATTACATGGAATTTTTTGAAAAGAAAATGATTTTGAAAAGAAAGGATATTTTCCTCAAGAATTCATTTCATGTGTTTTGTCAAAACCATTTTCCATCTAAGATGACATTATTTAGTATGATTATGTTTCAAGTATAATGTATCTATAATATAAATGGTTTGATTATTCTTATTATTAAATGATATCCATTTGTTTTATATGGATTACATTAAGATGGGATGATGTTTATGAAACCCATTTTATTCTTTGGGTTATGATGAATGATTTATGTTTATTTTGTGGCACAAGTAAGAATGATTTCATTATGAGATGGGTGGGACCTATATCTCCCTCCAATGCATTGGGTAAGGATTTATATCTCATGATATAGACATGGATGGAATGGTAAGTTAATCCGATTCAGTGGTATAGGACTGGAACAAGGAGTGATCTTGATTCAGAAAGGAACTTTGTCCACTAAGATAGTCATGACCGCAATAACTTGGCTATTATGGAAATAATATCATGTTATTAATGTTTTCCACAATAACATGTTTTATTACCTTTCTATTTTATCATGATTGATGTTCCTTTATGATATATTCCTTACATACTTCCAAGATTTATGTCTTTGCTCATGATTTTGATGTTTAGATTTTATGTTCAAGTTTTTGCATTCCAATGTTTATGGATTATTTTATGTTCTATATGTTTACCCTTACTGAGCATTTGAGGTCACCATTTTTATGTTTTCTTTTCACCAGGATATAAAGAAAGGTTTTAGGTAAGAAAATAAAAGGGGAAGATCTTTATGGGAGATGTTGATGATCTTTCACCATGACTAGAAGATTATGCTACAAGTTTCCAAAGACACTAATCTATTACGGTCCTTTCTTGTCTGTTTTTGTTATGTATTAAGTATTCTGCAAAAGTGATGCAATGCCTATGTACGTCAAGTACGGGTCTCTACAGTTGGTATCAGAGGAAAGGTTTAGTTAACCATTGGAAACTAGGATGTGAAAACTTTAGTGAGATCCCTAGAGTTATTTCTATGGTATGTCTACAGATGTCCCTAAGGTTAAGTATATGTATAGGTTATAGTCCTATAACTATGGTAATTATATTAGAATTAAACCTAAGATGTTAGATATTGAAGGTACTCCCCCTTTATTATGTTTTCTTCCTAACATGATTTTTCCTCTCAGACTATTATTTTTGGATTTTAGACGATGGTTGGAACCCGAAGGAACCATGTTGATCAATGTAATGGACGATGCAATGATTTTTTTCCTAAACAAACCAATGTTATGGGAGATAGAGTGCAAAATCTTATTGCTATAGTTACACAAACTATGAATCATTCTGGATTTTCAAATGATCAGTGAAGGGAACAATATTCTATTGAGTCCTTAATGAGGCAACGTCTACCTTCTTTCAATGGGTCTTCTAATCCACTTTTTTCTGAACAATGGATCAGTAGCATTGAAAAGATATTTCCATAATTCACTATTCAAAACATGAAAAAGTAATTTTAGCTATTTAATATTTAGAAGGTGAAGCAGACCAGTGGTGGACTCTAATTAACAATACAAGGCCCCAAGATGAAATTAAATCCATGGAATGGAACGAGTTCAAGAACTTGTTTTTCAATAAGTAATTCCCTCGTATTCTTCGAACAAATATAGAGAAGGAGTTCCTTGAGCTTAAGAAAAAGTATGATGAATCTGTTGGTATATATGAAGCGAGTTTTACAAGGCTTGCAAGGTATGCATCTGGATTTATCATCCAACCTGAAAGTAAATTTGATTGATTCTTCAGTGGCTTAAAACCAAGACTTCTAAGGGAATTAATGATAAGAGACTTCAGTAGATATGATGAAATTGTTCATTGTTCAATCAAGGTAGAACTGGAAGTTGGTGTAACATATCCATCTCATGGTTTTGACAAGAAATGAAAGATGGAGTTCAAGGAAAAAGCATAGAAAAATGGTGAAATGAAGGTGAATGTTTCTTTATGCTCAATGTGTGGAAAGAAGCATGGTGGGATTGTCTAAAAGGTACTAGAAAATGTTTCAAGTGTGGAAAAGAAGGTCATCAAGCAGTTGAGTGACGAAGTAATGGGAAAAAGGTTTCTAAAGACTTGAATATGGAAAATACTACAGAGAAGGCTCCACCAACACTTCAATGCTTCAAGTGCACGGAAATGGGGCATTATGCTAATCAATGCCCTAATCTAAGGGTTAATGATGATCTATTTGAGAATCCTCTGAAGGAAAAGGACAAAGGGAAGTCACTTACGATCACTATTGGTGATGTTGAGTATGACAATGATGTAGTGGAATGATTATGTGTTTATGTAACAGGATTCCAAAATAATGTTGTGGAATCTAATTTATAGTCTTGTGGAATATTGGAATATCTATGTATTGGTTTATTATGGTTTTCAATAATTATATGGTATCCGTAATAATGAAAAGTAATTCAAATATTTTGGAAAGCATATGATATGCGCATAATGAAGGGATAAAAAGAAAATAATATGTTTGATAGTATTATTGAGCTCATGAATGATATAAGGACAAAGTGATATCATGGTTTGAGTATATAAATTTTTTGGGATTTTGGTATGTGGAAAGAGTTAACTTTTGACAGAATTCATGTTTTCACTAAGGTTTAATGGGTATTCATTTTTCAAGAGAATACATGATTAAGGTTTTCACATGTTTGGAATGTGACCAACAAGAAATATAGTATGATATATGGGGGATAAATAATGGTATTCACATGCATGGTAGATGAAATTTCTAGTAATTGTTTTTTATACTAAGAGCTTGGACCGAAGTGTTTTAGATAAGCCTAAAGATTGTAATGGATTATGGTGGACATAAGTTAGTATTGTTTAAGGATAAAACTTTTTTCTATATTATTGCTGGAATGTTATAATAGTGCAGTTTTAGAAAAAGGAAAACCTGCAGGACGAGCGACAACTCGTCGTGTCGGACAAGGCTGTGGGAATCAAACGCACAACCGAAGTGCGCCATTACTTTATCACCTACCACTATCCTACAAGAAGTCCCTGGTTAGTAGAAATTAGTTTTAATTTATTATTTGGAATGATATATAGGAACTATATACAATTAATCTCACTATTGATGCACTTATGTATAAATTTTTCTAACATTTTGTTTGAGACAGATGGAATGACCTATCAATCTATCGCATGATCTGATAACACTTCACGAATGAAAAATTCAACTTAATTTATTTAATAGATGAAGTGGAAATTGTTCCAGGCAAGAATAATGGTGAGATTGTACAAAAATCAAGTAAGTATTTCTTTTAATTAATTTTTTTTTCAACATTCGGGAAATGATCTTGAAAACCAAAAATGTTGTCCTAGTGCTCTAATATCTGATGAATCAGACGGTACCTTAGATCATGACAAATTTATGGCTTTGTGATTGTTGGATTTTTCATAGCCATGTTCTCTACCACTCTCCATCAGAACTTGATGGTTATATTTCTCTTCCATATCCATATTTTCACCTATGTTCTCATATGTGGAAACCCAGTGATGAGTTAATTTGGGTAACCAATATGTTTCATACTTCACTTTATAAAATTAAGTCTTAGTATTCCTTTTTACAATGCAGGTTTGTATGAAATAAACTTCGAAGTAGTAAACCATTTATAACCCCGACGAATTTCGAGGGCGAAATTCATTTTAAGGAGGGTAGAATGTAACACCCTGAGATTTTATGAGAAATATTTTTTATGTGTTATGTTATATGAAACACCAAAGGAATATTTCACTACAAACAACAATGGCTTGGCTTGCGTTACACGCAATCACGACCTTCCTCGATAGCGTGTGTAGTACGCAATACTGAGTTTCACGAAACATCGATAAATTATTATAATATTAATATGGACAATCCGTTATGAATATTATTAAATATATTTTAAATTTTATAACATTATTATTCATCTTACACATTTTCTAGAACATGGTATAAGAACAAAATAAATTCTTCGGGAAGAAAAGTATTTTTCAAAAAATACAGATTTGCCTCCTTTTGATGGCGCACCCACATTAAATCTAGTTTTTGACAGGTTTATAAGTTCGATTTGACAAAATAAAATTCTTCTTTAGAATCAGGATATTAAAATTTACTTTGGATAAAATTTTCCTATTATTATGATAAGTTTCATATTTTAATGAACAGTAAAAACACACTATATTTTAATTAAAAACAACTTTTTTCATTGCAATAATTTTTACAGAACAAATATAATATTGAATGGGTTTAAAGTATAAATAGAATATATTTTTACCATTTAATATAATTTATGTCAGTACCATTAATTTTACATCGAATTCATAGGTAAAAACATTTTAATCTTTGGCAATGTTTTAACTTTTAAAACCCGTTTTCTTAACAACGGGATAAATTTTATATTAATTACTGAAACTTCTATGTTTTGAATTTTGAAAAAATGGATTAAATATTTTAATTCAGTGGGTCCAAATTATGTTAATAGATCGCTTTCTTTTGATATTATGAATAGTAACTACGATAATGTTTATTTACTGCAGTTAAAGGTAAATCGGGTAATTAAGGGTAAAAATATGATTATAAAATTACCCTAACAGCTGCCAAAATTCTATTTGATGACTAAAAGTCGACCCATATAAGATTGGGGTCTGAATAGATTAATGTTATGGACTTTTTACCATGAAAATAATTTAATTATTATTAAAACCAAAGAAAGTGACAACATGTCACTCTCTTAAATATTATAAGTATAATAATTTTAATTTAGCGATAATCTTCATGAAACTTATAACATGAATAGTCTAAAGAAAGATAATAAAATTATATACATTATGGAAATTTATTTATAATTTTTAGGTATTATATAAATATCATTAAATGTGACACAATAGTGATGCAGAAATTGTTTATTTAGTGAAAAATCAATAACATAGTTTTTATTAAACTAATAGTGACCATAAAAGGCACAAAAACCTGACCAGAACTTATTTTTCATGTACATGTACACCATAAGAATCCAATGGTCGAATATTTTACCTTTTGGAGCCTTATAAAAGCAATTATGACACTTATATTATTTTATTTTAAATGATGTCAAAGTTGTCACCTTCATACTTTAATAAAGATAAAATTCTTAAAGTGGGTTTTGTTAGATGATAAATTCGACTAAAAGTATTATTATGAGATATATTATATTTATCTTCATCATAGTATTTTATTTGTAACTTTATACAGCAAATAATTATGTTAAATAATTATACAAAAATGTTTTATTAATTGTTTTATTAAGAGAAATATCAAATAAATGATATTAAAAGTATTAAAATAAATATTATATGATGTAATTAATGTTCTACACTAATTTTATATAATAATATAACTTGATATTAATATATTAAATGGTTATTTTCCAAACCATATTCTCTGTGGATTTTATTTAAATTTAAATAAATGAATTGTGTCAAAATTGACACTATTTGTATTGTATATTATTAAATTGTTTAAAAATCACAAAAATATTTAAAAATTAAAAATTAAAAATTATATGATCTAACATGTCATAAAGTATCAAATTATATATAATAAACAACACATAAGTTAGTATTTATAACCATATAAAATTTATAACATTATTATCACAAATAAAATTAAATAGATTAAATACTGATAAATCAAAATGACAAGGTTTAAAATAAACTAAAAACATGTCTAAATTTAATTGGTTGATGGGATTACGACCCTATATTATCAAATATATTAATTTAAATCACTTTGGATGTTTTTATGTGGGTTTTGGGTTTATTATTAATTAATATTTTAGAGGTTTCCAAAAGTGACCCTCTCCTCCCTTATAAAAGGGAACCTCCACCCTCTCCACTTCAAAACACATTGAGCCTCAAATATCAGACAAAAACTACACATTTATCTTCTACACTTCCCTAGAAATATTCCGGATGATCTGGTCTTCTCAAAAGGAAAACTCTAGTCCCTTAAGAGGAAGCTTAAAGGAGGTGTGTCGAAGAAGAGGTAATCTCTTCTACCGATTCTTTCAAGTTTCTTTCTTCTTCAACATATTATTATTTATTTGTTTCATTATAAAGTATTAAAATTAGTATCACTAATATACTGATATATTATTATAAATAATAAACAACCCAATTTCACATTCTATCCATCCTATGGAAAACGAAATCACCGCGCGTGCGTACGTACGGAATACCGTCTCCACGTCGTGGTGTAATCTATTTTTCCACCCCCACCTTACTTGGATGGGTATAATGGTGTAAATAATAACTATATATAGTCATTATAACATCATAATGATTCTGAGATATTATATCATCCACTTCAATTCTATTAAATAATTATGGGAACGATATCATCGCTCCTGGGTACGTATGGACTACTATCTCCACAAACGCGATGAGATTCATTTTCCATAAATAACCTATCAAGTATGATTATAAAGTATATATAAAATAAATAATCATGAAATATATTAAATAATATTTATACTATATTTATGTACATATGTATTTCATTTACTTAATTCCATTAAATAAAATAAGGAAACAAAAATAGCGTTCATGCGTACGTACGACCTACCGTCTCCATGAACGGTGTATTTCATTCCATTTATCGATCTATCATATATATTTATATAATGAATATATATTATATATAAATCATGTTTTACATTCTGGAATTAATTAAATCAGGATATGAGTAATAATATCAAGAACAAAAAATTGAAACACGTACGTTAAATGAAACGATGTTACCCAAAAAACTGCATTAATATGGAATTTACAAAAGAACGGGTAATATAACGTCATAAGTGAACCATATATGATATCATAAAAATGAATATGACTCGGTAATAATTCAATGAAATTATTTAAATAATTGTACAGGGGGTTCAGATACATACGAATCATATCAGACATAAGGTAAGGGATAACTTTTCCAATCTCGTTTTTATCCGAGATTGTTTATTCGTAAGTATTTACTGGGGTTATATTTATCACCCATGTCTGTGTTTTCTAAAAAAGGTTTCAAGTATGTTTAATTTACTTTTTACCCTTTTATATCTTTTCCCACAAGGTATGTAAGGAATCTTTCTTTTGTTTACCATACGAGCTATTTTTTTGACTTTTCCAGCAAAAGTACGAGAAGAATGTTTTTTTAACTTATACGGCATGAACTGATTTTTACGGTTTCATAACACCTAATTTTCATAAAGCTTAATTTAAAAGATTTCATGATTATTTTCAAAAAAGTCCTTTTCTTTTAAAATTATATGGAATTTTTTTAAAAGAAAATGATTTTGAAAAGAAAGGATATTTTCCCCAAGAATTTATTTCACGTGTTTTCTCAAAACCATTTTCCATATATGATTACCTTATTTAGTATGATTATGTTCCAAGTATAATGTCTCTTTTATTTAAATGGTTTGATTATTCTTATGATTAAATTATATCCATTTGTTTTATATGGATTACGTTAATATTGGATGATGGTTATGAAACCCATTTTATTCTTTGGGGTATGATGAGTGATTTATGTTTATTTTGAGGCACAAGTAAGAATGATTTCATTATGAGATGGATGAGACCCATATCTAACTACAATGCATTGGGTAATTATTTATATCTCATGAGATAGACATGGCTGGAATGGTATGTTAATATGGTTCAGTGATACTGGACTGGAACGAGGAGTGAACTCAATTCAGAAAGGGACTTTGTCCACTAAGATGGTCTTGGCAGCAATTCCTTTGATACTATGGAAATCATATCATGTGATTAATGGTTTTCCACAATTACATGTTTTATTCCCATGATATTTTATCATGATATATGTTCCTTTATGATATATTCCTTACATACTTCCAAGATTTATGTCTTTGCCCAATATTTTGATGTTTAGATTTTATGCTCATGTTTTTGCATTCAAATGTTTATGGATTGTTTTATGTTCTCTATGTTTACCCTTACTGAGCATTTGAACTCACCATTTTTTTTTTCTTTTCCCCAGGATATAAAGAAAGGTTTTAGGTAAGAAAACAAAAGGGGAATATATTTATGGGAGATGTTGAAGATCTTTCACCGTGATTAAGAGATTATGTTCCAGGTTTCCAAAGACACTAAACTATTACGATCCTTTGTTGTATGTTTTTGTTATTTATTAAGTATTCTTTAAAAGTAATGAAATTTCTATGTACGTCAAGTACGAGTCTCTAGAGTGATAATGATAGTAGATTGATGAAACGACCATCTATGAATTCTCTCAATATAACCTCTATTATACTGAAAAATTATCAATAGGAATCATGTTCTATAATATGGAGCTATTAGATCTCAATTATATCTACCTTATGGGGTTTTATCTAAAACAATTCATATGGTTTTCTTTATTAAACACTCTATCCAGTTTCCCAAAGCTAGTGTGCTTCTTTAAAAGATCCAAAATCTTCCAAAGCTCTATCAGGGTCTCTGAAAAAGGTGGTGTTTCATGAAAACACCAACATATCTTGATGAATCTCCCTTTAGAGTCTCTATAAAAATTTATTATCTTGAATAGTTCCATATAGAAACATGATTAGGTAATAACTCTCACACTATATGGGCCTTGATGAGCATTTAGACATGATCTCATTGCCCTTCAGGGGACCCAATATCCTCATATAATACTCTATCGTAGACCATAACTCAAAATCCTACCTTGGATGAGTAGTATAATTTTGAGTTTATGAAAAACACCACACACTGAATTCTCCATATTCTATGTGGGTATCTAAATAAAATAGTCATCGTATAGTTAGTGAGAGTCTAAACTAAATAGAAACATTAGTCTCAAACTCCATCCTAACCTTCATCATTGGAGGATTGGTCTCTTCTTGAAAACCCATGGGGCCTCTGGTATTAGAACACACATGGAATATCCAGCCTATGATAAGTATCTTAAAACATAGTGGAAAAAAGCATCCAATTTTTAATAAATATATTTACTAAGTGAAAAGTAGTGAGAAAATACCCCAGATCACTAGAAAATAATATCTCTAAATTGAGTCTCAAAAGAAATTCCCCACCACTCACTAACTAATATTCTAAGGCCCACATTTAGTAATGGGATCATTATTATCCTTCCATTTCACAAAATATATCTATCAGTGGGTATCACCCTAAATCTAATAGGATGAACTAACTAGGGTCAGAACATATTTTGAAGACCAGACATAAGAAAAAGGTGAAAGATTATAATTGACCACAAAATGATGCGTGTTTTAAATTTTTTGTCATTGAAATGATTTCTTAGTGTTTTTGGTTGACTAGATAGTCATTAGAACCTTGGTGAAATGATACATAATACATGTAACCTATTATAGTTTCCCTATAATAATAACCAATCTCAAGGAACCATTAACAATATTTCACTAAATTCCCAAAACTAATATGATACTTGTTTAATGAGAATGCATTTTTAGAAAAAATTCCCTAACTTGTAGATGTAATTTTTCCTAATTATTAATAGTTTAAATTATTTTTGAATGGTAAATGTATATATGAGTTGTTGGGGCTTTCAGAGTAATCGTAGAGAATTGTATACTTTTCACACCATGAATCCTGATTGATGATGCGATTGAAGAAGAAACAAAATTATAAAGGCATGATTACTATAGTGAATGATTATTTGAAAGTAAAATGTTGATAAAAAATATATCTATAACCTATTGCTTCATAGAATGTCTACCTAGGGGGATAATAGGCTTGAAAATTGTAACACCCTAATATTTTACCATATTTTCCTTTTAGAATAAATTTAATTTTCAATCCTAGACTGATTTATATGAAACTCCAAGTTAAGATTATGTTATAAAAAACATAATTTTTTGATTTATATACACATAACATGATGTTTATCTTTCATTGCATGCAATACTAACATGGCTTGTGAAACATGTAAGACCGAGATTAACAGAAAAATAATATATTATTGAAATATTATTATTTAATATAATAAGATATAACCTAGCTATTAAAATTATGGTTATGAATAGGATTAGTTAAAATATGTAAATATATAGTTGAATTAACTGTTTACATTTTAATTTTAAATGAATATAGAAACCAAATGAATATAAAGGGAATGATTTTATAAAAGACTATTTTTATGTGAAAAATATAATTTTTCTTAATAAGTAATATTAATTACTATTAGTTGATTATTTTAATGAAATTTATATATTATAAATTCTGTAAAATATTTTTTATTTTTATCCAATATATTAGGTTGACAAAAGACAATAGAAATCCTAGTATTATAGATAAATACCTATATTTTTATAAAAGTTTTTTACAGCCTTTTAATAGGGAACCTAAATTAAATCCTAATTTTGATTATTTTATGAATTTGATATTAAACAAAATTAATTTTTTAAAGGGAAATTTCAAAATAAGGTTAGGGAGATTTTTTTTATCTTCTATGGGAAGGTTCATTATTTGATGAATAGTGAAAAAATAATGAATTTTAATATAAAACTACTTTATCATCTAATTTATTTATAATGATAAATTATATTTTAAATTTTTATAAAGTCTAAATATATTAGTTTGTTTTTATAATTAATCCATTTTTCCATTTAAATCAAATTTAGTTTGATGTTGCATATAAAAACATTGCAAACTTTGAACCTGTTTACATAAAAAACCGACATTTTTATCCTGTTTGTGGGATTAATTTAAAATTATTTTCTGGAACACGTGTGATTTGTTATTGGAAAAATTGATTCCATTTCTGGAAGCATAATATTGTATAATTTAAAATAAGGTCAACCTAGTTTTTGACAAAAACGTTTAGGGAAATTAATTAAAATTAATTACAGCAGTTAAAAGAAAAATTAGCTTAACAAGAGACTGAACCTTAAATGTAAGGTCCAAAATGACATAAAAATATGTAAAAAATTGATTTTATAGACATATTTCAACCCTATAATCCCTTATATCTACTTTTATTTTCATTTTTAGGAAACTTTTCAAAATAAAAATGTGGTTGGAATTCCCTTTTCAAAAATTTAGAAGAATGCCACTCCTCCACTATAAAAATTCATTCACACCTCACTCTTCCTCAAACCTATCAAGCCACATTTTATTGAACAATATTTTCCAGAATATATCCTCAAAATCCCTTCCCTCATCCAATAATCCTCCCTTTGGGTACAAATCCATCGAGAGAATCCCATTGGTGTAAACCAAATAGAGTTACCCAAAGAAAAGGTGACATCCTTCCTCAAAATCATTTATATTGTTTTCATTGTTCAATACTTTAAATATTATAATTACATGATTATATAATAACATTAGTATCCTAAATATACTGATATTTTTTATTCCATGGGTTCAAGGTGGACTTACACACACTTACATCTAATGGGTATCGAACTTACCATTTTTCTGTACGGAGAACTACCACCTCACAAAATGATGTCATTAATTTTTCCTTTACAACCAATAATGGTAGGTAATTATGATGGAAATTATATTTATATATGATATATTTTGTATTTATAATTTATTTATTTATTTTTTATAATTTATATTACACATACCCTTATGCTTTCTATTTTGTGTAAATAAGATAACATCGTTGTTGGAAGTGTGGACTACCATCCCCTCCATGTGATGTGATTCTTTCACACTATACATGGAACATATAAATGATGGTTTTAATTTGACATATGTAATGTAAATTATATATATATTATTTTAATTAAATAATAACCTTTATGGAAGTATAATATTTCATTTTCTTTATTACCCTTATCACATGCTAAAAAGTGACAACGTTGATCGTGGACATGTGAACTACCTCCACCCCGACATAATGTGATTACTTTTATGTCACAAGAATTATATATATAAATAAGTATATATGATTAAATATCATGTTATTTATGATACAATTATCATTTTTAAATATATAGTGTTACTTTCCTTCTTTCCATAACAATCACTGAATAATGGGAAAACTACTCATGCGTACGTACAAGCTACTATCTCCATGATTGTTACATCGATTCATTTTTCATATCCATATTTCATTATTGGTTTTAAAATTTTAATTTATGTATAAATAAGATTATCATTTCATAATTATTATTCTTTATATGTTTATATAATGACCCCTTTGACCATAATTGACCTATCAACGCCATTTTTGACACATAAACTAAATATAGTCAAAACACATGACCAAAATTTATTTGTTTAAGTAGTTTATTGAAACATTTAAATATGTAAAATAAAATTAATGATAAATATGAAAATGTTTTTAAATCAAATAATAACTAAGATAAGTTTATTATTAAAGAATATGAAGACACATGTGACAAGTCAGACTCAAGGTAAGGGTTTTCTTCTCAATTTACATTCCATTGAGGCTTATTTGTTTCTATACACCAATTCACTTTATTGTGGTGTATATATTTACAATTTTTCATTTATTATCATTTTTAAATATTAATTCATGGTATTTTATGTTTCAATTTTAATTATATCTCCCAATCAGTTTATCTTGAAATATCCATGTGGTAAAAGCGACCTTTGCAATCTAACTTTATTTTGAGATTGTTAAGTTTCTATGAAGACAATCAATTTAATTTAATCATTTTTCAATATATATTTCCTTAAATATCCACATTATCAGGGGTAGTATATTGATATTTCCTAAACTATATACCATAGTTATATAAGGAGTTCACTTTGATAGTTAGTCGATATAATATTAATGATTTTTTTCCTGAAATAAATGGGGTTGGGACTGTTTAATAAAAGCCCAATTGGTTGGGAAATGGTTAATGGAATCCCCTTGGTACCTAAATAGTCTCATGTGATGAATTTTTTAGACAAACCAAAATATTTTAAACTGTCTTTTTTTAATGGTAAAGGTATCTTGTTCTTAGGAAACATGAAGAATAAAAATTAAGCATTAAATTTATTAATAATTCATCAATTATTATTATCCATGAGATTATTGGGTTGAAATATCTATGGATTCATTTAATTATCTAATTATTGAATAAATATCACACATTTCATTTTCTCCACTTTCCATATTTATTATTCCTTATATAATTTTTTAATTGGATTTTTTATCTATTACATACCTTTATATTTTTATTTAACATCGTAAATTCAATATTTGTTCTGATTTATATACCCTTGATAATAATTTGAGCTAGCTATTATTTTATTTTCTTTCCCCAAGTTATAAAGTAGAAATATTTGAGTAATATTTCAAGGATGAAATTTATTTCATATTATTGTGTATAATGTTTTATTTTATATTTCAAAATGTAATATGGGTATCATGTATGTAATATAGTTCTAAAAACTAATAAACTAGTTGTCCCTTTTGGATTTTATTTCTTGTAATTAAGAAAATATAATAAAATAGTTCACCCACCCTAGGACTCTATGTTTGGGGAATTACAGTTAATATTAGAGGAAGATTAGATTTAACCTTAGAAACTAGATTTATGGAACTTATATTAGGGAACATAACCCTATGCTAGAATTTTAGGATAAGTATAGAAGAACACCCTCGAATTTTGGAATGGTATACATTATGTGGTTATTCCTAAAAATACATCCTTTTTTGGGATACTACACATGGTTGTGGTTTTGGAATAGATGTACATAAGGTTAATAAGTTCGAAAAGGTGTGTTGGTCCAGACTCGGGGTAACCAAGTACATGAAAATGATCCATAATATGCACTTGGTTTAACATTCCCAAGGGATAAACTAAGGGTAATTCACATTTTATTTAAAAACAATTGTGAAATATTTTAAAGTAATTATATCCCCAAAGAAACCATATTTATGATTTTCATATTATTTATGCATAAACATTTCATTTTATATTAAGTGTTGTTCCATATTTTGAATTATACAATGATCATAATTTTACAAAGTAATCTAGAAATAGAACTTGGAATGAATAATGGTATCACTACTCATGGAAAATGTAATGATTACCCTACCGAGGAAACCAATATAGCTCGTATTATAATGGAGAAAATTATGGCTATATTTGGGAAACATAATCAGGTTATGAAAAATAACATTATCTGAAAGTAGAAACCTATTACATAGAAATAATCTCATATATAGGATCACTTTATATGAAAGAGTCCCCCATCATATAGTGGGACTACTTATCCAATGGTGGATGACAAATGGTTCATGTCTTTTGGGAAGATATTTATGTCATGGGTATGTCGTAAATAAGACATTGTTTCCTTTATTGTGTATTATATAAATGTTGATAAAGATCAATGGGGGTTATTGATCCAGAATACTAAGGAGGAAGAAGAAATAGAACTCATGGAATGAAAAAAATTTAAGGAGAAATTATTCAATAAATACATCCCTCATGATAAAAAAATTTAGATGCATATAATGTTTTTTAGATTAAAGAAAAAGGAATAATAATGTTTTTCAAATTATAAAGCTTCATTTACAAGGTTATACAAGTATGTTATAGATTACATATGCAACAAAAAGTGTAAGATTGATTATATCTTTGAAGGAATTATAAAAAGTATCTGAAATTCCCTATTTTATCAACCATTTTCTTCAATTGATGAAATAGTTTTATGTGATATCAAGATAGAGAAATAATTATCCTAGTATTATGTCTTCAAAGGTAAGTAATATAGGAAGTGAATTTATAATAAAATTATAGACAATGGGAAAAACAGAAATAAGGATTTTCAAACATGTGATAGTTATGAAAATAATCACCCTCGTACATGCAAGAAAGGATTGGGAGTTTGTAATATGTGTAGAGAAAATGATCACCAGGAAAAAGAATACAATGGGAATAAGAAAAATGCTACTATTTAATGTTACAATTTCAAAGAGATGGGGAACTATAAAATAAATTCCCCAAGAATCAAGAGAATATACCTCTGAAGAAGCATAGGGGTCAAGGCCATTAATATGTTATTGACACAAATGAAGTGTAATTATTAATGTAATTTAAAAATTGGTTCTAATAAATATGTAGTAAATGTATTTTATTAGTGATATTCTCATCTTATGATTTATGATATACATATTGATTGTACTATATTACTTTTTCATGAAGGATTTGAGATCATATACTGAATGGTACCAATAAAAGGTATTCATTAGAAAGTAAAACTTTTTGGAAAACACATGGTTAAGGGAAAGATAACACTTAATATGTTCCTAATATGAAGATAATGATGTTTTCATAAATAAATTATTGGTTTAGACAATTTAAATCAGATAAGGGAGGACTAAATAGGAACAAGGTAATGATTTATTGAAAAAGTGGTTTATGCTATAATTTCTGAAGTTTACATTATCTTTAGATTTAATGAATATATTAAATAATCTATATGTTATTTCCAGAATAATAAGAATACACTTTTTGAATAAGGTTTTGTGGAAATTAATGTTAATACTATATTCACATGTTTGGTATGTGACAATTAAAATCCACATCATGTTATTTGATAAGTTAAATTTTTAAATTCAGTGAACTTCATTATATAGTGTTGGTTTATAATTTTTTGAAAAAGTTATCCATTTATGAAATGTTTTAAGTTAATCTTTTGATGAGGTTTAAGAGGTTATTGTATTACATAACCATAGGATGAATCTTTTGTAATGAAATAAATTAAAAATAGTTCTAAGAAAAACCAAAGGAAAAGATTATTCTTATGAAATATAAATTAGTCAATTAAATATATTTCCTTACATTATTATATAGTGAAATAATTCCTCACCTCTAAGAAAAGGGTCTTGAAAAAAAATTGTCCTGTTATCAAATTTTTTGGTGATATAAATGAAATTTATTCACACATATGGTTTATTGTTTTATGATCAACAATTTTATCATGATAAATTTCTCTATCAATCTCCATCAGAACATTATTGTCATATTTTTCTTTCATATCCATTTTTCTATTTCCCACCTACATTCTCATAATAGTTAACCTAGAAAATGGACCGTTTTGCTTCCCTTTATCTCTTAATAAGAATATATGTTATTTTTTATATTAATGATGTGGGTTTTTCAACAACAATTTATTTTCAAATACCAATCCCTTGATTATGATAATCACATTTTAATTGTGAGGATGCAATTTATTTAAGGTGGGGAGAATGAAACACCCCAAGACTATACAATATTTTTACTTTAGAATAAATTTAATTTTTGTGGCCATATTTCATTATAAAAAATACCATGTTAATCTTATGTTAAATAAAACTTAAATTTTATCTTTCTCCACACATAACCCTGAGGATAACTTGTGTTACATGCAAGAGTGAATTTCCTCGATTCCTTTCGTAACATGCACAACCATGTTTCACCACATGATAATGTATTATTAAAATATTATTATTTAGTATAATATGATATAACATAGAAAATAAATTTATAGTTATAAATATGATTAACTAAATTATTAAAATATTTATTAGAATCCATTGGTTACCTATTAATTATAAATGAATATAAAAAAATTAATATAAAGTTAATGATTTTATAAAAGATTTTTTTTGTGAAAAAAGAAATTTTTCTTAATAAGTTAAATTAATTTATATTAGTGGATGATTTTAGTGAAATTTATATATATTATATTAAATAAAATATTTTTTTATTTATCCAATATATATTCTAGAAATAATATAAGAACAAACCTAATATTACACACAAAAACCTAAATTTTTTTTAATGTAGTTTTTTTTACCTTTTACTGGAACACCTACATTAAATATGAATTTTTACACTTTAAAAACTTTAATATTTCAAAATAAAAATATTTTTTTAAATCCAACCCTCAAAATTATGTTAGGGTGAATTTTGTTTTATTTTTATGTGAAGTTTCATTTTTTATGAACAGTGAAAAATATTAAAATTTATTTCAAAACATCTTCTATATATCATTTATTTATAAGGTGAAATTCTACTTTAAATTGTATTTAAATTTAAAATAGGTAAATTTTTTAACATTTAACCCAATTTAGGTCATTGAAATAATTTTCACATTGAAATTGGACATAAACACAAAGTAAACTTTTGAACCATTTTTACTTTAAAATTCTGCATAGTCATCTCTTCTGCAAGATTAATTTTAAAATAATTTTTTTCCTCTTATGTGATTGTAAATTGGAAAAAATGATTACATATTTGGTATAAAAATAAATTATAAATTATAAATTTTCAAACTTAGTTTTTGAAAAAAAATATTTTTGAATGAAAATAAATTTAATTACAGCGTTTAAGAGAAATATTATCCTAACAAAAGACTAACCCTTAAACATAAGACACAAAAATGATCAATAAACTTGTAAAAAAGACAATTATGGACATATTTAGACTCTATACATAATTTTATATAATTTTATAATTTTTGGAAAAAATTTCCATAGGAAAAACGTGGGTGGAATTCCCATTTAAAAAATTTACTATAATGCCACTCCTCCACCACAATAAAAAGGAACCCCCCTATCCCTCTTAATAACACCTATTAAGACACTTTGGATTGAAAAATATATGCCAACATAGATCGTCAACATAAATACCTCATTATATAATCCTCCATTTTCTCATAAATCCATCCACGGAATCCCATTGGTGGAAACCAAAAGGAGTTACCCAAAGCAGAGGTAACATTGTTCCTAAAGATCTTTTATTTTATTTTCATTCTCCACCCCTAAAGTATTATTATTCCATGATTATATAATAACCTAAGTATCATAAATATATTGATATTATTTTATTATATTGTTTCAAACTGGATTTATACACACTTCTATCTATTAGGTAATAAACATACTGTTTGTGTGTTCGGCAAACTACTACCTCACAAAACGATGCCGCTAATTTTTTTTTCTTTACCATCTCTCATGTTTTGGAATTATGATGAACATGATTATTTTATATTATATATATATTTTCTTGTAATTTCTTTAGTCTTATTTAATTTATATATAACATATACCCTTATTCGTTCTATTTTTTGTAATTATAATAACATCCTTTTAGGAAGTCTGGACTACCGCCCCTTAAAGCAATGTGATTCATTAAAACTATAAATAGAAGACATGAAGGATTGTTTAAATTAAAAATATGTAACATAAATTAAATATATATTATATTAATAAAAGAATTACCATTCTGAAAACATAATATTTCACATATTGTATTACCTTTTTCACTTACAACAAAGTGACAACGTCGGTCGTGGACAAGCAGACTACCGTCTCATGACACGATGTGGTTAATTTTACATCACAAAAATTATATATATAATAATATATTATTAAATAAAATGGAATTTATTATACAATTATCATTCTAAAAATATATATTATAACTTTACTTCTTTCCATAACGATAACTAAAAAAGGGGAACGTTATTCATGCGTACGTACGACGTACCATCTCAATGATTGTAACATTGGTTCATTTTTCTTCACCATAATTTGTGATTGGGTTTAAAAGTATAATTTATGTATAAATGTGATAATTATTTCAGTATTATTATTACAGATATGTTTATATAATGAAACCTTTGACCATAGTTGACATTTGAAAGTCATTTTGGACACATAAAATGAATACGGTCAAAACAACCGTTGTAAACTTAGTTGTTTAAGATGTTTTTTTAAAAAACTGTAATAAGTGAAATAAATTTAATTATAAATATTAAAAAATTTATTAATAATGTAAATTATTAACAAAATTGTATTATTTGGGAACATAAATATGCATGTGACAAGTCAGACTCAAGATAAGGGTTTTCGTATCAATTTATATTCCATTGAAACTTATTTGTTACTATACACCAATTCACATTATTATGGTGCATATACATAACCTATATAATATAATATCATTATTCACTTATAAGTCATGGTATTTTATGTTTCAATTTGGATTATCTTACCCAAGGGGGTGATCTTGAATATTTACAAGTGGTAAGAGTCACCATTGCAATCTTACTTTCTTTTGTGATTGATAACTTTTTTCAGAGACAATCACTTTACTATAATAAATTTTCATTAGATATTTCCTTAAATATCCACATTATTGGGTGATGGATATTTTTATTTCCAAAATTTTATACCATATTTACATATGGTTTTCACATTAACAGTTGGTTCATTAACTATGGAATTATTGATAAATCTTTCTCTTCTATTCATTACAGGAACATTTTGATATGTCACATTTTTTTAAATAAATAAATTATTATTCTTATGATGAATTATTTGGATATTAAATATATGATTTGGGGGACTTTTGATACATGACCTATGGGTTGGGGTCCAGCAAATGAAATCCTATCAATGCATCAGTAGTCTCATGAGACGAATCAATTGGCCAAACCAGAATAGTTTAAGTTGTCTTATCTTGATATTAAAGGTATCTGTCTCTTGGGAAACACGAATTCCAATAATTAATAATTTCATTTATTAAACATTCATTTATTATTAATATCAATTATATTATTTTGTTTTCATATATATCTATGTATTTCATTCAAAGTTTATTGATAAAATTACATGTGTTACATTTTTTCACTTTTCTATATTGATTATGCTTGATCTAGTTATTTGAATATATTGTGTTATCAGTTATTTAACTTTACATGTTTATTTACTATATTCAATTCATTATTTATTCCACTTTACTAATTGTGATAGAGAATTTTATTTCACCTTTATTTTGATTTCATCCCCTAAGTTATAATGAAGAAATATTTTAATAAAGTTTCAAGGAAACATTTTTTTTTCATTTAATTATTTATCATGTTCTATTTTTTATTTACCAATTTATTATGGTTATCATGTTTTTAATATTATTTTCCAAAAATGATAAATTGATCAGTCATGTTATATTTTATTACTTATAATCATTTCAATGTGAAAAAAATAATACATCAGCTCTAATATTCTATATTGAGGGCATTACAAAAATGGAAGACGATGCCATAAACAAGAAGTATATTTCAATATAGTTCCAAGTTGGGCAATTAGGGTAGAGATATAAATGGTATTCTTCATACGGCAGAGATAAATGTATACTTTTTTGGGTCAAAACATATTAAGAAAACATTTTTTTAGTTTCATGTCTTATGTTATCAACCCGGTTACCGATCATGTGAAATTCTGATGTATGATTTGTGATATAGGACATCATTAAATGTATGATGTTTTGATATTGCAGTGAGAATGAATAATTATTTGATAATAATAATTAATTCCACATACAATGAATATCAATATGACCTTATATTTGATAATTAATATAAGACCTCATATTGGATCCTGTTATATTAATTATTGATAAGTATAAGTGTAACACCCTGAGATTTTGTGATTTTTTTTCTAATTAATTTATAATTTTGATAATTTTCATTTCACACGACATTGAAAATATATATATATATATATATCTTATCAACCAGGTTACCGATTGTGTGAAATTCTGATGTATGATTTGTGATATAGGACATCATTCCTTGTTTGATGTTTTGATGTTGTAGTGCAAATGAGGAAGTATTTGATTATAATCATTCATTCCACATAAAATGAATATCAATATGATCTTATAATTGATAATTAATATAATACCTCATATTGGATCATGTCATATTAATTATTGATAAGTATAAGTGTAACACCCTGAGATTTTTTGATTTTTTTCAAAATTAATTTATATTTTTGATATTTTTCATTTCACATGACACTGGAAATATATATATATATATATATATATATATATGTATATTAAAACTATAAATAAAACATTACATTCACAAAAAAACTGACTTGGCCTATGCTACTCACAATACTGCCTTAGCTTGCGCTACACGTAATATTGACTTGGCATATGATAAACGCAACACAAATGTTTCTATGAAATATAATTTTATTGTTCTAAATATTTAAATGAGATAATTATAACCTATAAACTAAAATTATTTATATTAATTGTAATAAATAATTTTCAAATATTATTTATAATTGTTTTATATAGATAATACATATTGATAATGAAAGACATGATTTTGGAAAATTCCTTTTATGTTTAAAATATTATTTTCTCAAATGAAGCTATTTTAATAATAAACATAATTTTTGAAACATTTAGTAATTTAATTTGGTAATATAAACTTAATTTTTTAATGTATAATTTATAAATTATCTGGTTAATTTTTTTGGATTTTTTTGAAAAACATCAGTTTTGGATGAATACTTAAAATACTACTTTTTAGTTAAAAACTGCCTTTTTTTTTAAATAATTATTAATGTTAAATTAATTTTTAAATTTATTTTAAGGTTATGTTAGACAAAATATACTTATATTAAAACAATTTAGGTCATTATAATCAAATTTACATTGAAATTGAATCTAAAAAAATAATAATCTTTTGAACTTCATTATACAATAAAAACCTGTAATTTGGAATTAGCATTAATCATAATTTTTCCTCATCTATGAATTGAATTTACAAAAACTAACACACACCATTTTTATAAGTATAATATTTATATTATAATTATATAATTTCTATTTTTTACCAAAATGAATAGTAAAAGTGATTAAAATTAATCACAGTAATTAAGGTCAAATTAAGCTTAATTGGAGACTAAAACTTAATATTTGGAGCCAAAATGATCTATATACATGTCTAAAAGAAATATTATGGACATATTTGGGACATAAAACTTCCATTATTTATTTATGTTGGTTTTGGATGGATTGTTTTAGGTAATAGCGTGTGTACACCTAACTTGTTTTCAAAAATTCCAAGTGAGAACTTTTAATTCCCTATAAATGGACACCCCCTCTCCCACATCCTCTCACCTACCAACCCTATTAGGCCCTAAAATATATAACCAATAAAATTATAAAAATCCCTCCCTTCCTCATATAATAATTCCCTTTATTATAATGCAATCCAAGGAAGCTTGTTGGCACAAACCAAAAGGAGTTACCTGATTAAGAGGCAACGTCTTCCCTCAAGTCCTTTTATTTTCCATCTCCACCCCGTAAAATCTATTTATTCCATGATTTTATAAAAATACCAGTATAATAAATATAATATTATTTTTTTATTATAAGTTTTCAACCAACACTTACACACACCTCCATATAATGGATAATGAACACATTGTTTATTTGTACAGCGAACCGCCACCCCACAAAATGATGATTGTTCAATTTTTCCATACTATCACTCATGGTGAAAATTATGATGGAAAATATTTTTACATATTTCATATATTATATTTATCATATATTTATTATTCTTAATTCCTTTTTATAGAACATATATTTTTACTTTACATTTTGCATTAATATGAAAATTTTGTTTGAGGAAGTGTGGACTACTGCCCCCTCAAACTGATATTATTCATTCATACACTACATGTATTGTATTATGGATGGATTTTGGGAATATATATGATATATACGATATCATAAATATAATTTAATAATGATATATATATAAATATTTATTTTACTTTTTTTCTACAAGATAATGAAATTGTAATAGCGTCTATGAGTACAAACAACCTACCATCTCCATGATGGTGAATTCTGTTTCATACTTATAAATTATATAGATTATTATAAAACAATTATAATTTATATAAATTATATTTATATCATGTTTTATATTATTTAAATCATGACATATCTATAAGGACCAACAATATGACAAATTAAGACACGTATGAAGAATAAAGTGAATATTACCCGAAGTGAAACCTTAACATAGGATGGTTAACACACAGGTAATATAAGGTCATAATAAAACCATATATAGAATTATATAAAAAACTATTGTTATATAAAATATGTATAATAAATTTATATTTATTATATAGGTGGTTTGACCATGTACGATGAGAGTTATGACACAAGGTAAGGGGATTTCATCTCACTTTCTATTTATATGAGACACATTCTTTGTTCACAACTCTATAATTTTGTATTGTGTATTTAATAAAAATGATTTTATTATATGTATATTATAATTAAATTTATAAAAATTTACATATCAATTCTATGATCATTATTTTAGGAGGTATAATTTTCAAAAGTTACCAAATCGGTAAAATAGTTTTGTCTCAATTTTCCTTCATTGAGACTCTTGTTTTGTTATGCACCAAAATTATTTTCCAAGGTGTATATACATAAATTTTACATGTTATATCATGAAATTAATTCTTTTAATAATATTTTATCTTCATTTAATTTACATTTATTTAATGTAGAGTATGATCCCAAGATACAAATTTATATGAGTTTATTGAGACAATCTCATCGCTTTTTGATATTATTTTATTAAATATTATGATCCATATATCAAGAAAATTCTTGAAACTTATTCTCCTATGGTTTTTAATTATATATTTATATATGGGTTCCATCTTTCTAGTGTTTGGTATATTAGATAGCGGAGAAACTATTTTTTTATAAAGCTTGACTTTACTCTCTCTTTGGTAAAATTTTTTTGTTCCAATAAAATAGTGTATTCTAAAAAGGATTTCCAAGAACATTATACTAATATCCAATAATAATTAAAATTTATTTTTACCTTAATTTTATTTTACAAATTTTTTCAAGGGAACATTCTTGTCACCTTCCAAACAAGGCATTTTTCTAACCTTTTTACCATGCAAACGGAATATTCTTTTTACCTCATACGACATGTACAAATTTATACTCCATAAATAATTTGAACCATTATTTTCATAATTAAAGGATAATTTATAATAAGATTTTTTAAGAGATATTTTCAAGGAATATTTTTTCAATCTTATTTTTTATGTTTTTGGAGAAAATATTTTTAAAAAATAATTAGGCTTATTTTATTTGTCTTCGAGAAAATTTGTTTTCAAAATTTTTACAAGGATTATTTATTAAATTTAAATGTATTTTAAATGAAATTGTTTTAAAAAAATTTCATGGTTTCTTCATAAGTTTTCAATGTGTTTTAAAATATAAAGGTTTTTAAAATGTTTTGATGCTTATTTTATAAGTTTTCAAGGGAAAAAGTTTGAAAAATTAATTCCAATCATGTTTATAAGTCATCATGTTATTTTCCAAGAAAATGATAGTCAAATGATTTTATATATTAAAAATACCGTTTCAAATTAGAAAGAATATTTTCCTCATGAAACTTTTTGGAATGACATTTCAAAATTAATTTCCTCATGAAATATTTTGGAAAGATATTTCAAAATTATTTCCCATCTAATGTGATATTCATTCATGATACTAATGGACTTCTATAAAATGATATAAATGATCTATTAATATTATTTCTATTAATGATTTATGATTAATTTCATGGTCTTAATGAAATAAAATTTTCTTTCATGGGTTATATGTTTATGAAATCCATTTCACTTTCACGGGTTATGATTTTGATGAAAGGATTATGAAACCTATAACTTTATCCATAGGTTATGATATGTTTAGATGTATATAATTCCCATTTAATATCATGGGTTATAATATGGTTATTTATGAATTTGTTATTATTTTTTGTATGATTTTATTATGATATGTGTGGGACCTATATCTCCCTCCAATTCATTGGGTAATGATTTATATCTCATGATATAAACATAGATGGAATGAGAAATAAAATTAGTTAAATATTATAGATATGGAATGAGAAAAAAAATAATTTTAGTATTATAGGGTTGGAGAGGAAAATGGACTCGGGTTAGTAATATAGGGCCGAAATGAGGGGTGAACTCAATTATGTAATACCAGGTTAGAATAGGGTGTGGACTAGGTTTAGTAAAGGACTTTTTCCACTGATATGGTCTCAAAAGAAATGAATTCAATACAAAAAAATTAATTATATATTATTATGTGACTTCCACAATTCCATGTTTTATTCCTATGTTATGTTTTTAGGGCTTATGTTCTTTATTTACTTAATATTTATGCCATCTGAACTGAAAAACTTTACCCCATGATTCAAGTATATGATCTATGATATGAATAGTATGATCTTATATTTTCATGATCATGTTATCATTCCATTATGGTCATGATTATACTTACACATCTTCCTTGTTTACAATGACTGATCATTTGATCTCTCCCCTTTCATATGTTTCCTTTCCCAAGGTTATCAAGAAATGTTTTAGGTAGATGTACTAAATATGGAGATCTTTATGTAATATGTTGATGATATTTCACTAGTATATAAGGTATTGTTTCAATGTTTAAAATGAAACTAAAATATTATGGACCTCAGGCATGTATTTTTTTAATGTACTAACTATTCATCTAAAATGATGTAATATCCATGTATATCAATCCTGGGTCGGTATAGTAAGTATAAAAACCCTGAACTTGTACAACCATATCCATTAATAAAGACGTAATATTTATATATATACCTTTAATACCAATATATCTGACCCAACATTAACTATCCAAAATAATGCAACATCAAAAATAAATTTTTGATCACATACAAATCCAACAAGATTTTAGTTTTAAAGTTATAGATAATTAAGGAATACACTTTGATGAATTTACCCATATCCTTAAGTGATCATTTTTTCCCACTATTAATATCTATTATTATTACATATTAATTCTTCATCATCCCCCACATGAAGCCCCTCTTTACTTATCTTAAATAATATCGTTCCCTATAACCTAGGGAAATGAAACACAAGAAGGGTGATATTAAATGCTCAATAAGGGTAAAAATATGAATTAAAAAGTGATTATTGTAATTTAGAACAAAATTATAATAAGGTAATGATAACATATTAAAATTTCTTGATCATAATATAAGAGGATTCAAACTAATTAATACCTATATCCTTAATCTTGATACATGGCATATAAACATTGACAAATAAAAGATTCAAATGAGTCAAAAATAATCATCCATGTGAAATTAAACATTAAAACACATTACAAGAATTGTAAAATAGTGTATGTATCTTGAGACATTAAACATTAATAATATAATTACCTTATATGAATATTCTGAAAACTCTTATAAATAAACTGTCACTAAAAAAATCCATAACCTATTAGGAGTAACATAAAATTAGTTATCTCAATTGATTTTTATAATGTATTCAAGGGATAAAATTGACCCACCTATCCTTGGATTATAACATAACTAACCAGAATTGGTTTATAACATAACCATTCATCCATGGATTATAATAGAAACATTCCTAAATAATCCATACATATAACGAAGTACCATTGAATGAAGAAAATATTTATAATCTTTCACTTTTCAATAAAATTCTCTTGAAAACAACCATCATTCTGTTTTATCTTGAGTGACCCCTATAAATGAAATTTTTTCCATGAAAATCTGTTTAAAATAATTATAATCCATCAAGAGAATAATTAATTATGCTATAATTAGAACACGTCTTCATTGGATCATTGGAAGATAAAAAATTATATTCCCAGATATGAAAAATTTAAATAAGAAAAAATTTAATATACCTCTTATAGAATAGGGTAAATATCATTTCCTTTTGATAATTTTTTATAAAAAAATTCAATGAAAATTTGGAAAAAATATTTTCTTTGAAAAAAACCTGAAAACATGTTAAATAATTTTCAAAGAAAATAAAAAGCTTTATTGTGGGGAAACCTATACATTTATTAAATGTTAACAAACTGATCTCTTTCACAATTAGGATAAAAAACTAAAAGTACCATTTTTTAAAAACAATAAAATGATTAATTTTAAATCAGTTTAAACAAATTAAAATATAGTATAAGATTTTTTGAAAACAATTTATTTCTATAAAAGAAAAAATTTTAAAACATTTTAAATATCATTGTTATATAAGAGAAAAGACCCCTGACTGAAGATCGAAATGAAGTTGGGTTTTCCTTAAAAATATTCTTTTGATATTCAGATATTCCAAAGAGAATATAATCAAAGTAAATCCAGTAAAACTAATTAATTACTATATTATAATAATAGATATGTGGATTAAGAAATTAAAATCAAATAATATCCCCCAAATTAACTATGATCATAAATAATGCTGAAAGAAATGAGATTGTAACATAAGCCTTTATTACTTGGGTAACATTCAAATAAAAAGTCATTGAAAGAAAGAATATAATATATATACATTAATACCATTAATTATAATAAATAATATATCAAAATACATTCATCTTGAATTAATTACACTATATAAATAAATAATTTTTCACGACATAAAAATTGTCTCGAGAAAATGAAATTAAGGTAAAGAAAACCCTGGAAAAGATGATAACCTTTGAGTTGATAATTAATGCATGAAGTGGTTATGAAAACATATTTTAATCAACATAAAAAAATTTAAATTCAGAACACAAAAATTTATAGATCAATTCACACATAATGATTTCAAAAACACTCAATGATGAAGTGTTATAACCCAATGAAAAAAGAGATTTAAGAAATCCCTTACATAGAGTCCCAATATTATATGTCTTCCATTTAAATATAGTATAATAAAATTACATTATTTATTTACTTTTTAGATAAAATTTTAAAAATTTATTCCTCTATCATTAAACCACTTTCAATTTATTTCAGTTACACATTTAATTACTTCATTAGTTAAGTCCACATCAGGTGTTTTGAGGACGGTTGGTTCGTAATTACAAAATGAATTTTGTAGATTGGTCATGGTAAAAGGGGTAATTGTTTAATAATATCAATAATAATAAAAATGATATAATTATCATATTTACTCATTAAATAAACTTTTGTAACCATATACCAAAATCCTTCTTAAAAAAGTAAATTAATTGTTTCTTTGATGTGGTAATACACACATACACATGAGTGATGTTTTAATTTTTAAAAATTGTAAAAAAAAATAAATTAGATTATATATTTTAATAAATTTAATCATATGAGAACTATGATATTATTCCTTTATACCCACCATTATGATAATCCATGTGATATAGTTATGAAAAATAAAATACATTGGCTCGCAATGCGGTACTCCACATGTATGCACAAACGATGGTTTCATATCACATTTTAGGGAGAAGGAGATGAAAAAAGGTTGTTCCATTTAAAATAATAAAATAATAATATATTTATTTATCTTATGTTATTTTATTATAATATTTAATTATAATTTAATGAGTTATAAGAAGAAGTAATATGAAAGAACATGAAATTGAGTTATACCTCCTCTTCGGAATACCTCTTTTGGCATACCCGTTTAGACTTCAAGGATATTATATTGGTGATACCAGTACCTATATTATGAAGGGAGGGATGTTTTTAAGTTATTTGGCTAGATATTGGTCAATATAAATGGCTCAATAAGTGGGAAGTGGAGAGGAGGCGTGTTGTCCTTTTATAAGGGAGGGGAGGCACACCCATGTAATTGTTTAAAGTATTAAATAAATATAAGTACATTTTCTTATTAAATGGGCATTATTTTTCTTTATTTCGTAAATATTGTGATTATGATTCTAAATCCTCTTATACAATTAAATTTTGGCAGGTTTGGGTGTTTTTCAACCCTTATAACAAAATTTTAACACCCCATTAACCATTCTTAAGATTATCACAATATAAATGTTTTTACACTTTTGGGGTCAAGAAAGTTACTAGAAAAGAATAAGTGTCCTATTAGTGGAAAATGTTTTATATTATAAACCATATACCATTAATTTTTTTAAATATATATTGTTATTAATTTTAATTAATTTAATAAATTATTATTTATCTTAAGATGCCATTAAAGCCATCTTTAGGAAAATTCACTTGATTAAATTTAAAAAGAATCAATAATATTTTTTAGATGGAATATAAAGATTGAAAAATCACTAATAAATTATATATATCTAAAAAATTTATGAAACACTGTAAATCACCCAAAAATATTACTTTATATGTTTATAATATAATTTACTTGATTTTTCTATTTCATGAAAAAGAACTGTGTTAGTGTTTCATAAAGAATTAATGTAAATATTCAATCACTAAAAATTAAAAATAAATTTTCCTGATAAAATTAATTCATTTATATTTAAAATAATAACATATAACCAAACCTATCATTTTTTTTATCCCTATGAAAAAATAATATAGATTTTCAAAAAATAGAGTGACATTTTGTATTTATTATTTACATAAAAATAATATTAATCCCATTAACACATGATAGTGGACATAAATTGGAACATTTTAATTTTTTTGAATTATGATGGTTAAGAAAATCATAAATTAAACTAAATACAATTTTTTTATTCTAGCATCCTATCTTATATTTTTAATCAATTTTTAATTATTTTACCCTTACCTTGGTGGAAAAACCAAAAATGGGATGTCTATGACTTAAACATATGATAAAAAAACTTTTAAACCCATTATAGTGTCCAAAACTATTAATTTAACCTCAAATGAAAATATACTAGTCTCCAATGTTATCTAAACCCTCTTCCGATACCAAATAAAATAACCCTATACTCGTACAATCTGATTTTCTGCTAGAAAGAGAATATTTATATTTATAAATTTGATACGAATATATGAAACCCAAAAATATAAATCTAAAATATTAAAACATTAAAATATTATTATGGTTTACCAAAAATAACAAATATCCTTTTAGTTTTAGAGTTTTAGAGAATTAGGGGAAAATATTGCATAACATTAACCATGTATTTAAGTGAACATTTTTTCCACTATAGTCATACTCTATTTTAATATATAATGTTTTCATCACCCCCAAATAAAACCATTCTAGATATATCCTATATACCATCTTTATTTACAACATGGGTAAAAGATACATAAGAAGTGTGAGCTCAAATTCCCAGTAAGGGTAAACATATGAATTAATAAGTAATTATATATAGTGAGAAGAAGATGATAATAAGGGTATGAGAATATATTAAAAGTGAATGAGAATAATATAAGACAATTAATACCTATCAAAACATGTATCATACATCCTGAGACATGGAATATAAAATTTAAAAAAGGAAAGAGCCATATGAGTTAAAAATCACGATCCATGTGAAAGGAAATAGTAGAACCAATTATAAGAATTTTAAAATAGTGTAGGTGTCTTGAAACATAAAACTTTCATCATTGACTAACCTAACTAGATAATTCCCATATCACTTAGGAGTATCCCATAACCACTAAACTCTATTATGTCTTAAGATTAAATTATAACTAGTTAACTCCGACTCTTTACCCACTTCATTAGAGAGCTATAATGAACCCTCCCTCCATGGTTTTTAATGTAAAAACCCATTCTTGTTTTATAATGTATGAAACCATCTTTGTTTTATAATGTAACCATCTATAAATCATCCATACATACGTCCAGGTACCATATAATTTGTGGAAAACTAGAATCTATAATTTTTCAACATAAAACCCTTGAAAACTACCATCATTCATTTTTAGATTTATTAACCAATAGATAAGAAATGAGTTACATGATAATATATTTTAAAAAATTATATTCAATTCAGATATATATTGAGGAAAGGAATCCTTGGAACATTTTTCTATTGAATAATAATAAAACATAATGAATATTGTAAAATATTAAAAATAGATTTAAAAGAATATTGAAGACATTTATTATAAAATAGGGAAGATATACTTTAATTTTGAAAACATTTTAAATAAAAAATCCATTAATATTGGTAAAAACAGTTTCTTGAAAAATTAATATGGAAACTTCTAATGTAAATTTCATATAAATGAATAGTTATGATAAAGATAAAATCCATTCATTTGGTAAATGTTAATACAAAGATATCCTTTACACTTTCAATAAAAAACCAAAAGTACCGCATTTAGAAAACAGTAATGTCATGACCCCTCCATCAAAAGGTACCCATGTTGTGTTAAAATTGAAGGAAGGGAGATAATGTCCTTGATTTCCACTTTCATTAGGTTCTAAGATGGTTACTAGCATCGAGGATATAAAAAATCTGACATGTGGAAGGTATTTATTTCTATTATTTTTCCAGGATCGAGAGATAAAATGAAAAACACCATGAAATTCCATTATATAAAAGAAAATGAGAAACCAAAAACAATATCATGATACTTTTGTAAATAAAATATATAAAAATTGATTCACTAAATGAAACACCAAAATTTTCCTTAATGTAATGACTCAGAAATAACTCTAAAATTCATGTTAATATTTTCCATCTTGGTCCCCAAATTCCAAATGGAAATATAGAAAAAGTGTGTTAATATCTAGGGTTATCATAACAAGCATACTTAATAGTATCATACCCAACATTTCACATAAAAAAGTTAAAAAAATAATACTATTGTACCCATGAGAATATAATATAACTAACACACACCTAAAAAAGTCAACTAACCAGTCCCATCATTACCATGGAATGCTAACGAAATAACATAACCAAGTGTAATAGTATAATTAAAAGAATATATAGAAAGGGTACCAAGCACATTTTTCCCATTGATTTTATGATCTCACTCAAAAAAAATGTATTGGAACTTCCATCCCTTACATAGTTACCATCCCTAAAGACACATGGGAAACCACATCACATACCACCCATATACAGCTGGGAAGCCACATCACATCCCGCACAAAGACACCATGGAAACCAAAAAGCAAGAAAATATTCTTCCAAATAATTATTATTTTATATTATTATGAGCATGAAGGAAATAAACCTTTTCCCTCCTAATTCAATGAAAGACCCCTACCATGAACCACATCATTCTCTAGTGAAATTTTACCTTTTTTATATCACATACCATGTGTTTCGATGTCTCAGGTAAGAGAGAGTGGGGAAGAGGGGGTATCTACCCATAAATTGTGACCATCTTGGATGTTTGAAAAAAACACCCAAAACCTAAAACCATTGGGTGTCATTGTATGGACATGAATCCGGTGGGGTGAATGTTGAAAACATAAGGAAAATCAAATATATATCTAGTTATGAGAAATACCATCCTATGAGTTTATAATAAGATTTACAACACATATCACCACATTACCACAAGTTATCACAACAACCACCACTTTCGTCTCCACATATATTGAACCATTCCCCACAAGAAATCCAAACACACAATCCAAATCCCATATTCCTTTTCATGTTAACCCATTTCTATATTTTTTTATTACCGACCATATTAATTAAACAAGATAGTTCATTCATATTCAATTCCAACCCATTTATTAATCATTCCATACATTAATTAATTTTCCACATATTAATTTAAACATGTGTTGAAACCCATTTGAAAATTTTATGTTCCTTCCATAACTATTGGGAAACAATAGAAAACAAAAAAAACAAAACACATTCATCACATGGAAATGTAACTTTCTTCACATCCATATCACATCACAACCACCTTAATACCATACATCATTAATCACCAAAACCACACATAAAAATCCCACACATTTCCACTTTAATATAAAAAGTTATTTTTTCACAATTACATCATTTATTTCAAGGGTATTCTAAAAAAACCAATATTCTCTGAGAACCGGTTTATTAGCTCAATATACATTCTTATCCTTTTTCATATGGGGTGAGTTTATTTTGATATCCAAAAAATAGTTAACAATTATCAATAACCACAATAATATATAAATCTCAACATAAAACAAAACTGTACGAAAAGAAAAAATTATTAACTATATAGAAAAACTAAAAATGAAATGTAAAAATCATGAAATTTCTTCCTTTCCCTTTCAATTTAATTAAGACGGTTTATTATAATTATTGGATGGTATGTACCATTCACCCAAAGGAAGAAACAATCATGATATTTCCATATTTATTGCTAAAGAGTGAGAGATAAAGGATACCTTAGGTTAATTGAATCTTCAAAAAGAACCAAAACCCACAATAGAAGAAAATAATAGGTAAATACCCACTAATCTCATAGGAGATCTCCCCAATAACTATCCATAGTAATCCATTAACAACTCACAATCATAAATATAATATAAAAAAAGAGTATTTCCACAAATATCATCCTTGATAAAGGAATAATTAATTTAGAAAGAGAAGAAAAAAGTACATTGAATAAGACAAATTGATTCATCAAGGTTTGAGTTAGAATCCATATAGATTCAATCCTAGGGAGTAAAGGTTGGATTGAAAAAACATTACCCCTAAAAAAATTCATCAAAGGATCGTCATAGGGGGAGATAGATAAACCATTCCTTATGTTCACTGAAGCATAAAAAATTTAAAGAAACATCATAGGGAAGTGAACAGATCAATTAATTAAAGAAAATAACAAATTACTAATGAATTTAAAACCCCTATAATTTTTCATGTGTTTCCCCACTTTGAACTGGTTAATATTTTAGGAGTAAGGTTACATTTTTCGTCTATTTCAAAGAAAGCGTGACTACCACCATGACTTTCCCTATGGTCTGGACATAGCTATGGTGTTCTTGAGAACTCCCCCAGAAAGGGATTCTGTCATGGAATGTTTCCGACACCCAGGGTGCTTCTCCCTTACCAAAACATCCAAAACAACTTCGAATGTCATTCTACCATCCTCATTTCTATCAAGAGAACACCATGGACACCATAACATTCACTAGTACACGATTCAGACTATTTTAGAAAAAATATCCTCTAAATATCATGAAACTCGTCCAAAATCCCCAAAACACCTCCCCTATACCAACAAAACTTGTCATAAAAATAAAAGTATATGAATTTCTAACCATTACATTATCTACCCCTCAAAAAAGTATCATCCTTAAGAATCAAAACCAAACCTATAGCATATAAAAGAATGATGGGGGGGGGGGTCCGAGAAACCATCCCATGAGAGAACTCTTAGAGATATCATTACATTTGAAAGATCACTACTCTCATACACTATCCTCCTACCACCACTATCTTACATAAACATCTACAAAATTACCGATAGACATAGAAATCAAGGTAAAACCAAATTAATATCATGTTATTATATACTTTGGGTGACACATAATCACTTGAACACATTTATATTTTGTCATAAACCTAAAATATATTTATTTGGATGGGGTATTACATTATTTATATACTGGAATACATAGAACACACTATCAAGAAGGAAAATTCAAAACAAAAAGTACATTTTCTAAATCCTCAAAAGTCAAAAAACACATTATCAAAGTAAAAACATAATGAAACACTCAAAATAACTCTAGGTACATGGAAGACATATATTTATCGAATTCCCAAGAACTCCTATCTATGAAGCCATGCCTCTAAAGTACACAGATCAATGGAATGGGTTATCCATAAAACACTTTTGACCAATGATCATCTATCTCTACTAGGTGATACATAATTGAATCATTATCCTTGATATCCATCACTACCAATTTACTGATATGGGAGTCATAATGATGATATCAATAGATTTGAACATGTAGAAGATGTCATGGATCCTTTACAGCCTTGATGGAATCACCAACCGATATGTTGACGTATCAACATGCTCTAAAACCTCAAAGGGTCTAGATAATTGGTTAGAAAGCTGACTCCCCCTGCCTAACCCGTGATGGCCCCACAGAGGGGAAAAATTTAAGAAAATGTGGTCCCCATCTTCGAACTCTAAGGGGTACTCATAAAATTACCAAAATATTTTTTGTCCCTACACCACATTCATCATATGTTGAACTACATGAAACTTATCTATTGTGATTCTCACCCTGTCGAATTTGTGAAAAAAAACTATCCAACCACATTATAAAATAACAGATATTAACACGATCTCCTATAAAATGCCTAAAATGGATCAAGTATAATGTTAGAGTGGTATCAATTTTTAAAAGGGAATTCAAAAAAGAAAATTATTTTTCTAGATATCCATCAAAATGTAGGATTCATGCTCGTAATATATCCTCTAACATCTAGTTGGTTTTCTCCATTTATTTATACGTATGAGGTTGTAAAGCAGTGTTGAAGTGGAACTGAGTACCAACAGAATACTAGAATCTTCTTTATACCAAGGTGGTAAAATTAATATCCAAATATTTGATAATGGACCCTATAAATTTCTGTCTCTATACCAATTCAACCACATACCTCTTCACCAAAACATCCAGATGCTCGAATCCTTGCTTGGTAGGAAGTGAGATGGCTTCATCAGTCGATCCATAATTACCCATATTACATCCTAACCACATTTATCCAATGGTAATTTTATAATTAAATCCTTTAATATGTCATCCTATTTCCACTTGGGAAAATTTAAAGGATACTAAAAACTACTAGGTACATGATGTTATGCCTTTATGAGTTGGAAAACCAGACACCAAACCATGAACTTCACCACTTACCATTTTATCTTGTTCCACAAAAAATATTCCCAAAAACATAGGTACATATTAGATACTCTTGGGTTTAATTCTAATGGTGAGTTATGAAACTCATTAAGGAATCACTCACATATCACTATGGATATAAATAGTCTCAATGAAAACAACTTATGATTTTAGTTATCTCTGTAGGGCATCACCAAAACCAAAAAAGTCATGCATCACATATATCTCGATGTATCCCCATTGAGTATACTATACTGACTACATTAGATAAGACTATAATTTTATATGAAATAACAAAACATCCCCATTAGCCAACCCTACATCTAGGAGAATGGATTTTAAGTCTTATATCACCTTTCATATATCCTTGAACTCATAAAAACATTAATTTATTACTTTTATCTTAGCGTGTGAGCCACAACATTACACTTTATAGAGGTTTAAGAGATCTCATATTTTTAGTCTAAGATAAACTAATTCCACATCTATTTTAAGGATTATTATCTCTCTTATAGAAAATATAACTCGAGATATTATCATCATTAAAGAGCACTCAAAATTATCTGATGAGGTAATGTCAACACATATTCAATGTGAACACTAACACTATTATCTCCAAATCATGAGTAGAATAGTTATTCTCTTTATGATGAAACATTATAAACCCATAAGTGATCAAATAATTCTACTAAATAAAGATATATCACAAGAATAGGGGTAAGTTTTATAGAAAACTTCGAATATCACCCCTTCCTCTAGAAACTAAAGCACAAGGGAATTGATCATTTTCATATTTAGGTAATCCAACTCTCTCTAAAACTGATTAGTCCAGATAATATCTTATTACTTCATGGTCAGAGCATCAATTAGTCCAAATTAAATGATAATTTAGGGAAAAAATATTTGGTAATAACCCAAAAGACTAAGAAAACTATAATCCTATGTCAAATTTTTGGGTTCTACCCAAGAGACAACAACCTCAACAATTGATGGGTCCATGAAGACAATATTATGGGGAACTATAATCCTTAATAAATTTCCTTCACATGTAAATATAATCTCATGATTAACCTTCCATAGAGTTGGTGGCATTATAAAACCAACAAAATATCTTTGATATGGTCCACATGCCCCTCATTAGACTTCAACATGATCAATACGTCATCAATGGACCTGACAGAAAGCTGGTCTAAGAACACATGAAATATTGATCCAATGATCCCCCTGCACCTAGATGTTATTTTCATGAAACCAATTGAAATCACCACAAAATTGAAGTTACCAATCCTATATAGGAAGGATTTGTTTAGAATAGCCCCCCCTTTCACAACCAACTAGTGATATCTAAAACCCAGATTGATCATAGAAAACCAACATGATCCTATTAATTAGTATAAAAGGCCATCAATCCTTAGAAGAGGGTAATAGTTATTGATCATAATGTGGTTTAGTGACTAGTAGTCTACTCAAAGCATAGGACTACTATATACCTATTTTTTGAATGACACTAATGAAAACCATTATGACACACTGGGCCAGATGAAACCATTATAAATAAGGTTGTTTATGATAATCCTAAACTCGTATAACTTAGTGGATGCCATCTAATATGGATCCAATAAAATATGGTAAGTGTATGGATATAAATATATCCTAAAATAATTATCACAGCAAGGGGGAAGCATCACAACCTGATAAAAAAATCCATAACAACCCCATGAGCTCCCACCATTATAGAACCCACTAAAATTTATGTTTTTTATTCCATAATGGAATGAAGAGGCCCTATATGCCTAATTCCCCTCGAACAACCTCCTTCAATAATTAAAACCATACATTTACCATACATATCTAAAAATTTGATATGTCTTTAGAAGAAATTAATAACCACGGGCATAAAATACATCCATTTAATGTCAAGGAAGACATATCATGAAAATTTATGTACCAATAAGATATTTCCACATGACTGATGTTTCCCTACCATCATCCTACACAACTAGCACACATTAAACAAGTGGTTCTGGCCTCAGACTGGAATAGTCAACACCAGGGGAAATGGAAGACTCTCCCCATCCAGTCCCAATTTATAAAATAATGTTATTCAAATATTGAGGGAAATTATCTTGATCAAAATAGAAAGAGGGGTTAAAAAAATCTAATTATACCTTTGATAGACTCCACCAAATCAATCTCCCATTTTCCACTGAATGAGTGGAAATGATCTCTGTTGTTGCTGTGACAATGCCAAAACACCCAAAACAAACCATCCTTCCTGAGCATTTGGGCACTAATCCTGATGGGGAAAAAAACCACATATAGGTAAAGAACATGAACTGAATGCCTCAAACTTTTTGTTGGAAACCACTAGACCCCAAAAAACATAGAACACATGGATATGAATGACTATCAACTGGTCAAAACAATGATGGACCTATCATATAAACGTTTCTACTAACAACTCTACAACTCAAGGGACTATACTAGCTCATATATCATGATTTCCTCGTCATGAGTGCATAGGATCATTCACTTAATATTTCTTTTTCATGAATAAATATGTTTAAAATTTAAATCGTGTGACTAGATATTGGATAGGTAGGAGGATTTCATCCTCAAGATGCTACACATAGGAATCATCATCTGAGAAATGATCAGTGGTGAAATAAAAAATATCATTAAAGTTGATCCCAAGATATCACATAGACATACTCCCATTATAAAGAGGAAGTAACTACTAAAAATTTAATTCATTTGTTAGGTCCACTAGGTCAAACACTCTGAGAGGGGGGGGGAGTCAGGGTATGATAGATTGAAACCTTTCCCTTTATATCCTGTTTTGTCATTAAATAAAACTCAATTCTATCTTCCTCCCGTAGTAATATACGAACAAATATGAAATCATGAATAGAACACATCAATTTTTACTTAGTTCAACCTCAATGGTATACATAAAAGGAGCATAAAATGTTGATATTCTGATGTACCCAATTCACTAAGGCTCACAGTAAATAATAAGTACAAATTTTGAGTAAGATTTTATATTCTTAGGCTCACTACCTTTACAAGGTTTAGGGCCTTCTCACTATATCCACAAGGGTAACTCCCTATGCATCTTTCAGGGCCTCACTGCCGGTGGAAGGTGTCATCGTATTCCTCTTCTTGAACTCACTATTCTTGGAAAATAATTCACCCATAGTTTAATTACTTGTAGGTCAAACACAGTTTATGGACATGTAGGTCCCATAATTTTCATGAATTCTTGTGTCTTTAGCTATAGGTAGATGCACCGTTGAAGTTCCTTTTTCACCCGCATATAAATTCCAACTTCCCGAGTACTCCTAGGTACTGAAAAATCCTTTCGAAAAATGATTTAAATCTTTTGCAAGCTTCCTTGTGCAAATCGCGAACCACCTTCCTCTTCTGTGTACTGAGTATCAGGTTTGGTATTCATATCACCTCCTCTGCATACTACTGTTGCTTCCACGAACCAACCTTCTTCTATAGACTACCTTTTCCTTCACTATCACGTACCACCTCTATGTACCGATCCTACAAACCTCATCTGAAAAATTCCCTATGACCGTGAACTGTTCTCTGTTCGTGGACTGTCTCCACCTTTACGTACTAGAGATCCCCCTCCATGTACTACTTCTGTAATTATCTCTCTCGGGTACCAGAGATTCCTCAAGTGTGTACCAAGTCAACTTCTTTGGCATACCGTACTTCCGCCTCCATGTACCAGATTTCCTTTGTGGGTTAAGAATCCCCGTAAAACCTTTGGGAGAATTACTTCTACACGAACCACATTTGGACATTTTCGAATTCTTGAAGAAAAAGTTTGTCCTCAAATGACATTCATTCTCAATAGTAATTGGTGGGATTAGCAATTATTATATAGGAAATGATATCCACAAAATCCGTTAATATAAGATTTACCAAATATTCGATCCAGCCTTCACCGCATACCGATCCTTCTAGCGGACCATTTTTTAAATCCCCCTATCACGCTGCTCCACATAACAACTTCTCCACTTGCCTTTTCTCCCCCTGGAATAGTATCACTTTCTCACCCTTTGTCAATGAACTTGAAGGGAAATTAAAGGTTGTCTGTAATAGAGTAAAGAAAATATATGAACACAATATGGAAATACACATCTTACTTTGCGGAGAGGGGGACACATATCCACACTTTTAAAGTGTGGTGATTCCACACAAAATTTGTCCTCAAATGATATTCAATCCTTCTAGAAAATAATTTTTCAACTCCCACTATCTCGCTGCTCCACATAACAACTTCTCCACTTATCTTTTCTCCCCTTGTAATAGTGACACTTTCTCCCCCTTTGTCATTCAACCTAGAGGGAAATTAAAGGTTTTCTACAATAGAGTATAGAACATATATCAACACATTAGGGAAAGACACATCATACTTTGGGGATAGGGGGACCCATATCCACACTTTTCACGTGTGGGGATTCAACTGGACTCCCATAGCCAGTCGAGGCCATTCAACTACTTCTTTGGGTAAGGCCTTTGTAAGAATAACTGAAACTTTTTGTTCTGTAGGCACAAACTCAAACTTCAGTACTCTATTCTGCTCATTCTCCTTGATAAAATGAATTTTTCTTTCAATGTGCTTTGTCTTTCTATGATGAACTAGATTTTTGGTAAGATTTTTATCACTTGAATTATCACAACAGATTTTGATCAGAGATTTCTCTTCAATTCCCATATCTTCAAGCTATTACTTCATCCACAATAGCAACATGTAGGCTTGAGTTGCCACAATATATTTATCTTCTACAGTGCTCAACGAAATGCAATCTTGTTTCTTGCTCGACCATGAAATACACAATTCTCCATTCTAAAAGGAACATCCTGATGTTTATTTCCTATAATATACTAAACTGTCCCAATTAGAATATGTATATACCAATAATTCTAGCTAATATTTTTCATTATACATTAGGCCAAAATCCATTATTCCCTTGATATACCGAATAATTACTTTTAATACAATCATGTGGATATCCTTGGTAATTCTTTGATACCTCAATACTTGGAATGTGGAAAATACAATATCTATACTTCTTCCTATCAGAAACAATATAATTCTAATGATTTTATTATATTCTGAAATATTAACTGGCTTTCCTTCATCATATCTGACAATTAAAATTGGGTAGAAACCAGAGACTTCATGTCTTTAGAATTATCCATTCCAAACCTTCTCGAAATATCCTTGGCATATTTATATTGAGAAACAAAAGTTTCATTCCTTTCTTAAGTCACATATAAGCCAAGGAAAGATTCCAGCTCACCAATCATTCACATTTAAAACTTGTTTTTCATGAATTTAGAAAACTATCTGCATTATGATTCATCTGATCCACCAATGATTATGTCATCGACATAAACCAGAACCATCATCCCTTGAGTATTTCCATTCTTGAAATACAGATTGTAATAAACTCCACCACACTGAAATCCATGATTATTTAGAAATGGAAAATTCCTTGAATACCATGATCTTGGTGATTGATTCAAACCATATAATTCCTTATTCATCCAAAAAACCCTATTCTCATATTCATGAATGAGAAAACCATCTGGTTGCTCAATGTAAACTTCTTCTTTAAGACCTCTATAGAGAGATGATGACTTGACATCCATTTGAAAAACCATAAACAGTTTTGCACTACTATGTCCAATAAAAATTTGATTGTCTCTTATATTGCAACATGTGTAAATATCTCATCAACATCTATAACCTCAATATGGGAGTACCCTTTTCACACCAATTGTTCGTTGTTTTTAATAACAACAATATCTTCATCCATTTTGTTGCGAAAGACCCATTTTTCTGGTGATGTTCTTGTTAGCTGGTCTCAAAACAATTTCCCACGATTGATGCATCTCAATTTGGTCAATATCTTCATTCGTTTCCTAAATCCAATTCTAATCTCCAACAGCTTCATCAAAGCATTTAGGCTCCACCTCTGATATGTATGATTCTTTTTTAGATACTTTATCCCCCTTGTCTGCACTGGTACTGTCTGATCACCAATTGTATTCTCCCTATCAATTTCAGCTCTTCTCACTGGTCTCTAGGAAGACACTAATTTATTTTCATCATCACTGTCTTCTTCTAAATCTGCCTCTAGAGATAGAGTGTCTTCTAACCTGCTCAACTCTTCATCACTATCCTCCTGTATCTGATCATGTATTTTCTAATGATTCTTCTCATTCTCCACTATGTCCACATCATTAATTTCAACTATCTTTCCCAACCACTTATTAAAGCATTTATATTCTTTTATTTTCATTGAGTAGCCAAGAAATATCCCTTCATCTCCAAAGGATTAAAACTTCTTATGTTTCTCCTTATAGAGAATGGGACATTTACTTCTGAAGACACAACACTGATTCAATGAAAGATTCATTCCACACCATAACTCATATGGATTATTCTCTTATTTTGGACTAAGTAATGATCTATTTGATGTGTAGACTACTATCATCACTGCTTTTTTCCAAAATTTCTCTGGAATATCTTTTTCAATGAGAATTTTTCTGGCTATGTTGTTGACAATATGATTTATTCTGTTAACTACTCCATTCGACTGTGTATTTTTTAGTACTGAAACTTGATGACTTATCCCATGTTTCTCATGGCAATCCTTCACTTGGCTATTTGTAAACTCTATTCCATTATATGATCGAATTGTCTAGGTTTTCAAAACAATCATATTTTCATATTCTTTTTGACATCTTGTAATGAAACTAAACACTTAGGATTTGTGGGTGATTATTGAAACACATTTCATTCTACTATAATCATCAACTAAGAGAACATAATATCTCCTTCCATCAACATCCCTTGGAGAAATTGTCCCACACATAGCAATATGCTCCAACTCAATCAATCTTGTTGACATTTTCTCCTTTGGGTTTTATGTGTTTCGAATGATCTTCACTTTTTGGCATGCATCACATGTATGAGTACGATCATGTGATAATTAAGGGATATTTCTTGATGCATCATATTTCACTATATCTTCCAAGGTCGCATGGCTTGTGTGGCCAAGACGCTTATTCCATAACTTTTTTTCTTCATCCTTAGATAGAAAGAACATATTTTCTTATCCACTCATGAGATAGAGATTACTTTTGTATGCTTTCCTTCCAACCCAACATAACAATCCTTTTCTTTGATGATACATAATTTCATGGGAAAGCTTATTGCATGTCCTGAGTCATAGAATTGACTAAAAATAAGAGAGTTTTGTCTAATCCCTTCAACAACCAAGAAATATGCTCGTCTTGTGACTTTTCCTATAAACATAGCTTTTCATGAACCAAAAATTTTTAGTTCATCATCATTACAAAATATTACTATACCTTCTTTATCATACTTGATTCCGGTCAATAGATCCTTATTTCTTGTCTTATCGGAAGTGAATCCACTATCAATTTTCCATATCCAATTCCTATATGATGCCTTGAACACAATTTCTGAAACCACAACCTGCTTGAACCATTTTTTCACCCATGTATTTGAATTCATACCCAAAATGGAATGATAATCTTGAAATTCCTCAGCATATGACGGACCAACTACATTTTGAAGATCTTTAAATCGATTATGAATTATCATCTCTTTTGATGATACATTTTACTGCTTCTTATGGAAAAATTCAGTCTTCCTCGGCACATTCCTCAGCTTTATTGATATGAAATATCCTTCCAAATATATGAGTCCTTTACGCCTAAAAAAAGACAATCAAATGATGACCTAGAATTTTTAGCTCTATATGACCACCTATGTTGATCTTGTTCCCTTTGGTACCTCTTTTCTGTGGAAAATTCATTCTAAGAGTGTCCCTTATTACCACAGAAATAACATCTTATGTGAGGTATATTCTCGTGTGATAATGATGTACCACTAGTTGAGCCTTGGATTCATTGAATCTTCTGATTTTGATTTGTACCCTATTCAATCATCAATCTTAGAGTGGGTTCTTGTGGTCATATTTGAACCATTAATAATTTCTATTTTAGATCAAGCCCCATACTAGCCTTATAATTCAGAATTGATTGTTTCTTCTATTCTGATGGACCAATCTACTCAAATCTTATCTTATCTATTTCCTGTATGATATTCTTTTTTGATATCAAACCAAGATTTTTTAGTTTCTCCTGATCCTTAATTATTCATCATAGACTAAAGAACTCCTCTTCTAGTTGGTCGATACATTTGATTTTATCTTTTCTATTTTTAGTCAAACTATCAATTTCTATTTTCTATTCTTCAATTTTGATTTTGTACTCAACCACCTGTTCTGATCTACCTGGAATTGAAGACCTCATCTTTTCAATTTCTACATTCAGCTAAGAATTTTTTTCTATCTACTACTACATAATGAGTTTGGCGTCATGAACAACTTTGTTATATTTCTTTGTTTTGGCACTCAAAATATCTACCTCTCCAAAGGAAGCTTCCAATTCACCCTGAAGATCAACTCTTTCTTCAAATTTTCCTTCTTTATTGTAAATTTCCTTTCTTATTAATGACTTTCATACAACTACCACTAGAGCATATTTTTTATGATCCTTACGGTCCTCCAACTATTCTACCTTAGATTCTTCAAAACATTCATCCCCTTTTGAAAGACGATTCTTCTTTTTGAAGAACTTTCTCCATGTATTTCCCCTCCCTTTCTCATTTGATGAATACTTCTTTTGGGGGATTTCATCATTTTATTCATTTTCATCATCAAAATTCGTAGGACACTTTGCAAATAACTTCCAAAATTTCCCACATCTAAAGCATGCAAATAGAATTTTACCTTTGAACATACCACTTCCCCTTTTCAGATTAGAGGAGATAAATGACATGACATAGTCCATATTGTACTCCTTATGACAATATTCAACAAAGAGATTCTTCATGGCCTTGAAGACTACTTCATTAGACTTCCCCTTATCCACTACATCATTATCATAATTTCTGATTTCATATGCTACATGGATACTGTGTAGGTTATCTATTGTCAGCACTTTCAGGTCCTTTTCATCCAACACTGAAACTTTTAGATTGAACTACGGTGGAAGTTTCCTCAAAATACGTTTCACAATATTTATGTCATCAATTAATTCTCTAATACCCCACATGTATTCCACAATAACATTTATCTTATCAAATAATACATCAATAGTATTATTGGGATTTATTCGGAGATCCATGTTCTTGTTTAATAAAAAACTACAGTTTTGCTTCTTGGACATTTGTATCTCCCTTATAAATGTTTGAAAAATTTCCCAACATATCATGTGATGTTTTACCGAACGTCACTTTTATATAAATTTCATTTTATTGGGCTCCCCCTAATAATTTATCTACTTAGAATCACATCCAATTCCCTTCATTCATCTTATAATAGAGCACCACTAGTAATGTAAGATGTTATTTCTTGCATAGATGATTTGAAGGCATCCATACCAACTGATCGAATGTAGTACTACACCCGATTCTTCCATAGTTGAAAATTATTTTTTTCAAAGATCACAATTCCATTATTATTGACCACCTCTATTTTTTTCTTACCAGAGAACCACTAACTTTCAACCATTCCCTCTAAAACCAATTTTTAAGTCCACTAGGTCAAATACCCTTAGAGGGGGGGGGGGTAAATGAGGGTATGATATATTAAAACTTTTCTCCTCCAGATATTGTTTCGTCATTAAATAAAACTCAATTATCTCTTCCTCTTGTAGAAATATATGAACAGATATGAAATCATGCATAGAACACCTCGATTTTTACTTGGTTCACCCTCACTAGGCTACGTCCAAGGAGAGAATACAATGGTGATATACTGATGTAACGAATTCACTATGTTTCACAACCAATAATGAGTACAAAGTTTGTGATAGATTTTCTATGACCAAGCTCACTACATTTACAAGGATTGGGGTCTGATATCTCTATCCCCAAGGGTCACTATCTATGCTTCTTTCCCCAGCTCACTGTCTGTAGAAAGGGTCACCGTCTTACTCTTCCTGCAATCACTGCTCTTGGAATGAAATCCACATACAGTTTATAGACTTTTAGGTCAAACACAGTTTTTGGACATGTAGGTCCCATCATTTTCATGAATTTCTACATCCTCAACTATAGGTAGATGCACTATTGAAGTTGCACTTTCACCTGTAGATGAAGTGCACCTTCCCGGGTACTGCTTGGTACTGGAAAATATTTTTGCAAACTAATATGATGATTTTTATGATTCCTTGTGAAAATCACGAACCACCTTCCTCTCCCGTGTACTGAGTACCGGGTTTGGTACATAGATCACCTCATCTGCATACTCTTTCCGCATCCACAAACCGCCCTTCATCTGCAGACTGCCTATTCCTTTGATATCACGTACCCCTCAGCATACTGATCCTATAAACATTCTCTGTGAAATTCCCTCTATCTACAAACTTATCTCTATTCACATACCATCTTCGACTCTATGTACCAGATCACCCCCTCAGTCTACCACTTATAGAATTATCTCTCTCGCATACTGTAGATTCCTCCTTTGCATACCAAGTCAACTATTTCTGCTTATCTAACTTCCTCTTACATGTACCAGACTTCCTTTACAGGTTAAGAATCCCTGCAAACACCTTTGGCAGAAATACATTTTCACAAACCCCTTTCATACTTTTCCAAATTCACAGAGAAAAAATATCTTCTCTAATGATATATGGTCTCAATGGTAATTGGTGGGATTAGTGATTCTTATATAGGAAAGGATATTCACAAAATATTATAATCCAAGATATACTAAATCTTTGATCCAGTCTTCACTGCATACCGATCCTTCCACCGCTATGAACCGCAAGCCTTCCAGTGAACCATTTTTTATATTCTGTCTATGTACTTCCTTTTCTTCTACATGGTTGATCTCCTTCACCAAATTAATGCCATCCCTATAGCACATCACCTTCCATCTTGAACAGTTTTTGGTTTTGTGAACCGCTCCGGCGTACCATTCCCGCTACTTTACGTACCATTCTCAGAATATGGTATGTGTCCCATAAATTTTGGTAGACAGTTCTCATCCATTTTCCAAATTTTTCAAAGTTCTTCATACCATTCAATCCTATGAAGAAATAATTCTATTCCCAACATTAAACACCCAATTTTGAGGCCCAAAAATTTGGAAAACACTGGGAAATTTCACCACCCTAAAAACATATTTTCTGCAAACACCAACCATTCTCATTTGCATTAATCTGGCTTTGTCAACAAACACAATCACACTCAAAACATACCAAGAGGAAACCATGAGGTATTTTTCCCATAATCCTTCATAATCTATGATAGTAACTCTAGTTGTAACTCTTTATACAAGTCTTTCCAATAATCCTACACCTCATTCCACTCATTGTGATCCGAGATCCATGACTAATGCACTCCCCCCCCCATATGAGTTACTTTTAGAAGAAACTAGTACTCTTAAATGGATGGAATGGAACTGAAGGTGATCTTGGGCTCATACAAATAGTGATATATTTATATACGAGACACACATCCCCCCATATTTTTTCTTATATTTACGTTGAAACACATGTAACATCCTCTTCCAATGAACATCCTCTTTAATAGGGTAAAACATCTAGTGGTCAACCGAGATAGCTTACTGAACCTCACCAGCCAAAATCACATGAGGATGATGCACTTGATCCATAACTGAAATGAAAAAAAGGATTTACTAATACAATTAGAATGTAATATTATTAAGGTTTACTAAATTAATTAATTTTAATTTCCGAAAATAAAATTGTTCAGACAAGGAAACAAATAATCACAATGATTGTAGCTCACGTAGGTCTCTACTGTACAAGATTTAACACCTCACATGGCTATTTTATAGACACATGATCATTTTTTGGATCATGGGGCCCCCTAAAAACTCTTTTTCTTTTTAGTCTCCCTATCCTACGACACACACCAAGATCATCTTACACTATTTTCTTACCTACCCATAAAAACCACATTGGGACTAACTCCAAACTCCACCCTATATTTCAACATAACCCTTTGATACCACTTTATCACAAGCCCTTCCTCAAAAAGAGACTAACCTGAGCCAACAAAGAGGGAAGACAGAAAATGAAACTTGGTTCCCACCTCCAATAGACCTCAGGTTGGTGACTAGCAACTAGGATATAAAAAATATCCCTGTGGAAGGCATTACCCGAAATTATTTGATAAATATTGGTATATAGAAATAAAAACACCAAGAAACTCCCTCACATACTGAAAAAATGGAAACAAAAACCCTAATACTATGCATGTGAAAAAAAAACAGTCTGTAAAAGAAAAAAATTCTCCTATGGAAATGAATCAATAATAGCTCCATCTCCAAGGATTATAATTTCATGCTGACTCTCTGTAGTCCTCTATGAAACTTTTAAAAAAGTTTTTATATTTTTAGGGTGAGTATAACATGTATGATCAGCAGGATCATACCCAAGGTCTCTCAAGAACATGTGAAATGAGTATACTAATAAACCTATGAGAAGATAATAGAAGCAACATGTATCTAAATAGGTCAACTAACTAGTACAATCATAACCATGTTTAGATCAACAAATAATGTATCCAAGTGTAATTGTTTGATAAGAAGTATATCAATAAAGGGTACTCCACACCACTTTACCAATTATTTGTTTCTTGCATACCCTGATTTCATACGTTTTATCCTTCCCATACCTTATATTCCATTCCTGAAGACACTTGGGAAACAATATCACATCCTACCTGAAGACTCCTAGGAAACCACTCTACATCCCACCGAAAGATATATGTGTAAAAAAAACATCCAAATCCACTACCATAGAACTAGGATATTATGTTATCATGAAAATGAAGGAAATTAAACTAATGAATACATATTACCACGCACAAACCTCACCATTAACAAAATTATTAACAAGTTCACTTTTGACTTCAAACCATCCAATCCTATGCATATCAATCTCAACTACAAGAGAGAGAACAAAAGTGGGGTTATTTCGTTCTCCATTATCACTATCCTAGATGTCTAGTAAAAACACTCACAACCCATATAATTTTGGAGTCTTTGTAAGAACATGACTCATGTGGGGTTCGTATAGAAAACAAAAATAGAAATATTATATATATATATATATATATAATTATAGAAAATACCAACTTATGTGGTCATAAAAATAGAAAAAACACATATCAACACATTACCAGAAGGCCTCACAACTACCTCTCCACCTCAAATTCTCCACACCACACAAGTAATCCTCCCAAATATACTTGATCCCTACTTATTTTTAAGTTAACCCATTTCCATGTTTTTCTGATTACCAAACAAATTCATTAAACAAGATCGTTCATTCATATTTAAGTCCACCCATTTATTAATTATCCCATACATTAATTCATCTACCAAAAATTAATTACATATTATGATCATCCTAATGTCAATATTTTATGTTTATTCCATAATTGATGGGAAACTACATAAAAACATAATACAACACTAAAAACACAACACAAAACAACACAACAGAAACCATTAATCTCATTACAATGAACCATTATTCGCATACATCCCACATCATAACCACTGGACATATCATCCACTATGAATGGAATTACCCATACATCACAACCACTACACATCACCAGTTTAATTTTAACAAAGGATTTTATCACACTTAATTCATTAATTTAAAGGGTATTCTCACAAAAGACCAAGATTACATCAGAAACGAATTTATTATCAATATATAATTTTTTATCCCTTTTTCATATGGGGTGAGTTTTTTTTAAAAATAGTATAGTTCATAATTATCGAAAAATGCAATGACACATCAAGACAAATATAAAACAAGACAAGAAATAAAGAATGAATGCTTATCCATATAGGTAAGAAAATAATATCAAGTAAAACTCATGTGATTCCTTTCATCACCATTCAAATAAATAAAGATGAATTCTTATCTTTATTTAGCAAGAATTTACAATTCACCAAAAGGAATAAAAATTCATAATATTCCAACATGTCCATCTAAAGAGGGAGAGAGAAAGTATAAATATGCTTGATTGAAGCTAAAAAAATAACCACCACACAAAATAGAATAAAATAATAGATCAAGACCCACCAATATTAATAAAGAATTCACTAAAACCTACTGAAAATAACAGATTAGAAAAACACATTTATTAATTTTCCCAAAAACATGGAGGACTTCATCAATGATAATCTTGGATAAATTAAGAAAAAATTGAACATGATAAGTGAAGGGTTACTTGAACAAGTGAACTTGAGTCACTATAATATGAGTTATAATTGATAAAGAATTGAGCACAAAGAATCAAAGGATATGAGAAAAAACATTAACTAATAAAAATTTCATCCTAAGAGTATCATTGTGAGAGATATCTCAAAAAAACCCTATGATTTCTAGAGTTCTAATAATTCAATGTAAAACCCATGGGTTGGATTTATATTGATTAATAGGTGAAAATAATTGATAAAAATGCATTTATACACCCCCAAAATCATTTCCTACATACCCCTTTGTTGGACTCACATGTTTTGATAATCCCAAATCATGTTTCATTAATATGAGAATCATGTTACATTATTTTTTATCATGTAACAATTATGTATTTTTAATCTTACTATTTTCTTGATTAAGTTTCAAGTGTAAAATTTTCTAAGTAAAAGGTCACCGGTATGAAGGTCTCTGTTACGAGCCTTCTGTTTAAGTCACTGGTTTAGGATACTATTGGGAAGGTTTCCTCAAGAAGGTTACCACTAGAAGGATACCACTATAAGGTTAAAATTATAAGGAAATAGCTAGAAGGTTGCCGCTAGAAGGTTACTACTAGAAGGTTACCTCTAGAAGGTTACCACTAGAATGTTACCGCTAGATGGTTACCGCTAGATGGTTACTTCTATAAGGTTACCGCTAGAAGGTTACCGGTAGAATGTCACCACTGAGGAACATTACAACTGCGTTACCAATTCATTTTCACCTCTACAATTCTACAACTCATTGGAAACTATTGTAGAGCTACCGTTAGAGGTTTTTGGTACAAGGTCACTGATGGGAAGCCTACCGCTGGAATCATACTAAATTCACTGCTAAAAGGTTACTGTTAGAAAGTTACTATTTTTAGCTTGTTTCCACAAGGTTTATGCAATGAAGTTACCACTGGAAGTCTACCGATGAAAGGTTATTTTGGATGAACCTTTGGAATTCAAATGTCTACCACTAATAAGCTTATCGTTGAGAAGGCTTCCACTACTAGTCTATCGATACCTATACTCTTTTACTATATATTTTTTCAATTTTCTTAATATTATTCTAATAGTCATATTTGGTAAATTTAATGGTTATAACATTAATTAATGTTGAATATATACATATCTATAGATAGTACAAGGTACGAGGAAGACTACACATAGTTTGGTCATTCATACCATTGGACCTCAAGAATATAAAATAAAATACCAAGATAGAGAATAAATAAAGGTGTGAGATATTACATGATAGACATGAAGAACAAGAAGAACACCCCAGCACTTACATTGTGAACCCAAGAGATTCATGAAGATAATTTAGGAGAAAAAATTAAAGGATGACTTGCTGTGCTTCATTGAATCTCTTTCAAACCCAGAAGATGAACATCTTAGTACCTAAAAGCTGTAACCCGAATTTGCGACACTCTGTTTTAGAGAAAACATCCGGAGAAGGACTCAAAATGAAATTTCTTCACCCCAAGGAGTCCAGAGCTGAACTGAAATCACCTAGAGCCTTATAAACTCAATCATCATAACATTAGCATTATTGTGTCTTTATTTTACATTTTTTTGTAATGTGTTTTTTTCTGTTACACACACACACACAATCTCATGTGATTTAACTTGAGGATACTGAAAATCCTCACAACAAAAATTCCATACATTAGTGTTTCCCAAATATAACTTTGGGAGAGGCTGTGTGTGTCGTCGTTGTTTTTTTCCCATTAAGAACTGTGTTAGAGGTTGTGAGACCAGGAGAGTTTGTGAAAACAATTGTAAATATTGATACAAGTTGTGTATCAAGTTTATTAATATAAACTGATTAGTGGTAGGTAATCACCAAGTGGATAGGATTAAGTCATGGTTTGAGACAGAAACTCTTGATTAATTATATTATGTACTTTAATTTGTAATACTATGTTCTCTATTTTCCGCTGCTTATAATTTCAATGACATAAAAATGTTTTACATTACCTCTCATAGTTAGTTTTGGTTGGTGTGTATATGTATTTAATTCAGTAAATGTATTTCAAAAGTGGGATAAGTTTTTACACTAATTCAACTGAGGACTAATCTGCCATTGAGATACTTGTTGAGTAATTGAACATTTATATATATACTACCTTAATTAACTAGTTTGTTTCAAATTGGGGATTTTATCATAATGTTATTAACAGAAATTTCAAGTACAATCTCTATTAACTCCCTCCTGAGTTTCCACCTCCACCAAGTTATAGTATCAGAGGGGTGTTTATTGATACCTTCAGAACTATTTTTTAATCCTTTAAAATTCTTTTCAACTGTGATTTTAGTTATATCTTAATGATCTTAAAATTTCGGTCATATCTAAAATTTTCGTTCTTTAGATTCTAGTCAGCCATGGATAACTGAGTTGAGGGTGAGACTACTAACATGCCACCTTTATTTAATGGTAATAACCATGATCCGTGGAAATTGAAAATGAAAGTGTATCTAGAGAGAAAGGGTCCTGAAATCTGGGACACATTAGAAGAAAAAAATACATTACCTGCTATTTCTAGGGACACAATGTCTCATTTGACTAAAGTTACGTATAATAATAACTATAAAAAAATGAATGCATTGAAATGTGCTTTAGTTGATGAATAATTCAATAGAATATCTTCTTGTAAAACTGCATATAATCTTTAGGGTACTTTGGTAATTTCCCACGGGGGAACAACCAAAGTTAAAGAAATGATATTAAATACTTATACTATTAAATATGATAATTTTAAAATGAAGCTTGACAAACCTATATCATAAATGTATCTCATGTTCAATGAAATAATAAATACCATGAGTATTCTTGGGAAACCAGTGGACATCATGGATCTGATTATGAGATTGTTTCGATTCCTACCTGACAGATGGAGAGGAACTTCAATTACTATCTGAGAATCTTGTGACATAAGATTTCTACCAGTAAAGGAACTAATTGGAAAACTCATGATGTACGAATAAGAGATTAAGGTGAATAAATAAGCATATGAATACCAAAGAAAGAAATCTATAGCATTTAATATTGCCACCTCAAGGAACAAAGATAAGTAAAAAGTTCAAGATCCTATAGAAAGTTCCACCAGTGAAGATTCAGAGTCTTACAATGATGAGGAGATGGCTCATCTTGCTATAATATTCAAAAACTTCTACCAAAAGAAGAATTTCTTTCGATTATAAACCTATAGAGGAAGGTATGATAGTAAAATACATTGGGGAAAAGATAAAAAATGAAATGAAAACTCAAATGAGATAATCTGCTATGAGTGTAAATGAAAAGGTCATGTGAAGGCTGATTTCCCTAAGATAAAATTTAAGAAGAAATATGATGAAAATGGAAATGAATATAAAAAGGATATGAATGATACTTGGAGTGCATCAGAAGACAACTCCAGTGGATCTGACACTTCTGATACTAAACAGAACAATCATGCAAACCTGTGATTCATGAAAGAAGCATGTGAGGTAACACTTAATTCTAATATACATAATGCTTACTATACTAGGAATTAAAGTGAATCAAATAATAATGAAAATACGACTAAGGATGAACTATTTGAATACATTGGAATGCGTGAGGATAACATCAATGAGTTCTAAGATAAATATAAATCACTTAATAGGCAACATGCTTTAAATGTCAATTATATGTCTGATTTGGATATTGAAAAAGAAATATTTTCCTAGTTTTTAAAAAAAATATTGAACATAAATTATAAATGAGAAATTAAAAAGTGATCATTAGAAGTTTACTATCAGTAGGGATACCTTGACTCAGTTACTAGGGAAATAAATAGCTCCCAAATACACTATTGGTCTATTATTTCAACCAATATAGAAAAGTATTATTAAAATCAATTTTTTCCAAAATCAGGAGAGTTCACTACGAGTTCAAGTTCAAGATCATCTCTTGAAAAGAAATTCTCTGAAGGACCTAACAATGTGTTTATGTCTAAAAAAATGTGTGTTTATTATAGGAAACTTATAAGACAAATATGGGTTCCCAAAGCATTAATTAATAACCTTTCTAGACCCAAGAAAGTCTAGGTACCAAAGTTACCATAAGCTTAATCTATTTCACAGGAAAATTTTCTAAAGAGTTACTATAAAACCCTATGGTACTTGGATAGTGGATGTTCAAGGAATATGAAAGGAGAATATTTATGATTCAAGATTTTAATCAATTTTGATAGTGGATATGTTACATTTTGTGATAATGGTAAGGGAAAGATTGTCGGCTTAAGCCAAATTGGTAACTCTAATACTATATTAATTTCAAAAGTACTTTTTGTTGATGGGTTAAATTACAATCTACTTAGTATCTCTCAAATGTGTGATGATGGTTTTAATGTTTAGTTTAAAAATGATGAACACAATGTTTTTAATTATTAAAATGATTTAATATTCATTTCTCATAGAAATAAAAATGTATATGTTGTTGATTTAATCTCTTTAGCTAAGAAAAATATTTCTTGTTTAAATTCTTTTCATAATGAATCTTGGTTATGGAACAGAATATTAAGACACTGTAATGTGCACTCACATAGGAAAATAACTAGGAAAGGTTTAGTTAGAGACTTTCCTAAATTGTAATTTTCACTTAACAATGTTTGTAATCCCTATCAAAAGGGAAAACAACACAAAGTTTATTTCAGACCAAAGAAAGAAGTTTCAACTTCTCGACCACTTTAGTTGGTTCACATTGATTTGTTTGGACCATCTAGTGTTTAATGTTTAAATTGGAAGCACTATTTTTATGTTCTTGTAGATGATTTCTGTAGATACACATGGATATACATTATAGCTCACAAAAGTTAAGCATGTTCTTACTTCCTTAAATATTCCATGTCTATGGAAAATCTTAGTGGACTTAGAATTAATACCTTCAGAAGTGATCATGGTCATGAGTTTGAAAATTAGGAGTTTGAATCCTTTTGATCACATAATGTCTATAATCACAATTTCTCTACTCCTAGAACACCTCAACAAAATGGAGTTTTAGAAAGAATAAATATGAAACTTCAGGAGATTTCTCAGATTATTTTTAATGAGTATAACCTGCCTATATATTTTTGGGTCGAAGCTATTAATACATCTTGTTACATCATAAATAGAGTTTTAATTAGACCTGTTCTTAAGAGGACCCCTTATGTGATATGGAAAAATATAAAACCAAAGCTTAATTACTTTAGAGTTTTTGGTTTCAAATTCTTTATCCTTAACAATAGGGATAATATCCACAAATTTGATTCCAAAAGTGATGAAGGAATTTTTCAGGGTTACTCAATCTCTAGTAAATCCTATAAAGTATTCAATAAGAGAACCAAATGTGTGGATGAATCAGTTCATGTAAAACTCAAATAGACTGATCTACATGACCCTAAAACCTCTCTTTAATATCTTGAAAAAGATATGTCAATTATAGACCTTAATGATTAAAACAGTGAACTCCCAGTGAAAACCACTAGTTATAGAAATTTTCAAAAATGTGATCTTATTGAATCTAAACCTATAGAATACCGTGAAGAGTCTAGTACAATACTTTATATAGGTATTATAACTCTCAAGAACCATCCTTTATATGTTTTAGTATGTGATCTAAATAAAGGGACACAAACTAGAGCTTCTCTAAGAAACCACGTTGAACATCAAGATTTTCTTTCACTGCTTGAACCCAAAAATATTAATGATGATATCAATGATGAATGTTAGGTTCTAGCTATGTAAGAAGAATCAAATCAGTTTGAAGGAAACAATGTTTGGGAATTAGTAGAAATACATAAGGACACTTTGAACATAGGAACTAAATGAATGTTTAGAAAAAAAGTTGATGAGTTTGGAAGTATAGTTATAAACAAGGCTATATTAGTTGCACAACGATATAGTCAAGAAGAAGGAATAGACTATTAGGAAAACATTGCACATATAGCTAGATTAGAAGCCATTAAGATTATACTTGCTTATACAGCTCATCTAAATTTAAAGCTTTATCAAATAGATGTTAAAAGTGAATTTATAAATGGGTATATAGTTGAGGATGTGTTTTATTGAACAACCCAAGGCTTTACAAATCCCCATTTTTTAAATCATGTTTTTAAACATTCTAAAGATTTATATTGTCTAAAACAAGCTTCTTGATCTTGGTATGATATAATTTGTTCTTTTCATATTTTGGAAGGTTTTACTAAAGTGATAGATGATCCTACTATTTTTATTAAACATATTTCCAAAGATGTTTTAATAGTGAAAATTTATAATGATGGCATTATTTTTGGATATTCTAAATATTATTTATGTATTAATTTTTAAAAGATGATGAAAAATTAATTTGAAATGACTCTAATGGGGGATCATAAATTTTTCGTTGAATTTCAAATTTTTTAAAATAAAAATGCTATTGTTTTAAATAAAAGTAAATATAATAAGGATCTTTTGAAACGTTTTGTTTTGGATAGTAATAAAGGTAGTGATTCACCTATGAGTACCACTAGTAAGTTTGATGCTGATGAAACTGGTAAACCAGAGGGTCAAACCAATTATAGAGGTATGATTGGGAGTCTGCTCTACCTTACTGCAAACTGGCCTGATATTGTGATCAGTGTTTGTATGTGTGATCATTTTCAAGACATTCACAAAGAATATTATTTAACTTCTATTAAAATGATTTTTAAATATCTCGAGTATACTTCCAAATTTGGAATATTTTATCCAAGAGGACCATCATTTGATTTGATAAGTTATTCTAATTCTGACTTTACGGGTTGCATGTTAGATAGATAGGGATCCTATGGAACATGTCACATTTTGGGAAAGTCACTAGTATCATGGTGTATTAAGAAACATAATTCTGTTTCATTATCCACAACCAAAGTTGAATATATAGATGCGGGTATTTGTTGTGCTCAAATTCTATGGATGAAACACATTTTACTAGACTATGGATATCAATTCAAACATGTCTCAATAAATTGTGATAATAAAAGATCTATTAACATCTCTAAAAATATATTATATCATTCTAGGACAAATCACATTGATGCGAGACATCACTTTTTGAGAGATCATTATCAAAGAGGTGATATCAATCTTGAATTCATTGGAAATGAACATCAATTGGATGATATATTCAAAAGGATATCGAATTTTGAGAGGTTAAATTTCATCAAACACGAGTTAGGTAAGATTAATTTTAGTTAAGGACACCTTACCATTGGACCTTAACTTTAGGAAACCTCGGTGTTGGACCTCACCGTTAGGACACCCCACTGTTGGACCTCACCATTAGGACACCTCACAGATTGACCTCACTATTAGGATACCACACAGTTGGAACTCACCATTAGGACACCTCACTGTTGGACCTCACCATTAGGTGACCTCATTGTTGGACCTCACCGTTAGGACACCTCACCGTTGGACCACACTGTTAGAACACCTCACCGTTGGACCTCACTGTTAGGTCACCTCACAGTTGGACCTCACCGTTAGGACACCTCACTATTGGAACTCACCAATAGACCTTACTGATAGGTCATGGACATTTTGTTTTCTTCTGGAATATGTAAGATTTTAGTTTTATTAATTTCATTTACTTGATTTTTTTTCTATCCTAAAGGATAGAAACAAAGTTCTAAGTCACATTTTTATCCACTTCAATCCTCACCCGATCCTTTTGATCATGAATCCTTGAACCTAACCTACTTTTAAAACCCTCAAACCACATCAAATCACAATGGAAGGAGTAAAGAGACCGATGGTTGGTGATGAAGTAGATGTACAGAACCCTAAGAGACCTCGATATGAGTCTAGCAGTTGAAGCATAGTTATGGAAAAGCCAATCAATCCTCATTTTTTGAAGAGGTAAATCGTGGTTCAGAAATAATTAATTTCAGAATGTATTTTGTCGAGAAAGACTTTATTGTTCAAGGAAATTGAAGCTAAAGATTGGGTAGAATGATTCACAAACAACAATGGACCATATTACCCAAAGCTAGTAAAGGATTTTATATGTGTTTTTGAAGTTTAAAAAATCTACGGATGAGAACCAACTACTTTCAAAGGTAAATGGAGTTAGTGGGAGATTCTATTCTATTAAATGGGTTGAATGTTTAAGAGTCCAACATGAAGGAATATTTGACTATTATTCTGGAGTGGTTTCTCCTACTAGTGATATTTTCTACTATGAAGAGGCTCTAGCCGAACTGGCAGGGAGTGGAATCCCATGAAAGGTTACTGCTGCTGAGATGGATGGGGAAAATAGATTACTGATTAATTTTATCCAACATGTCTTGAGTCCTTGAAGAGGGAACCTTTCTAGTTTAAAATATTAAGATATATATTTTCTGTATCTATTGATGAATGAAAAAATGATAAACCATTTTAGATTTTTGATGGTTTAGTTAGAGGATACGACTAGGTCTGGTCCAATTAAAATTATTTTTTTCATGACAAGTTGATATATTTGATGTCGAAAGTAAAAGTTGCTTCATGAAATAAGGAAGAAACCATAGTTGTTGTAAGAACCCGTGTTTTTAGAATGAGTCAAAATCCCGACCCTGTTTGAATTTTTTACTGGTTTTTGAGGAAACTGGAGAAAATGGGAAGTTTCTAGAAATTTTCAGACTACACACCGTGTAATTTTAAGTACACACCATGTATATGTTAAACGAGTGTCGGTCATGTGCTCGCTGAGTACATGCCATGTGATGACTATGTAGAAATTTCTTACTACAAGGCATGTAGTTTTCAACACACCATGTATCCCCGACCATGTGGTGGCCATACATGGTGTGTAGGACTGTTGGTCGGGTAGAACCAGGTACACACCGTGTTCCCTTTGGACATGCCATGTAGTCTAGCTGTGTATGCAGGATATACATTATGTGTGGGTATGTCAGCGAGGTAGAGAAGAGAAACCAAGTACACGCCGTTTACCCATAGGTACACACCTTGTACTCATGTCGGCAGGTCGGAGGAATCCCAAACGCCAAATTAATAGGTAAATGAAATATACACGGTGTGTAGAAATGAATTATACACCGTGTACTTCATTTGTTTTTTTGCGCTAAAACAGGAAGTAGCCTCATTTTTTAGGCAGAACTCAATTCCTTCATCGGGTTGAGCGAGGAGAGCCACCTGAACCTATTTCCTTATCCCGATCGTTCATCTGATACCCATTTCGAATTTTGATTAGTGCGTTGGAACCCCCTTGGAAATGACTCAATTCCACTTTGGCCGTTTTGTTTGATTTTTTTTCTAGAACGAGTTACAAGAATTTGAATGGTATTGAATCTTTTTTAGATTTACCGCGTTTTAGACCAAATTGGAGGCTTTTACCAAAGGATTATCATCGTACGAGTCTCAGGTAGGTGGTGCATACCTCATTTTGTGTTTTCGTGGTTGTTTGGGTGACACGGCCTTTGGCATGTTTTCAGGTATTTGAGCGGGACCTATTTTATCTGCTATTTTATATTGAATTGCTTGTGGGACCTGTGGGGTGCATTTGGGTATACCCTGTTACTAGTTTTCATGAGCGGGCCAGGTGAGGGGCCATGGATCATCGAGGAATTTTGGCTGGGGAACGCCAATATTGTTTTAATTGAAATATTAATGTGTTAGATTGGTTAGTTTAATTTATTAATGCTTGTTATAAATTGTTAGAGGCATTTAAGACACCTGTGATGGTATGGGAAAACACCTTGCATAGTGCAATTCAACTGTTTAGTTTGTTTTTCATGGTTATGTTTTCTATTTACATATGTTATATATGAAATTGCTGAATTGCATCCGTTGGACCCTTTGGGATCTATTGGGCTTGTCCTGGTTACGCTCGAGTGATGCTGATCAAAGGTTGGGCTCATCTCGGGTAATGATGGGTGGTTTTGACCATGGGATTGGGCATCGTAGACGTCGTCTTGAGGCAGTACGACTATCAGGTTGGGCATGGCCCGAGTTACTAGGATGGAGATGCCATCGGACATGAGTGTCATGGTCGCATGGACACGAGGTGTCATATGTGTTGGTGGATTAGGTACTATTTTGGTGATTACCGCTCACCCAGAAGTTTGAGTAGTGTGCACATAGAGATACTCCGGGATGAGGTGGTTTTAACCACTCGTGTGGGTATAGGACCCCGTAGTTGCAGTTAGGTATATTGGATGGGGGTGCTTGTCGTAGAAAGCCATGTGGGAGGTGAGGAGCCTTCAGGGGATGGGCGTGCCTTTGGGATGTTGGTACTTGAGACACAAGGTGTCCGGAGACACATGGTGCCAGGTTACTATTTTTGGGCTTGCCTTCGGGACGTTGGTACTTGAGACACAAGGTGTCAGGAGGCACATGGTACCGTGTTACTATTCCCAGGCATGCCTTCGGGACGTCGGTACTTGAGACACGAGGTGTCAAGTGGCACGTGGTGCCGGGTTAAACAACAGAGATTCCGTTATTGGCCGAAGTAGGTGACAGCCCATGGTGGCTGTTGAGCACCAGAGGAGTTTGTGTTTACTTGTACACTGTACTGTTTACTGTTTTTCTTTTAAATGCATGACTACTTAAACACATATATTTGTTACACACCGTTGGGTGGTATCCTACTGATATTTATCTCACACCCTACACGGGCCCTTCGGGACGCGTGTAGACTTTATGGATTTAGGTGCCGGAAAGAGGCCATCTTCAAGATATGGGTTGTGTTAGTTGTTGTAGGGATATGGTATGGAACTTGAGGTCATACCTAGATGGGGTTTACTTGTTTTGTTTCCTTTTCTGTATCGGAAAGCTTACTTGTTGTAGCTACTGTTGGTTAGCCATTGATGTCCTTTTATATTCAGTTGTGTACGACCTGCTCTGGATGCATGTTTTACTATTCAGTTGTAGTTACATGTTATTAGCATGCTATTGTGTTTATTTCCGTTTTTGTTGTTATATTTACTGCTTCCACTGTTTATCTATATTGATTATGCTTCCGCTCTGTGGGTCTGGTTCGAGTCTGCTGAGTCTTTCTTGCGCTACTTATTTATTATTTTTCTCAGACCAGTACCCTTATTATGATCCTCCGAGAGGGTATAGCCTACCGAATATACCTAATAGACCCTCGATGCTAGTCGGCATCCTTTGGCGTTCAAGGAGGTGCACCTAAGGTAGTGACACTTGACCCTTTTGGCACTGTTTGGGTGGCTGGCCGGGTCTGGGTCACTACAAAGTGGTATCTGAGGAGTTCTTGACAGGGATTTAATAGCAACGTTTTACTAGCTACTAATGAGTTTGAGGATTCTTGTTTCTTTCTACTAGTTTTACTATTTAAGATATGGTCGATTGGAGATAGTTTGTTACAGGGACTGGGTGTCCAGCTTGTTCTTGGGTGCCTGCAGCCCCAAATATGAGGGATGGACCTAGTTTCCACGGGTGGGAACTACTGTTTGTTTTGCTCAGATTACAGTTTATATGATTTCCACCTCGGTGGCTCACGTGATGTGTGATGTTCTTGATTTTAGTATGTGACCCATGACCGAGTGCGGTAAGGGATAATTGGACCTTGGTTAGGTATGGCGAGGCTTGCTTTCTTGACTTTTGATAGGCACGTTTTAGGGTATTTCAATTTCATAATTGCACGTTTTCTTTGTGAAGTGATAATGCCATGTGATGGAAAAAAAATCAATTTCCATGATTTATATGCTTTGAAATGTAAATAAGTGAAATTACTTACATGATTTCTTGTATATTGCAATGTGTTATGCCCTGCTTTATATATATTGTAAATTGCATGTGGCAGTGTATTTGGGTCTGGCTCTTATGAGAGCAGGTGGGTACTATGGATGAGGCAGTGTAACTGTCAGGATTGGGTGACTCGGTCGTCGGTTTGAGGCAACCTGAGTTTTCGAGATGGGCATGGCCCGAGGTACTTTTGATACTTGGCTCTGTTGAGGTCGGGTTAGGAGGCCATGAGGCCGGGATGCCATGGGGCATGGGTTGCAGTGAGGGGGAGTACGGGTGTTGTTATGAACTTCCTTTTACTGCTTTCATTATCTACGTAGAATATATTGTTATATATATATATATATATATATATATATATATGGTCTGTCTGACCATCTATGGTATTCAGTGGGTTACTCTTTCACGGATCGATGGAGTGTCAGGCAGGAGATGATACAGTGTCGTGGGATCAGGTTCAGAATTTGGTACAGGCAGAGCACGAGCCGCAGGTACAGGCTCAGGGACAAGAACAGGTTCGGGATCCAGTGCAGGCAGGACAACAACTGGGTTTGGCATCGTTCGAGTTGTGCCTCGACGAGCAGCTCCGAGCTAGCCTGGTACATATCTTGCCGGGGATTGATGGAGGCGTGCAGGGTACAAAGCCTTCTATGTAATATCTGACGCGAGAGTTCCAGTCACAGCAACCGCCACTTTTTCAGGGTGAGGGTGGTCCGCAGGCAGCTGAGAACTAGAAAGAGAGTATGCAGATGATCTTCGAGTAGCTTGATACGCCTCCAGGGTGGAGGGTCAAGCTGGCGACGTACATGCTGAGAGGACCGGCGAAGCATTGGTGGGACGTACAGGTTCCGGCTCATAGTTATGAGGGTCTAGCTTAGAAGGACTTCTAGGACAAGTTCTTTGAGTAATTCTATCTAGAGACACTGAGGGCAGAGAGAGCTCGGGAGTTATTGAGTCTTCAGCAGGGAGACATGTTCATCCTGGACTACGCAGCTACTTTTACTGAGCTATCTCACTTTGCACCTGGCATGGTAAGCGACGGCGCAACTAGGGTGAGGCGCTTCGATGATGGCTTACAACACACCATTTGGGTCTAAGTAAATATCTTCCTGCTAGGTTCCTTCTCTGAGGCGGTAAATCAGGCGCTCATAACCGAAGGCAACGAGAGAGAGAAGTCTCACTTGGGTAGGGCGATAGCTTCAGGTGATGGTTCAGACAATAGGAAGCAAGGGCGGGATGAGTTCTAGTAGGGCAGTCAGGCTAGGGATTTAGCTAGACCACCTCGTGGTAGTTCTTCGGTGATTTTCTTTCAGTTTGGTCAACCGGGACATGTTCGGGCTCAGTGTGATAGGCCTCTGAAGGAGTTCCGGGCATGTGGACATGACAGGTATCTAGAGAGATTTTGCAGGCAACCTTCTCAGATAGATGGAAGGCAAGGACCAGGACAGAATGTAGTGTCTGGAGTTGGTTCAGGTTCGGTACCTGGAGAGGGTAGTCGAGGTTCAGATATGCGCGGAGGTCGTGACAGAGATGATGGGACCCAACTGAGGGGTTAGTGGCTGGTGACTGAAGCATCATCATGGGGAGGTTAGGTATCGGGCAGCCGTGTTTCAGGCCAGGTGCATGCTGTGGAGCTACAATAGGTTGAACAGGTCGGTGAGCCAATGATAGTTAGAGGTACACCGCGGTGTGGCCGTGATCTCCATGTTTCCTTTTTGGCATGACCTGTGGAGGAATGTCTGTTTTGATTGCTCGTGGTGCACATGATCTATGTGGACTGACTAGATGCTAGAAAGTGGGTTTGGCACCATAGCGTGTGCGTGATTTATTCTATAGAAATGTATGAGATGCGTAGCATCAGGGCATCGAGGATGCGGGTTACTTGAGGTGCCGTGGGAATCGGGGCATCATAGTGCAGGTTACTTGAGGTGACTTGGGAATCGGGGCATCGAGGATGCAGGTTACTTGAGGTGCTAGGCACCAGGACCTCATGGAGGCAGACACCGATGCGGTGCAGGTTACATTGGGTGTCGGAAGTGACACATGAGCACCAATGGGGCACATGGGTGACGATGTGTCACAGGAGGACGATGTGTCTGGAAAACATGTTAGTAAACCTTGTTGCTTTAGGTTTTATTGAGTTGAGGCTGGGTTAGGCGATTCCTAAGGTAGGAGGCCCCACCTTGAGGAATTTAGTCAGGACCTCTGTGTCCTGGGCATTCTGGGTTACATTGATCGAGGTGGTATGTATGGTGTCATCTCCGAATTTCATTCGGTATCTCGGGGGCGAGCTACGTTAAGGTAGGGAGTTTGTACGAACCTGAGTTTTTAGAACGGGTCAAAATCCCGACCCTGTCTGAATTTCTAAACGGTTTCTGAGGAAACTGGAGAAAATGGGAAGATTTTGGAAATTTCTAGACTGCACGCCATGTGCTTTTAAGTACATGCTGTGTATATGTTAAGCAAGTGTCGGCCGTGTGCTCTCCGAGTACATTCTATGTGATGACCGTATAGAAATTTCTTACTACACGGCGTGTATTTTTCAACACGCCATGTATCCCAGACTGTGTGGTGGCCATACATGGAGTGTAGGCCTATTGGTTGGGTAGAACCAGGTACACGCCGTGTTCCCTTTGGACACGCCGTGTAGTCTAGCCGTGTATGCGGGATATACATTGTGTGGGTAAGTCGGCAAGGTAGAGAAGAGAAACCAGGTACATGTTGTGTACCCATAGGTACACGCCATGTACTCATGTCAGAAGGGCGACGGAATCCAACCCGCAAAATGAATAGTTAAATGAAATATAAACAACGTGTATTCATGAAGTACACGCCGTGTACTTTTTTTTTTGCGCTAAAACGGGTAGTAACCTTGTTTTTAGGAAGAACTCAATTCCTTCGTCGGGTTGTGAGAGGAGATCCGACCGAACCTATTTCCTTCTCCCGATCATCCGTCTGAGACCCGTTTTGAATTCCAATTAGTGCATTAGAAGCCCCTCGATAAGGCCTCTATTCCCCTTTGGCCGCTTAGTTTGATTTTAATTCTAGAATGAGTTATAGGCATTTGAACGGTATTGGATCTTTTGTAGATTTACCGCGTTTTAGACCGAATTGGCAGCTGTTACTGGAGGAGTAGCATTGTATGAGTCTCAGGTAGGTTGTGCATACCTCGTTTTGTGTTTTTGTGGTTGTTTGGGTGATGTGGCCTTTGGCGCATTTTCAGGTATTTGAGCGGGACCCGTTTTATCTGCTATTTTATATTGAATTGCTTCTAGGACTTATGGGGTGCCTTTGGGTAGACCATGTTACCAGTTTTCATGAGTGGGCCGGGTGAGGGGTCGTGTCTCATCGGGGAATTTTGGCTGGGGAATTCCAAAATGGTTTTAATTGAAATATTAATGTGTTAAACTGGTTAGTTTAATTTATTAATGCCTGTTATAAATTGTTAGAGGCATTTAAGACCACAGTACTGGTATGGGACAAAACCCTGCATAGTGTAATTCAACTGTTTAGTTTGTTTTTCCTGGTTATGTTTTCTATTTACATATGTTATATATTCAATTGGTGAATTGCATCTGCTAAACCCTTTGGGTTGTGTTGGGCTTGGCCTGGTTACGCTTGAGTGATGCTGATCAAAGGTTGGGATCGGCCCAAGTTACGATTGGTGATTTTGAACACGGGATTGGGCATCATGGATGTCATCTTGAGACAGTACGACTGTTAGGTTGGTCATGGCCCAGGTTACTAGGATGGTGATGCCATTAGACTTGAGTGACATGGTTTCAGGGACACGAGGTTTCAGATGTGTTGGTGGCTTAGGTACTATTTTGGTGATTACCGCTCACCCGGAACATTGAGTAGTGTGAACACAGAGATAATCCATGATGAGGTGGTTTTGACCACTCATGTGGGTATATGCCCCTGTAGTTGTGGTTAGGTATATTGGTTGGGGGTGCTTGCCATAGAATGCCACGTGGGAGGTGAGGAGCCTTCAGGGGATGGGAATGCCTTCAGGATGTCGGTACTTGAGACACAAGGTGTCAGGAGGCACATGGTGCTGGGTTACAAATTTTGGGCGTGCCTTCGGGATGTCGGTACTTGAGACACAAGGTGTCAGGAGGCACATGGTGCTGATTTACTATTCCTGGGCATGCCTTCGGGATTTCGGTACTTGAGAGACGAGGTGTCAGGTGGCACGTGGTGTTAGGTTACACAACAGAGATTCTGGCGTTGGCCGAAACAGGTGACACTCCATGGTGGCTGTTGAGAACCAGATGACCTTTTTTTTACTTGTGCAGTATATTGTTTACTGTTTTTCTTGTAAATTCATGAATTATTAAACACATATATTTGGTACGCACTTTTGGGTTGTATCCTACTGAGATTTGTATCACACCCTTCATAGGCCCTTCGGGATATGTGTAGACTTTATCGATTTACATGCAGGAAAGAGGCCAGCTTCAGGAGCTGGGATGCGTTAGTTATTGCATGGAGTTGGTATGGAACTTGAGGTCATACCTAGATGGGGTTTACGTTTTTGGTTTCCTTTTCAGTATCAGCATGCTTACTTGTTGTAGCTACTATTGGTTAGCCATTGGCGCCCTTTTATATTCAGTTGTGTACGACCTGCTCTGGATTCATGATTTACTTTTCAATTGTAGTTACATGTTATTAGCATGCTATTGTGTTTATTTCCACTGTTTTTGTTATATTTACTACTTCCACTGTTTATCTATATTGATTATGATTTTGCTCTGCGGGTCTGGTTTGAGTCTACTGAGTCTTTCTTACACTGCATATTTATTATTATTCTCAGGCCAGTACCCTTTTTATGATCCTCCAAGAAGGTATAGCCTCCCCACTATACCTAACAGACACTCGCTGCTAGTCATCAGCCTTTGGCATTCAGGGAGGTGCGTCTAAGTTAGTGACACTCAACCCGTTTGGCACTGTTCGGGTGGCTCGATGGGTCTGAGTCGTTACAGTTATAAAGAAAAAATTCTGTATTACTGAAATGATTTGAAATTTGATGAAGATAAAATAGAACCCTTGGAAAAGGGAATGTGTGAGTGATGAGGATAAATTATATCAATACTTCAGCCCTATTCTCAATCACACAAGGAAAAAAGATCAAAGAGATCCAGGTTTAAAACCTGATAAAGTAAAACCAGTATATTCAGATAAAGAAGAGGAGGTTGCTGGTGTACAAGAAAGAGAGTATTCTCCTGTTGATGATAGGAGTGATCCTGGCCTTCCATCGTGTCCCCATATTGGTGCTGTATCATTAAGTGAGCGTAGTCGACCAATGGAATTTCCCAGAAGAGAGATTGTCCTAAGGGACCCTGATGATGAGTAAACCACTAAAGAAGAATGTGAGGAGAATTTCTTAAGAGACATTACTATTAGAGAGGCCTTATAGGAGAAGGATGAAGTTGACTATGATCATGAGGAGTCTGAAACTACTGATGATGATGAAAGTGAATAAGAATGCCTATGTATTAGTCCTTTGATAGGATGTGCAAAAATGGTAGAGAATGAAAAGGAAGAAGAAGTTGAATCTGTTGGAATTGAAATGGAAGCGGTTAAAGATTTAATATAAGAAGTAGTAGTAGAATCTACTGATGATTCAATCCATCAAGGAAGAATGGAAGAGGAGAATTTATTTGTCTTGAAAGAAGCTCCAAGTGAGGAGGAGGATCCAATTACCACATGTTTAGTTTCTATTTTTCTTGAAATAGAAAGTTGGTCAGAGGACCCTCGATTCATGTTTTTGGGCATATAATATGTAGACTCTGAAGATGAAAATCCTAGCAGAAGGCCTCCAGTTCATTATATTTCAGAAACCACTATAGTGAAACCAATGGTTCTTCTACCTCATGATTATGAGAATAAGGATGACCTTGAGTCTTTGAGATCAGATTTGTAGAGAAGCTTTGATGAATATATATTGGGATTGATAAAGCATTATCTCTGAATCAAGAGCTTGTAGGAGCTATTAATAATGAATAATTTCTACCAATCAATAAAATCTACTACATGCAGTGAAGGGATTCTAGAATTAGGTATCAGTCTTGGCAGAATCTGTGGAAACTATGAAACAGTCAGTTTTGAGTTTAGACTCATATATAGATTCAAGAAAACAAGTAAAAAAAGACAGTAGTTATTTAAATAGTGTTTTTCAATAGAAAATAACTATGTTTGGGGACTTTAATAAGTCTATTGAAGCACATTTGATTGGTCAGGATGGTGATGCGAAGAGGTTGATCAATGGAATGACTAAGTATCTTAAAGAGACAGTGGATTTTACCGTGGATCCTCTGTGTGCATCTTCTTACTCATCTGACTCTCCTTATGTTGATCTAATAGCCTTCAGATCAGTTGTTAGAGAATAAATGGAGATGCTCTTTGGTGCAAGTACCTTAGATCCCCAGTCTTTAACTCAAGTCATTTCCACTACCATAGAAATTTATAATCATGTACGTGATTACATGAGGGAGGCTACCCAAGATCATAAGGAAATCAAAGATCATATTGATATATTTTATAAAAGGGTTTATACTAAGTATCAAATGGATAGTCATTTCAAGTTGTTGTTGGAGAACGTTAGGATACCTCCTGTCACTCAGGCCTTTAAGGATCAAGTTAGCGGGCTTAGAGAGTTAACTTATGTTTTGAAAATGTTCATGGAGTATAAGGATGATTTCATTTCATATATGGAAAGTGTAGGCATCATCATTATTGATTTTAGAAACCTCTTTCAATCATTTCTCCATTTGTATTGCACTCATGTTATTGTCCCTCCAGCTTTGAATTCTTCCCCAGCTACTTCAGGATCTACTCGTGCTGACCCTTTACTGACTTTCGCACAGGCCATCAGAAGATTTACTCCAGTGATTCCTCATAGAACTACTCATTATCTGTCTAATAATGTATATGCAGCAGATCCTCCTGCCCTGATTGCTGCCATACCAAGGCATGTACCTGCATCTTCTAAACCTTCCTCCTCACCTCCCAAAGGAAAAGATCCCTTGGACATCTCTGAAGTGGATAGACTGTCAGCTGTCTTATTTTATAGGGATCATTGAAATCTTTTTTGTATAATGTACTCTTGTTTCATTAATAAAAATATCTCCTTTTGATTTTTTTTGTCTTATATGTTTTTTTGATAATCACAAAGGTGGAATTTTTTTTAATATTGGAGCCCTTACATATATTAAATTTCTATAAATTTATGCTCTAATATAATGTAACCAATAAAATTGGTTCAGTAATATATTTCCAACAATAAGTATATTGATGCTTCTGATTCAATATGTTTTCATTTGGATTGTGATATTTTAATTGAAAATGTTTTATCCCGGATACAATGTATATTGACACCACTAAAGAGATTAGAAAATGTAATTAACTCTGATACAATAATACTTATTCTAAATTTAACGACCATAATTTGTGATTATTAGAAAGGTGGACATTTTTGGACTCACCTATTTTGATAATCCCAAATCATGATTAATTTATATGATAATCATGTTTCAATACTTTTCATCTTGTAATAATTATATATTTTTAATCTCACTACTTTCTGGATAAGGTTTTAAGTGTAAACGTTTTTGTGTAAAAGGTCACCAGTATGAAGGTGTCTATTATAAGCCTTATATTTAAGTCACTGTTTGAGGCTACTGTTGGGAAGGTTAAGAATTGAAGGTTATTGCTAGATGGTTACCTATAAAAGGTTACCACTAGAATGTTACTTCTAGAAGGTTAACACTAGATGATTTCCGCTATAAGGTTACAACTAGAAGGTTTCCTCTAGAAGGTTACCGCTAGAAGGTTTCCACTGAGGAACCTTACCACTGAGTTACCAGAGCAAGTTCACCACTACGAGTCTACTACTCAAGGGATACTATTGTAGAGATACCACTAGAGGTTACTGTTACAAGGTCCCTAATGGGAAGCCTACCACTACAATCTTACTAAAGTCACTGCTAAAAGTTTACTGTTATTAGGTACCATTTTACGCTTGCTGCTAAAAGGTTTCTACTATGATGTTACCACTGGAATTCTACTGATGAAAGGTTACTACTAGAATAACATTTTTAATTCACACGTCTATCTCTAATAAGCCTACCATTGAGAATATATAGTTGAAAAGGATACCACTAAGACTCTTCCAATAACTATAATCTTCTACTCTATACCTTTTCGATTTTCTTATGATTATTCTAAGGGTCATATTTGGTAAATTTAATGCTTCTGGAATTAATTAATGTATATTTTAGACATATCTAGAGATAGTATGAGGTACAAGGTAGACCGTATGTGGTTTGATCACTCCTACTGTTGGAATTAAAGAATATAAAATAAAATATTGAGCCATAAAAGCTAAAAAACGGGTGTGAGATATTACATGACAGTCCAGAAGAACAAGGAGAACACACTGACACTTACATTGTGAACCAAGATATTCATGAAGATCATATGGGAGAATATATTCTATGGTTTATTTTTATGCTTAATTGAATCTATTTCAAACCAAGAAGCTGAACATCTCATACATGGAAGCCAGAACCTAAGGTTGTGACACTCTATTTTGGAGACAACATCTAGACGAGGACTTAAACTAAAATTTCTTCACACCAAGGAGTCCAGAGCAGAACTGCAGACACAAAGAGCCTTCTAAACTCAATCTTCATAACATTAGCTCAATTTTGTTCTTTAGCTTACATTTATGAGTAGTGTCTATTTTTTCATTTTACACACACACACACACACACTATCTCCTGTGCTTAAACTAGAAGTTATTGAAAATCCTCACACCAAACATTCCTTACATTTGTGTTTCCCATTTATAACTGTAGAAGAGGACACATGTTGCCCGATTGTTTTTTTTTCATGAAGAACTATGGTAGAGGTTGTGATACCTGTATAGTCTGTTAAAACTATTGTGAATCCCAATGCAAGCTGTGTATCATGTGTATTAATATAAACTTCTTTGTGGCAGGTGATCACCAAGTGAAGAGGATTAAGTCTCAGTTTGAGACTAAACGTCCTATTTAATTTAACTGTCTAATTTATTTTCTAATACTATGTTTTTCTATTTTTGGATGCTTATTATTTCAAAGACAAAAAACTATTTTACATTAAATCAAATATATATTTTTGGTTAGTGGGTATATGTGTTTAATTCATTAATTTTTTTTCAAAAGTTGGATAAGTTTTTACACTAATTAAACTGAGGAATAATTAACCATTGAGAGAATTGTTGAGCAATTGAACATTTATATCTCTAATTCCTTAATTAACTAGAATGTTTCAATTTGGGTATTTTATCACAATGTTCTTAACAGAAATATATTGGAACTCAATTCACCCCCTCTTGAGTTTCCACCTCCACCAACAACCATATTCCAATCAGTCAAGATTCATGGAATAACTCTTATGTTTTATCAATTACAGAAAAATCATGTCTTCCACTCTGGTTTCCCCAATGAAAATTGCAGGGTCATTTTGTTATTAAGAACTACATCCAATAAAAACTTTTCTAGGGTGTGTTTCCCACACCAAGGGAATTGTTTTCTTTCCATATACTGTAAAATGGTTTGTAAAGTCATTTTCCCCGTCCCATTCTCAAACATAACAAAACCAAGTCCAACACAACTTAAAACATAATATGGTATCACCTTATTTGGTGAAAAAATATCCAAATATTTCAAAACTACTCCAAACACCACCTAACATCTCCACAACACAACATAGCCTATGGAAAACAAAAAAGAGAGGCCATAATGTTCTGGAGCATTACATATAAAAATATTACATTTAAATTGTTAAAAAAATTAAAATATATTTGAAAATGAATTTGAACATAATTTCTTTGTATAAAATAAATTTTCTGAAAACATTAGGAAGATAATGGATATAAAAGAGAAAATATTCCTGACCAAAGAGATAAATAATGTCGGGATTTCCTTATAAAAGTTCTTTTTTTATCCCCTAAAACTAAAGAGAAGAAAATTAATTGAATTATTATAAAACATTGAAATAACTAGATATTAGGAATTGAATTTTGGTATAATATATTAATGTCACATAGTTTTGCCCAAGGGAACCATGTATATAAATAAACCTAAAAATGATATTGTAACAAAAAACCTTCAGCATGTGGATAAATTTCAAATAAAAATTAATTGAAATTAAGAATATGATATGTATATATAAATTTAATGAATTTACATAATAAATATTCCAAAATATATTCATGGGGTAGTATGTACACCTTGCAATGAAATCATGGGGCAAGAGGTGGAACACATCACAAGAAAATGAGATTGAGATGAAGAAACCCCTTTAAAATATATAACATTTGTATTGATAATTAATCAATGAATTTATTATGTGAACACATGTTAATACAAATAATAAAAGTTAAAATAAATCATAAAACAATTTTGATATCAATTTACACATATACATGGCATAACAAAGTCAATGAATAAGTTTTATAACCCAATGTATGGAAATTGAGTTATGGAACCCCTTACCCTGAGTTCCAACTTTCTAAATATGTCCTTTAACTATTGTGTAATTAAATTATATTAATTAATTAATTATTTAATAACGTTATCTAGGTTTATAAAATTATAATTAAATAATTTATTTCAATTATTTCAATGAAATATTTTACTACTTAGTTATTCAGGTCTGCAAAGGGTGTTTGGAAAAATGTTTTCCGTAATTGAAATATGAAATTGGTAGGTTGGCCATGTTAAATTGGGGAAATTGTATATTATATAAAGAATAATAATAAATACATAGTTATCATAACTATTAATGAAAAACACTTCCATAACCATATTTAAATACTAGTCCTGGAAAATGAAAAGCATCGTTTCTTGGAGGTGGTAGTCCAAACATACACAGGGGTGATGTTACCATTTTATAAAATATGGAAAAGAAATAAATTAAACCATATTTTATCATTTTATAATAATAATAATATATTAAATATCATTTTATTTCTTTAAATATACCTTTATTACAATCTATTTGATGTGGTGAAAACAATAAAACACATCGTTATGTGAAGAGGTAGTTCGCACATACAAAATAATGGCGGTCTCATTTCCCATTTTATAGTGAAAAATATTAATAATTTTTTTCCATAAAAATAATAAGATATAAACATATTTAAGGTAATAATGATTATATATTATAATGGTGGGGATATAATTTAAGGAGATAGAAAAAAAGGAAAGAATTTTATTTATAGTTATACCTCCACTTTAGATGACCACCTTCGATATAATTTGTAAGACATATTAGATGTTATTCATGTGAAATGAGAAACCATAGGATTTTGTGATGGATTTTAGTAATCAATTTTTTTAGATATTTCTAAGGATAAGTAGCTTTGGAAATTTGAGGAAGAGATGATCAATGGTGTCCTTTTATAAGTGGAGGAGGGGAACCATTGGAATTACATAAAATACTAATTTAAAATAAATTAATTTTCAGGTCTAAGTGGCACAAATTTTTTAGATTTATAATCTAGTATTAGTGTGTAAAATTCATATAGATGGTTAAAAACCCTGGGGGGGGGGGGGTTGAATCAAAGTTATCATTTTAAAAATTTATAAATTTCAAGGATTTAAACCCAAAAACTTGATAGAGTTACCTTCCTTATAAACTATTATAAAAAATCCCAAAAAATGAAAATTAGTGAAATTAAAAAGGAATGATTGATTTACAAGGTCTGGACTCAATGTTTGGACAAACATCCTTACTATGGCCACTCGCATGCATCCATGGAAAATCACTATTGGAAGGAAGGGAATATAACTTTGAGAAAACTCTTGTTAGAGTCCTTCAGTCTCTTTATAGGTAATATTATACTGACTCCCATCAGTTGAAGAAGTTTTTATTAAAAAAAATGTTCCAAAAAAATTAAATATTTGAACTTCAGCTCCCAAAGGCTCATCTAGAGAGTTTTTTCAGTTTCCACTAATGGGAAATTCTATCTAGTGTATTCATTTATATTCCAAAAAAAACTATGTCTGATTCACCCCACTATAAAATATACTATTTTATAAACTTAATTAATTATGATTAAAAAATTACAAGCCTAAAAACGTTGTTGAAAAAATCGATTCATTCCATTATATTTGGTTCTTTGAACATGAACTCTCTCTAATATTTCTGACCAAAACTTTTTCTGTCATTATAAATTTTTCTCCATGAAATAGATCATCAGTTGTAAACACAAAATTAAAACAATAAAGCAGGGAATTTGAATTTTTTATATATGAACATTGTCTAGTATATTGAACTTTTCACTAGCTTATGTAGGTTATCCCAAAGTGTAAAAGATAAGAAACAAATATCACTTTCTCACTCATTGAAATTAAAATTTATGATTTCATTCTTAGTTTTAATTCATCAGATACTTCTCAAAACTTGTTGAAAATTCATTAATCTTATCTAAATTATCCTTCATCTACAAACATCTTTAAATTTCTTTAAATTTTTTTTATTGGATCTCAGAACACTTCCATAATATAAACTTGATAAAAACCTTGAATATAAACCAAATATCATTATTATGGATAGTTTTGTAAAGTTGTGTAATGATTCATAGAAAATAATCCATCTATATTCTTCTTTCGATAACTACTTATGGAACTCTCTAACTAAAGGATCCTTATCCATCCAATTAAAAAACATCTCTTATTGAATTTAATCTTCAACTAGAAATATTTTTCTGATAATTTTTTATAGTCTCTCTATCGTACCCAACACTTTTCAAAAAACAAACTTCTCTAAAAATATTTCTATATGACTTTAAAAATGTTCATATGATGATATTACATCTAACCGAGCCTTCTTTATCTGATAAAAAACATCAAAACTATAATTTTATTCATCTAGATGAATTTGTTGTCTAATAAATCTTGAAAAAATAATTATGACTCTAGTTTTTATAATCACCCTTCCCTAGCTTCCTTTTAATTGATGCTCATAATATAAATCCTATTTCTGATGAACATTGAGAAATGTTTATCTGATGGAATATCTCAACAGAACATTTTATAGTGAAACAAATTTTAACATCAAACATATTTTTCAAAGAAATACTTTGTGAATAAGAAATCCATACACATTGGATTTATGGAAACTTTAACTTCTTTTTCTTATTTATCTTAACCCTTTTTTGAAAATATACAAAATATTTATTTATCTACTTCTCTTGACCCATTGAATATCATGGACTATATTATTAAAAACTCGAAATATTTTATCACATGAAACTTCTTTATTTGATTTCATTTTAATCATTGGACCATCTTCAAAATTCATCTCAAGTATCTATCAAGAATGATTAATCCAAATAGATCTATATAAATATATCTATCCAAAAATGTTTGTTCAGATCATTGTGTCTAGGAAAGATCATCACCCCATGTACAAACCTCAAAAAATTTACACTTCTAGATGTCTTACAACCTCTATGTCTATTTTTTGACATATTTTAAGGCTAGAAGGGTATATATAGAATTCTATGTCTAGAAGTACTTCTTCAGTTCAAATTATTCTCCTTTTGAGAAAACTATTTAATAATGAATATTTCCCTGATGTTAGGAACATAAAAGAACAAAATATCATCACTTGAAACTATTAGAATGTTCTTTTACAATGTTAATAAAAATTTAAAATTCTATAACCTTTTGAATTTTAGTATACTTCATAATAAAAAAATCTTACCAAAAATTCCTGACATGGATTCAAAAAAAAATTACAGTGGCTTCCTTTCAACTATTAACATAAGCATTCTTAGTAAAAGTGATTTTTGAAAAAAAAATTATTATAAAAACAACACAATGGATATTTAATCTCCCCCTTTTATTTTGTCATCAAAATTTATAAAAAACTGTTACTACTCATCATTTTTCATCACTCAAATGTTTACTAATCTTTTTTATCAACATTTACCAAAACAAAACCTTTCTCATAGAGAGGGTCCCAAAATCACACTACATGATAAATTAGTGTTTTTAAGGAATTATATCCCTCATTGATAAGAATATTTGGAGAATTGTTAAGATAACCCCCCAATATATATTTGTACTATATTTAATTTTTACCCAAAAATTCTTATGTCACATTAAATTATAAAAATTTCACCATTGGAAAATTTTATTTCTTGATTTCAAAAATAAAATTCATTATATATATATATATATTCTATATTTTTATTTTATCTTTTAATATAAGAATAGATATTTGTTGAGAAAATCGTGGTTATTTTACAATAAGAGTTTTTGAACCCTTATAAAAATTAAATTTGACATCATAATAATTATATGATAATTAATATTTTAAAAAATATATTTAATAATATTATTATTTAAAAAAAATTAATTAAAAATTAAATTAATTAAAAAGATTAAATTCCTTTATTGAACATGAATAATAACAAAAAATAATATTTGTGTTTTATTATATCAAAAAAATAATAATTTATAAAGTAAAACTAGAAGGATGATAATATATTCATTATTCTACAAAAAAAATAATGTACATATTTATATTTATAGGGTCTTGATACAAATAACTTTAATATGCTAGAAAACACCCTAAGACTAAGGTTCATGATGGTGAGACTTTAATGGGGTGGTTCAACATATATGGTTTGACCCCTCATCTCAATGATCTTGAACTTCCCCCATAAACGGTTTCACTCATAACTAAGTTGTTAGATCCGAACTTGTGATTTGTCATGGGTAAAGACTAGAGATGCTATCTGCCATGGAATCTTTTATAAATGTCATTCATAGGTTACTGTCCCCCATGTTGTGGCCATCAATTCCTTTGCCTTTGTCAATTGTATTTGGTAAAACCCTATATCAACACTAATCAAATGATCACCGTTCAATGACTATATTATCAAAAGTAATGATTATTAACCGTCTTTTAAATCTAATATTATATCATAAATACAAACAAGTGAATGTGTTTTCTATAACCATTTTAAAAAATAATACATATTATTAGAACATAAGGGGAAATTTTATTTATAATAGTTTGGGCTGTTAAAAAATCCCATGAAAACATAGAGAAGCATACTAATTACTCAATGATCATATAGTGAAAGAAAATTATCACACATACTAGGATAACTACTGCTTAACCATTGCAAGGATCCTTCACCAAATCCATATACAAGAATAGTAACAAAGATATTAGAATAATATAAATAGAAAGGTAACCCTCTCCCATTTTCATACTAAACTAATTTCCCCCATGCCTCAAAAACATATTTCCTGACACACCCATCCCTTCCATGCCCTCATAACCATATCCTCATACCATATCGCATCCATAAAAATTTAACAACAGTCAAATACCATTACTGAATACTTCATAAAAATAACCTACCACATCACTACGACTTACCGCATCACTAGCACACCACTGAGACATCATCATATCTCTTTCACATCTCCACATATCATATTCTTAATCCATCACAACCTATGATATATATGAAGGAGAGAGTACGAGAGGGGGATTAGTTATCCATAGGTATCACCAAAACTGTAACACCCTGAGATTTTATGAAAAATATTCTTTTTAATTTCATTAATGTCTTGTATTGTACGCTACACCAAAAAGAGCTTGCACAACATGCATCCCTGACTTGGCTTGCATTACACGCAAGCACGACCTTCCACGATAGCGTGTATTGTACGCAATACCGAGTTTCGCTAAACAATGGTTTGCTATTAAAATATTATTAAAACTAGACGTTATGAATAGAAATACACACTTTTTGAAATTTTATAAATTTTATTTTTGAAAATGGACTTCATTTTTGGATTCGGAATATCGAAATTTACCTAGGGTGAAATTTTTGGTATTTTTCTAAAAACTTTCAATTTTTGATGTATAGTGAAAACACTGGGTTACTATTTAAAAATCGAATTTTTATTTAAATAATTATTTATTTTATTTAAATTTATTTTCGGTCAAAATTGATACATAATACCTATATAAGTTCAATATAATTTGTTGGAGTAATTTTATAATAATTTTTGATATATAAAAATTTCATTGAACTTTTTACCGTCTTTTACCCACCTCCTAGGAGAATTTGCAAATTTACATAAAACTTAATTTTACCGCCTCTGTGAGTGGAATTTCAAAAATCCGAGAGACACGGTTTTTGTCAGTAAGTAAAATGTGGTTCAATGAGATGAAAATAATTTTTGGTGAATAGTAACTTTTTACTTTTTTTACCACGGTTAAAAGTAAATATGGTAATTAAGGGTAACAATGATATTATTATTACCCTAACACATGTCCTAATTCTATTGGATAAGTTTAATTTGACCAAAAACAACCTTAGGAGTAAAATATGACCATTTAGGCCCACTTGGATTAGATTAGGACATTTATTATTAATTTATTTAAAGAAGGGTTAAAATAGTTAAAATCAAAGTTTAATAAGTAAATCCTTTTTAATATCGGGTTATACATAAGCTAAATTCGACTATAAATATTAATTAGAAAGATAAAAAGATTTCATACGTAATGGTATTTTATTTGTAATTTCTAGAAATCAAATAATTTAATTTATTTATGACACAAAGATGATGTAGTAGTTATCTTATTAATGAAATATAGATATAATTGATGTTATGAATATCCAAATAAATGTAATTTGAGACTTTTTATAAATTACACTAATTTTCTAGGTTACTATGACATGTTATTATTGATTTAATTAAACATTTTCGAACTAATCATTCTGTTATTATTTTTACAAAAATCAATTACTAAATAGTGTCAAAATTGACATAAAATAGTTTTTAAAAACGATATTATATTATTAATTGTTATTTTATTCCCAAAAATCTAAGGTTAGGCCAAATGACATAGATAATGTTATATATATTAATAATAAACAACTTGGGGTTCGTTTTTCTTGTTATAGTAAGTTTATTAACCTTATAGTGTAAGAACACAAAAAGACACGATAAAAGTAAAATTATCTAACTTAAAGTTAAATATAAATGATAAGGTTAAAATAGGAACCTAAACTTGTCTAACATCTATTGGATGAAAGGATTTCGACCCATCCCTACCTTAGATTCGAAATAAATCAATTTGGAGCTATTTAAAACCGAAAATGGCTTTATAATAAAATAATATTTTTAGTTTTTCCAAAGGTGCCCCTCTCCTCCCTTATAAAAGGGCACCTCCTCCCTCTCTTCCTCACACCACTTTGAGCCTTCAATCTCGGAAAAACCCTGCCAAATTCTCTTCTCCACTTCCATATAGACATCCTAGAGGTTCGGGTCTTCTTCAAAGACCAATTTTAGTGCCCTAAGAGGAGGTCTCAAAGAGGCGCTTCAAAGAAGGGGTAATGTCCGTTACCGATTCTTTCAACTCTATTTCTTCTTCTACTTCTTCGTCTTTAGTTGTTTCATTATGAAGTAATAACATCAGTATAACTCATATACTAATATGTCATTATAAGTATGAAACAACTCTATTTCACCATCTATCCATCCTACGGAAAATGAAATCACCACGTGTGCGTATGTACGGAATACTGTCTCCACGCCGTGGTGAAATCTGTTTTTCCACCAACACCGTACATGGATGGGTATAATGGTGTAATGAATAACTATATATGGTTATTATAACATCATAATTATTCTGATATATTATACCATCCACTCCAATTCTATTCAACAATTATTGGAATGATATCATTGCCCGTGCGTACGTACGGACTACCATCTCCACGACGCGATGAGATTCATTCTCCATGTTAACCATACATGAATGATCATAAAGTTTATTTAATGAATAATAATGAAATGTATAAAATAATAATTCTACTTCATTTATGTATATATATATATATATTTATTTCATCTATTTATTTTCATTCAATTCAATAAGGAAACGAAAACAGCGTTCATGCGTACGTACGACCTACCATCTCCATGAATAGTGTATTTCATTAATTTTATCGATCTATAATATATATATGTATGTGATGAATATATATTATATATAAATCATGTTTTACATTCTTGAATTATGTAAATCCTGATATAAGTAATAATATCAAGAACAACAATTCGAAACACATACGATAAATTAAATGATTTTACCCAAAATGCTTCTTTAACATGGAATTTACAAAAGAATGGGTAATATAAAGTCATAAGTGAAACATATATGATATAATAACAATGAATATGATTCTTTAATAAGCCAATAACATTATTTAAATCATTATACAGGAGTTTCGGACACTTACGAAGAAAATCCAACCTAAGGTAAGGGAAATATCACAATCTCATTTTTATCCGAGATTGTTTATACTTTGAAATTTACTGGGGTGTATTTTATCATCCATAGATATGTTTCCTCAATATGTAATATTTATATCCTTATACAATATTTTATATCCAATTTTACCCTTCTGTGAGTTTTTAGTAAAAGATATGAAAGGAATCTTTTGTCGTTTTTTGTACGAGGTACTTTTTGACTTTTCTGACAAAAGTACGAGAAGAATGTTTTTTAACTTATACAGAATAAATGGATTTTAAAAAAAAAATTCCAAGAATCTTCCTTTAAAAATTTTCAAGTTTATTTTTAATCAACTTCTTTTAGTTTAAAATTGTATGACATGTTAATAAAGGAAAAAAAAATTGAAGTAGAAAGGATATTTTCCTCAAGAATGGAGTTCAAGTGTTTTATCAAAATTATTTTCCATCTAAGATAATAAAGGGTTCTGTTTCTATCCCTATTATTACATGGATTTTATTATGTTGTGATGGAAATATTTTTATGAATTCCTTTATCTTATATGAATTGTTTAATGATGTCATGATGTTTAAGATTCCCATTTTTATTACATGGGTTATGCTATGATGTATGGTTTATGATTTTGTGGCACACATAAGAATGGTATCATTATGAGATGGGTGGGACCTATATCTGCCTCCAATGAATTGGTTAAAGATTTTATATCTCATGAGATAGACATGGCTGGAACGGCAGGTTAAACCGATTCAGTGAAACAAGAGTGAAACGAGGAGTGAACTCGGTTCAGAAATAGACTTTGTCCACTACGATAGTCTTGGCAATGAGTCTTGACTAATAAGAAATGATTCTCTATGATTATTTGTGTATGCCACAAAGTTTCATGTTTTAAGTTATGATTATTGGGATTACATTTCACTACTATGATTTATCCCATGTTATGAAATTATGATTTCTTTTGGAGGTTAAGATTTCCAAAAGATATGTTCTTATGTATATGATGTGATTCATATTTCTTTTGTTTACCCTTATGGAGAATTTTAGCTCACCCTTTTATGTTTCCTTTTCCCCAGGATATAAAGAAAGGTTTTAGGTAAAAAAAAGATCATTATGGGAGATGTTGAAGATCTTTCACAATGATTAGAAGATTATATTCCGAGTTTCCAAAGACACTAAACTATTACGGTCCTTGTGTGTGTGTTTTTGTTATGTACTAAGTATTCTAAAAAAGTAATGTAATTTCCATGTACGTTAAGCTTTGGGTCTCTATAGTTGGTATTAGAGGAAAGGATTAGTCAACCTTTAGAAACTAGGATTCGAAAATTTTAGTGAGATCCCTAGAGATATTTCTAAGTTCTGTCTAGGGATGTCCCTAAGGATAAGTATATGTATAGGATATAGTCCTAGAACTACAGTGAAGATCTTAGAATTTAACCTAAGATGTTAGATATTGAGGGTGCTCCCCCTTTACTATGTTGTTTTCCCTAGCATGATTTTTTCCTCTCACACTATTCTTTTTGGGTTTTAGAAAATGGCTGGAAACAGGAAGATTCATGATAATGGAGGATACGATGGAAAATGGAATGATATTCTTCATGAGAAACCAAATGAAACGGGATTTGGAAGTCCAAACATCGTTATTATTCCTAATCAGCAATCTCATAATATGATCAATAATCTCAACTTTGGTAAGTTTCCCGACACAGATAATAATAGAAAGACGGAGTTTCATGATGATCATAGAGGAAAGAAAGTTCAATTTCCCTCATGTAAATCATGTGGGAAGAGGCATCAAGGAGATTGTTTCAAGGGAACTGGAAGATGCTTTGGGTGTGGAAAAGAAGGACACAAAGACAGTAAGTGCAAAGGAAAAGGTTCAGTTAACACCATGGATGAGGATAATGGTATTTCTACGACATCAACAGTGGTTAAATGTTTTAAATGTGGAATGTACGGGCATTATGCAAACCAATGGCCTAAGGGAAAGTCTCATGTAGAGAATCAGTACAGCTGTATTGGTAGTATTTATGTTGATGGTGATGAAGAAACTATAAATGATATGTGAGATGAAAGAATGGTTGAAGCTCGGTCAATGGTTTAAGAAGGTAGTGGAATGATTACATGTTTATCAAGTGTAATGTTGTATAAGTAATCTCATGTTACTAGGGAATAAAGAGACATCTAAGGATTGTTACATTGTTGTCTTTACTTGAGTTTTGAAAGTGTATGATTAATGGTACCAGTATCCATTAAAGGTTATTCAGATATTTTTGGAATATAGATGATATGCACATAATGACGGGATAAGGAGAAATTTAAATGTTTGATAGTATTCATGAGCTCATGACTGATATAAGGAGAATGTTATATCATGGTTTGAGTATATAGAATTTTTGGATTTTTGTATGTGGAAAGAGTTAACTTTTGTCAGCAATCATGTTTTCACTTAGGTTTAATGGGTATTCATTTTTCAATAGAATGCATGATTAAGGTATTCACATGATTGGAATGTGACCAATAAGATATATGGGGGATAAATGATGGTATTCACATGCTTGGTTGATGACATTTCAAGTAATCGTTTTCTTTATACTATGAGCTTGGACCGAAGTATTTTAGATAAGACTAAAGATTGGAATGGATTATGTTGGACATAAGTTATTATTGTTTAAGGATAGAACTTTTTTTTAATATTATTTATGGGATGTTATAGTAATTTAGTTTTAGAAAAAGGACAACCTGCAGGATGGGCGACAGCCCATCGCGTCGGACAAGGCTGTGGGAATCGAACGCACAACCGAAGTGTGACTGGCCTTTATCACCAACCACTGGCCTACAGGAAGTCCCTGGTTAGTAGAAACTAGTTTTATTTTATTATGCGGTATGATATATGAAGTATAATTTCATTCTTGGAATCGTATATGATTAATCTCACCATAGATAGACTTATGTATATTTGATAACTTTTGCTAACATTTTGTTTGAAACAGATGGAATGACCCATCATTCTATCACATGATCTATTAACACTTCATGAATAACAAATTCAACTTCATTTCTTTAATAGATGAAGTGGAAATTGTTCAAAGTACGAAAAACAGTGAGATTGTACCAAAATAAAGTAAGTATTCATTCTAATTCAAATTCTTCAACTTTAGGGAAATGATCTTGAAAGCCAAAAATTTTGTCCTATTGCTCTTATATCTGATGAATCAAATGGTACCATAGATCGTCACAAATTTATGGCTTTGTGGTTGCTGGCTTTTCCATAGCCATGTTCTCTACCACTATCCATCAGAACATGATGGTTAGATTTCTCTTCCATATCCATATTTTCACCTATGTGGAAACCCAGTGATTAGTTTATTTGGGTAACCGTTACGTTTCATACTTTTGTTTTTAAAGATTTGTTTTGGTATTCCTTTTTACGATGTGGGTTTCTATTAAAGAAACTTTCGAGTATTAAACCATTTATATCCCCGACGAATTTCGAGGGCGAAATTCATTTTAAGGGGGGTAGAATGTAACACCTAGAGATTTTATGAAAAATATTCTTTTTAATTTCATTAATGTCTTGTGTTGTACGCTACACAAAAAGGTGCTTGCACAACACGCATCCCTGACTTGGCTTTCATTACACGCAAGCGCGACCTTCCACGATAGCGTGTGTTGTACGCAATACTGAGTTTCGCTAAACATCGATATGCTATTAAAATATTATTAAAACAAGCCATTATGAATAGAAATACCCCGTTTTTGAAATTTTATAAATTTTATTTTTGAAAATGGACTTCATTTTTGGATTCGGAATATCGAAATTAACCTAGGGTAAAATTTTGGTATTTCTCTAAAAACTTTCAATTTTTGATGAATAGTGAAAACACTGGGTTACTATTTAAAAACAGACTTTTTATTTAAATAATTATTTATTTTGTTTAAATTTATTTTAGGTAAAAATTGATACATAATACCTATATATGTTCAATGTAATTCATTGGAGTAATTTTATAATAATTTTAGATATATAAAAATTTCATTGAACTTTTCACCGTCTTTTACCCACCTCCTAGGAGAATTTGCAAATTTACATAAAACATAATTTTACCGCTTCTGTGAGTGGAATTTCAAAAATCCGAGAGACATGGTTGATGTCAGTAAGTAGAATGTGGTTCAATGAGATGAAAATAATTTTTGGTGAATAGTAAATTTTTACTTTTTTTTACCACGGTTAAAAGTAAATAGGGTAATTAAGGCTAAAAATGATATTATTATTACCCTAACACATGACCTAATTCTATTGGATAAGTTTAATTTGACCAAAAACAACCTTAGGAATAACATATGACCATTTAGGCCCACTTGGATTAGATTAGGACATTTATTATTAATTTATTTAAAGAAGGGTTAAAATAGTTAAAATCAAAGTTTAATAAGTAAATAATTTTTAATATAGGGTTATACATAAGATAAATTAGACTATAAATATTCATTAGAAATCTAAAAAGATTTCATAAATAATGGTATTTAATTTTTAATTTTTAGACCTTAAATAATTTAATTTATTTATGACACAAAGATGATGCAATAGTTATCTTATTAATGAAATATTGACATAATTGATGTTATAAATATCCAAATAAAAGTAATTTGAGACTTTTTATGAATTACACTAATTTTATAGGTTAATATGACATGTTAGTATTTATTTAATTAATTTTTTTATAACTAATAATTCTGTTATGATTTTTACAAAAATCAATTACTAAATAGTGTCAAAATTGACATAAAATAGTTTTTAAAACAAATATTATATTATTAATTGTTATTTTATTCCTAAAAATCTAAGGTTCGGAAAAATGACTTAGATAAGGATATATATATTAATAATAAACAACTTGGGGTTCGTTTTTCTTGATATAGTAAGTTTATTAACCTTATAGTGTAAGAACACAAAAAGACACGGTAAAAGTAAAATTATCAAACTTAAAGTTAAATATAAATGATAAGGTTAAAATAGGTACCTAAACTTGTCTAAATTATATTGGATGAGAGGAGTTAGACCCATACCCACCTTAGCTTCGAAATAAATCAATTTGGAGCTATTTAAAACCGAATATGGCTTTATAATAAAATAATATTTTTAGTTTTTACAAAGGTGCCCCTCTCCTCCCTTATAAAAGGGCACCTCCTCCCTCTCTTCCTCACACCAATTTTAGCCTTCAAGCTCAGACAACCCCTACCAAATTCCCTTCTCCAGTTCCATATAAACATCCTAGAGGTTCTGGTCTTCTTCAAAGACCAATTTTAGTACCCTAAGAGAAGGTCTCAAAGAGACGCTTCAAAGAAGAGGTAATGTCCGTTACCGATTCTTTCAACTCTATTTCTCCTTCCACTTCTTCTTCTTTAGTTGTTTCATTTTGAAGTAATAACATCAGTATAACTCATATAATTATATGTTATTATAAGTATGAAACAACCCTATTTCACCATCTATCAATCCTACGGAAAACGAAATGATCACGCGTTCCTACGTATGGAATACCGTCTCCACGCCGTCACTACTGGAAATCTGGGCTATAGCCACGGACCTATAGCCACGGTTTTATATAACCGTGGCTATAGGTTTTATACAGACATGGTTTTTTTCCTACCCGTGGCTATATCCCCTCGCCCAGTTTTTTTCTCCCCCATTCCGTCTGGCTCCATCCTCGCCCTCGCCCCCAAGCGTCAGGCTCCATCTCCTCGCCCTCTCCATTTCTCCTCCCCGCGGCCTCATCCTCGCCGCGGCCTCCTCCTCCATGACGCATCAACGCCACGCCATCCTCCTCGCCGACGCCCTCCTCTCCGCGCTCTCCTCGCCGACGCTCTCCTCGCCGACGCCCTCCTCGCCATGACCCTCCTCGCCGCGTCATCCTCCCCACGCCCTCCTCGCCGGCGCCCTCCTTGCCGGCGCCTTCCTCGCCGCGCCCTCCTCGTCGACGCCCTCGAGGTCGACACCCCCATAACCCCTTATTTTTTTCTCTCCCGAGTGCTGGTTATCTGCATTTTTTTATGCCTCATTTTCACCTTCGATTTCTTTGATTTAGGTAAGCTTTACATGTCTTCCCCTTCTGTTTCATATCCACTGAGGTCGATGTTTTGAAGCCACTGGTAGAATTATTGTGTATTTTCATTGAAGAGGATTATAGATGTTTCTATGTGGTCCATTACAAATCTTGGTATGATTTATGCTCTATCTGCAAGTAACTTGGACACCTAAGTCAGGTCTGCTGATGGTCTTCTTCTAAATGGATTGGAATGGTTGCATCCTAAGGGATCAATACTGGGAATGTGGGTATTAGTAGAATGTTGATTTTGGTAGTTGAGTTTGGATCTACATGTTTTCCTATAAAGGATGCAGGATTCACAGGACCTAGGTTGTCATATGAAAATGCATTGTGATCCGACCACGACCATCTAAGGAGCCCGGGGGCGAAAGTTGTTCCATCTGTTTCTAGTGCTGAATATGTACCAATATATGAAGAATTAAAATGAAATTGAGAAATTCAATGGAGAAAAAGATTCCAATATATGAAGAATTATAATGAGATCCTTTCTCAGACAACAAGGCTGAATTGAATCCCTATATGGGCCCAAGAAACCCATTACGACTGTTAATGAAATGTTCAGACCATTGTAGAATACTAAGATGTTACCCGTAATATACATATTAAGTCTCATAGAACCCGTTTACTTTACATAGGTGATGGGGTCCTTAGAGAAGTATATTATAAGTCTACCACTGTATAAATTTTCTAAAACATAAAAATTTATACATGACTGCTTCATTAGTAGGAATAACTTACTAGAATCATCATATGTTCACATTCAAAATAAAGCATTGTACTTCAATAAAACTCTATTTAGAAGAGTTTAATAAATTAAAATTATATTTAACCAATATTAATGTTTCTATAGATGATGAGGATCATAAATTAATCCTCTTAATCCCTCTTAACAATAGCTACATCACACTAATTGAGACCATGATATATGGTCGAGATTCTTTAACTAAAGAAGATGTTAAATAATCTATTTGGTCTAAGGATTTACATTATAAACATAAGATAAAAGGAGAGGTTGAGTGTTTTTCACAAGGGGAAGACCTAAAACTTAATGTAAAAAAGAAACAGTTCAATAGATACAAAAGTAAGAGTAATAAAGAACCCAAATCCAAAACTAGTTCCTTGGATAGAAAATTCACATGTTTTCACTATGTTAAACCCATGCACATTAATCCCAAGTGTAGGAAACTCATGTGAGAGTTAGAACACAAAAAACCAACTAACCAGCCTTTTATGGTTGACTCAAGATATTATGCTATTGAATTCCGGAATATATCCATCCATAAACTCAATCATGAGTGGGTCCTCAACTCTGGATATTATTGTAACTTATGTCTATATATAGAGTCTTTTTTGAATCTAATCAAGAAGTTGGAAGGGTATGTCCGTTTAGGAAATAATAATAGGTGTAGGGTTGAGGGTAGAGACTCTATTCTAATAGTGTAAGATGATCAATCCATCATCCACTTACTTGATGTAAGGTGGGTCCCCAACCTTCAAAAAAATAATATCCTTAGGAGTCCTTGATCAAAATGGATTTACCTCTAGTTCATATAATATAAATGGATATTGAACATAATTAAATATTGATATAATTAATTTATTATAGTAATATTTCCACCTTCAATTTCAACCAAGAAGAAAACTATTTTCTATGAAATGTCTCTCTCCTTCTCAAAGATAAATAATGATGATTTCTATTATTAATTTCTTTATGATATGGTTTATATTTTTCGTTATCTACCACTACTCAATGGGGTGCGGGGTAAGGCATAAAAGAAAACTGAACAATATTTCTATTTTTAGTTTTTCTTTTCAATTGACAATATCATTGTATTTTTTAACAATAGTTCCATTTTTCTATATTAATGATGTCCAGCAGGGGTAAATATGCAGGGGAGTCCAGTGTCCAGGGGGGAGTCTAGTGTCCAGTAGGGGTAAATATGATTTGGGCATCCCAAGAACTAGTTTCCAGGGGGGAGTCCAGTGTCCAGCAGTGGTACAAGGGGCTGTTAGGGGGTGGGGGGGAGAGTATGGGTCCAGTGTCCATCAGGGGTAAATATGCAGGGGGAGTCCAGTGTCCAGGGGGAGGGAGGGGGGGCTGTCCAGCCTCGACACATTATTATCACTATCTATTAAAATCCAGTTTTAAGTAATCTTCGATTTTGATGATAATTTGTAGTGAATTAGAGGAGGCCAAGAAATTAGTTCACTTTTGAGATCCATCATTATGAAAGAACAAATCGTATTTAAATTCAGCATCTCTGAAGCAATTTCTCTCTCTCTGATGGTCTCATTCATGCAAAGTGATTGAGGATGTTATCATTGATTGGAGAGCTCCTTTGGAAGCACATGTTCGGTCTCCCCTCTTACATTTGTATGCATAGGTAGGCATATATATATATAATTTCCCCCTTTATATACTCCTTCTGCTCAAAATATTGCATTGAATCCTTATTTTAAGCATTACTTATTGGCATTTTGGCCCAATTAGATGCTATTTTTCGTCAGAGATATATGTGTGTGGCTACTTGTAATAATTTTGAAGTAAAAGTAAATAATGATTTGTGTGTTCAGTGTTGGGTGGGTCTGGTCTGGGGAAGGTGTGCGGGCTCGTGTAGGGATGTAGGGGGAGGCTAGTGTGCAGGGGTGTAGTGCAGTGCAAAGAGAGGGAGGCCGGATCTGGTGTGAAGGGGGGAGAGGGACCAGTGCAGGGGTGCAGGGGGAGGCTGGCGTGCAGGTGTGCTGGTGTCAGGGGTGCAGGGGTGCAGGGGGGGGGGGCTGGTAGGGGGACAAGCAGGGGGCAGGGGGGGGGGGGGCTGGGGGTAGCAGGGGGTGGGGGGGGGTCTGTCTTGGGGGTCTGGGTTTGGGGGGAGGGGTCTGTCCATGGGGGGTCTAGGGGGTCCAGTGGGGGGGGGGGTGGTGCTGGTGGGCTGAAGAGGGGGGACAGGTGCAGGTGGGCAGGCGGGGACTATCAGGGGGCAGGGGGGGCTGGCAGGGGGAAAAGCAATGGGTGGAAGGGGGGGGGGGGGGGGCTGGCAGGGGGTGGCAGCCATGTCACAACACATGTATAAGCCATCAATCTACCCTTTCCGCTGATAAATGAACATACAGAATTTTATCCTTTTTGTATCTTTTTACATCATGTTTTTCCATTTTCATTCATTTTCATTTATAATTTATGATACAAGATCTGATTTTTTAACATATTTTTATCTACTTTTCATTATTATCTATCACAAAAGCTGTAATTTTAATATATTTTAACTAAAATTTGCATGGATGTGACTGATGTCAATATGAAAATTCAAGACAATCACTTCTCTATTTCACTATTTTTCTGGCAATAAAATGATACTCATGTACAGTTTTTTTACATTTGTAATTTTTTCATTGCAATTCAACAACTTCTGGACTGATTTGTGGACTATAGTTGTAGCTTTGTAGGAGGAAAAACAGGGAAAGCACCTCACTCCAGAAATATGTGCTATAGAAAAAATCAAGATCCTCTTGGAACAAGTAGAGGAACTTCGAGAAGTAGGAACAGTGGATGTAGCATAGCCACAACTAGGAAGTGTGTAGAGGAACTTCCAGCACAAAATTGTTAATCAGTTCTCTATAATTTTCATTTCTATTGATTCAGGTAAATACTTCATCCTCTATAAATTCTATATTTATTAACCCTATCAAGATTTTTGTATCATCACTCTTAGTGTCTTAGGTGAAATACTTAGTTCTCTATAATTTGAATCTCTATTGATTCAGGTAAACACTTATTCCTCTGTAATTTCATAAACTTATTAACTCTGTCAAGAATTCTATATCATTTATCTCTATTGCGGTTTGTTGTGTTTTTTTTGTATCTATATTTTTCATTCAAGTAATATTGAGTTATCTATGATCAATATATTCATCTTTGAGTTGTATTTATCTTTGGAATAGGGTGAGCGTGTCAAGCTAATAGGATACAATGTTTTCGGTATTAAAAAACTATATATTTTTCAATTAATTCCACTGCCTTATGACGCTTCACTTTTTTTTATTATTCTTCTCTTTTATGGCCTGCATCAAATTCCAATTAATCTTTGAACACTAATACTTTGATTGTTTCAAAAATATATATATATTTCAGCATTTATTATATTTCTTGTCTTCATGGTTGAGAATTATGTTTTAGTGATCTGGAACTAATATCTTTAGGGGGCTTGGAGAGTATAAACTCACAGGCTGCACCTATGGATGAGGACTAGCAGGGGGCAGGGGGGGGGGGGGCTGAAAGGGGGGACTAGCAGGGGGCAGGGGGGACTAGCAGGGTTAGTTTGGTTAGGGACCCATTAGTTACTTTATATCGATTCTATTCATATCAGTGGGGTGGGGACAGTAGTGGGGGTAGTGGGGGTGTAGGTGGGGCAGGGGATAGGGTGGGTTTAGTGGGGGTGAAAAAGGGGTGCAAGGGGGAGGGTGGGTGCAGGGGTGGGTGAAGGAGGGTTTCATGTTCAATATTTGGTTCTAAGTCGCCAAATACTTCTTTAATAATAATCTCCCTTAAAAACTGAATGACATTTGGTAGGGTAGATTTAGAGTGATCTACAGCCACAACACTAAGTTACAAGAGCTGCAACATCTGAGTCTAGAACTATCTTGTCCAATTATAAGCTTGATCCAGCCAAACCTCATGCCATGTACCATATGAAGTAAATAAAATACGAACTGCATTCCATTGTTTGGCTTTGGTGTTACACCAAGATTTGAGAGTCTGTTTGAGGTGTTTTAGTTTGAGGTTGTAAGTGAAGGCATTATTGGTATGAGATATTAAGGACTACAAGTTTTGGATGACATGATTTCATTCTTCATCAGAGAGAATAACATTATTGAAGTGGAAGGGTAACCTAAGTTTCATGTCTTTGGAAGAAATGTTTACCAGGATAGGTTGATGATCAGAGTTCAGTCTGTGAAGAGTGATGCTAGAGATAGTGTCCTATTTATCTAGAGCCAGAACATTTGTAAAGGCTCTGTCCAATTTGGAAGCAACCACTTTATTGTGATTTCTTCTATACCAGGTGTATTTCTCACCAGTGAGATTAATTTCAATAATATTGTTTCCCTTGATCGAGGCTTTATATTCTCTCATGGAGATAGAGGCGTGAGATGGACCAATTTTTTCACTAGAATTAAGAATAGAATTAAAGTCTCCCATAAGAAACCAGGGGGCATTCGTGTTAGTTCCTAAATAAGAGAAGTCATTCCAAAGAATTATTCATTCTTGGTATTTATTCTTAGCATAAACAAAGGAATAGTAAATACGAGTACCTTCAATAGTAAAGGTGCAAGTGAGAATCTAACCAGACCGGGGGGGTGTCCAGACAGGGGGGGGGGTGTCCAGACAGGGGGGTGTCCAGACATGGGGGAGGGGACTGGTAGTATACACATACCCATATCATCCTATTTGAAACTAAGTGGAAGACGTTGCCCCGCGGATGTCGCTGGACCGGGCCAACACGTTGTGGTCACGCTGCGGTCACGCCGCGGTCATGCCACGGTCAAGCCGCGGTCACGCTGCGGTCACGCAGCGGTCACGCCGCGGTCACACTGCGGTCACGCCGTGATTTGGCCCTACTCCAAGAAGACACCCTGCGGTAGTTACTCCTCCTTAGAGAAACATCGAATGGTTAGCTCTAATTTCTCGTATTTCCTCATTCCTAAACTATATCTCCTCTCAGCGCTGCCTCTCATCCATCTTTCCACAAAATGTGCTTAGCCGGTGGTACAAAGGCTCAATTCAACTGAAAACATTGGTTTGGAATTGTTTGACATATTTTATTGTACATGTATCACATAATATTTTTTCGGTAATTGTTCTTTTTCCTCATCCTCTTCACATGTTGTCTGAACCTGATCATCCTCATCCTCTGCACATGTCGTCTGAATCGGATCAGCCTGTTGTGATGAAAATTCAATGTCTGCTTTTGACTGAATTTCACACCAAACCAAGAGATAATAAATGAGTCAAACAATCAGACAAATGGTTTAGGTTCTTTTTCCTCTGCTCACTACACCTATGACTCTAAAACTCTGGATGCCACTGGCACTGCTATAAAAACCAGAAAACTCTCCACTAATCTAAACGTCATTCATACCACTGGTTGTCCTATAAAAAGTAGGAATCCTCATATTAGTCTAAAGTCTCTTTAGGCTAAGGCACAAACAAAACACACTAACATTGATAAACAAGGTACCTTGACACTGGAACCTATAAAACATACAAAAGGACTCTGTACAAGACCCCACGCTAATGCAGGCACATTTTGAACCCATCGGGCAGAGGCCCCCTTCCATTAGATCTGGACGCTATCAAGATGCAGAATATAGATGATTCAAAGGACCCAGGTACACCTACTCTTCATTCTATTAATTTAACTTTTTTGGTGCTAAATCTGTAGATAATATGAACTATTATGAATAGCATGTATCCCTATTATCTAACCAAAATACCATTTTGTTGATGCTATATAACATGAACATTACAAACTCAATTAAGAATGCTTCAAGAAATGAACCAATAAAGAAGAACTCTGTCATACCTAACAATGAAGAGGAAGAGAACACTAATAATAACAATGGTCATGACATTAGAAGGTATTTTAGAAATAAAGGCTCTGAAGAAAAGGAAAAATGCAGGGGGGCTGGCAGGGGGCTGGCCGGGGGCAGGGGGGCTGGCAGGGGGGGATGGCAGGCGGCAGGGGGGGCTGGCAAGGGGACAAGAAGGGGGCATGGGGGGGGGGGGGCTGGTAGGGGGACAAGCAGGGGGCAGGGGGGGGCTGGCAGGGGGGGCAAGCAGGGGGCAGGGGGGGTGGCAGGGGGGTGGCAGGAGGGGGGCTGGAAGGGGGACAAGCAGGGGGGGTGGCAGGGGGGGCTGGCAGGGGGACAAGCAGGGGGTGGTAGGGGGGACTAGCAGGGGGCAGGGGGGGACTAGCAGGGGGGTGTTCAGGGGGCAGGGGGGACTGGCAGGGGGGTGGCAAGGGGGGACAAGCAGGGGGAGGGGTGTCCAGGCAGTGGGGGACTGGTAGGGGCAGGGGGGCTGGCGGGGGGACTAGCAGGGGGCAGGGGGGCTGGCAGGGGGACAAGGAGGGGGCAGGGGGGGCTGGCAGGGGGACAAGCAGGGGGCAGGGGGGGGCTGGTAGGGGGACCGGGGGGGGGGGGGGGCTGGCAGGTGGGGGGACTAGCAGGGGGCAGGGGGGGATAGCAGGGGGCAAGGGGGGGAGGGACTAGCAGGGGGAGGGGGAGGGGACTAATAGGGGGAAGGGGGGAGGGGTGTCCAGGCAGGGGGGAGGGGTGTCCAGGCAGGGGGGGACTGGTAGGGCGCAGGGGGGGGGGGGCTGGTAGTCTATACATACCCATATCATCCTATTTTAAACTAAGTGGAAGATGTTGCCCTGCGGATGTCGCTGGACCGGGCCAACACGTTGTGGTCACGCCGCGGTCACGCCGCGGGTCACGCCGCGGTCACCCCGCGGTCACGCCGTGATTTGGCCCTGCTCCAGGACGACACCCTGCGGCGGTTACTCCTCCTTAGAGGAAACATTGAATGGTTAGCTCTACTTTTTTGTATTTCCTCATTCCTAAACTATATCTTCTCTCAGCGCTGCCTCTCATCCATCTTTCCACAAAACGTGCATAGCAGGTGGTAAAAAGGCTCAATTAAACTGAAAACATTGGTTTGGAATTGTTTGACATATTTTATTGTACAAGTATCACATAATATTTGTTCAGTAATTCTTCTTTTTCCTCATCCTCTTCACATGTTGTACGAAACAGATCATCCTCATCCTCTGCACATGTCGTCTGAACCAGATCAGCCTGTTGTGATGAAAATTCAATGTCTGCTTTTGACAAAATTTCACACCAAACCAAGAGATAATAAATGAGTCAAACAATCAGACAAATGGTTTAGGTTCTTTTTCCTCTGCTCACTACACCTATGACTCTAAAACTCTGGATGCCACTGGCACTGCTATAAAAACCAGAAAACTCTCCACTAATCTAAACGTCATTCATACCACTGGTTGTCCTATAAAAAGTAGGAATCCTCATATTATTCTAAAGTCTCTTTAGTCTAAGGCACAAACAAAACACACTAACATTGATAAACAATGTACCTTGACACTGGAACCTATAAAACATACAAAAGGAAGCACAACCTCTGTACCAGACCCCATGCTAATGCAGGCACATTTTGAACCCATCGGGCTGAGGCCCCTTCCATTAGATCTGGACGCTATCAAGATGCAGAATATAGATGATTCAAAGGACCCAGGTACACCTACTCTTCATTCTATTAATTTAACTATTGTTGGTGCTAAATCTGTAGATAATATGAACTATTATGAACATCCTGTATCCCTGTTATCTAACCAAATACCATTTCCTTGATGCTATATAACATGAACATTACAAACTCAATTAAGAATGCTTCAAGAAATGAACCAATAAAGAAGAACTCTGTCATACCCAATAATGAAGAGGAACAGAACACTAATAATCACAATGTTCATTACATTAGAAGGTATTTTAGAAATAAAGGCTCTGAAGAAAAGGAAAAATGCTGGGGGGCTGGCAGGGGGAAGGGGGGGCTGGCAGGGGTACAAGCAGGGGGGGTTGGCAGGGGGTGGGGCTGGCAGGGGGCAGGGGGGGTGGGGGGGGGGGGGGGGGGCTGGCAGGGGGACAAGCAGGGGGCAGGGGGGGGGGGGGGGCTGGCAGGGGGACAAGCAGGGGGCATGAGGGGGGGGGGGGGCTGGTAGGGGGACAAGCAGGGGGTAGGGGGCTGGCAGGGGCAGGGGGGTGGCAGGGGGGTGGCAGGGGGGACTAGCAGGGGGCAGGGGGGGACTAGCAGGGGGTGTCAGGGGGCAGGGGGGTGGCAAGGGGGGACAAGCAGGGGGGAGGGGTGTCCAGGCCGGGGGGACTGGTATGGGGCAGGGGGGGCGGGCGGGGGGACTAGCAGGGGGCAGGGGGGGCTGGCAGGGGGACAAGCAGGGGGAAGGGGGGGCTGGCCGGGGGGACTAGCAAGGGGCAGGGGGGCTAGCAGGGGGCAGGGGGGGACTAGCAGGGGGAGAGGACTAGCAGGGGGCCGGGGGGGAGGGGTGTCCAGGCAGGGGGGACTGGTAGGGGCAGGGGGGGGCTGGCGGGGGGGGGGGGGACTAGCAGGGGGGATGGAAGGGGGACAAGCAGGGGGCAGGGGGGGCTGGTAGGGAGACAAGCACAGAGGGACAAGCAGGGGGCAGGGGGGCTGGCAGGGGGCAGGGGGGGCTGGCAGGGGGACAAGTAGGGGGCAGGGGGGCTGGCAGGGGGCAGGGGGGCTGGCAGGGGGACAAGTAGGGGGCAGGGGGGCTGGCACGGGGCAGGGGGGCTGGCAGGGGAACAAGCAGGGGGGTGCTAGTAGGGGGACAAGCAGGGGGCAGGGGGGACTGGCAAGGGGGACTGGCAGGGGGTGGCAGTGGGGGACTGGCAGGGGGTGGAAGGGGGTGTCCAGGGGGTATTTTTTTTATGGATTTGGACACCCTATAGCCACTGTTTTAAACCGTGGCTATTGGTTTATTGCCACAGTTTTTAACCGTGGCTATAGACATAATGCCAGGGTTTAAAACCGTGGCAATATATTCTGTCCGGCCTTTAGTATAGCCACGGTTTCAACTGTGGCTATAGATTTAAAGCCATGGTTTGGAACCGTGGCTATAGGTCTAGGCCTATAGCCACGCCAAACTTAGCCACGGTTCGAGGAACCGTGGATATTACCTATAGCCACGGTTTGAGGGCCTATAGCCACGGTTTAGAACCGTGGCTATAGTCCGAATTTCCAGTAGTGCGTGGTGAAATCTTTTTTTCCACCAACACCATACATGGATGGGTATAATGGTGTGAAGAATAACTATATATGGTTATTATAAAATCATACTGATTCTGATATATTATACCATCTACTCCAATTCTATTCAATAATTATGGGAATGATATCATCGCTCGTGCGTACGTACAGACTACCGTCTCCACGACGCGATGAGATTCATTCTTCATGTTAACCATACATGAATGATCATAAAGTTTATTTAATGAATAATAATGAAATATATGAAATACTAATGCTACTAGATTTATGTATATATATATATATGTGTATTTCATCTATTTAGTTTCATTCAATTCAATAAGGAAACGAAAACAGCGTTCATGCGTATGTACGGCCTACCGTCTCCATGAACGGTGTATTTCTTTTCTTTTATCAATCTATAATATATATATGTATATGATGAATATATATTATATATAAATCATGTTTTAGATTCTAGAATTATGTAAATCAGGATATAAGTAATAATATCAAGAATGACAAGTCGAAACACATACGACAAATTAAATGATTTTACCCAAAACGCTGCTTTAACATGGAAATTACAAAAGAATGGGTAATATAAAGTCATAAGTGAAACATATATGATATCATAAAAAATAATATGATTCTTTAATAAGTCAATAACATTATTTAAATCATTATACAGGAGGTTCGGAAACTTACAATGAAAATCTGACTTATGGTAAGGGAAATATCACAATCTCATTTTTATCCGAGATTGTTTATACTTTGAAATTTACTGGGGTGTATTTTATCATCCACATCCATGTTTCCTCAATATGTAATATTTATATCCTTATACAATATTTTATATCAAATTTTATCCTTCGGTAAGTTTTTAGTAAATGATATGAAAGGAATCTTTTGTCATTTTTCGTACAAGGTACTTTTTGACTTTTCCGACAAAAGTATGAGAAGAATGTTCTTTTAACATATACGGCATGAATGGATTTTTAAAACAAAATTTCCAAGAATCTTCCTTTAAAAGTTTTCATGTTTATTTTTAATCAACTTCTTTTAGATTAAAATTGTATGACATGTTAACAAAGGAAAAATGTTTTTGTAGTAGAAAGGATGTCACGAACCAGCCAGAGTTGACCCTGAACCGATCACCTAGGGCAGCCCGCGACAAGTCCCGAGAGGCGTTCCTGATTTTCCCGGGATGGTGACAAGCACCAAGGGCATCAATAGAGTACACAAGGGAACTTTTTCGCCCATATATAGACAATCAAACAAACATCGGAAATAAACGGACAGCCCAAAATGAATTTATATAAAAATTGAACAAAATATTTTTTATACAAGAAACTAAAGGTAGAACAAAAAAAAACTCAAATGAACAATCCCAATGACCAACTAACTCCATGTGACACTTCTGGTAAATCTCCAACACAGTGATCAAAAGTCGCCCAAGGTGATAGAACTAAAGATGAAAGCTACACAAGGGCTAAAAAAAGAAGAAGACTATAGGCGTGAGTATTAAAACTCAGTAGGTTAGCCCGGTATTCTATTCCCAATGCACATTAATTTAAAATAAAAGAAACATAAATTTATAGTTTTATATTCAAGATTTGAAAGTATGGTTTTCAAATGAGGTTCCATTCTATAATAATTATCAGACAAAAACATGCATGTTTAATAAACAAAAATGCAAGTAACAATTATTTTCAAAGAGGTCAAACTTCAAAATGAAAATATTTTTCAAGATGGCTGCTTTAAATAATTTTAACATTCAAATAAATAACATATACTACTGAATTTAGCAACCAAACAAACCGTATGCCGACAGTGAGTACAAAATAGTCAATGAGCACTAGTCACAGAAATATCCCTAGGCACTAGTTAGTTGTGATCCCCAGGTACCTCGTATCTCGGTGAAAGTAACCCTAATAAATATCTATTCTCGTGCACGAGACACTAGTAGGGAACATACCCATAACCTAGTGGTCCCCAATCATCATCATCATCATAGTTTAGTTAGTGTTGTCATCGTCAAACTTGATATGTGAAACAGGGGCCAACCCCCACAGAATCACTAGCATACTAGTACACGTTCGCCCACCTAGATACCCGGGATTCCCTTTAGTTCTCAATCAAGTTACACATATTATCAAATACACATTTCACATCCACATTCCATTACAAAACCATAAAAACACAAACAGACCATAATCATTCTTCACATTTCTTACACAAATCAACAAACTGCTAAATATTTTGGTAAAACAATTTCATGAAGTGTATTGAGGCTTTGCACATAAAACTCTTTCAAAAACACTTTTTAAATTATAAACACACATCATAACCAAACCAAATCATATTTGGAAGCCCAATAAACATTTAATAAAATCATTTAATGGACCATAAAACAATCCCAATTGCACAAATTGTTATATACAAGTAAAACACTCCTTCATTTCTAGGAAATTCCAAACGGGCCTTTAATTATTTTTTCAAAACTATCCTTTGACGAAGGTATGAATTTTAATTCTATTAAGGATCTGTATAAACACAATTTACAGCAGAAAACCACATTCATAAATCTTATATAATACTCAGGTTACATATTCAAAACACAACCCTTTTCATAAAGATGTGAAACAGTCCATTTTTGGGCAACTCGGGCCAAAATATGTTGTAAATCAAAACCCACTTGATTGTAAAAACAAATAAAAATAGGAAATCCATATAAGTACCAAAAAATACCATTTATCATTATTACAATTCCTTTATAAATCCAAACAAATAACTTTTAAATCACACATCACACATAAAAGCCAACCGGGCAATTTACGGAACACATGACATGCCCTTTTTAAACAAAACAATTTATTTTAAGTACATGAAAAGGAATAAAACACCAATTGAAAGCCATATTTTCATTCAAGATACTGTAAAATGTTAAAAATACCATATAACAGATTATAAACCTCACAAAATATTTTCAAAAGATAATGGAACATTTAAACAAACACTTGTTGAGAACTTTCATGACAAAACAACACTACCGTTCACAAACCAATGATTAAACAACCACTTTGAACACCAATAAAATTATCCAAAGGATGAAAAACAATAATAAACATATATATCTGGTGTTAAATATAATAAAATGATGAAACTTAAATAATAAAGTCATGTGAAAGGGGTATCCTACCTCAAATCTTTGGCGTAATTGAAACGCACACCCGAAATCACCCGCCGCGGGTTTATAAACACTAAAACTATAAATACCAGACCTAAACAAACATAAAAACCATCAAAAAACATTTTATAACAAAACCCTAGGTCTATCAAGACTAGGATACAATATAAATCAAAGAAATAATGAAAGGAGGGGGAAGAGGAAGGAGAAAGGAGAAGGAATCTCACCTTTCACCCTAGAAAACTCTTCGTCCTACATTATATCTGCAACCCTAGAGGGAAGGGAATGGCCTGAAAATTCATGGATATACTCCTCAGATCTGGAAGAACCAGGGAAAGAAAATTGGTGGCCAAAAGAGTACTAATTGATTAATTTATGAATGATACAATTTACCTTGTCAAATCTGGAAGATTTGAGGTATCCTGAGAAGTTTCGCCCTCTTACGCGACCCATATGAGCTCCAAAGAGGAGAAAACGATATTGGGGGTCAGGATAGGGATATTGGATTCGGGTGGGAGGTGGAATCACCAAAAAATATTAAAACATGAAAATGATATAAATGAAACAAATTATTTGTTTAAAAACAGGAAATGGGCCCATGGGCTGGCCCAATACCTAAATAAGTGACCCAAATTCACCCAACTTATGAATTTCTAATGGGTCCAAAAGGATATATAAATTTTAATATATCAGTATAGGAAAAGTGGGAAGTTTAATGGGTGAAAAAGGATGAAAAACCAAAGAGTTATAAAAGAATAAAATTCGGTTTTTAAAACTGGGAATGGGCTCACGGTTGGCCCAAATCATGAAGTAACCACCCTTTCTTCAAAAACTACTAAACAAACAATGGGGATCCCAAATTAGGGTGGTTAGACATATATGAAACTTCAAAACTGAAGATTTATCTCATAAAATACCCATGAAAAGGATCGGTATTTCTAATGGGCCGGATCAATACAATGACAGAAAAGAAAAAAAAACCGTGTGTGACAATTCTCCCCACCATTAAAGCTTTCCGCCCTCGGAAAGCCATAACACTTTCCGGCTGAAAAAAAACAACACCTAAGGATTCCAGAATGTACTCTACACCATTAAGAATCAACTATCACTAGAAATTTTCTTAGGATGAAAATCCAGGAGACCCATGGTGGGTCTCCCCACCATTAGAAACCAACTAGCAATGAATAGACAAGAATTGAACATGAGCAAGAGTTGGGACTCACTCACACAAGCCCAAAAAAATCCTCCTACAAAAACCTACTATACCATGTTAATAGAGTTACAACATGAACATATAAACCACCCACTCCCAAATGGATGGGACAATAACTTGGTCGACACATTCAACACAATTCTGGACCCCCGTCACTTGGGGATGGGATGGAAGGGGACCCAATAATTTGGCCACTGAAACCACAAAAGAAACAAATAAACTACCCAAAACTCTCCACCTATGAATAGGTAACACCAAGACTACACCTGATTTTTACAGGAGGTCCATACAGGGACATTGATTGAAAACCCACATCCATGAAGGAATAACCATAGACACTGTGTGAGGGGTTAAGTCCACCACGCTTGTTGCGACAAAGGGAAACTCATAGAAATGAGTAACCAAAACATTGACATAGTAACTAACTTACCAAAACAGAGGAGTAAGGATCTTAATCTAGCACTCCACACCTCTGTTGATTTCCTGACTGCGTGAAAAGCTTCACTCCGAGGCCTATGGATGGAGCCCTGATTCTTGAAGCATTTGCTACACCGTAGTCATGTGATATGGGTCACACCACTCAAAAAAACCACACTTGATCACCAAAAAAAACCTTCATCTAAATAGGAACTCATAGATACATATCAAAATTCCTTATCACTCCAAATGAGGGGCATAATAGACGAATTAGACGAAACACATCAACATCACCGAAAACAATTGCTCTGTCCAAAAGAATTATCACGACCTAGAAGCACTTTTAATAGATCCCAAACTACTCTCTATTCCAACAAACAGGTTGAGGCATCATCAAAAGAGGTGGATTTAACATTTTAAATGAATACTTTCGTTGATCAGTAGGAAATATTTCTCACAGAGAACTATCCCTGGCCACATCACAACATCAAACACATCTTTAGAAACCCAATGAAAATTTCTCCAAAACCAAGACACCAACAAGATATCATCTCAAGATACAACAAGAGTATGAATTTTAGATCACAAGGAAGATTACTGAATAAACAACTCTTCTACAACATAGAAAAAAACAGGCCACATAACCGTTGGTTTATAAAAAAAGGACTACATTTTTCAACTCAAAACACTTTTGAAAAACAAACTAACTTGGTGGGTTTCAACATTCACCAGTGGTGTTTCATCAAGTCTCACCCACATTCACATTTCTATGCCACCCCAGGCACCCAACCACCATACCATATATTTCATCCTTCCATATATAAATAAAACCATGCATGTGAGCACTCATGAAAACATCAAAGGCTAAAACAAAACAACATCATTCCAAAAATCATGTACCTTCAAAAGGAACACCAACCACCAAGTGAAAAACCCTTTTCATATTTCGCAAAAAAAAACCACAATTCGTTAAGAACCATTTTCTTAAAAACCTAACCCTTTTCATTTTAAAAAAAACTTTTTAAATAACCAAGCCACTCCAAACAACCCCTTCCCATTTTTTTTTAAAAAAATCAGCAATGTATATTTTTATAATATGAGGTCCATTGAGACCAATACCGTTTGTAGTAAAACACCAACCGATCAAAACCAATTGCCAAAACTAATTTATCCAATTAAAAAACTTTTTAACATCCTAAAATACCCCATTTAAAAAAATATTCAGAATCACTTTAAAAAAAATTTCAATTTCAAAACATTTTATTTCAACAAACCACAATTTTAGATTATGGATAATCCAATCCCTTTAAATCATTTCTGCTTCCCCCAATTTTTTTTCACAAAAACACAACCTTCCAAAAACCATTATTATATTTAATTTTTGAAACCCCCTTTTTTTCACTTTTCAAAATCTAATCCTTACATTAAAACCCATTTCCACAATTCTCACACAAGGATTTGAAAAACAAAAATTCAGAATTCATGAAAGGTTCAAGAGACCCAAAAAAAAGGGAACTAGTGTCGGTGGGTGACTTGACCATATGGTTGGCGGCCATATGCCAAACACAAAACCAACACAGAGAGACTTATTAGGACCATTCCCCAGCTCCACATGGTTTTCCAGGCCCTGTGAGCTTACGAAGGCCATTGGTCAGACTCCCCTTGTCATATCCTAATACCAAACAAACAACTAGAACAATGGACACTAATAAAACTGGACTCCCATGGAAACCCGAGGATTAGAACAAGAAAGAGTTCGCGACGCTCTTCTTGAACTTACCCCTCATGTCCCAACAATCCTACTCCATCTACCTTGAAAACCCCAAAATAACAAGGGCACTCTAAAAAGAAAGGTCCACTAAGAGCCAACCTCCTTTGATACCATTTTGTCACGAACCAGCCTGAGTCGACCCTGAACCGGTCACCTAGGCCAGCCCGCGACAAGTCCCGAGAGGCGTTCCCGATCCTCCCGGGATGGTGAAAAGCACCAAGGGCATCAATAGAGTACCCAAGGGAACTATTTCGCCCATATATATACCATCAAACAAACAGCGGAAATAAACGGACAGCCCAAAATGAATTTATATAAAAATTGAACAAAATATTTTTTATACAAGAAAATAAAGGTAGAACAAAAAAAAACTCAAATGAACAATCCCAATGACCAACTAACTCCATGTGACACTTCTGGTCACTCTCCAACACAATGATTAAAAGTCTCCCAAGGTGATCGAACTAAAGATGAAACCTGCACAAGGGCTAAAAAAAGAAGAAGACTATAGGCGTGAGTATTAAAACTCAGTAGGTTAGCCCGATATTCTATTCCCAATGCACATTACTTTAAAATAAAAGAAACATCAATTTATAGTTTTAAATTCAAGATTTGAAAGTATGGTTTTCAAATGAGGTTCCATGCTATAATAATTATCAGACAAAAACATGCATGTTTAATAAACAAAAATGCAAGTAACAATTATTTTCAAAGAGGTGAAACTTCAAAATGAAAATAGTTTTCAAGAGGGTTGCTTTAAAGAATTTTAACATTCAAATAAATAACATATAATACTGAATTTACCAACCAAACAAACCGTATGCCGACGGTGAGTACAAAATAGTCAATGAGCACTAGTCACAGAAATACCCCTAGGCACTAGTTAGTTGTGAGCCCCAGGTACCTCGTATCCCGGTGAAAGTAACCCTAATAAATATCTGTTCTCGTGCACGAGCCACTAGTAGGGAACATACCCATAACCTAGTGGTCCCCAATCATCATCATCATCATAGTTTAGTTAGTGTTGTCATCGTCAAACTTGCTACGTGAAACAGGGGCCAACCCCCACAGAATCACTAGCATACTAGTACAGGTCTGCCCACCTAGATACCCGGGATTCCCTTTAGTGCTAAATCAAGTTACACATGTTATCAAATACACATTTCACATCCACATTCCATTCCAAAACCATAAAAACACAAACAACCCATAATCATTCTTCACATTTCTTACACTAATCAACAAACCGCTAAATATTTTGGTAAAACAATTTCATGAAGTGTATTGAGGCTTTGCACATAAAACTCTTTCAAAAACACTCTTTAAATTATAAAAAAACATCATAACCAAACCAAATCATATTTGGCAGCCCAATAAACATTTTATAAAATCATTTAATGGACCATAAAACAATCCCAATTGCACAAATTGTTATATACAAGTAAAACACTCCTTCATTTCTAGGAAATGCCAAACGGGCCTTTAATTATTTTCTCAAAACTATCCTTTGACGAAGGTATGAATTTTAATTCTATTAAGGATCTGTATAAACACAATTTACAGCAGAAAAACACATTCATAAATCTCTTATAATACTCAGGTTACATATTCAAAACACAACCCTTTTCGTAAAGATGTGAAACTGTCCATTTTTGGGCAACTCGGGCCAAAATATGTTGTAAATCAAAACCCACTTGATTGTAAAAGCAAATATAAATAGGAAATACATATAAGTACCAAAAAATACCATTTATCATTATTCCAATTACTTTATAAATCCAAACAAATAACTTTTAAATCACACATCACACCTAAAAGCCAACCGAGCAATTTACCGAACACATGACATGCCCTTTTTAAACAAAACAATTTATTTTATGTACATGAAAAGGAATAAAACACCAATTGAAAGCCATATTTTCATTCAAGATACTGTAACATGTTAAAAATACCATAGACCAGATTATAAATCTCACAAAATATTTTCAAAAGATAACGGAACATTTAAACAAACACTTGTTGAGAACTTTCAAGACAAAACAACACTACCTTTCACAAACCAATGATTAAACAACCACTTTGAACACAAATAAAATTATCCAAAGGATGAAAAACAATAATAAACATATATATCTGGTGTTAAATATAATAAAATGATGAAACTTAAATAATAAAGTCATGTGCAAAGGGTATCCTACCTCAAATCTTTGGCGTAATTGAAACGCACACCCGAAATCACCCGCTGCGGGTTTATAAACCCTAAAACTATAAATACCAGACCTAAACAAACATAAAACCCATCAAAAAACATTTTATAACAAAAACCTAGGTTGATCAAGACTAGGGTACAATATAAATCAAAGAAATAATGAAAGGAGGGGGAAGAGGAAGGAGAAAGGAGAAGGAATCTCACCTTTCACCCTAGAAAACTCTTCGTCTTCCAATAGATCTGCAACCCTAGAGGGAAGTTAATGGCTTCCAAATTCATGGAGATACTCCTAAGATCTGGAAGAACCAGGGAATGAAAATTGGTGGCCAAAAGAGTACGAATTGATTAATTTATGAATGATACAATTTACCTTGTCAAATCTGGACGATTTGAGGTATCCTGAGAAGTTTCTCCCACTTACGCGACGCATAGGAGCTCCAAAGACGCAAAAACGATATTGGGGATGATGATAGGGATATTGGCTTCGGGTGGGAGGTGGAATCACAGAAAAAGATTAAAAAATTAAAATTATATAAATGAAACAATTTATTGTTTTTAAAACAGGAAATGGGCCCATGGGCTGGCCCAATACCTAAATAAGTGACCCAAATTCACCCGACTTATGAATTTCTAATGGGTCCAAAAGGATAAATAAATTTTAATATATTAGTATAGGACAAGTGGGAAGTTGAATGGGTGAAAAAGGAATAAAACCAAAGAGTTATAAAAGAATCAAATTCGGTTTTTAAAACTGGGAATGGGCTCACGGTTGGCCCAAATCTTGAAGTAACCACTCTTTCTTCAAAAACTACTTAACAAACAATGGGGATCCCAAATTAGGTTGGTTAGACATATATGAAACTTAAAAACTCAATATTTATCTCATAAAATACCCATGAAAAGGATCGGTATTTATAATGGGCCGGATCAATACAATGACAGAAAAGAAAAAAAACCGTGTGTGACAAAGGATATTTTCCTCAAGAATGGAGTTCAAGTGTTTTATCAAAATAATTTTCCATATAAGATAATAAACGGTTCTGTTTCTATCCCTATTATTACATGTATTTTATTATGTTGTGATGGATATATTTTTATGAATTTTCTTAACTTATATGAATTGTTTTATGATGTCATAATGTTTATGATTCCCATTTTTATTACATGGGTTATGCTATGATGTATGGTTTTTGATTTTGTGGCACACATAAGAATGGTATAATTTTGAGATGGTTGGTACCTATATCTCCCTCAAATGAATTGGTTAAAGCTTTTATATCTCATTAGATAGACATGGCTGGAACGGAAGGTTAAATCGGTTAAGTGAAACCAGACTGAAACGAGGAGTGAACTCGGTTCAGAAATGGACTTTGTCCACTAAGATAGTCTTGGAAATGAGTCTTGACAAATAAGAAATGATTCTCTATGATTATGTGTGTATGCCACAAAGTTTCATATTTTAAGTTATGATTATTGGGATTACATTTCACTACTATTATTTATCCCATGTTATGAAATGATGATTTCTTTTACAGGTTATGATTTCCAAAAGTTATGTTCTTATGTATATGATGTGATTTATATTTCTTTTGTTTACCCTTACTGAGCATTTGAGCTCACCCTTTTATGTTTTCTTTTCCCCAGGATATAAAGAATGGTTTTAGGTAAAAAAAGAAGATCTTTATGGGAGATATTGAAGATCTTTCACCACAATTAGAAGATTATATTTCAAGTCTCCAAAGACACTAAACTATTACGATCCTTGTGTGTGTGTTTTTGTTATGTACTAAGTATTCTGCAAAAGTAATGTAATGGCCATGTACATTAAGCTTCGGGTCTCTACAAAAACCATTGATGTTGAGGGTACACCTAAAGCCCAAAACCTCACATGGGAATAAAAATGGATACCAGACTCGTGTGGTGGAATATAAGAAATAATGAAAATGAAAATGAATACAATATAACACACAATCAAATCCAAATGGAAATATTTCATGAAAAAACCTAAATTACCAAAATAATTTCCTCACCATTGGGAGTTCACATCAATATCTACTTCCATCTCAAGAAAACATAATAGGATAAACGAATCCCTAGAAAATCTACGCCTCTTAATCCAATTTTACCTCATTATTAAGTACATAATATAAATTTAAAATACACATAACATTTATTAAACACATTTATTACCAACCTTTTCTATTTCATATAACTACTTCTAATTAAAAATTAATAATTTTATTTTCATCATTTAAATTATTGACCACTACATTTATCATTTCTAACCCATCAATCAAGTTTATATAAAACACTACAATTTTTTCAGTTATTTAAGAATAATTGAAAATTCCTCAATAAATAAACAAAAAACCACATCACTCTATCTACATCACTAAAACAATATCCACAAAACCTTTCCCTCTGAGTAAACCACATCAAACTCATCATAATATGGCCACCTCAAAATAAATGAATAAATTTACCAATATGAAAACACCATAATTGTAATCACATCCTCTATTAAAAAACAATCCTATTTTCCATATCTATCTTAACCAGGCATAAAAAACACAACCCTACAAAAAATTATTTAGATATTTAATTATTTAGTTTTATTTACATAATTAATTTTTTTATTTAATATTTTTTTCACATTTTATAAACTAAAAGGAATCATATATTCCATCAATAATGACACTAACCAACCCAATGAGACCCATTTGGTCCAGTTTTGTGCCATGTGTGTTATCCCAATCCAACCTCCAATATACTAGTTAATAGTGACTAACACAATGTTGGCATATCACACATGATGGGTGTTCATAAAATAATGTACCTATATAAGACCTAAAGTATCTATATAATTTATAACATAAGTGGAAAATAGATAAATAACCAACTAGAATATATAAATTCATTTGACACATAGTTAGATTTAAAATAGAATGAATATATAATTCATAAAGTAAATAGAAAAAATATACACCCAATAAACTCTTGAAAAGAAAATTGATATTTATAAAATGAGGTGAAGATATCTTTGTAAGGAACATGAACTAATCATAAACATCATCCACTACTATCAACTTCGATAAACACTAAAAGCCTAATGTACCAACACCATGTACACTAAGGTCACCACTAAACAATTCATCATCTTCATAAAAAAATACATGTGGGAGAAATGAAAATGAATGAGTGAGTATATATGTATCTAGTAGGATGGATCAAAGATAAAAAAGAAGTAAATGGTGTCCTAGTTTTCTTAGAAACCCCAAGGAATAATAAAACCCATATAGGGAAGAAGAACACATAATCAAAAAACAGATATATGATTCTATGTTAAAGAAATTGAAACAATATGTACCACTCATAAAAACCAAACCAATAAAGAGATTATTCAAATTGAAAAATCATTATACGATCTACCTAGCTAAACAAAAACCCATATTATCTCACTGAAATTAGTAGTAGAGTTTAACCAAGATAATATATGTATTTATCAAGGGAGTATAAACCCCTTAAAAAGAATTCAACCTAATTTAAAAAGGTTATTGAGTGAGTGAGTACTCAGACACTAGTCATAGGAAATTACAAATGATACAATTCATTTTCCTAATATTGTATAGTGGCTGACTAGGTTCATATCACTTGAAGATATTTCAATGTTCAATCACTTATTATTTCAAATTCACTTTTTATATTTTTTATAATTTTTAATTTTTATTTCAATGAAGTACTTTGTTTTTTGGTTTTATGTAATTAAAATCAATAAACTAAATATGCAGATACAGACAAACTTAAATTTATTATGAATAAAGAAATTCCCCAGGAAATCATTCATAGAGACCATTCATCACATAAAAATTATTTTCTTATTTACTTAATGAACATAATCCATCATATGTGTGGACATCATCAACATCTTAGGTTAATAATTTGAGGTTCACTCATTGATCTCCATATATACCACCCATACCCCTCTTCGATCAAGGGAGAATAATGTATATGAAAATGCTAAGCTCGGAGTAACAAGAGGAGATTCAATTTTTATTTTCCCACTAATATCTCACAGTCTGGACTCTATGTAAATATAAAAAGTTTTGTGTAAATTTTCATGAATTGGGTTAACATTGGATTACTCTACCAAGAGAAAATTTATACTAGCTATTCATTATCTTGACTATCTGATATTATAGTGAGAAGAAGGTGAGAAATAATGGGAGAACGTAAATTAAAATATAAAAGTTAAAATAAAAACAAAAAATAAAATTAATATGATAATTAATATAAAATTATAGAAATTTTTTTATTGAAACCCTTGAGTGGATTCCCATAATTAATGATTATTTCCCTATTTATATTTTGAATGGAAAACTATGGAAAAATATTACAAATTGGAAAGTAGAAAAAATTGTGCAAAGAATATACCTATTATATGTCGCATGATTAACCATTCAAGAAACTAAGATAAACAATTATATAGTTTAATTAAATCTTATTTTTTATGCCTTATATATTTTTATATATTTTAGCACCATATGAAGATGAATGAAAACATTATGGTCTGATCATTAAAGTAAGATATAGTTTAATGAATTGAGTCTACTTTTGATTTATGGCCCCATGTTATCAATCAAATATTGTCATAAATATTTTAGAATTAATAAAATATGAATGTAAATATATTAATATTTAATTAAAAAAATTTAAAATTAAAATTCAATACGTAAAAAATTTCAAAATAATAACAATAAAGTGTAGTTCAAAGTAAAAAAATGAAATTTCCAAATAGTTTCCAAATTAATGTTCAAATAATAAATTAGTATTAAATCATATATAAAGAATAATTTATTTCCTAATTAATATAAAATATTAATAAAAAAACATTCAACTACATAATGAATCCATTTTTAATTCATCACAATTTATTCTTTTATTCTGAAAATATTAAAATTAGTCATAAATTAAAAAAAGTGGCTGGATTTTAAACACTAAAATTCAACTGAAAAAAATGTAAATATTGGATCTAACAATTACACCACACATATAGATTGAAAACCTAGTAAATTTAATGAATCTTGATTAAAAATAATTATACTTATTAGGTTCAAAGAGACAAATTAGAAAATATGGAAAAAAAATATTCTTTCATATTTAAAAATAGAATGCCTACCATAAGAGTTTTATCCACAAAAACACTTCCATTTAATCCAAATTTCAAGTTCTAGTTTCCAAAATAAAATAAATTATAGTATAATTAATATTTTAACAAGTGGATTTATGAAGAACCCATATTTCCAAATATTCTTATACCAATGTTATAGTTTCTAATCTATTGATATAACTTGAATGACATTCTTAAAATTCAATTCCCACCTTCTGCTTCTGGTGTTAAATATTTTCCTCACTAAAATGAATTCCACTTTTTTAATTAGGCACTATTTTATTTCAAGAATATCTAATTGTGGAACATTTCACATCCATCACTCAATCCCACTTTATCTCCAAATGAAACTAATTTTAATAGTTATAATATTATCATTAGTCAAGTAATGGTGATTCTTGACCTGAAAAAGACACAACCATTTTTTATTTTTATTATTTTGTCTTTGAGTCATTTCTATTTTTTAGTGCCTTACATTCAAAAACCTCATGTGGGATCCCATGTTCCCATTTAACTCCAATTTAAAATGAATTATATAAATTTGTATTTTGGTTGACTCTATAAGGTTTTCTTTTTCACAATAGACAATTTACTTAGGTTAGAGTTCAAAATTACTATATCATCGTGTTATAATTATAATTAAACTTAATTAATTTTAATTCAAATACTTTTCCAAATTCCAAAAAAAAACCTTATATAGGGGAACTAAAAAAATTTATCAACAATAATATATGTTAAAGAAAATTATAATTAGTGAAATCCTCAAAAATAGCATGAAATTTCTCACTTGGAAGGAAAAAATACAATGTTAAAAATTGTAAACTAAAAAAAAAATATTATAAAAAAAGATATGAAAAATAAATGTATGTTCTAAATAGATTGGTTGCACTTCCCCACACTTAACCAATCACTATCCCAGTTTTTGATTGAAAAACGATTTAATCAAATTTTTAGAATGAATAAAATTAATAAGAATAATATAATTTATAAAAGAGAAATATAACCTAAATTACTAGAAAAAATACCTTTCAATTATTCTACAATGTAAATCTCAGTGAAAGCTTACAAGTAAAATCAGAAAAGAGAACATAATAAATTTATTAATATCATAAAAAATAAAATAGAATGTGAAAGGAAAATTAAAATAAAGGGATAAGTCTTGATTTATCCCAAAGTGGACCGTGTGTTTTAAATGGCCCTAGATGGGTAGTACCAACTGTTACATATATTAATATGGTGGTTAGATTTTATTTTATTATAACAACTAGTAATTAATTTTTCTAATTTTATTCATCTTGCACTACTTGTTGAGGACCCCATGTATAGAGTATTTTAGGTGTATCCCCATTTTAATTATTTAAAATTTGTATGGTGGGTATATGATAAAATATTGGTCTTCCTCCTTTAGAACTGAAACTTTAATAGCCTCTTTATTCACTTCCAGTTCCTTTTAAAAGGTGCTTCATCAACATATTTTTCAAAGGGAAATCAACAAAATAATCATTTTGAATGAAAACTATATAAATTTAAATCAAAATATACACCATCAATAATATCTTAAATTGTTGTTTATATATGAAAAACCACTATTATATCCTCTTATACTCCCTCAAAAAACAATTTCAAGAGTTTTGTGAAGATCCATGTGTTCCTCATTGGATGAATCATTTTTGTTTTCTTATAATAGGTAAATAAAAGTTATTACTAGATCCATAAAATTAAAAAAATGTGATGTTAATTATATTCTTCATGTCAATAAAATTAACTGAAATTGAGTTAAAGAAAAATTTATATCCCTAAGTAAGTTCAACATAAAATGTTTTTTCATTACTCAATGCATCTTGGAGGCGGTTTGGGACGGTTTTACGTAGGTACTCAGGCTCCTCCAACTTCTCTTAAAATTACACCACATGATTGGTTTATTCTTTCAAGGCTAGAGTAAGATTGAGTGGTGTTGATTATTCTTTTTTTAGATATGGGAACATAATGTTTCCCGATACCATCCACAAATTGATCCTTATATTCCTTGAAAAATTTTGGTCTCCCATAAGTAAATCAACATGTATGTGTTATTATTTAACCTCCTATAGAAATGGATGTGTTAGAGATGATAATAATTTTTTTGGAGTAGATCCTTCCCAGCCTCCTCAGGTTTATTGATATAAATAATGTTTGAGGAAATCTCTTCGACCACTAGTTTTGGTTTGGATTTATCTATATGATACTAATTAGATATATATTTTTATTTAGATAAGAATTATTGTTCACTCTTCATGTTTTTTATGTATTATTTAAGTCCTTGAAAATAGTATTATTAACCTTTGTGGACATCTTTTTATGGAACCTTAGTGTAATCAGACCAAACAGAATAATCATAATCTTAATACATCATCAAACATGGTTTTTTACTTTTTTATGTGAAAAAGATATTATTTACAAAAATGTGAATAAAAATTGTACATGAAAGAACTACTAATATCGATAGAAATGGAAACAAGCTTCTAATTTCTTATTGTAGGGTGGTACAAATTATATAATTTATTTTCCTAATATATCCCAGTGGATGAATAAGTTCATCTCACTTGAGGATATTTTAATGTTCAATCACTTATTATTAAAAATTCTCTTATTATATATATATATTTGAATTTTTTAATTAAATACAAATTTTATTGTGTTTTTTAGTTATAGTGATTGATAAATAAGAAATAGAATACATAGATTCTTATATAATGAAATTAATTTGATGAAAATAATTTTTCCATAAAATTATTTAGAGGGAAAATTCATTACCTAAATATTAGTTTTATATTAAATTAATGAACACACTCCATAATATATTTTAATATAATATTATTCTTAGTCTATGAATATGTGGTGTATAAAATTCTCTCCATGTACATCCCATATCAACCTCATTGATTTATGGAGAATAATAGAGAATAAAAATCTAAGAGTCTGGTGGTGAGTGGGGACCCAAATGCTTCTTACAAACTAATTCCACTCTCATCCTAACTCTAAGAAAATAATTAACATTGACGATTTATGTGTAAAGATTATATTAAAACTGGGGTACTACCATGGTAGATTCCATGGGTATTATACTCATTATCATTAGTACAAGAGATCATAATGAGATGAAGGTAGGAGGAAAAAATAGAACATAAAATAAAATTTGAAAGTGGGAATAAAAAAATATTGAAGAAAAAAATTATAAAATTATAAGAAAAATCTTTCAAAAACATCTATAAAATCCTACCACTTCCCAGTACTCCCCCTATTTATAGAGAAAAGGGGAGTTTTAGGACTAAGATTACAAATTGGAAACTTAGATAAATAGAGTCAAATAATATCCCTATTGTTGTGCCACATAATTGACCATTAAAATGACCAAAATTAATTTCCCTCAAGTTTAGTAAAATATTTAGATTCATGTCTTATATATTGTGCCAAAATTTCATCCCCATCTGAGAAGAGATGAAAATATTATGGTCTGATCATTGTAGTAAGGTCCATTTTGGTGGGTCATGTTGAACATTGAATTATAGGCCCTTGTTATCCATAAAATATTTTGAGACATCTATTGGATTTCAATTCAAATATTTAATTCTATAATCTTCAATTTCCTCAAAAAATTTAAAATTAATATTCTATACCTATAATTTTTTAACACAAAAACTAAATTTTAGTCAGATGGGGAAAATTAGAATTTCCATGTAGTTTACAAATCCATGATCAAATTAAATTTTTTTATTAAACCATTTTTTAAAAATAATTAATTATTAATTAATATAAAATTTTCTGAAAAAATTTAAATTCCAAAATTTATCCATTTTTTAGTTCAATCCAGTGATTTTTTAATTTAAAAATGTGATAATTACCCATAAATTAATAATTTTGGTGGGATTTAAAATAATAAAAATCTAGTGAAAATATGGAAATATTGTATTTTATAAGGAACCTAAATTAATAATTAGGGGAACCATGACTTTTTGATCCATCTACATCAATCGAGGGATTTAAAAAACTTTTTTGGCCCAATGGAGGACCCATACATTATCATGGTAAAGAGAGTACTGAATCCTTTCTCAAACTGTAGAGGACCCACTCCACATGAATATAGGGGTGTAACAAACTCTAGAAAATAAAAGGGGTCCTATTCTATATCATAAACACATATCTATGGGAGTAAGAAACCATGGAGAATGGTTTCCTCATCAATCCTAAATCCAATTGTTGACCCTATGGAGCTAAAGATACTAAAAAACCTGAAATTCCTTAGGCCTCCCCACTGATGTAAATGAATGGTGTAACATTGAGTCTTTTTGTGAAAATACTTAAGATAAGCTAAATCTTTGTCTCAATACATAAAAACGTAGAAAAGATATATAATTATTAATAAAGGGATCAGATTCAGTTCTTTCTCTCTTTGTCTTCACACAATCACATTGTAATGCCATACCCATTGGTTTCATTATGCAATAAAACTCCATATCCAATATACAATGACTATAAAATCCTTCACTAAATCATAAAATAACATACATTAAACATATTACACCATTATATCATAACCAAAATCACTATTTCACAACACACCTTACATAGGATTAAATCAGAAACTAATAGGCTCTATATAAGACTAATAACTAAGTTGTCCCTTTTAATATTATCTACTAATGAAAAGGGGTGGTCATAGTACAACATGGATTGTTTTATAATGATCCTAGCTCCAATTATATAATAAATTCATGAAATTTTGATTTGTGGTATCACATTCCCTTTTATGACACAACATAACCATACACAACACATACTATTATCAAAATTTACATCGTATACTGTGTCTTTAATGCTGTGAGTCCACTTATGATAAACCAATGATAAAATCTACCATCTGAAGTTATTTTTTATTCTGGTTAATAAAAACATAACAAGTATATGAGTTTTGAGAGAGATATTGTTCATGTGATATCAAATATAAGAAAATAATAATTAGGGGTTCATTTCAAAAAGAAATTAAATTTACCAACAGTTTGATCAGGATCTGTAGTCGAAATATCTTAATGAAAAAATAGTACATAGATTCAAAATTCAATCATAAAATAATGGATCATGAGATGATAAAATTTTCCAACCCTAGATATCATTCATAGATACTACATAAATATATAATCTATAAGCACAAAGGGATCACTGTATGATTACGATCAATAGAATGATCATAAAAGATAACTAGGGATCTAAATAAGAATTAACAAGGGCATAAACTATGAGGGTGAGAAAAAAAAATAAGACAGAGTGAGATTCAACCATTATTTATATTGAAAACCTGGTCCATTCAAATCCCTATGTAATGTAAATAATTTTAGTGTAATTATTCAAATATGGAGAAAACCCATGACATAAACAATTCCATCATACTGAAATTACAATCATTAAATATGAGATAAGAAAACCATGACATGATAAAAGCCCCTGGTAACTCCCAAATAACTTGGTCAACTCTCATAACATTACATAGATCAAACCCCATTGGATCACAATAGATGTCATTCTAGAGGTATTCATAAACGTATAGAAATTAAAGTGCAAGATTCTTTCATCTGCAATCAATCATAGAAAAGGTTTTGGTAAAACACATAACATCACAATGAGACACCTCTTATGTATGATAAAACATAAGGAAACAAGACTAATAAATCCAAAAATTGAACACCATATCACAAGGGAACAATCAATTCTCAAATAAACACACCACACTGAATGAGAACTGTACAACTTCAAAAATAATAAAATATTAAAGAGAAAAATGCTTGGTCATTAACTCCTCACTAACTTCATGTATTTTCTTCCATAAAAGTAAAACCCTCTTAAATAGGTTATTTTACTATGAATTTATCCAACCCTCACATTCCCATGGGGTCTATTGAAGTTTCCCACTCTGCTAAAACACATGCACTGAAAATATTTATCGACCTTAAAAGTGTCCTCTCATACCAATCCTTGATCACTATCATGTACTTTTGGATGTTCAAATATCCCTTTTTTTTCTACGTCACCAATGTCAATTTTTCGAAGTGAATCGTGAAACAATTACTCAACCATAACATGTAGAAAATGTTCTGCATCTAATATAACTATGGGTATAATTTGAAATGGAATAAAACCTCACCAAACCCACACATGATCATGAAAGGTCCAAAGAAACTTGTAAATTACTTACTCCCTTGAAAAAAAGTTCATTTTCCATATCATTTATTGTACTTAAAGAACATAAGTATCCATCTCGGAACTCTAAAGGTCTCTATTCTGGGCATGTGTACATTTAATAGGTCTAGGTTGTCCTCATATATTATTAGATCAACTAAAACCTCTCTAGAGATTACCTCACCAACTCTAATCCCATCAGTGATAGATCATCAATCATAGTCCAACTCATGGGTAACATGTAGGATCTCCCATAAAATTCCTCATAAGGTTCCATAACACTAGTTTATATGTGTCTATTTTTTATATGAATTAAACTAAGAGTATAAGATCCTTTTAGATATAGGAAAAATATTTCACACAATCTTTCAATATATCCCTGAGAACATGACTGGTTCTATCATTTTTACATTCTTCTAAAGGTGTAATTGAATTCTTAGTCAAGATTGTGTCCTAAAATAATCACACATACTCTTCCATAATTAATATTCAATTTTAGAATCATAGTAAAAAATGATCATCAATGATACCCCAAGAATATTGATAATGTAACATTCATTTAATAATCACAAACTCTCTAATAAACTCTTCTCATTTATAGAAAAATAAGTGGGATAACATGTTTAGTCAGTAAATGATCACCCAAATCAAATCAGGACTCTTTATTGAATATGGATGTTCCTTCATGAAGTATATTCATATAATATCTTACTTTCACTATGGATTATTAAGGGGTTGAGCTAAACTAATAGAACCTGGTGTTCTTCCTTTACCTAGTGATAGGTGAGGCACCATGAGAGAAACTGAAACTTTCTCCTCTTTATACTAGAAGTCTAAAAAATAACCCCCAGGTATTCGTATATCATTCTCTCAATAGGGTGTATCACCAAGGAATAACTATGGAACCACATCAAACAACATGATTGAAACCACTGTTCACCATCTAAATAGGATAACATGCTTCACACTTTCACAAAATTAATTTGGTGCATTGCCCAAGGATATCAAATCATGCAGGATATCAAAATATATGTATCCTAATTGGGACTCAGTTAAATTCTATAGAAGTAGAGGGTCCACCACAATTGATCTAAGATATGTCATTTATCCTTTATCCACCAAGGACAACTGAATCCCCACTAACTGCTCATATAAACCTTTAAAAAACTTAGCTTAGGATTTTCTACTAAGGGAACTAGCCACCACATTTTCTTTTCCTGGAGTAAGAAAAGATTCATTGTCATAATACAACAAGATCTTTAACCAATTTCATTAACTTCAATTAGGATCTCTTTGAGTGAATATTTATTCTAGTATATTACCATTCTTGTACTATTTGGACTTCTCACTAAGATGGTAATATATACAAGTATTTATGGAAAGCACCACCACTACCATCTTTAAATCACAGATCATACAATTATTCATGTTTGGTATCAACTATTTGGACCCATAAATAATCAACACCCACCCCTTTATGGTTAATATAAATAATGTGAGATACAATCCTATATAATTTCTCTAATAATAACCGGTATTTTCCCAAAAATCTATAGAATCTCTATACTTTAAACATTCCCTAGAGTTTCTCCCAATAGATCACTTACTCTATCGTTTCCATGTCTATAACTACTCCTACCCCTTCTATGACACGTCCTAGGATAAAATTTATATTCTCAGTATTCTCATACTCTAATTCCAAGAATAAAAATAATGTTATCAATGAATTCCACCCTGAACGTATCTAAGAATAGTTGGAAGATTATATTCACGATCCCCCTGAATTCATCTAGGTACTTCATCATGCTGAAGTGAATAATACAGAACTCATAATTTCAATAGTGTAATCATAATTCTATCATCACGATATCCTCCTCATGAATATGAAGCTAGTGATAACTAAAAATGATATCGATATTCGGTAACTTCTTTAATATCTATAACCAATTAAAACGATCATCTATCCTTAATAAATGGTATTTGTTCTTGACCATCCCCAAATTAAAGATGTGAAAGTCAATTCAAAGACATAACCTCCTAGAATTATTCTTGATAAACTACACTAGAGACACCCAATGGGACACACTATTTCGAATGAAACCTTTCTCCTTAAGGCTCTCTTACTGCACGTTTAACTCTTTGAACTTAGTTGGGTCCATCAGATATAATTAAAATAATATGACAATGTCATGTGGTTCATGTTAATGAAAAAATTTACCTCTTGATAAGGGGGAAGTCCTAGAATATCCTGAGTAAATATATCTATATACACATAAATTATAACTATAATCTCATCATCCATGGTTACCACTATTAATAAATATAAATTCACCCACTTATGGGTGATTGTCTATAACTTCACACAAAAAAGGTCTACTTATCTCGATTGAATGCCCCTCTCACCCATTAAGAAAAAACATTATCTATCCAGTTAACAAAAATCTATTCTCCAATGATAGTAAACTATCTTGTAAAAAACTCCGGTTATCCAGTCCATGTGAAGGCTAATGTCATAGGGACCCATCCCAATCACAATGAGGCCCTATGAAAATCTACTTCCACTAAGTGGAAGAATGAATCCTTATAAGATATTTTTGATCATATGATTTCTTCTAGTTGAAGTATTTATACATATAGATAAAGACATAGTTTTTTCTGGGATCTCCAACTCTCAAACTGAGGATACAATAAAAAAGGAATGACTTTTAATGGTATTTATGAGTTCTTGTTTTAATGTATAATAGACAAAAGTTCTACCTCAAATCATGTTTGCTGCTACATGGTCATATCCCTCCCTATAATTTATCCAGTATTACCACTTTATGTTGTCTCATTAAGCCTAGAATGCACTGTATAGGGGTGGTAGTGGAGGAAATTGATCATAGAGACATCCAACACTATCTACTTCACCAATTGAACCTCAATCTCCTATATTATATTAAACTTCCTTAGAATCATACCATAAATACTAGTTAGGTCCCTAACTGTGATGATTCCTCTATTAAAGTTGTCTACCTACAACCTAACTACCCTTTGTTGTATGTCATGTTGGGAAATCACGATCCATGTGACATTATCCTTTACAATAATAGTAAATACTATATACAGGGTAAACATTCCCACCGTACGAATCCTAATTCCCAAATTATTTGGTCTATAAACACGTATGAGTATGCCTATGAGGACAAATCTAATACCTACTGACTCTTTACCATAGATGATGATTTTTTCCCTAGATAATTTCACATATATTTAATCAAATTTAACTCCTAATCTAAAAATATTTCAATCACTAAGTCCCTATGAAAATCCTTGATACAGGTGAGGTTGTAGCAGGGGGAAAATTGGTTAAGATCTCTCTATGAATATTGTTATTAAAGGATCCTGAAAAAAATCATGAAGATATAGTACCTCACGAGATATGTAAACATTTATGTGTACACTAAAATAAACATGATACCATATTGAAATTATCGGATCTCATGAATGATTATAGACCAAAACACATATAGTTAATACTCCTTGAGAAAGAGGTATTAAAACTTTATCCAAGGGAGAGTCACATAATCATAGTTATGGATGATCATGGTCCACTATTGAATTCTTGGATCATGGAGAAAGCTGAATTCTAGAACCTACATCTACTTAGAGGGTGTTTAGACATGGAGGTACACAAAAATCAGTATCTCAAGATAATCAATCACTAGTTAAGGGTTAGGATCACATTAGAATATATGTGGTTATTAGAGGGTGAAAGTCATGACCAGGTAAATATATTTAAGCATCACCACGTAGCTAGTTAGTGACATTTTTCTCAACAACTGACATGAGAAAATCACATTCCTACCTTATGATACTCACTTTTTGTTAACATGGTTGAATCATTTTCTTTAGAAGATAAACTATGGGTATTAATTTATATGTTCCCTACAATTGAAACTGTAGATATTAAAGTTTATTAGATGGTTTTGAGAGTCTTTTTGAATGGATATGTTAACCACAATAGTAACACTATGTTACCTAAACTAAAATCCAATCTCAGAACCCCTTGAATGTGCTACCCCATGTTCCCATACCAACCTCATTGACACCCAATACCAAAAATTGTACCTACGAAAGAAAAACTCTTATAAAACATTAACATAATCTATCCCACTAGGACCCCACCAGGGTAAGACGTGAGTCTGGTGTGCCACCCCAAGTCTACCTCCAATAGTCTATGGAGTGGTAATTTCACTGAATATTAATATAATACATGATGGGAGGCCTTATACTAATGTACCTATATAGAACCACTAATCTCCACACATGACATAACGAAAATGAAAAGTATATAAATAAAAAAATGAAATATATTAATGCATGAAAATCATGCTAAGGTCCACAAAGGAATGAATATTGCATAATCTATTATGTAAAGAGAAACAAATACATGAATAATTGAAATGATGAAACCCAGTAGGTGTTCTCTCAAGCTAATAGAGAGCCGAGTGTTCCACCCTAAGCCTACCTTGAAAAATCTTGTGTTTTGAGGTGAGAAAAATGTAGTTGTACAACACAATATAAGAGTCCTTAGCCTATAACAACCTAAATCATTCACATATCTCTATTTCCTAAAAATGAAAACAAATACTAACAATATATACAAATATAGATAAATAACCAAACTATATTTAACAGTTTCATGAGACATAAAATATAAGAAAACACCACATTGTGGAATAAAAATGGAATGAGACATTCAAAAAGACACCAAATATGGCAGATACAAGAATCTGGAAAGATCCTCCTCGATGCGTGTATTCCTTAATCAATTTCCTTCAATGAAATTCACATCTACCATCATCAACCAATGTTATGCACAATGTGTCTCCGATTTTCACAGGGAATATTCTTTGAACAAGACACACCAATGATATACACACCCAGAATATCTATGAACTATAAATCATAACTATAGACATATCACATGAGGGAAAAAATCCCATTCAGGGGTGAGTATAAACAAAATCAATAAGATTATATTAAACAACATATAAAAAATGAATCTAGTTAGCTCAAAATGCATGATATGATAATTTAACTAAGAAGAATATAAATAATGATCTAGATATTCTATATAAATAGAATTGCCATGGAAATGGAGAAGTATATATCATCTCTGATACAATAAATTATGGCTATTACTCAAAATTAACTAAGGATTATAAGAGATCCAAAAAATAACATCTAGACTAAAGTTGATAAACCATTTATACATCCCACATCAAAGGAACATAAGGGATGCATAAGGATTCACACATCTCTACAAATTTGATCTACTCATACTCCCTTCCCCACCCCACTAGAATCTACAAGTGGATCTTATTATTTATTGAGGTACATGCAACAATAAATGGAGTACCACAAATTATTTTCCATTACCACATCACAATTATAGTAACTTATAGGGAGATCCACACATTGAATTAGGTTAGATGTTGTCCAAGGGAGTGATAATCCATACTATCATAACTAACAAGTTATTAGAAAACCCAAATCACCTCCCAACAACATTAATGGAGGACCCATGCCTTGTCAAGTTTCACACAGTAGATGAGGGAGGACATATAACCATAGATTGAGATCCCACACCGTAAGTTGAACACAACAAGATCACAATAGATGAGGGTGTGGGGTGGGGGGGGGGAATCACACTCAATCAATCATGTGTGGGGACCCACGCCTCATTGGTGCTGATGAAGTACTAACCCGTTGATGATTCAGAGGACCCATGCCCTAAGTATGTGATGGAGTAAAATATCTAGGATGAATAAGGGGTACTGATACCTAGTCACTCATATTCTACCTAAGGAGTAATATGCCATGAACACTTCTATCTTCTCACCTAAACCTCGTCAACAAACCTATAGAGCTATGAAGGATAAACTACTAATATCACCTTGCATCATACCCATGATACCAAATATAAATATACCATCATATTTTAAATTAAAAAGATACTCAAGATGTACTAATCATGTATCCAACTACATGTCCCAAACAAGGAGATATAAAAAGAAAATAGGGCTAGAATAGTGTATGAGATGTACTATAGGGACACATGACATGTAAATCCTCTCGGGATGCCTCATCATGTAATTTCATATAAATGTAATGAATATTAAACCTATATGGTATTTTCTATGATATACATGGTATGTAGTGACCAAAAGAGTACTCAATGTGTATCACTATTTATTCGAGCCATGCGGTCTCTGACTAAATTATATGTATCCATGGGCACATGGTGTGTAATTTATGGATGTCACCATGGGCATGTACATGTTATCATGTCATGTTGTGTTGGTCATAGATGACATGTACTCAAACTATATACCATGTGGACATGTGTCTACTTAGTCTCCCAACTAGTCTCAACGGCCTATAAGTCCGTACCCCATTCCATGTGATATTTATAATCCACATAATTTCTAGCACTAAAAAAATGGGGAAAAATACATGTGTTCCAACTACACACTATATACCTATGATAATCACCCAAAACACCATATTAAGTTTATTTTTATGTTATCTCCACATGATACCACACCTAATTGCATTGACGTTCCATCCATTGCTCTCTAGGACCACTGGGGGTCCTTCTCGACACTCAATCCATCGACGTTTTCCTTCCACTATGGAATAAGCTCTGACCATCATTTGAGCTTCGAAAAAGTCATCCCCTTTCACCTATAAATATTCAAAAAGACATACCACCACCAGAATCTAGCATTCACACCTTATTTACTACCCAATGTCAAATCATTATCCAATGAATAAGATGATAGTAGATGTCTTCCACACATGTAGAGATAAGAATCAAGACACGATGGTCGATGTTAATTCCAACCATTTGAATACCCATATTCAACATGAACCACAAATAACATGAGGTAATGAGATGATGCATTAAAAGAAAAGTAATTATAATTAAAGAGGGACACTATTGATAATTTTTATGACAAAGGAATTCCAAATTTGGAAGAAACCTTATTGTATAATGATCACAATGAAGACATGGATTGAAAAATTCAAAAAAAAAACTATAAAAAACAACAATAACATTGGATTTTTTATCAAGTAATTAGTACAAATAAAAAGGTAATAATATGAATAAAAATATCATATATAAAGGAACAAAAAAATCTCTTCAATATATCATTGATTCTAGGGTTTCATTATCACCACCACACAATCTGATCATCAATCCCATCATGGATTCAATGACTTTCTTGTGATCTAATTTTAATTCCACTAAGATTTATTCCCCCAACACAGACACTCCGTTTAGGAATTACACTATTTCAAAAATCACTTAACCCTAGAGATAGACTAAAATAAAGGGTTTATGAGGTAGATTTTATATCAAGATATAAAAATTAATTAAAAATTAATTATTTGAATTTAATCACACATTCATAAAGGTAATCATGAGACCCTTTTTGCGAACCTGATTAGCACAACATCAAGGGTAAAAAACCTATTCTATATACATTAGAAACATTTTTACCATATAAAGATTCAACAAGGAGGAAATTATAGTAATTCATTGACATGTGTGCATGAAATAATATATATATATATATATATATATATTATTTTTAGTATATTTTTATCAGAAATATATGACACCCACATATTTATAATTACATAGTGAAACATATCAAAAATAATGTTTGAAATATTTTAAATATCCAACTAATAAAGATATGGTTCATTATATATTCCCTTAATCTAAGCCTTCTAATCCTTGAAATGGAAGCAATAGGGTATCCTTTATATGGAAGCTCAAAAGACAACCTTATATGGAAAGAATCATCCTACGCACACACTTCCATCATTTTTAGAGGCCCAAGATGTAAATGAACTTAGTACACACTTAAAATATAATGGAATATTTTTCTGCATCTAAAATGATTTAAATTATAGATCATATTTGTAATGTCCTGTAAAATTCAAAGGAAATGTTTTTTTAATTTTCTTTGGGATTTTAAAAGAATGCAGTTCTAGACGACACTTGATTCTGAGGCCCGGTGTGCCCAGAATTTCTATCCGAAGTTTAGCTCAGGTACGTTCAGTGAACGAACGAGCATGAATTTCTAACTTTTGAACCAGTGCTCGGAATCGAATTCCAAGGGCACCGATGGTACTGTAGCACCGGTAATTGCTTAGGAAATCCTTTTTTAGAGTTGTGTTTGATCGATGTGAGTTGTTTATTTTTTTGTGGATTAAGTGTTAGTGAAATAAAATTTCGTTAAGAATTTTATTTCTCTTCTCCATGAGTTAGAACCTAAGTGTAGGAGTTGGGGTGGGACCCACTGTTTGTTAGTTTCTCTTGAGTGGATTAATGGTGGGGTAGGGCCCACACGAGCCCCCACCTTTTCAATTCCCTTAACTCACTAACTCCTCTTAACCCCCCACTTAAGTTGTGTAACTCTTATAGCCTTTTAACTTACATTTAATTGGGTGACTTTACCTATCCTCTCTTTATGTATGCCAACACCAAATTCAATTAATTAAATTAAGTTTTGAATTTTGAATTTGTGGATTGAGTTAATAAAATAAGGATGAGCATTATTTTATTTTGGTTGGTTGATGTGTGTGGACATTGGAGGAGAGAAATCTTGGGTGTTTTCATCTTCATCAAGAAGAACATCAAGACTTCGATGAAGAACGTCATCACTATAAGAAGAGATCGACGTGCCGTCTCTTCTTCTCCCTGCAGCCGGTGTGTGACCCCTTTTTCCGAGGATCAACAACGCACCCTCTTTCGATCTTCTTCCCATGTCAAAGAAAAGGAGACGCCACTTCCTCCTCAGACGTTCACCGTCAACATACAGAGCTTCAACGCGAGATGTCGTTTTCCACAGCGAACCCCCCTTCTAGCTATGCTCAAGGTAGGGGTTATTTAATTATTTTGTTCGTGAATTATACTTTGTCGTCCTTCGTGAATTTATGAACAGTTGCTATCAATTAACAAGAGGGGGTCAGATTGCATAAACACGGCCGACCCTCCTCCAATTTGAATGTTGTTTCTAATTTGGTTGGGACAGAATGGCATGGTGTCGTCGCACCACGCGGGATCGTACGACAAGTAATGCGCGGTGCCGTCGCGCCGCACCGTGAAGTTGAACAAGGATGCGACGCCGTCGCGCCGCATCAAAGAAAACCTAAGACACCGCGGCCGTAACGGGGCCGCAGCGGAGGGGTGCAGTGTCGTCGAACCACGCCGGATGAACCAGACCATAGCCAGTTCTGAGCCGCAGCGGAGCAGGATGACCGGCGGCCGGTTTCTGGCCACCGGTGTCGGCGAAGGAGGAAGGACCGGTTGTCTCCGGTCCTTATTGTCAGCACCGGCCGGACAAATGGAAAACAGGGGAAATTAATTCCCCCGGCCGGCCAAGCAAGCGGCTCCATTAATGGGGCCGCGATTACAGGGAAACCGGGGGGGGGGGGGGGGCAGCCCCCCCCCCCCCCCCCCGCGAGCCGGAATCGCTCGGCCGCTTGGCTGAGCCAGCGCACAGGGTCGCCGGCCGGGCCGGGCCGTGCCCAGCCAGGCCAGGACGTGCCGGGTCGGGTCGCCTAGGTTCGGGCTGACCGGGGGGTCTTGGGCCGGGTCGGTCCGGGCCCGAAACCCCCGTTTTCGGATCGTCTACGGTCTTTTTCCCATAACATGGGCTACGAACCTCCAATCGACGCACCATCAGTTGCGATGCGATCCTTGAATCGAGACGGGCGTTTCAGTATATCACACTCAAGGTTTCGGAATACTGTGGCTTTGGCCGGGTTGCTTCGTACACGAAACCAACCGGGCCCTCGGAGTAGAAACGGTCATATCTTAAGCTCCGGACGTCTGAATGACCTGCCGTCGACTTTGTTGTATTTCCTCTTAGTGAGATAGATATTTTGGCTTACTCCGCCTGAGGTTTGGACACAGTTGGAGTACAGTCGGGTTGGTTTTTCCTTAAAAACCAACCGGGCCCCTAGAACAAAAAAGCCAATAACTCTCAGACCGGGCGTCCGATTGATGCGCTGTCTGCGACATTGAGTTCCTATTGACGATACAGAACTTTTGGATACATCAACTCTAGACTATGTGTCTGTTGATGTATCAGCCTCTCGGCTCATGGAGCGGACCCTCTCGAACGAGCTTGCTGTGTGCGGGAACCCTAGTGCTGGCTGGGTTTGCTACTGTGACGACGACGACTGTACAAAGATCCTCAGTGGATTCAACGGTGACGACTACAGCACTCAGCGATCCAATGTGGATCAGTGCTACCGATCCTATGTGGGTCCGATCCTGTGTGGGTCAGCGCTCAGCGGTTCTGTGTGAGCCAGCGCATACAGATCCTGTGTGGGTCCGATCCTGTGTGGGTCATTGCGGGGGTTAGTTACCTATAGATCCTGTGTGGGTCAGACCCTTCCTGGGTCATTGTGGGGGTAAGTTACTTATCAATCCTGTGTGGGTCAGACCCTTCCTTGGTCATTGTGCAGGTTAGTACCTATCGATCCTTTGTAGGTCTGATGACTTAGATGAATTAGTGGATATATCTGATCATCTCTATCGTCATAGGAAGAATTATACCTATGTGAGCTAAATCCTTTTTTACTTTCCTATGTGTATTGTGTTGTGCTATCCTATGTGGATTTACGTTTTGCTTTCCTGTGTGGACTGGGTTGTACTTGGGTTCGGATGTTGGAGCCGAACTAGAATTAATGACTTAGGTATATGTATGGGCATATACCTAAGCAGAGTCGGATGTTACTTCGTGATTGTATCTTTCCTTTGTGGATTATCCTTTGTTGATTCTAGGAGACCTTCGGGGGTCTCAGGGTCCCTACTGAGTAGCTTATACTCACCCCTTCATGGGCTATGCCTGCACTACATTGTGTTGGTTGCAGACGACGAACAACGTTGATCGTGGTTGAGGCTTGCAGATCAGGATGGTACCTGGAGGTGGACCACTGGGCGGGACGTACTCAGAGCGGACGACGGGACTCGAGGAGCAGTGGAGGCTATCTGTACCCACCCTTCAAGTGGGATTTCCAGTGGACAGCTCGGCGTTGCGGCTTTAATTTTCAGTTGTTGTTTTCCCTTTCCAGTTCAACATTACTTTAAGTTTGGGTTTGTATACTGGCCCACTTACTTTTCCACACTTACTGTTGTATTCAGCTTTTACTTAGTGTTTACTTCTTCTGTTGCTTACTCTGTGGTGTTTTTTTACTTTACAAAGGCAATGCCTTCCCTTTTTACCGGTATTTACTCCTTGGTGCAAGTCACCAGCCCCTGGCCTATGGAAGGCAGGCATGGGGTTGTCACGGCACGAGCCCCGAGGATGGGTCGTGACAAATTGGTATCAGAGGTGTTCGGTTCTACCACAAACTCTGATCTTTTTCTATGTGAAGCGATAGTGTTAAGCATATTGGGTGTGGATATCATTCCAGGGAGTCCAGTGTTGGTGTGGTGGTCGACGTATCCGTACACCAGGACCCTGACTTCTGATTTCTGACTTAATGCACGAAAACATTGATTGCGTGTGTGTTTCAAGTTTTCTTTGTGATTACTTTGTATCATCTCACTAGGTATACTTTTCTGATCGTGGCGCACATGTTTCCTTTTTAGGATGGCCCCACGACGGCAGCAAGCTAGGGTTTTGAGATTTGAGCGTGACGACAGCCCACCGAGCAACGAGGCCTCGGTGCAGGGCCCTTTGACAGCTGAGGCACCGGCGGTACCTCTACCCGTCGAGCCACCGATGGTACCAGCCCCAGCAGCTAACGATGCACGTCGCCTTAGTGCACTGCATGAGTTCCAGTGCCAGTGATCACCCAGGTTCTGCGGGGAGACGGACCCCCAGGTAGCCGAGGACTGGCTGGAGGCGGTGGTACGAGTTTTCTGGTTAGTGAGGACACCAGCAGACCTCATGGTGATCTTCGCAGCGAGCCTACTGCACGCGGCAGCGGGCCGATGGTGGAGCTTGATTCTTCAGGTGCACGATGAGACATCTCTCCTCTGGACGGACTTTCAGAGCCTCTTCCTCTCGGAGTTCGTCCCAGCCACCCTTCGTGAGGTGTTCATTCATGAGCTTCTTCAACTGCGGCATGGCATCTTGACAGTCGCCCAGTACTCGGCGAGATTTACCGATCTCTCGCGCTACTCGACAGACATGGTACGAGATCCATTCTTTCGGGCCCAGACCTTTGAGAAGGGATTGAGACACGAGATCAGGGCATTACTGATCTCCCTCAGCATTCCGACTCAGGCAGGAGTATTGGATCGAGCTCTTATCATCGATAGCTTCCTTCCCGAGCCTTCTTCAGTAACGAGACCTACCCCATGGAGGCACGTAGCAGAGTCTTAGGGAGTAGGCAGTTGACGGATGACTCAGGGGTCCAGGCAGACCAGACCCTCAGGCAGACGACCTCAGGACACTGGCTCAGCAGTGCGGGGCACACATCACGGATCTAGTCTTTATAGAGGTATCCAGTGCTACTCATGCGGCGGACAGGGCCACATGGCATGTGACTGCCCGACCCGCCATGCAGAGGAGCAGCAGACGGTTGAGGAACCACCTAGGCAGAGGTAGATTTTCGACCGTGGTGGTCCGCAGGGAGCAGGCGGACGAGGCAGAGGAGCTGAACAAGAAGCGGGTGGTGGACGACGTTTTGAGGCTCTACCACCACCACCACCAGGAGGTCCACCCCGACCTCAGGGGAGAGCACAGCTTCAGTCAACTAAAGCTAACGATCATGGAGCTCCGGAAGCGGGTGGACTAGTGCGGGACTAGCTCCAGGAATAGAGGCCTTTGCCCATAATTCCTCTTGCTGCGTAGTTTGTGATGCCTTATGTCCTTGTACTTTGAGTTGAAGTAATAAAAGACACTTGCATTGGTGACATTTGCTTTCTTGTCTTTTGTTTGTTATTACTAAGAGGTGCTGGTTAAAAACTGTTGACTTGACCCTCACTTGTGAGATTCTTACTGGAGGAGACCCATTGACCACACAATGATGCCGAACGTGTGACTCAACCCTTGGAGGAGAGAGTAACGGTTGGATCTCTTGGCAGCATCGTCGAGGCCTTACGACGTCATCCATGCCATGAATTAACTAATCATGATGGGATTGACTATATTAGGAAAGGAACGTGGTTCATCCAGGAGATGAGACCGGATTTCCCTTTTTGGCACAGGAGAAATATTTGCAGCTTTGAAGAACGTTAAGGAGGAAGGGGAAACCCTTCGTGTGGTCAAAAAGATGTCAGTAGAGCTTCTAGGAGCTGATACAGAGATTGACCAGCACACCTATCTTGAGGTTGCTTGAGGAGGGAGTATGGTATGTAGTCTACTGCGATGCATCAGGGACCAGACTCGGATGTGTCCTGATGCAGGAGCGGGCCGTGATCTCCTATAGATCACATCAGTTGAGGCTGCATGAGCAGAACTACGCTAACCATGACCTGGAGTTAGCAGCAGTGGTCTTCGCTCTGAAGACATGGCGACACTACCTGATGGGTGACTGCTCTACAGTCTTTTCTGACCATCAGAGTCTCAAGTACATCTTCTCTCAGAAGGAACTGAACCTGAGACAACGACGATGGATCGAGTTCCTCCAGGATTATGACTTTGAGATAGTCTATACTCCTGGGAAGGGGAACATAGTAGCCGATGATCTCAGTAGGAGGACGGGCATCCAGTTACTTGAGGAGGCGGCAGAGCAGCTAGGTGCCTTGCAGATATCCTTCATGGATAGAGATGGAGCATCCTTACTTCAGTCACTCACAGTCACCCCACCACTACTGCAGCGGGTCAGAGAGGCACAGCGTGGGGATGCAGACTGTGAGACGCGGCGTGCATAGATATCCTAAGGTCAGGCACCTGATGGTTTCTCCTTTGGATCAGATCACAACGTCCTTTTCAGAGGACATACATTGGTACCAGTCACTTTACGAGAGGAGGTGCTGAGAGAGTTTCACACTTCCCCTTGGGTGGTACATCCTGGAGTGGCTAAGATGTACCAGGATCTCAGATGATAGCACTGGTGGCCAGGCATGAAGAAGGATTTGGCGGAGTTCGTTTCTCGATGCCTCACCTGGAAGCAGGTGAAGGCAGAGCACCAGGTACCAGTAGGCTTGGTACAGCCCTTGGAGGTCCCAGATTGGAAGTGGGACTGGATATCTATGGACATCGTGACTGGACTTCCACGCACTTCTAGTGTTCACGACTCCATTTGGGTGATTGTCGACTGACTCACCAAGTCGGCACACATCTTACCCATCAGAGAGAAGGGCTCAGTGGAGAGCTTGGGATGATATTATGTTCAAGAGATTGTAAGGATTCATGGTGTGCCATCATCTATCGTCTCTGATCGAGATGCTCTCTTTACTTCCCGGCTTTGGAAAGGGTTGCAGGAGGCGTTCGGGACACAACTACGTCTGAGCACAGCCTTTCACCCTCAGACGAATGGTCAGACGGAAAGGACCATTCATACTCTCGAGGACATGCTCCGCGCATGTGTCCTCGACTTTGGTCGTAGCTGGGAGGACCACCTACCCTTGGTGGATTTTGCGTACAACAACAGTTACCACTCCACCATCGGGATGGCACCATAAGAGGCGTTGTACGGCCGACCTTGAAGATCTTCTTTGTGCTGGACAGACCTTGGGGAGTCAGCACTTGTGGGACCGGAGATGGTTCAGGCCACGACAGAGAAGGTCCAGGTCATCCAGGAGCGGATGAGGATAGCTCAGAGCTGGCAGAAGTCTTATGCTGGTAGGAGGCGGAGGCCACTAGAGTTCTCGGATGGCGACCACGTCTTTTTGCGTGTCTCACCTCGACGTGGATTACAGAGATTTGGCTGAGGCGTCAAGTTGTCTCCACGCTTCATTGGACCGTTCCAGGTCCTCAGTAGGATTGGCGAGGTGGCTTATCCCCTGGCTCTACCACCTCAGTTGCACCGGGTGCACGACGTCTTCCACGTATCTCAGCTGAGGAGATACGTCCATAACCCAACGCATATCATTGACCATGGGGAACTTGACGTCGACGATGGGGTGAATTTTGCAGAGGTTCCAGTGGAGATCGAGGATCGACAGGAGTGGGTCCTACGAGGATGGTCAATTCCTCTAGTGCACATCAGATGGAAGCACGGGAACCTCAAGGAGAGCACTTGGGAGCAGGAGGCTCAGATGCGTTCTCAGTACCCACATTTGTTTCCCTAGTTTTCGATGTATCTTTACGGGGATGTAAATCCCTGAGGTGGGAGTAATGTAAAGACCCTTAAAATTCAAAGGAATTTTTTTTTAAATTTTCATTGGGATTTTACCAGAACGCAATTTCAGATGGCACTTGATTCTGAGGCCCGGTGTGCCCAGAATTTCTATCCGAAGTTTAGCTCGGGTACGTTCAGTGAACGAACGAGCGTGAATTTATAACTTTTGAACTGGTGCTCAGAATCGAATTCTGAGGGCACCGATGGAACCGTAGTGCCTATAATTTCTTAGGAACTCCTTTTCTGGAGTTTCTTTTGCTCGATGTGAGTTGTTTATTTTTTTGTGGATTAAGTGATAGTGAAATAAAATTTCGTTAAGAATTTTATTTCTCTTCTCCATGAGTTAAAACCTAATTGTAGGAGTTAGGGTGGGACCCACTGTTTGTTAGTTTCTCTTGAGTGGATTAAAGGTGGGGTGGGGCCCAGACGAGCCCCCACCTTTTCAATTCCCTTAACTCCTTAACTCTTCTTAACCCCCCAATTAAGTTGTGTAACTCTTATAACCTTTTAACTTCACATTAATTGGGTGACTTTACCTCTCCTCTCTTTATGTATGCCAACACCTTAAATTAAGTTTTGAATTTTGAATTTGTGGCTTGAGTTAATAAAATAAGGATGAGCCTTATTTTATTTTGGTTGGTTGTTGTGTGTGGAAATTAGAGGAGAGAACTCATGGGTGTTTTCATCTTCATCACGAAGAACATCAAGACTTCGACGAAGAATGCCATCACCGTAAGAAGAGATCGACGTGCCGTCTCTTCTTCTCCCCGCAGTTGGTGTGTGACCCCTTTTTCCAAGGATCGACGATGCACCCTCTTTCGATCTTCTTTCCGTGTCAAAGAAAAGGAGACGCCACTTCCTCCTCGGACGTTCACCGTCAACATAGGGAGCTTCACCTCGCGACGTCGTTATCCGCAGCGAACCCCCTTTCTATCAACGCTCAAGGTAGGGGTTATTTAATTATTTCGTTCGTCAATTCTACTTTTTCGTCCTTCGTGAATTTACGACCAGTTGCTATCAATTAACGAGAGGGGGTGGACCGCACAAACACGGACGACCCTCCTCCAATTTGAATGTTGTTTCTAATTTGGATGGGACGGAATGGCGTGGTGTCGTCGCACCACGCGGGATTGTACGACAAGTAATGCGCGGCACCTTCGCGTCGCGCCGTGAAGTTGAACAAGGATGTGACGTCGTCGCGCCACATTAAAGAAAACCGAAGACACCGTGGCCGGAGCGGGGCCGCGGCGGAGGGGCGCGGTGGCGTCGCACCGCGCCGGATGAACTAGGCCGCGGCAGGTTCCGGGCCGCGGAGGAGCAGGGTGACCGGCCGCTGGTTCAGGGCCACCGGTGTCAGCGAAGGAGGATGGACTGGACGTCGCCGGTCCTTGTTGGCAGCACCGGCCGGCCGGTGCGGGCCGACCGGACAAAGGGAAAACCGGGGGAATTAATTCCCCCAGCCGACCAAGCAAGCGACCCCATTAATGAGGCTGTAGTTACAGGGAAACCGGGGGGCAGCGCCCCCCCCCCCCCCCCCCCCCCCGTGATCCGGGTCGCCGGCCGGGCCGGGTCGGTCCGGGCCCGAAACCCTCGTTTTCGAACCGTCTACGGTCTTTTGCCCATAACGTGGGCTACGGACCTCCGATCGACGCACCGTCAGTTGCAGTGCGATCCCTGAATCGAGACGGTCATTTAGGTATATCTCAATCAAGTTTTAGGAATACTTTGGGTTTGGCCGGGTTGGTTCGTACACGAAACCAACCGGGCCCTCGGAGCAGAAACACTCATATCTTAAGCTCCGGACATCTGAATGATGTGTCGTCGACTTTGTTGGATTTACTCTTAGTGATACAGATCTTTTGACTTAATCCACCCGAGGTTTGGACGCAGGTGGAGTACGGTCGGGTTGGATTTATCTTAAAAACCAACCGGGCCCCTGGAACGAAAAAGCCAATAACTCTCAGACCGGGCGTCCGATTGACGCGCCTTCTGCGACGTTGAGTTCCTGTTGACGATACAGAACTTTTGGATACATCAAATCTGGACTATATGTCAGTTGATGTATCAGACTCTCGGCTCATGGAGAGGACCCTCCCGAATGAGCTTGCTGTGTGCGGGAACCCAAGTGCTGGCTGCGTTTGCTACTGTGACGACGAAGACTGTACAGAGATCCTCAGTGGATTCGATGGTGATAACTACAGCACTCAGCGATCCTATGTGGATCAGTGCTACCGATCCTGTGTGGGTCCAATCCTGTGTGGGTCAGCGCTCAGCGGTTCTGTGTGAGCTAGCGCCTATAGATCCTATGTGGGTCCGATCCTGTGTGGGTCATTTCGGGGGTTAGTAACCTATCGATCCTGTGTGGGTCAGACCCTTCCTGGGTCATTGCGGGGGTTAGTTACCTATCGATCCTGTGTGGGTCAAACCCTTCCTGGGTCTTTGCGGGGGTTAGTACCTATCGATCCTTTGTGGTTCCGACGACTTAGATGAATCAGTGGATATATCTGATCATCTCTATCGTCATACAAAGAAGTATACCTGTGTGAGCTGAATCCTATTTTACTTTCCTATAAGGATTATGTTGTGCTATCCTGTGTGGATTTACATTTTGCTTTCCTGTGTGGACTGGGTTGTACTTGGGTTCGGATGTTGGAGCCGAACTAGAATTGATGACTTAGGTATATATATGGTCATATACCTAAGCAGTGTTGGATGTTACTTCGTGATTGTATCTTTCCTTTGTGGATTATCCTTTGTAGATTCTGGGAGACCTTCGGGGGTCTCGGGGTCCCTACTGAGTAGCTTATACTCACCCCTGCATGGGCTATGCCCGCACTACGTTGTGTTGGTTGCAGACGACGGACAACGTTGATCATGGTTGAGGCTTGCAGAGCAGGACGATACCTGGAGGTGGACCACTAGGCGAGATGTACTTGGAGCGGATGGCGGGACCCGAGGAGCAGTGGAGGCTATCTGTACCCACCCTTCAGGTGGGATTTCCAATGGATAGCTCGACATTGCGGCTTTAATTTTCAGTTGATGTTTTCCCTTTCCAGTTGTACTTTACTTTCAGTTTGGGTTTCTATACTGGCCCACTTACTTTTCCACACATACTGTTGTACTCAGTTTTTACTTAGTGTTTACTTCTTCTGTTTCTTACTCTGTGGTGTTTGTTTACTTTACAAAGGAAATGCCTTCCCTTTTTACAGGTATTTACGCCTTGGTGCTAGTCTCTATCCCCTAGCCTATGGAAGGCGGGCTTGGGGTAGTCACAACACGGGCCCCGAGGATGGGTCGTGACAATATTGATGAAAATCCATAATATAAACACATATCCACTCTATGTGAGTTTTTCCAAGACACAAAATAAAAAAATTATAATCTAGTGGTCGCCCCACCATATTTGATGCTGTGAAATAATAAACCACCAAAATACATATTATAATGGTTCATTGAATAGTTTATCATTAGTGGGAGTGCTTCACCTCCACCTTTTAAGAGTGTTACCAATAGTTTTAGTATTCACTCAACTCATCTACCTTTTACTTCATCATTGATCACTTCAAAAAAAATTCACAATAACACCAAATGATTTTCAAAGAGGCCAACTCCTTAAAAACCACAACAAATTCTTCATTATGTCAAAAAAAGGAATATACACCAATGTCTCTATGTTGTAGCACAAAATAACCATATTTTATCTTTTAGAATCTCATACTTTCATTTTTCGGAATCCACTATCTACATACTGATATCGAACAGGTTCTCACTCAATTTTGAAGATTGACTGGATTTGTTATAAGAAATATTTCAAAAAATATATCTATGAGAAAATAAATAAAAAAATAAATATCAGGAGACTATTTAACACCACAACAATTCCCATCAGGTGTCCAAGTCATCCATAATTTGAAGTGGATGGTTTTGACCTTTCAGATGGACCTACTCTATCATATCCAGACCTAGGATAACACCCAAAAACGTTAACCTGTCAAAAAACTATGCATTTTAGAGAAAACAAATACTCCTCTATCACATAACATGAGATGCTACGTGGTGGGTAAAACTTTATATATCTTAATTACATTTCTGAGTGAGGGACATATTCTAATAGGGTTGTATCTGATGAGGATTTTCCTCATGATATTTAATACAAACTCTTAGGGAAAACCACTCACTACCTAGGGGAAGTGGTTTATGTTCAACCTAAATTTATTAAAAAACTTTATTTATATCACCCAAGAATATTTTTTCACATAGTACCACTGAGTTGATATCATAAATATAATCCTATCTTATAAAATGTAGGAGTGTAGGGAAGCCACCATTTAACAAAGGTGAGAAACGTCTCCCTCTCCATAAAAGAATCAACTTCTCTAAAGATTTAACTACTATGAATCCCCCCAATCAAACATAGAGTCCTATAATAGAATCATTATCTACCATGGAACTGTTATTCCCCTAAGATCCCATCACTTTCCATTAGTTCAACATCATGAAGAATAATGATAATCTATGAATACAAATATCACACTAATTTTTTTTACTATATACCTAGTACCCTCAACTAAGGCTAGGGTAATTACTCAAATGGATATTTGGATCCCATAGAAACTGATACTAGAAAATATCCTTTCTATAATTTCACTTATAAATTCTATAACACCATCATCAAAATACATGTCAATAAATACATTAGTCCCCTGTTGAAGGATAACCATGGGTTACCCTTAAAAAGTATTAACGCATCCCCATAAACTTATTGGAAGTTAATTATCATCCATGATAATATTATATAAAGACATATATGAAATATCATGGGTAATAAAATACAACATACTGAGGGTGGGATCTCCTTGCCACACTTGAGAGGATACCAATGACTTTTGGGGGTGGACCTTACCTCTCACACGCAATTTCATATCACCACATAGTGTAATAATTTTTACCCAATATATACTGAGGAAAGTACCACTAATACTCACCTATTTCATGATGTAATATCTTAAATGACCTATTCCTCTAGAATTAATAAATTAATTTCACATGATTTGGTGTGTGAATGGAGATCACTATTAACTGAAACTCTCTAGATAACGAGGGTATGGAATAGGAATTCGAAGGAATCACAAACTCAAAAAAAATATTGTGTATAATTAATAACTTGTGATTGTTCTATATAATTTGAGGTTTTATAAAGAGAGTACATGTATTATACGTTGAATTGAATCCATTGACTCTTGAACATAGTAATCCATAATACATATTTTCTACCATCTCTTCCAATATATATCCCATGCATGACATGAACAAAACTAGAGTGGTGATAATGAGAGTAGATTAATGAAACATCCATCTATGAATTCTATCAATATAACCATTATTCTACAAAACAAATTCTCGATAGGAATCATTTCCTATAATATGGAGCTATTAGATCTCAATTATATCTACCGCATGGGGGTTTATTTAAAAAATTCTTATGGTTTTCTTTAGTAAATACTCTATCAAGTTTCCCAAATCCAATGTGCTTCTGTAAAAGATCCATAATCTTGCAATGCTCTCTCAAGGTCTCCGAAAAAGGTGGTGTTGCATAAAAACACGAAAACCTCATGATAAATCTCCCTTTAGATTCTCTATACAAATTTATGATCTTGAACAGTTCCGTCTAGAAACCTGATTAGTGAATAACTCTCATAGTCTATGGGCCTTTATGAGCACTTAGACACAATCTCATTGCCCTTCTGGGGACCCAATATCCTCATATAATACTCTATCATAGACCATAACTCAAAATCCAACCATGGTTGAGTAGTATCATTTCGAGTTTATGAAAAAAACCACACACTAAATTCTCCATATTCTAAGTAGGTATCTTAATAAAATAGTCATCATCTAGTTAGTGAGAGTCTAAACTAAATAGATACATGAGTCTCAAACTCCAGCCAAACCTTCATCACAGGAGGTTTAGTCTCTTCTGGAATACCCATGGGGCGTCTCGTATTGGAAAACATATTGAATATCCAGCCTATGATAAATATTTTAAAACATAGTGGGAACTCGCATACACTTTTTATGAAATATATTTACTAAGTGAAATTTAGTGAGAATATACCACAGATCACTAGAAAATGATATCTCTCAACTGAGTCTCAGAAGAAATTCCCCACCACCCACTAACTAGTATTTCAAGGCCCCAATTTAGTAATGGGATCATTATTATCCTTTCATTTCAAAAAATATATCTATCAGTGGGCATCAACATAAATATAACAAGATAAACTAACTAGGGTTAGAACATATTTTAAAGACCAGACACAAGAAGAAGATGAAAGATTATAATTAACCACTAAATGATGAGTGGTATAGTATTTTTTGTCATTCAAATTATTTCTTAATGTTTTGGGTTGAATATATAGTTATTAAAACCTTGGTGAAATGATATATAATACACGTAACCTATTCTAGTTTCCCTAGAATAATAATCTATCTCAAGGCAACATTATCAATATTTCACTAAATTCCAAAACTAATATGATACTTGTTTAATGAGAATTAATTTTTAGAAAACATTTCCATAACTTGTAGATGTAATTTTTCCTAATTATGCATAGTTTAAATTATTTTTCAATGTTTGATGTATATATGAGTTGTTGGGGCTTTCAGAGTAATCTTGGAGAGTTATAGACTTTCCACACCATGAATCCTGATTCATGATGCGATTGAAGAAGAAATAAAATTATAAAGGCATGATTACTACAGTGAGTGATTATTTGAAAGTAAAATGATGATAAAAAATCTTTCTTCAACCCATTCCTTCATAGAAGGGCTACCTAGGGTGGATAATAGGCAAGAAAATTGTAACAACCTAATATTTTCCCAAAATTTTCTTTTAGAATAAATTTAATTTTAATCCTAGACTGATTTATATGAAACTCCAAGTTATGATTATGTTATAAAAACATAATGTTTTTCTTTATATACACATAACATCAAGATTATATTTCATTGCACATAATACTTACATGTCTTGTGAAACACTTAATACCGAGATTTACAGCCAAGTAATATATTATTAAAATATTATTATTTAATATAATAAGATATAACCTAGATATTAAACTTATGGTTATGAATAGGATTAGATAAATAATGTAAATATATAGTTGAATTCACTGTTTAGATTTTAATTTGAAATTAATATAGAAACCAAATGAATATAAATGGAATGATTTTATAAAAGACTATTTTTATGTGAAAAAGATAATATTGCTTAATAAGTAATATTAATTACTATTAGTATATTATTTTAATGAAATTTATATATTATAAAATCAGTAAAATATTTTTTATTTTTATCCATTATATTAGGTTGACATAAGAAAATAAAAAACATAATATTACAGATAAATACTTATATTTTAATAAAAGTTTTTTATAGCCTTTTAATAGGGAACCTAAATTAAATCCTAATTTTGATAATATTATGAATTTAATATTAAAAAAACCTCATTTTTTAAAGGGAAATGTCAAAATAAGGTTATGGCGATTTTTTTATTTTTTTGGGAAGGTTAATTTTTGGATGAATAGTAAAAAAATAATGAATTTTATTTTAAAACTACTTTATCATCTAATTTATTTATAATGATAAATTATATTTTAATTGTTTATAAAGACTAAATATATTAGTTTGTTTTTAAAATTTAGCCAAATTTTCCATTTAAATCAAATTCAGTTTCAAATTGGATATAAAAACATTCCAAACATTGAACCTCTTTACATAAAAAACCCACATTTTTATCCTATTTGTGGAATTAATTAAATATTATTTTCTGGAACACATGTGATTTGAAAATTGAAAAATTGATTCCATTTATAGAATCATCATAATGTATAATTTATAATAAGGTCAACCTAGTTTTTTACAAAAAATGTTTATTGAAATTAATTAAAATTAATTACAGCATTTAAGAGATAAATTATCTTAACAAGAGACTGAACCTTAAACTTAAGGTCCAAAATGACATAAAAATATGTAGAAAAGTGATTTTATAGACATATTTTAACCCTATACTCCCTTATATCTACTTTTCTTTTCATTTTTGAAGCCACTTTTCATAATAAAATTGAGGGTGGAATTCCCTTTTCAAATATTTATAAGAATGCCACTCCTCCTATATAATAAAAATGCATTCACACCTCACTCTTCCTCAAACCTATCAAGACACATTTTATTGAACAATATTTTCCAAAATATATCTTCAAAATCCCTTCAGTCTTCATATAATACTCCCATTGGGTACAAATTCATCGATAGAATCCCATTGGTGTAAACTAAATAGAGTTACACAAAGAAGAGGTGACATCCTTCCTCAAAATCATTTATTTTATTTTCATTGTTTAGTCCCTTAAAATTTTTTAATTACATGATTATATAATAACATTAGTGTCCTAAATATACTGATATTTTTTATTTCATGGGTTCAACTTGGGCTTACACACACTTACATCTAATGGGTATCTAACTTACCATTTTTGTGTACGGAGAACTACCACCTCACAAAATGATGTAATTAATTTTTCCTTTACAACCTATAATGGTAGTTAAATATGATGGAAATGCTATTTATATTTGATATATTTGGTATTTATAATTTATTTATTTTTCATTATTTTCTATATTACACATATCCTTATTCTTTCCATTTTGTGTAAATATGATAACATTGTTGTTGGAAGTGTGGACTACCATCCCCTCCATACGATGTGATTCTTTCACACTATACATGGAACAAATAAATGATGGTTTTAACTATATTTTGAATTTTATAATATTATTATGGACAAGACATTAGGAATAGTATTAACTATATTTTTAATTTTATAACATTATTATTCATCTTACACATTTTAGGAACATGGTATGAGAACAAAATAAAATTTTCAGGAAAAATTAGTATTTTTCAAAGAATACAGTTTTGCTGCCTTTTGATGGTGCACCCACTTTAAATATCGTTTTTCAAAGGTTTATAAGTTCAATTTGACAAAATAAAATTCTTATTTGGAATCAAGATATAACAATTTACTTTGGATAAAATTTTCATATTATTCTGATAACTTTCATATTTTAATGAATAGTAAAAACACGCTATATTTTAATTAAAAACAAAATTTTTCATTGAAATATTTTATATGGTTAAATTATAATATTGAATGGTTTTAATGTATAAATATAATATATTTTTACCATTTAATATAATTTATGTCATTGCCATTAATTTTACAGTGAATTCATAGGTAAAAAGATTTCAATCTTTGGCAATGTTTTAGCTTTTAAAAACCATTTTATTAACAACATGATTAATTTTAAATTAATTACTGCAACTTCTGTGTTTTTAATTTTGAAAAAATGGATTCCATATTTGAATTCAGTGGCTAAAAATTATGTTAATAGGTTACTTTTTTTTGATATTATGAATACTAACTACGGTAATTTTTATTTACTGTAGCTAAATGTAAATTGGGTAATTAAGGGTAAAAATTAGATTATAAAATTACCCTAACACCTACCAAAATTATATTGGATGAAAAAATGTAGAATCATATCCCCTAAGGGTCATAATAGATTAATTTTATGGAAATTTGACCATGAAAATAATTTAATTATTATTAAAACAAAAAAAGTGACAACATTTCACTCTCTTAAATATTATAAGTATAATAATTTTACTTTAGTGATAGATTTCATGAAACATTGAACATGAATAGTATCCAGAAATATAATAAAATTTTCTACATCATGGATATTTATTTATAATTTTTATATATTAAATAAATAACATTAATGGTGACACAATAGTGATGCAAAAATTGTTTATTTAGTGAAAAATCAAGAATATAGTTTTTATTAAACAAATAGTGACCATAAAATTCACGAACACCAGAGAAATACTTATTGGTCATGTAAATGTACACCATAATAATCCAATGGTCGGATATTTGACCATTTGGAGCCTAATAAAAGCGATTATGACACTTATATTATTTTATTTTAAATGATGTCAAAGTTGTCACCTTCATACTTTAATAAAGATAAAATTTTAAAAGTGGGTTGTTTTAGAAGATAAATTCTACTAAAAGTATTATTATAAAATATATTATATTTATCTTCATTATAGTATTTTATTTTTAATTTTTATACAATAAATATTTATATTAAATAATTATATAAAAATGTTGTATTAATTATTTTATTAAGAGAAATATCAAATAAATGATTTTAAAAGTATTAAAATAAATATTATATGAACTAATTAATGTTCTCCAATAATTTTATAGATTAATATAACTTTATTTTAATATATTAAATAGTGTTTTTTTCAAAATATATTCTCTGTGGATTTTATTTAAATTCAAATAAATGAATTGTGTCAAAATTGACACTATTGATGTTGTATATTATTAAATTGTTTATAAATCACAAAAAATATTTAAAAATTAAAAATTAAAAATTATATGATCTAAAATGTCATAAATTATCAAATTATGTATAATAAAAAACACTTATGTATGTATTTAAAACCATATAAAATTTATAACATTATTACCAAAAATAAAATTAAATAGATTAAATAAGGATAAATCAAAATGATAAGGATTAAAATAAAATCAACACATGTCTAAATTTAATTGGATGACGAGATTACAAACCTATATTATATAATATCCTAATTTGAGTAACTTAGGATGTTTTTATGTGGGTTTTGTGTTTATTATAAATTAATATTTTAGAGATTTCCAAAAGTACCCCTCTCCTCCTGTATAAAAGGGAACCTCCTCCCTCTTTTCTTCACAAAAATTTCAGCCTTAAAGATTGGAAAAACCCTACCAATATATCTTATCCACTTCCCTATAAAAATTATGGAAGATCTGGTATAATCAAAATACAAACTCTAGTCCCTTAAGAGGAAGCTTAAAGGAGGTGTGTCGAAGAAGAGGTAATCTATTCTACCGATTATTTCAAGTTTCATTCTTCTTCAAATTCTTCTTCTTTAGTTGTTTCATTATAAAGTAATAACATCAGTATCAGTAATATTGAGATATGTTATTATAAATATGAAACAACCCCATTTCACCTTCTATCCATCCTAGGGAAAACGAAATCACTGCGCGTGCGTACGTACAGAATAACTTCTCCACGTCGTGGTGTAATCTATTTTTCCACCACCATATTACTTGGATGGGTATAATGGTGTAAAGAATAACTATATATAGTTATTATACCATAATACTGATTCTGAGATATTATATCATCCACTCTAATTCTATTCAATAATTATGGGAATGATATCATCGCTCATGCGTACGTACGGACTACCGTCTCCACGAACGTGATGAGATTCATTTTCCATGATAAACCATTCAAGTATGATTATAAATTATATATATAATAAATAATCATTAACTATATTACATAATAATGATACAGTATTTATTTACATATATGCTTCGTTTACTTAATTCCATTCAATTCAATAAGGAAACGAAAACAACGTTCATGCGTACGTACGGCCTACCGTCTCCATGAACGGTGTATTTCATTCCATTTATCGATCTATCATATATATTCATATACTGAATATATATTACATATAAATCATTTTTTACATTATGGAATTATGTAAATCAGGATATGAGTAAGAATATCAAGAACAACAAATTGAAACACATGTGATAAATGAAACGATTTTAACCAAAACACTACTTTAACATGGAATTTACAAAAGAAATGGTAATATAAAGTCATAAGTGAACCATATATGATATCATAACAATGAATATGATTCTGTAATAATTCAATGACATTATTTAAATCATTATACAGGAGGTTCAGATATATACGAAGCACATCAGACATAATGTAAGGGATAACTTTTCCAATCACGTTTTTATCCGAGATTGTTAATTCGTAAGTATTTACTGGGGTTATATTTATCATCCATGTCCCTATTTTATAAAAACGGTTTCATGTATGTTTAAAGTCCTTTTTACCATTTTATGACTTTTACCACAAGTTATGTAAGATAACTTTCTTTTTCTTACCATACGAGGTATTTTTTTGACTTTTCCGGGAAAAGTATGAGAAGAATGTTTTTTAACTTATTCAGTGTGAAATGATTTTTACGGTTTAATGATGCATAATTTTCATAATGATTACTTTACAAGATCCCATGATTATTTTCAACAAAAGTACTTTTCTTTTAAAATTACATGGAATTTTGTGAAAAGAAAATGATTTTGTAAAGAAAGGATATTTTTCTCAAGAATTTATTTCAAGTGTTTTGTCAAAACCATTTTCCATCTAAGATGACATTATTTAGTGTGATTATGTTTCAAGTATAATGTCTCTATTATTTACATGGTTTGATTCTTCTGATGATGAAATGATATCCATTTTTTAAATGGATTATGTTAAGATGGGATGATGTTTATGAAACCCATTTTATTCTTTGGGTTATGATGAATGATTTATGTTTATTTTGTGGTACATGTAAGAATGATTTCATTATCAGATGGGTGGGACCTATATCTCCCTCGAATACATTGGTTAATTATTTATATCTCATGAGATATACATGGATGGAACGGTAAGTTAATCCGGTTTAGTGATACAGGACTGGAACAAGGAGCGATCTCGATTCAGAAAGGGACTTTGTCCACTAAATGGTCTTGGTAGCAATTCCTTGGCTACTATGGATATCATATCATGTGATTAATGGCTTTCCACAATTACATGTTTTATTCCCATTATATTTTATTATTATTGATGTTCCTTTATGATATATTCCTTACGTACTTCCAATATTTATCTCTTTGCTCAAGATTTTGATGTTTAGATTTTATGTTCAAGTTTTTGCATTCAAATGTTTATGGATTGTTTTATGATCTCTATGTTTAAACTTACTGAGCATTTGAGCTCACCCTTTTTATGTTTTCTTTTCCCCAGGATATAAAGAAAGTTTTTAGGTAAGAAAATAAAAGGGTAATATCTTTATGTGAGATGTTGAAGATCTTTCACCATGATTAGAATATTATGTTCTAAGACTCCAAAGACACTAAACTATTACGGTCCTTTGGTGTCTATTTGTTTTTGTATTAAGTATTCTAAAAAAGTAATGCAATGTCTATGTACATCAAGTAAGGGTCTCTACAGTTGGTATTAGAGGAAAGGTTTAGTTAACCTTTGGAAAATACGATGCGAAAACTTTAGTGATATCCCTAGATATATTCTAAGGTATGTCTAGGAATATCCCTAAGGATATGTATAAGTATAGGTTATAGTCTTAGAATTACGTTAACGATATTATAATTAAACCTAATATGTTAGATATTGAAGGTACCCCCCTTTATTATGTTTTTTACTAGCCTGATTTTGCCTCTCACACTATTCTTTTTGGGTTTTAGACGATGGATGGAACCCGAAGGAACCGTGTTGATCAATGTAGTGGATGATGCAATGATTGTCCTACTAAACAAACCAATGTTATGGGAGATGGAGTGAAAAGTCTTATTACTATATTTACACAATCTATGAATCATTCTGGATTCTTAAATGATAAGAGAAGGGAACAATATTATATTGAGTCTTTCATGAGGCAACGTCCACCTTCTTTCAATGGGTCTTCTAATACACTTGTTATTGGAAAATGAATCAGTACCATTGAAAAGATATTTTCAATACATCACTATTCAGAACAAGAAAAATTCATTTTAGATGTTTACTTTTTATAAGATGAAATAGACCAGTGGTGGACTCTAATTAAGAATACAAGGCCCCAAGATGAAATAGAATCCATGGAATGGAATGAGTTCAAGAAATTGTTTTTCAATAAGTACTTCCCTCATATTCTTATAACAAATATATAGAAGGAGTTTCTTGATCTTAAGATAAAGGATGATGAATATGTTGGTATGTACGAAGAAAATTTTACAAGGCTTGCAAGGTATGCATCTAGATTTATCATCCAACCTGAAAGTAAAGTTGATCGATTCTTCAGTGGCTTAAAACCAAGCCTTCGAAGGGAATTAGAGATAAGTGACTTCAGTAGATATGATGAAATTGTGTGTTGTGCTATCAAGGTAGAAATAGAATTTGGAGTAACATATATATCTCATGGTTTTTACAAGAAACGAAAGATGGAGTTTAAGGAAAAACCTCAGAACATTGGTGAAAAGAAGGAGAATATTTCTTTATGCTCAAAGTGTGGAAATAATCATGGTGGGATTGTCTAAAAGGTACTAGAAAATGTTTCAAGTGTGGAAACGGAGGTCGTCAAGCATTTGAGTGCCAATGTATTGGGAAAAAGGTTTCTAATGATGTGAATAGATAAAATACTACAGAGAAGGCTCCACCAAAACATCAATGCTTCAAGTGTAAGGAAATGGGGCATTATGCTAATCAATGCCCTAATCCAAGGGTTATTGATGATCGACATGAGCAACCTCTTAAGGAAAAGGACAAAGGGAAGTCACTTGTGATCACTATTAGTGATGTTGAGTATGAAAACGATGTAGTTGAATGACTATGTTTTTATGTAACGGGATTCCAAAATATTGTTGTGGAATATAATTTATAGTACTATGGAATATTGCAATATCTATGTATTGGTTTATTATTGTTTTTAATGATTATATGGTACCGATAACCATGAAAAGTAATTAAAATATTTTGGAAAGTATATGATATGTGCATAATGAAGGGATAAAAATAAAATAATATGTTTGATGTTATTATTGATCTCATGACTGATATAAGGAGAAAGTGATATCATGGTTTGAGTATATAGAAATTTTGGGATTTTGGTATGTGGAAAGAGTTAACTTTTGACAACATTCATGTTTTCACTAAGGTTCAATGGGTATTCATTTTTCAAAAGAATACATGATTAAGGTATTCACATGTTTGGAATGTGACCAACAAGATATATCGTATGATATATGGGGGATAAATGATGGTATTCACATGCTCAGTAGATGACATTTCTTGTAATTTTTTTCTTTATACTATGAGCTTGGACAGAAGTATTTCAGATAAGCCTAAAGATTGGAATGTATAATGTTGGACATAAGTTAGTATTGTTTAATGATAGAACTTTTTTCTATACTATTGCTGGAATGTTATAATAGTATAGTTTTAGAAAAAGGAAAACCTACAGGATGAGCGACAACTTGTCGCATCAGACAAGGCTGTGGGAATCAAAACCACAACAGATGGGTGACATGCCTTTATCGCCTACCACTAGCCTATAGGAAGTTCCTGGTCAGTAGAAATTATTTTTAATTTATTAAGTGGCATGCTATATAGGAACCATATACGATTAATCTCACTATAGATGCACTTATGTATTACTTTTTCTAACCTTTTCGTTGAGACATATGGAATGACCCATCATTCTATCTCTTGATCTGATAACACTTCACGAATGACAAATTCATCTTCATTTCTTCAAGAGATGAAGTGGAAACTGTTCAAGGAAAGAACAATGGTGAGATTGTACCAAAATCAAGTAATTATTTCTTTTAATTCTAAAATTCTTCAACATTAGGGAAATGATCTTGAAAACCAAAAATGTTGTCCTAGTGCTCTTATATCTGATGAATCAGATTGTACCTTAGATCGTCACAAATTTATGGCTTTGTGATTGTTGGATTTTTCATAGCCATGTTCTCTACCACTCTCCCTCAGAACTTGATGGTTAGGTTTCCATTCCATATCCATATTTTCACCTATGTTCTCATATGTTGAAACCCAGTGATGAGTGAATTTGGGTAACCGATATTTTTTATACTTTACTTTTTAAAATTAAGTTTTAGTATTCCTTTTTACTATGTGGGTTTCTATGAAATAAACTTTCAAGTAGTAAACCATTTATGACCGTGACAAATTTCATGGGAGAAATTCATTTTAAGGGGGGTAGAATTTAACAACCTGAGATTTTATGAGAAATGTTTTTTTATGTCTTATGTTATACGCAACACCAAAGAAATCTTTCACTACACACAACAATGGCTTGGCTTGCGTTACATGCAATCACAACCTTCCTCGATAGCGTGTGTAGTACGCAATACCAAGTTTCATGAAACATCGATATATTGTTATAATATTATTATAGAAAAGACGTTATGAATAGTATTAACTATAATTTAAGTTTTATGACATTATTATTCATCATACACATTTTCTAGAACATTTTATGAGAATAAAATAAATTTTTTGGGAAAAATAAGTATTTTAAAAAAATACAGTTTTTCCTCTTTTTGATGGCGCACCCACTTTAAATCTAGTTTTTTACAGGTTTATAAGTGCAATTTGACAAAATAAAATTTTTCTTTGGAATCAGGATATAAAAATTTACTTTGGATAAAATTTTCATATTATTCTGATAACTTTCATATTTTAATGAACAGTAAAAACACGCTATATTATAATTAAATACAAGTTTTTTCATTGCAATAATTTATATGGTAAAATTATAATTTTTAGTGGTTTTAAAGTATAAATAGAATAAATTTTTACCATTTAATATAATTTATGTCCTTACCATTAATTTTACATTGAATTCATATGTAAAAACATTTCAATCTTGGGCAATGTTTTAACTTTTAAAACCCGTTTTCTTAACAGCGAGATTAATTTTAAATTTATTACTGCAACTTCTGTGTTTTGAATTTTGAAAAAATGGATTCCATATTTGAATTCAGTGGGTCTAAATTAAGTTAATAGGTAAATTTTGTTTTGATATTATCAATAGTAACTACGGTAATTTTTATTTACTGCAGTTAAAGGTAAATCAGGTAATTAAGGGTAAAAATAATATTATAAAATTACCCTAAAACCTTCCAAATTTCTATTGGATGACTGAAAGTCGACCCATATCACCTAAGGGTAGGAATAGATTAATTTTATGGACTTCTGACCATGAAAATATTTTATTTATTATTAAAACCAAAGAAAGTGACAACATGTCCCTCTCTTAAATCTTATATGTATAATAATTTTAATTTAGTGATAATCTTCATGAAACTTATAACATGAATAGTCTCTATAAATATAATAAAATTATATAAATCATGGAAATTTATTTAGAATTTATAGGGATTATATAAATATCATTAAAGGTGACACAATAGTGATGCAAAAATTGTTTATTTAGTGAAAAATCAATAATATAGTTTTTATTAAACTAATAGTGACCATAAAATGCACAAACACCTGACCAAATCTTATTGGTCATGTACATGTACAACATAATCATCCAAACGTAGAATATTTTACCATTTGGTTCCTTATAAAAGTGACTATGACACTTATATTATTTTATTTTAAATGATGTCAAAGTTGTCACCTTCATACTTTAATAAAGATAAAATTCTAAAAGTGGGATGTTTTAGAAGATGAATTAAACTAAAATTATTATTATGAAATATATTATATTTATCTTCATCATAGTATTTTATTTTTAATTTTTATACAATAAATAATTATGTTAAATAATTATACAAAAATGTTGTATTAATTATTTTATTAAGATAAATATCAAATAAATGATATTAAAAGTATTAAAATAAATATTATATGAACTAATTAATGTTCTCCACTAATTTTATATATTAATGTAACTTGATAGTAATATATTAAATAGTTTTTTTTTCAAAATATAATCCTTGTGGATTTTATTTAAATTTAAATAAATGAATTGTGTCAAAATTGACACTATTGATATTGTATATTATTAAAATGTTTAAAAATCAAAAAAATAATTAAAAATTAAAACTTAAAAATTATATGATCTATCATGTCATAAAGTATCAAATTATGTATAATAAAAAACACATAACTAAGTATTTATAACCATATAAAATTTATAACATTATTACCACAAATAAAATTAAATAGATTAAATAAAGATAAATCAAAATGATAAGGTTTAAAAAAAATAAAAACATGTATAAATTTAATTGGTTGATGAGATTACAACCATATCTTATATAATATCTTAATTTGAGTCACTTTTGAAGTTTTTATGTGGGTTTTGGGTTTATCATAAATTAATATTTTAGATGTTTCCAAAAGTGCCCCTCTCCTCCCTTATAAAGGGGCACCTCCTCTCTCTCCACTTCACAACACTTTGATCCTTAAAGCTCGGCCAAAAACTGCCCATTTATCTTCTCAAATTCCCTAGCAACATTCTGGAGGATCTGGTCTTCTCAAAAGACAAACTGTAGTCCCTTAAGAGGAAGCTTAAAAGAGGTGCGTCGAAGAAGAGGTAATCTCTTCTACCGATTCTTTCAAGTTTCTTTCTTCTTCAACATCTTATTATTTAGTTGTTTCATTATGAAGTAATAACATCCTTATCAATAATATAATTATATGTTATTATAAATATGAAACAACCCCATTTAACCTTCTATCCATCCTAAAGAAAACGAAATCACCGCACGTGCGTACGTACGGAATACCGTCTCCACACCATGGTGTAATCTGATTTTCCACTACCCCCTTACTTGGATGGGTATAATGGTGTAAATAATAACTATATATAGTTATTCTAACATCATACTATTTCTGAGATATTATATCATCCAGTACAATTCTATTCAATAATTATGGGAACGATATCATCGTTTTTGCGTACGTACGGACTACCGTCTCCACGAACGCAATGAGATTCTTTTTCCATGATTAACCTATCAAGTATTATTATAAAGTATATATATAATAAATAATAATTAAATTTATTACATAATAATGATACTATATTTATGTACATATATTTTTCATTTACTTAATTCCATTCAATTAAATAAGGAAACGAAAACAGCATTCATGCGTACGTACGTCCTACCGTCTCCATGAACGGTATATTTCATTAAATTTATTGATCTATCATATATATTTATATACTGAATATATATTATATATAAATCATGTTTCAAATTCTGGAATTAATTAAATCAGGAAATGAGTAATAATATCAAGAACAACAAATCAAAACACGTATGTTAAATGAAACAATTTTACCCAAAACACTACTTTAACATGGAATTTACAAAAGAAAGGGTAATATAAAGTCATAATTGAACCATATATGATATCATAACAATGAATATAATTCTATAATAACTCAATGAAATTATTTAAATCATTATACCGGAGGTTCAAATACATACGAAGCATATCCGACATAAGGTAAGGGATAACTTTTCCAATCTCGTTTTTATCCGTGACTGTTTATTCATAAGTATTTACTAGGGTTATATTTATCATCAATGTCCCTATTTTATAAAAATTGTTTCACGTATTTTTAAAGTCCTTTTTACCCTTTTATGAATTTTCCCACATGGTAAGTAAGGAATCCTTCTTTTGTTTACCATACGAGGTATTTTTTTTGACTTTTCCTGAAAAAGTACGAGAAGAATGATTTTTTAACTTATATGGTGTGAAAATATTTTTACAGTTTCATAAGGCCTAATTTTTATAAAGACTAATTTAAAATATTTCATGATTATTTTCAACAAAAGTCCTTTTCTTTTAAAATTACATGTAATTTTGTGAAAAGAAAATGATTTTGAAAAGAAAGGATATTTTCCTCATGAATTCATTTAAAGTATTTTTTAAAACCATTTTCCATCTAAGATAAAATTATTTAGTATGATTATGTTTCAAGTATAATGTCTCTTTTGTTTACATGTTTTGATTCTTATTAGGATGAAATTATATCCATTTGCTTTATATGGATTATGTTAAGATGGGATGATGTTTATGAAACCCATTTTATTCTTTGGGTTATGATGAATGATTAATGTTTATTTTGTGGCACAAGTAAGAATGATTTAATTATGAGATGGGTGGGACATATATCTACCTCAAATTCATTGTGTAAAGATATATATCTCATGAGATAGACATTGCTAGAATGGTAAGTTAATATAGTTTAGTGATACAGGACTGGAACGAGGAGTGAACTCGATTCAAAAAGGGACTTTGTCCCCTATGATGGTCTTGGCAGTAATGCCTTGGCTACTATGCAAATCATATCATGTGCTTAATGGTTTTCCACAATTACATGTTTTATTCCCATGATATTTTATCATGATTTATGTTCCTTTATGATATATGCCTTACGTACTTCTAAGATTTATGACTTTGTTCAAGATTTTGATGTTTAGATTTTATGTTCTAGTTTTTGCATTCAAATGTTTATGGATTATTTTATGTTCTCTATGTTTAACCTTACAGATCATTTGATCTCACCATTTTTATATTTTCTTTTCCCCAGGATATAAATAAAGGTTTTAGGTAAGAAAAAAATGGGAAGATATTTATGGGAGATGTTGAAGATATTTTAACATTATTAGAATATTATGTTCCAAGCTTCCAAAGACACTAAACTATTATTGTTCTTTGGTGTATATTTTTGTTATGTATTAAGTATTCCGAAAATGTAATTCAATGTCTATGTACGTTAAGTACGGGTCTCTATAGTGATAATGAGAGTAGATTGATGAAATGTACATATATTAATTCTCTGAATATAACCTCTGTTATTCTGAAAAATTTATCAACATGAATCATGTTCTATAATATGGAGCTATTAGATCTCAATTATATCTACCACATGGGGTTTTGTCTAAAAAAATCATATGATTTTCTTTATTAAATACTCTATCCACTTTCCCAAATATAGTGTGCTTCTTTAAAAGATCGAAAATCTTCTGATGCTCTCTCAGGGTCTCCGAAAAAGGTGGTGTTGCATGAAAACACCAACACATCTTGATAAATCTCCCTTTAGAGTCTCTATACAAATTGATGATCATGAACAGTTCCATATAGAGACCTGATTAAGGAATAACTATCACAGTATATGGGCCTTGATTAGCATTTAGACATGATCTCATTTCCCTTCAGGGGACCCAATATCCTCATATAATACTCTATCCTAGACCATAACTCAAAATCCAACCTTGGTTGAGTAGTATCTTTTTAAGTTTATGAAAAACACCACACACTAAATTCTTCATATTCTATGTGGGTATCATAATAAAATAGTCATCATCTAGTGTGTGAGAGTCTAATATAAATGGAAACATTAGTCTCAAACTCCAGCCAAACCTTCATCACTGGAGGTTTAGTCTCTTCTTGAAAACCCATGGGGCCTCTGGTATTGGAACACACATAGAATATCCAGCGTATAATAAGTATCTTAAAACCTAGTGGGAACTATCATCCACTTTTTAATAAATATATTTACTAAGTGAAAAGTAGTGAGAAAATACCTCAGATCACTAGAAAATGATATCTCTAAATTGAGCCTAAAAAGAAATTCCCCACCACTCACTAACTAGTAGTCCAAGGCCCAAATTTAGTAATGGGATAATTATTATCATTCCATTTCAAAAAATATATCTATCAGTGGGTATCACCCGAAATCTAACAGGATGAACTAACTAGGGTCAGAACATATTTTGAAGACCAGACATAAGAAGAAGATGAAAGATTATAATTGACCACAAAATGATGCGTGTTCTAAATTGTTTTGTCATTGAAATGATTTCCTAGTGTTTTGGGTTGACTAGATAGTTATTATAACCTTGGTGAAATGATACGTAATAAACGTGACCTATTCTACTTTCCCTAGAATAATAACCAAATCCAAGGCACCATTAACAATATTTCACTAAATTCCCAAACTAATATGATACTTGTTTAATGAGAATGCATTTTTAGAAAAAAATTCCCTAACTTGTAGATGTAATTTTTCCTAATTATGCATAGTTTAAATTATTTTTGAATGTTTAATGTATATATGAGTTGTTGGGGCTTTCAGAGTAATCTTAGAGAATTGTATACTTTTCACACCATGAATCCTGATTGATGATGCGATTGAAGAATAAATAAAATTATAAAGGCATGATTACTACAATGAGTGATTATTTGAAACTAAAATGATGATAAAAAATCTATCTACAACCTATTCCTTCATAGAACGACTACCTAGGGGGATAATAGGCTAGAAAATTATAACACCATAACATTTTACCATATTTTCCTTTTAGAATAAATTTAATTTTCAATCCTAGACTGATTTATATGAAACTCCAAGTTAAGATTACGTTATATAAAACATAATGTTTAGCTTTATATACAAATAACATCATGTTTATCTTTCATTATATGAAATAATGACATGGCTTATGAAACACGTAAGACCGAGATTAACCGAAAAATAATATATTATTAATATATTATTATTTAATATAATTAGATATAACCTAGCTATTAAACTTATGGTTATGAATAGGATTAGATAAATTATTTAAATATATAGTTGAATTAACTGTTTACATTTTAATTTTAAATGAATATAGAAACCAAATGAATATAAAGGTAATGATTTTATAAAAGACTATTTTTATGTGAAAATGATAATTTCGCTTAATAAGTAATATTAATTACTATTAGTGGATTATTTTAATGAAATATATATATTATAAATTCTGTAAAATATTTTTTATTTTTATCCAATATATTAGGATGACAAAAGATAATAGAAAACCTTGTATTACAGATAAATACATATATTTTAATAAATGTTTTTTACAGCCTTTTAATAGGGAACTTAATTAAATCTTAATTTTGATTATTTTATTAATTTAATATTAAAACAATTCATTTTTTAAAGGGAAATGTCAAAATAAGGTTAGGGAGAGTTTTTTATCTTCTATGGGAAGTTTAATTTTTTTATGAATAGTGAAAAAATAATGAATTTTAATTTTAAACTACTTTATCATATAATTATTTATAATGTTAAATTATATTTTAAATTTTTATAAAGTATAAATATAATAGTTTGTTTTTAAAATTAATCCATTTTTTCCATTTAAATCAAATTTAGTTTGAAATTGGATATAAAAACATTGCATACTGTGAACCTGTTTACATAAAAAACCCACATTTTTATCCTGTCTGTGGGATTAATTTAAAATTATATTTTGGAACACATGTGATTTGAAATTGGAAAAATTAATTCTATTTCTGGAATCATAATAATGTATAATTTAAAATAAGATCAACCTAGTTTTTGACAAAAAAGTTTAGTGAAATTAATTAAAATTAATTACAGCAGTTAAGAGAAAAATTAGCTTAACAAGAGACTGAACCTTACACGTAAGGTCCAAAATGACATAAAAACATGTAAAAAAGTGATTTTTTAGACATATCTCAACCCTATAGTCCCTTATATATACTTTTCTTTTCATTTTTTAAGCCACTTTTCAAAAACAAAATGTGGGTGGAATTCCCTTTTCAAAAATTTAGAAGAATGCCACTCCTCCTCCACTATAAAAATTCATTCACACCTCACTCTTCCTCAAACCTATCAAGCCGCATTTTATTGAACAATATTTTCTAGAATATATCCTCAAAATTCCTTCCCTAATCCTATAACCCTTCTATTGGGTACAAATCCATTGAGATAATCCCATTGGTGTAAACCAAATAGAGTTACCCAAAGAAAAGGTGACATCCTTCCCCAAAATAATTTATTTTATTTTCATTGTTCAATACCATGAAAATTCTAATTACATGATTATATAATAACATTAGTATCCTCAATATACTAATATTTTTTATTCCATGGGTTCAACATGGACTTACACACACTTACATCTAATGGGTATCGAACTTACCATTTTTGTCTATGGAGAACTACCACCTCACAAAATGATGTCATAAATTTTTCCTTTACAACCTATAATGGTAGGTAATTATGATGGAAATGAAATTTATATATGATATATTTGGTATTTATAATTTTTTTATTTTTTTTATTTTTCATATTAGACATACCCTTACGCTTTCCATTTTGTGTAAATAAGATAACATCGTTGTTGGAAGTGTGGACTACCATCCCCTCCATGCGATGTGATTCTTTCACACTATACATGGATCATATAAATTATGGTTTAAATTTGACATATTTAATGTAAATTATATATATATATTATTTTAATGATATAATTACCTTTATGGAAATATAAAATTTCATTTTCTTTATTACCCTTTTCACATGCTAAAAAGTGTCAACGTTGCTCGTGGACATGTGGACTACCTCCACCCCGACATAATGTGATTCCTTTTAAGTCACAAGAATTATATATATAAATAATTATATATTATTAAATAACTTTTAATTTATGATACAATTATAATTTTAAAATATATAGTGTTACTTTCAATCTTTCCATAATAATCACTGAAAATGGGAAAACTACTCATGCGTACGTACAAGCTACTATCTCCATGGTTGTTACATCAGTTCATTTTTCATATCCATATTTCATTTTTTGTTTTAAAATTATAATTTATGTATAAATATGATTATTATTTAATAATTATTATTCTTTATATGTTTATATAATGACCCCATTGACCATAATTGACCTATCAATGCCATTTTTGACACATAAACTGAATATAGTCAAAACACCCAACCTAAATTCAATTATTTAAGAAGTTTTTTGAAACATTGAAATATGTGAAATAAAATTAATGATATACATGAAAATGTTTTTGAATCAAGTAAATAACTAAGATAAGTTTATTATTCAAGAATATGAAGACACTTTTGACAAGTCAGACTCAAGGTAAGGGTTTTCTTCTCAATTTACATTCCATTGAGACTTATTTGTTTCTATACACCAATTAACTTTATTGTAGTGTATATATTTACAATTTTTCATTTAATATCATTATTAAATTTTAATTCATGGTATTTTATGTTTCAATTTTAATTATATCACCCAATGGGTTTATCTTGAAATTTCCATGTGGTAAAAGTCACCTTTGCAATCTAACTTTCTTTTGATATTGTTATGTTTCTCCAAAGACAATAACTTTAATGTAATCATTTTTCAATGTATATTTCCTTAAATATCCACATTCTCAGGGGGACTATATTAATATTTCTAAACCATATACCATAGTTATATATTTTGTTCACTTGGATAGTTAGTCGATATAACATGAATGATTTTTTCCTGAAATAAATGGGGTTGGGACTGTTTAATAAAAGAACAATTGGTTGGGAAATGGTTAATGAAATCCCCTTGGTGCCTCTATAGTCTCATGTGATGAAACCATTAGCCAAACCGGAATATTTTAAACTTTCTTATTTTAATGGTAAAGGTATCATGTTACTAGGAAACAAGAAGAATAATAATTATGCATTGAATTTTTTAATAATTCATCAATTATTATTATCCATGAGATTATTGAAGTGACATATCTATGGATTCATTTCATTCTCTATTTATTGATTAAATATCACACATTTCAATTTATCCCCTTTCAATATTTATTATTCCATATATAGTTTTTAATTAAATTTTTTATCTATTACATACCTTTCCATGTTTATTTAAGATCATAAATTCAATATTTTTTCTGATTTATTTACCCTGGATGATAATTTGAGATCACCGTTATGTTATTTTCTTTCCCTAGGTTATTAAGTAGAAATATTTGAGTAATATTTCAAGGTTGAAATTTATTTCATCTTCTTCTTTATAATTTTTTATTTTCTATTTCAAAATGTAATATGCGTATCATTTATGTAATATGGTTCTAAAAAACTACTAAACTAGTAGATCATTTGGGATTTGATTTCTTGTAATCATGAAAATGTAATAATATAGTTCACCTACTCTAGGACATTTTGTTCATGGAATTATAGTTAGTATCCGAGGAATATTAGATTAAACCTTGGAAACTAGATTTATAGAACTTATATTAGGGAACGTAACACTATTCTAGAATTTTAGTATAAGTATAGAAGAACATCCTTGAATTTTGGTAAGGTAGACATTATGTGGTTATTCCAAAAAATACAACCTTTTTTGGGATAATACACATGGTTGCGGTTCTGGAATAGATGTACATAAGGTTAAAAAGATCAAAAAGGAGTGTCAGGCCTGACACCGAGTAACCAGGTACATGAAAATGATCCGTACTATGCACTTGGTTAAACATTTCCAAGGGATACACTTAGGATAATTCAAATTTTCCTTAAAAACAATTATGAAGGATTTTAAAAGTAATTATATCCCCAAAGAAACCATATTTATGATTTTAATATTAGTTATGTATAAACTTTTCATTTTATATTATGTTTAGTTCCATATTTTGAATTATAAAAAGTTTATAATTTTACAAAGTAATCTAGAAATGGAAATTGGAAGGAAAAATGGTATCACTACTCATGGAAAATGTAAAGATTACCATACCGAGGAAACCAATATTGCTGGTATTATAATGGAGAAAATTATGGCTATATTTGGGAAATATAATCATGTTAGGATAAATAACATTATATGGAAGGAGAAACCTATTCCATATAAATAATCTCATATATTGGATCACATTATGTGATAGAGGCCCTCATCATATTGTGGATCTACTTATCTAATGGTGGATGAGAAATGGTTCAAGTATTTTGAGAAGATATTTATGTCATGGGTATGTGGTGTAAACTTCATTGTTGCCCTTATAGTGTATTTTATAAATGGTGATGAAGATAAATGGGGGTCATTGATTAAGAATACTAGGGAGGAATAAGGAATATAACTCATGGAATAAAAAATATTTAAGGAGAGATTATTCGATAAATACATCCCTCGTGATCAAAACATTTAGATGCATAAAATGTTTTTTAGCTTTAAAAAAAGGAATAATAAGGTTTTTCATATTATAAATCTTCAATTACAAGGTTATCCAAGTATGCTATATATTACATATTCAACAAGAAGTGTAAGATTGATTATATCTTTGAAGTACTTTTAAAAAGTATCTAAAATTCCCTAGTGTATCAACCATTTTCTTCATTTGATGAAATAGTTTTATGTGCTATCAGGATAGGGAAATAATTATCCAAGTATTAAGTCTTCCTAGGGAAGTAATATAGGAAGATAAATTATAATAAAATTATATATAATGGAAAAAATGGAGAGAAGGATTATCAAACAAGTGAACTAATCACCCTCATAAATGTAAGAAAGGATTGGGAGTTTGTTATATGAGTAGAGAAAATAATCACCAGGAAAAATAATACAATGAGAATAAGAAAAATGCTACTATTTAATGATACAATTTCGAAGATATGGGGAACTATAAAATGAATTCCCCAAGTGTCAAGAGAATATAACTCAGAAAGAAGCTTAGGGGTCAAGGCCCTTAATATGTTATTGACACAACTGAAGTTTAATAATTAATGTACTTTAACAATTGGATCTAATAAATATGTGTTAAAAGTATTTTATTTGAGATGTTCTCATCTTGTGATTTATGATATACATATTGTTATACTATAGTAAATTTTAATGAAGTATTTGAGATCATATGATAAATGGTACAAATAAAAGGTATTTGGTAGAAAGTAAAACTTTTTTGGAAAACACATGGTTAAGGGAAAGCTAACACTTAATATTTTAATACTATAAAGACAATGTCATTTATTAGAAAGCAATATATTCTATTTTATTAATAATAAAAATATATTTTTTGTATAAAGTTATATGGTAATTAAAGTTATTACCTTATTCACATGTTTGGTATGTGACAATTAAAATCCACTTCATGTTATTTGATAAGTTAATTTTTGAAATCCCGTGAACATCATTATAAATTGTTGGGTTATAAAGTTTTGAAAAAGTTATCAATTTATGAAATGTTTTAAGTTAATCTTGGGATGAGGTTTTTGAGGTTACTGTATTACATGACCATGTGTTGCATCTTATGAAATGGAATAAATTACAAATGGTTCTAAGCACAACCAACGGAAAAGATTGTTCTTATAAAATATAAATGAATCAAATATATATATTTCCTAACATTCTTATAGAATGAAAAAATTCCTCACCTCTAGTAAAAGGGTATTTAAACAAAAAATTTGTCCTATTGTCATCTTTTTTGGTGATATAAATGATCTTTATTCACACATATGGTTTATTGTTTTGTGATCAATAATTTTCTCATGATAATTTTCTCTATCAATCCTCATCAGAACATGATTTTCATATTTTTCTTTCATATCCATGTTTCCATTTCCCACATACGTTCTCTTAACAGGTAACCTAGTAACTGGACCATTGTACATCCCTTTATCTTTTATTAAGAAGTTGTGTTATTTTTTATATTAATGATGTGGGTTTTCAGTAATAATTTTTTTTCAAATATCAATCCATTTATTATGAATATCATTTTTTAATTGTGAGGACACAATTTATTTATGGTGGGGAGAATGAAACACCCCAAGACTATACAATAATTTTCCTTTAGAATAATTTTAATTTTTGTGGCCATATTTCTTTATAAAAAACACCAAGTTAATATTATGTTAAATATAAAAAAATTATCTTTCTCTACACATAACACTGAGGATAACTTGTGCCACATACAAGAGTGACTTTCCTCAATTCCTTGCGTAACATGCATGACCATATTTTACCACACAATAATATATTATTAAAATATTATTATTTAGTATAATAGGATATAACCTAGACATTAAATTTATTTTTATAAATAGGATTTAAAAAATTATTAAAATATACAGTATAATCCATTGGTTAACTATTAATTATAAATGATTATAAACAAAATTAATATGAAGTTAATGATTTTATAAAATAATTTCTTTTGTGCAAAAAGATATTTGTCTTTATAAGTTAAATTGTTTTACATTAGTGGATGATTTTAGTGAAATTTACATATCTTAAATTAAATAAAATATATTTTTTATTTATCCAATATATATTATAGAAATAATATAAGAACAAACCAAATATTACACTTAAAAACCTAATTTTTTTTAAAAGTAGTTTTTTCACATTTTACTGGAACACCTACTTTAAATATTAATTTTTACACTTTAAAAAATTTAATATTTTAAAATAAACTTTTTTTTAAATCCAACCCTAAAAATTTAGGTTAGGGTGAATTTTTGGTATTTTTATGTGAAGTTTTGTTTTTGATGAACAGTGAAAAAATACAGAAATTTATTTCAAAAAAACTTTTACATATCATTTATTTATAAGGTAAAATTGTAATTTAAATTGTATTTAACATTAAAATAGGTAAAGTTTTTATCATTTAACCAAATTTATGTCATTTAAATAATTTTCACTTTGAAATTGGATATAAAAAAAAGTAAACTTTCGAACCATTGTTACTTTAAAATTCTGCATAGTCATCTCTTCTGCAAGATTAATTTTAAAATATTTTTGAATGTAATTAAAATTAATTATAGCATTTAAGGGAAATATTAGCTTATCAAAAGACTAACCCATAAACTTAAGACACAAAAATGAAATATAAACTTGTAAAAAAGACAATGATTTACATATTTAAACCCTATATAGAATTTTTTATATTTTTTTTAATTTTTGGATAAAATTTTAATAGGAAAAATGATGGTGGAATTCCCATTTAAAAAATGTACATGAATGCCACTCCTCCACTAAAATAGAAAAGAACTCTCCCCTCCCTCTTACTAACACCTCTGGAGACACTTTGGATTAAAAAATATATGCCAAAATAGATCATCAAAGTACATACCTCATTCTATAATCCTCCATTTTTCAGAACTCCATCCAAGGAATCCTTTTGGTGGAAACCAATAGGAGTTACCCAAAGTAGAGGTCACATCATTCCTAAAGATCTTTTATTTTATTTTCATTCTCCAACCCTCAAGTATTATTATTCCATGATTATATAATAACCTCAGTAACATAAATAGATTGATATTATTTTATTATAATGTTTTAACCAGGACTTACACACACTTCCATCTATTAGGTATTGAACTTACCGTTTGTGTGTTCGGCGAACTACTACCACACAAAACGATGTCGTTAATGTTTTTACTTTACCACCTCTCATGGTTTTGAATTATTATGAACATGATGTTTATATATTATATATATTTTATTTATAATTTCTTTAATCTTATTTAATTTATATATAACATATACCCTTATTAGTTCCATTTTTTTAATTATTATAACATCATTTTCAGAAGTGTGGACTACTGCCCCCTTAAACCAATGTGGTTCGTTCAAACTATAAATAGAACACATGAAGGATTTTTTAAATTAAAAATATGTGACATAAATGAAATATATATTATATTAATAAAAAAATTACCATTCTAAAAACATAATATTTCACTTATTGTATTACCTTTTGCACTTACAACAAAGTGAAAACATCGGTCGTGAACATGTGGACTACCGTCTCAACGACACGATGTGGTTAATTTTACATCAAAAAAATTTAATATATAATAATATATTATTAAATAATATGAATTTATCATAAAATTATCATTCTAAAAATATATAATATTAATTAACTCTTTTCCATAATGATAACTGAAAAATGGGAACATTATTCCTGCGAACGTACGACCTACCATCTCAATGATTGTAACATTGGTTCATTTTTCTTCACCATATTTTTTGATTGGGTTTAAAAGTATAATTTATGAATAAATGTCATAATTATTTCAGGATTATTATTATAGATATGTATATAATTAACCCTTTGACCATAGTTGACATTCAAAAGTCATTTTGGACACATAAACTGAATATGGTCAAAACACCCGACATAAACTTAATTATTTAAGATGTTGTTTAGAAAATTGTAATAAGTAAAATAAATTTAATTATAAATATTTAAAAGTTTATTAAAAATATAAATAATTAACATAATTTTATTATTTAGGAATTTAAAAATGTGTGTGACAAGTCAGACTTAATATAAGGGTTTTCATCTCAATATTCATTCCAATGGAACTTATTTGTTGATATACACCAATTCACATTATTATGGTGTATATAATTACCCTATATCATATAATATCATTATTCACTTATAAATAATGGTATTTTATTTTATAATTAGTATTATATTTCCAAAGGGGGTTTTCCTGAAAATTTACAAGTGGTAAGAGTTTCCATTACAATCTTACTTTCTTTTGTGATTGATAACTTTTTCCAGAGACAATAACTTTACTATAATAAATTTTCATTGGATATTTCCTTAAATATACACACTATTGGGTGATGGATATTATTATTTCCAAAATCTTATACCATATTTACATATGGTGTTCACATTAACAGCTGGTTGATTAACTATAGAATTATTGATAAATATTTATCTTCTATTCATTACAGGAACATTTTGATATGTCACATTTTTTTAATTAAACAAATTATTTGTTTTATGATGAATTATTTGGATATTAAATATATGATTTGGAGGACACTTGATGCATGAACTATGGGTTGGGTAACATTTAATACAATCCTTTCAAGGCATCGATAGTCTCATGAGATGAATCAATTCGCCAAGCTAGAATAGTTTAAGTTGTCTTATCTTGATGGTAAAGGTATCTTGCTCTTGGGAAACATGCAGTCCAATAATTAATAATTTCCTTTATTAACCATTAAATTATTATTTTTATTGATTATATGATTGTGTTTTCATATATATGGATGTATTGCATTCCCTATTTATTGATTAAATTATATGTGTCATAGTCTCTCACTTTTCTATATTGATTGTGCTTGATCTAGTTATTTGAATAGAATGTGTTATCAGTTATTTAAATTTCCATTTTTATTTACTATATTCAATTCATTATTTATTCCACTTTACTTATCGTCATAGATAATTTGATCTAAACTTTATTTTTATTCCATTTCCCAAGCTATAACGAAGAAATGTTTAAATAAAGTTTCAAGGAAACATTTTATTTCATTTAATTATGTATCTTTATTATTTGTTATTTACCAATATATTATGGTTATCATGTTTTTAATATATTTTTCCAAAAATTAAAAATTGATCAGTAATGTTGGATTTTATAACTTATAATCATTTCAATGTGATAAAATAATACATCAGCTCTGATCTTCTAGATTCCAGGCATTACAAAAATGGCAAATGATGCCATAAACAAGGAGTAGATCCCAAAATGGTCCCAAGTGGAGAAATTAGGGTATATATATGAATGGTATGCTTAATAAGGTAGAGATAAATGTATTCTTTTTGGGTAAAAACATATTAGGAAAGCATTAATTTTAGTTTCATGTCTTATGTTATCAACCAGGTTAGTGATCGTGTGAAATTCTAATGAATGATTTGTGATATAGGACATCATTCCATGTTTGATGTTTTGATGTTGTAGTGGGAATGAAGAAGTCTTTGATAATAATAATTCATTACAAATACAAATAATATAAATATGACCTTATAATTGATAATTAATATTAGACCTTATATTGGATCCTGCCATATTAATTATTGATAAGAATAAGTGTAACACCCTGAGATTTTGTGATTTTTTGAAATTAATTTATATTTTTGATATTTTTCCTTTCACAAGACACTAGAAATATATATATATATATATATATATATATTAAAACTCTAAATAAAACATTACTTCCACAAAAAAACTGACTTGTCCTGTGCTACTCACAATACCGCCTTGGCTTGTGCTGCATGCAATTTAGACTTGGAATATGTCAAACACAACAGAATTGTTTTTACGAAACATAATTTTATTGTTATAATTATTTAAATGAGATAATTATAACTTAGAAATTAAAATTATTTATATGAATAGTAATAAATAATTTTCAAATATTAATTATAATTCATTATATAGATTATTCATATTGATAATGAAAGATATGATTTTGGTTAATTCCTTTTATGTTTTAAAATACCATTTTCTCGAATGAAGCAATTTTAATAATAAAAATAATTTTAGAAACATATAGGAAGTCAATTTGGTAATATAAACTTTATTTTTCAATTTATAATGTATAAATTATCTTATCGTTAATTTTTTGGGATTTGTTTTTGGAAAAACATCATTTTTTGATGAATAGTGAAAATACTACTTTTTAGTTAAAAACTGCATTTTTTTTAAATAATTATTAATGTTAAATTAATTTTTAAATTTTTTTAAGGTTATTTTAGATTATATATACATATATTAATACAATTTAGGTCATTATAATCAATTTCACATTGAAATTGAATATAAAAACATAATAATCTTTTGAACTTCTTTCTACTTTAAAAACCTCTAATTCGGGATTAAAATTAATATTAATTTTTCCTCATCTGTGAATTGAATTTATAAAAACCAACATACACCATTTATATAAGTATAATATTTATATTAAAATTATATAATTTTTATTTTTTACCAAAATTATTTGTAAAAGTGATTAAAAATAATCACAACAATTATGGTAAAATTAAGCTTAACTAGGGACTAAACCTTAATATTTGGAGGCAAAATGACCAATAAACTTGTATAAAACTAATTTTATGGACATATCTCGGCTATAAATCCTCAATTATTTATTTATGGTGGGTTTTGATGACTTTTTTTAGGTAAGAGAATGTGTACACCTAACTTGTTTTCAAAAATTCCCAATGAGACCTTTTTATTCCCTATAAATGGCACCCCCTCTCCCACATCCTCACACCTATCAAACCTATTAGGTAATAAAATATCTACCCAATAAAATTCAAAAAATCTTTCCCTTCCTCATATAATGCTTCCCTTTTTTAGAATACAATCCAAGGAATATTTTTGGTACAAACCAAAAGGAGTTACCCGATTAAGAGGCAACGTATTCTCTCAAGTCCTTTTATTTTCCATCTCTACCCCCTGTAATCTATTTATTCCATGATTTTATAAAAATACTAGTATAATAAATATTTTGTTATTTTGTTATTATAAGTTTTCAACCTACATTTACACACACCTCCATCTAATGGATAACGAACATACTGTTTATGTGTACTGCGAACCACCACCCCACAAAATGATGATTGTTCAATTTTTCCATACTACCACTCACGGTGAAAATTATGATGGAAATCATTTTTAAATATGTGATATATTATATTTATTATATATTTATGATTCTTAATTCCATTTTATAGCACATATATTTTTACTTTACATTTTGTGTTTATATGATAATTTAGTTTGAGGAAGTGTGGACTACTGCCCCCTCAAACTAAAATGATTCATTCATACACTAAATAGATTGTATTATGGATGGATTTTGAAAATATATATGATATAAATGATATAATAAATCTAATTTAATAAATATATATATAAATATTTCTTTTACTTTTTTTCTACACGATAATGAAATGGTAATAACATCCATAAGTACATACGACCTACCGTCTCCATGAATGGTGAATTCTATTTAATACTTAGAAATTATATAGATTATTATAACACAAATATTATTTATATAAATTATATTTATATCATGTTTTACATTTTTTAAATCATTATATATGTTTAAGGACCAACAATATATCAAATTAAGACACATATGAAGAACAAAGCGAATATTACCTGAAGTGAAACCTTAACATAGGATGGTTAACACACAAGTAATATAAGGTCATAATAAAACCATGTATGGTATTATATATAAGACTGTGGTTCTATAATATATTTTAAATAAATTTATATTTCTTATATAGGTGGTTTGACCATGTACGATGAGAGTTAAGACACAATGTATGGGGATTTCATCTCACTTTCTATTTCTATGAGACACATTCTACATTCACAACTCTGTAACTTTGTATTGTGTATGTAATAAAAATTATTTTATTTTACCTTTATTATAATTAAATTTATAAAAATTTACATGTCAATTCTATGATCATTATTTCTGGAGGTCTAATTTTCAGAAGATACCAAATCAATAAAATAGTTTTGTCTCAATTCTCTTTCTTTGAGACTCATGTTTTATTATACACCAAAATTGTTTTTTGAGGTGTATATACATCCATTTTACATGTTATATAATGAAATTAATTATTTTAATGATATTTTAATCATCATTTAATTTACTTTTCTTTCATGTAGAGTATGATCCCAAGCTACAAATATATAAGAGTTTACCGAGACAATCTCATCACCTTTTGATATTATTTATGTTTATACTTTATTTTATGAAATATTATGATCAATATATCAGGAAAATTCATGAAATTTATTCTCCTTTGGTTATTCATTATATATTCATATATGGGTACCATCTTTCTAGTCTTTGGTACATAAGATAGGGAAGAAAATATTTTTTTATGAAGCTTGACTTTACTCTCTCTTCAGTAAAAAGATTGTGTTCCCTTAAAACCATGTATTATAAAATGGATTTCCAAGAACATTATACTAATATCAAATAATAATTAAAATGTATTTTTACCTTCATTTTATTTTACCAATTTTTTCAACGGAACATTCTTATCACCTTCCAAACAAGGCATTTTTCAAACATTTTTACCATGCAAACAGAATATTCTTTTTAACTCATAAGACATGTACATAATTATACTCCATAAATCATTTGAACCATTATTTTCATAATTAAAGGATAGGTTTTAATAAAAAAAATTAGGAGTTGTTTTCAAGGAATATTTTTTCAACCTTATTTTCTATGTTTTTGAGGATAATATTTTTCAAACAAAATTCAGGATTATTTTATTTGTTTTCAAGAAAATTTGTTTTCAAAAATTTTAAAATGATTATTTATGAAATTTTAGTTTATTTTAAATGAAATTGTTTTCAAAAAAAATTCATGATTTATTCATAAGTTTTCAATGTGTTTTAAAATAGAATGGTTTTTAAAATGTTTTGAAGCTTATATTATAAGTTTTGAAGGGAAAAAGTTTTCAAAATGAATTCAAGTCATGTTTATAAGTTATCAAGTTATTTTCCAAGAATATGATAATAAAATGGTTTTATGTATTAAAAATACTTTTTGAAATTAGAAATAATATTTTCCTCATGAAAATTTTTGGAATGACATTTAAAAATTAATTTCCTTAAGAAATGTTTTGGAAAGATATTTCAAAATTATTTTCCATCTAATATGATATTCATTCATGATACTAATTCACTTCTATTAAATGTTATAAATGATCCATTAATATTATTTCTATTAATTATTTATGATTAATTTTATGGTCTTTATGAAATACAATTCTATTTTATGGGTTATATGTTTATAAAATCCATTTCACTTTCTCGGGTTATGCTTTTGAGGAAAGGATTATGAAACCTAATACTTTCTCCATAGGTCATGATATGTTTAGATGTATATAATACACATTTAATTTCATGGGTTATGATATGGTTATTTATGATCTTGTGGATCATTTTTTGAATGATTTCATTATGAGATGTATGGAATCCCGCCTTTTTATCACATAAACTTTCATTAAATTTTACAAAACTGAGGATCTTTAAGGTTTAGTGTCTTGGAAACCAGGAACATAAAACATGAAACAACAAAAAAACATTCTTCTTAAACACTTGAAAGGCTTCTCCGTATGTTCATCCTAGGTTCATTACTGCATCTCATAACCTGGGGACATACATCAAAGGAAAGGGTGAGAAGAAGGCCCAGTAAGGGAAAAAAAGAGAAACATTTTACATGTGATCTTGAGATACTTCAATAAGTACATGAGAAGAACTTTAATGCATGATAAAGAAATAATGAGATACATCATAATAAAAATAACATTTTTCATAACTTGAAGATGTGGCAGCAAAATTTAATATTGACAATCGTTTCATTTCACCAAGGTCCATCCCCAAGGTGTCGTTAAAAATTACCAAGGTTATTCACCATGGCGTCGTTAAAAATGCTCATCTCTAGAGATTAAGTCTTTACCCAATGCATTAGAGCGCTATCTGGGTGCACCCTTAAACTTTAATTTCTTGTGGTTACATCATTATCCAATGCAATGGGGCGCTATCAGGGATCACCCTTAAATTTGCCTTTATTATCATGTGAGCCACATATATCATCATCAATAATTTCATAAACAACCCATATAGCATAAAAAATGGGTTTCATTTCATAATCATAACGTTTTAAAAATAGCTTTAAAGACATGATCTTTATGTCACTTTAAACCCACGGAAAGGGAAAGAGGGTTTCATGTATGTAAATCCCAGAATTTAAAATAGAACATTTTGATATATATGTGAATACCCCTATAGAAATAAGAGCTTTGATTATTCACTTTATAACATAAAATAATTTTTAGAAAAGAGAGAGAGACACTTTGAGACGAAAATTCTGCAGCATAACGGCTATGTTAGAAGGTTTTAGAAAACATTGAGAAGAGAGGGGACAAGGGTCAAAAATTCATAAATTTCCCATCAAACAGTAGAGGGACAAAATATAAGGGATTTAAGAACATGGTAATGAAATTTGAAAATATACCATATGAAATGAAGAACATGAAAGGATGAAAAAAATAAGATTTCTCTTGAGAGAATTCGACAGCCTAACGGCGTCACTTAAACTTCAACAAAATTGAATTGACAAGGTCAAATAGGGTCTCTCATCATATGAACATAAGAGTCTAGTATGATAGATATCGAGATCATACCCCAACATAATAGAAAGGAACTTGAAAGAATTGAAATGAAAGTAGAACTTCAAAACGAGAAGGGTGAAGAACCACTTAAAAATTCGGCAGCCTAACGGCGCCACTTAAAACTTCAAAATACTGAATTGAAGAGATAAAATGGGGTCTCTTATCATATGGTCATAAAATATCAGTATGATAGATATAGAGATCATACCCCAACATAACAAAAAGGAACTTGAAAGAATTGACATGAAAGTAGAACTTCAAAACGAGAATGGTGAAGAACCACTTAAAAATTCGGCAACCTAACGACGCCACTTAAAAGTTAAAAATACTGAATTGAAGAGATCAAATGGGTTCTCTTATCATATGGTCATAAAAGATCAGTATGATAGATATATAGATCATTCCCCAACATAATAAAAAGGAACTTGAAAGTCTTGACATGAAAGTAGAACTTTGAAAAAGAGAAGGGTGAAAGAATCCCTCAAAAATTCGGCAGCCTAATGGCGCCACTTAAAACTTCAAAAATGATGAATTGAAGAGATAAAATGGGGTATCTCATCATATTATCATAAAAGATCAGAATGATAAATTTAGAGATCATACCCCAACATGATAAAAAGGAACTTTAAATACTTTACATGAAAATAGATCTTGAAAAATGAGAAGGGAGAAAGAATCCGTTACAAAAATTTCGGCAGCCTAATGGCGCCACTTAAAACATCATAAAACGAAATAATAAGAGTAAGAGGGGATCTCTCATTATATGAAAATAAAAAGGGAAGTAATAGGAGTATAAAGGAACATCCTCCAACATAAGAACATGTAGCATAAAAGGAATGACATAAAAGAGATTACTTGAAATGAAAGAGAGAGGTCGGATCCCTTACCTTAAAATGTAACTCTTAAACCTCAAAGGATGGGACCTTGAGGGATTGGGGGCACCTTGGGAGGACTCCGTGGGAGGTAATGAGACCATAACTTCGTTGGGGAAGAGTGGGGAGTTGAATGGATGAGATGAGGGCTTGGTATTTATAGGGAAAGTGAGGGGACAAGACATTAATGGCCAAGGGACACCTCACATGTGCTTTTCTCAAACCCATGTGCCCTCCATTGGCATTTACCATGGAGTTAGGCCACATGGGGCCCCCAAAACAATAATTCATCACCCTTGGCCAGACAACCCTTAAAATATCTCATGACATCATCATGACACAGTTATGATGTCATTAAACATACTGAAACCCTAAAACTGTATTTTCACTATTCACTGAAAATTCAACTTTCTCAGAAAGATCCCAAAATTTCACCTTAATCAAATATCAATTCTCTGATTTCAAAAATGAACTCCATTTTATAAAAATAAATTTCTAAATATTTTTAATTTATTTTTTAAATAAATACACTATTCACCGAAAATTCATTTTTTCATAAAAAACCCCAAAAATTACTATAACATAATATCAGTGCTCTGAGTTGAAAAATGAAATCCATTTTATAAAAATAATTTTCTAAATATTTTTTATTTAATTTTTAATTAAAAAAACACTATTCACCCGAAAAAACTAATACTTCAATAATAATTTATGAAACTGTTATTTAACCATTTTATTGAATCACATTACTTAATCAAGGTGCCTAGATTATTTTAAAACTTTATTTAAGTGAGATTACTAATCCATTTGGTCATATTACTAATCCTAATCATAAAATCACTATTCATAATTTACTATTCATCAAAAATCAAGTTGATCTTATTAGACTCCAAATTTTGTACTGAACATAATTGTAGAAGACCATTTTTTGAAAATAATTACACATTTTTAATTATTTAAGGTTTACATAAACATTTTTAAAATATCCTTTTTCTAAAATTCATCAAAAATATGCATACTATATTTATCCGGTCATTTGAAAATTCATAAACATCATCATAAGAAGAAATACCAATTTTTATTTAAAACAAAGGATTACACAAGGCAGTTACAGTCTCGTTACATAGCCCCTTATAATACTATCATAGGACCTAAGAGTAAGGTGTGCTAGGGTGATAAAATCTTGGGGCGGCTCAGTCAATATAGCCCGAGTAGTAATTTCTATCAGTTTGAACTTCTCGCGAAGGCGATTCCGTTATAGATTCACATGATGAAGTTCGGCTTGGATTTGGTCCAGAGCAAATCCCAATGGTACTACCTCCTTCCCAAGCTCTGTTAGATGGGCTTCGATCGGTCCAAGACTACTAGGTGAGGCCATCAAATCATCCTTCTATAATAATTAACCAAGATTACTTATATTTAGAGACAATAATCAAAACATTTTGTTCATTGCAGTCATATTGACCGATGGTCATATAACAGTCAAAACCCACTGGTCTCATTTTAATTATAATCATGTTTATCAAATAAAGCATTTTTGTTGATTATAAAAAAAACACATGAAATTAGGAAACAAGATTTATTCAAAATTTCGGGCCGTTACAATCTTCCCCCCTTAAGAAATTGCGTCCTCGCAATTTTTAAAATTGGGTTTTGAAATTTCATTGAAAGTCCCACATCGTAAAAATAGTCAGTAACACCATTAATTTAAAAGAAAGAAAAGGAAGTACAAAGGACACCCAAGTTTACTCATACTAGGATTCCATGTAGGAAACATGGACATGGAGTAGAAAACAAAGGGTCACGTCCTAAAGGAGAGTGATAGAAAACATGATTAGGAGGAAGTTAACCACTAGAAAGTCCCAAAATTATGATGTGTGCAAGCGGTCTTTGATTACCTAGTAGGAAACGTAAACCAACAACGTTTTTGTTTTACATTCCTTTTCATAACTTTGAGGAATTCATTTACAACATAGAACAAAAACATAAAGAAATATATCTACCTTCATGTAGAGTTTCATCCTTTAATAAGTTTCTACCCGAAACTAATCTTTTCTCCAAACTATGAGAATTAAAAACTACTTAGTCTCATCAAAACACAAGAATCATCTTCTAGAGAATCACATAATCCACAAAAGATTAACTATCCATTTCTTTTATCTTTAAACATTATCCCAAAAACCGAAAGGGTAAGGTAAAACAACTCTTCAAAAAGAAAGAATCCCATAGGAATGGAAACTAATTTTAAATCTTCAAAGTTCCATGGTACTACCCAAATTTCATCATAGTCCATTCCATAAATAAAGGTCCTTAAAATTCCTCAAAATAAACAAAAATAAGATTGAAAACCAAATACAAGAAGGATTTGATAACATAGTCTTCCAAAATAAACTTCATTGTTCATCTCCAAACAACATCAACCACTCCTAACATCTTATAACAAAAGTATCTAACCCAAACATATTTAACCCAATATAGGTTAATCATTCCCATAAGTAACCTAAATTACTATAAGTCCACCTTAAATTCATATATTCTTCAAAATATAATTCAACCTTACTCCTCAATGAAAATACCGTTGTAATATATTTACCTCGATCATATAGGGTCCCCAAAATAGTGAACTTCTTCCAAAATAAAAATCATATTTTAATCCCCTAATCATCCCTGTCATATTAATACGACAATCGTCGCATTTCCTATCACATTGGTTGTTGGGACATGTTCTTCCATTTCCCACCATTCACTAAGAAGAGAAATCATAATTAGGGGATTAAGTACTTAGCGAATAATCATGAAAAGGAACTGAAAGCATATAAGGATAACTTGTAGATGAAAAGTATACCCTAACTTGTGATCCCCTAGTTTCCAATCTAGGTTATCCACGATCATATATTCTTATGTGAATCTTTATTTTATTTTATCTTTGTTCCTTTAAAAATGGTTCATACTAATCTTATGAATTTACCAAAGCATATCCCCTGGGAGTGTCGTAACCAAGAGTGCAGCAAGGCCCGTTGTCGTGTACCAGTTCCCGTTCGAGTCTAGCTCAAAGCGGTGTTTTCGGGTTTTACCCCTATGTACATCTGTGCCAGAGCCACCTCTACCTGCTCGTATCCATACAGGGATGTATTTGCTTGGCAACCCCTTACTCAATACTCACCAAAATACCAGGAAGATTTCATATATTTTAACTTTTCTATAGGCTTCTTCCTAACGTTTTCATATCCTAATTTCCACAAATAACTAAACCATCATTTGATACCAACTATGGCATCCCGCCTTTTTATCACATAAACTTTCATTACATTTTACAAAACTGAGGATCTTTAAGGTTTAGTGTCTTGGAAACCAGGAACTTAAAACATGAAAAAAAACCTTCTTCTTAAACACTTGAAAGACTTCTCTTTATGTTCATCCTAGGTTCATTACTGAATCTCATAACCTGGGGACATACATCAACGGAAAGGGTGAGCATAAGACCCAGTAAGGGAAAAAAAGAGAAACATTTTACATGTGATCTTGAGATACTTCAATAAGGACATGAGAAGAACTTTAAGGAATGATAAATAAATAATGAGATACATCATAATAAAAATAACATTTTTCATAACTTGAAGATGTGGCTGCAAAATTTAATATTGACAATCGTTTAAATTCACCAAGGTCCATCCCCAAGGTGTTTTTAAAAATTACCAAGGTTATTCACCATGGAGTCATTAAAAATGGTCATCTCTAGAGATTAAGTCTTTACCCAATGCATTAGAGCGCTATATGGGCACACCCTTAAACTGTAATCTCTTGTGGTTACATCATTATCCAATGCAATGGGGCGCTATCAGGATGCACCCTTAAATTTGCCTTTATTATCATGTGAGCCACATATATCATCATCAATAATTTCATAAACAACCCATATAGCATAAAATAAATGGGTTTCATTTCATAATCATAACGTTTTAAAATTAGCTTTAAAGACATGATCTTTATGTCACTTTAAACCCACGGAAAGGGAAAGAGGGTTTCAGGTATGTAAATCCCAGAATTTAAAATAGAACATTTTGATATATATGTGAATACCCCTGTAGAAATAAGAGCTTTGAGTATTCACTTTATAACATAAAATAATTTTTAGAAAAGAGAGAGAGACACTTTGAGACGAAAATTCTGCAGCATAACGGCTATGTTAGAAGGTTTTAGAAAACATTGAGAAGAGAGGGGACAAGGGTCAAACATTCATAAATGACCCATAAAACAGTAGAGGGACAAAATATAAGGGATTTAAGAACATGGTAATGAAATTTGAAAATATACCATATGAAATGAAAAACATGAAAGGAAGAAATAAAAAGATTTCTCTTGTGAGAATTCGACAGCCTAACGGCGTCACTTAAACTTCAACAAAATTGAATTGACAAGGTCAAATAGGGTCTCTCATCGTATGAACATAAGAGTCCAGTATGATAGATATAGAGATCATACCCCAACATAATAGAAAGGAACTTGAAAGAATTGACATGAAAGTAGAACTTCAAAACGGGAAGGGTGAAGAACCACTTAAAAATTCGGCAGCCTAACGGCGCCACTTAAAACTTCAAAATACTGAATTGAAGAGATCAAATGGGGTATCTTATCATATGGTCATAAAAGATCAGTATGATAGATATAGATATCACACCCCAACATAAAAAAAAGGAACTTTAATGAATTGACATGAAAGTAGAACTTCAAAATGAGAATGGTGAAGAACCACTTAAAAATTCGGCAACCTAACGGCGCCACTTAAAACTTAAAAATACTGAATTGAAGAGATCAAATTGGGTCTCTTATCATATGGTCATAAAAGATCAGTATGATAGATATAGATATCATACCCCAACATAATAAAAATGAACTTGAAATACTTGACATGAAAGCAGAACTTTGAAAAAGAGAAGGGTGAAAGAATCCCTCAAAAATTCGGCAGCCTAACGGCGCCACTTAAAAGCTCAAAAATGATGAATTGAAGAGATAAAATGGGGTCTCCTATCATATGATCATAAAAGATCAGAATGATAAATTTAGATATCATACCCCAACATGATAAAAAGGAACTTGAAATACTTTACATGAAAATAGATCTTGAAAATGAGAAGGGAGAAAGAATCTGTTACAAAACTTTCGGCAGCCTAACAGCGCCACTTAAAACTTAATAAAACGAAATAATAAGAGTAAGAGGGGATCTATAATTATATGAACATAAAAAGGGCAGTAAGAGGAGTATAAAAGAACATCCTCCAACATAAGAACATGTAGCATTAAAGGAATGACATAAAAGAGATTACTTGAAATGAAAGAGAGAGGTCAGATCCCTTACCTTAAAATGTAACTCTTAAACCTCAAAGGATGGGACCTTGAGGGATTGGGGGCACCTTGGGAGGACTCTTTGGGAGGTAATGAGACCAGAACTTCGTTGGGGAAGAGTGGGGAGTTGAATGGATGAGAGGAGGGCTTGGTATTTATAGGGAAAGTGAGGGGACACGGCATTAATGGCCAAGGGACACCTCACATGTGCTTTTCTCAAACCCATGTGCTCTCCCTTGGCATTTACCATGGAGTTAGGCCACATGGGGCCCCCAAAACAATAATTCATCACCCTTGGCCAGAAAAACCTTAAAATATGTCATGAAATCATCAGGACACAGTTATGATATCATTAAACATACCGAAACCCTAAAACTGTATTTTCACTATTCACTGAAAATTCAACTTTCTCAGAAAGATCCCAAAATTTCACCTTAATCAAATATCAATGCTCTGATTTTAAAAATAAACTCCATTATATAAAAATACTTTTCTAAATATTTTTAATTTATTTTTTAAATAAATACACTATTCACCGAAAATTCATTTTTTCAGAAAAAAACCCCAAAAATTACCATAACATAATATCAGTGCTCTGAGTTCAAAAATGAAATCCATTTTAAAAAAATAATTTTCTAAATATTTTTAATTTAATTTTTAATTAAAAAACACTATTCACACGAAAAAACTAATACTTGAATAATAATTTATGAAATTGTTATTTAACCATGTTATTGAATCACATTACTTAATCAAGGTGCCTAGATTATTTTAAAACTTTCTTTAAGTGAGATTACTAATCCATTTGGTCATATTACTAATCCTAATCATAAAATCACTATTCATAATTTACTATTCATCAAAAATCAAGTTGATCTTATTAGACTCCAAATTTTGTACTGAACATAATTGTAGAAGACCATTTTTTGAAAATCATTACACATTTTTAATTATTTAAGGTTTACATAAACATTTTTGAAATATCCTTTTTCTAAAATTCATCAAAAATATGCATACTATATTTATCCGGTCATTTGAAAATTCATAAACATCATCATAAGAAGAAATAACAATTTTTATTTAAAACAAAGGATTACCCAAGGCAGTTACAGTCTCGTTACATAACCCCTTATAATACCAGCATAGGACCTAAGAGTAAGGTGTGCTAGGGTGATAGAATCTTGGGGCGGCTCAGTCAACATTGCCCGAGTAGTAATTTCTATCAGTTTGAACTTCTCGCGAAGGCGATTCCGTTCTAGATTCACATGATTATGTTCGGCTTGGATTTGGTCCAGAGCAAAGCCCAATGGTGCTACCTCCTTCCCAAGCTCTGTTAGATGGGCTTCGATCGGTCTAAGACTACTAGGTGAGGCCATCAAATCTTCTTTCTATAATAATTAACCAAGATTACTTATATTTAGAGACAATAATCAAAACATTTTGTTCATAGCGGTCATATTGACCGATGGTCATATAACAGTCAAAACCCACTGGTCTCGTTTTAATTATAATCATGTTTATCAAATAAAACATTTTTGTTGATTATAAAAATAACACACGAAATTAGGAAACAAGATTTATTCAAAATTTCGGGCCGTTACAAGATGTGTGGGACCTATATCTCCCTCCAATGCATTGGGTAATGATATATATCTCATGATATAGACATGGATGGAATGAGAAATGAACTTAGTTCAATATTATAGGAATGGAATGAGAAATAAAATCAGTTTGGTATTACAGGGTTGGAGAGGGAAATGAACTCGGTTTAGTAATATAGGTCCGAAATGAGGGGTGAACTCAATTATGTAATACCAGGTTAAAATAGGCTGTGAAATAGGTTTAGTAAAGTACTTTGTCCACTGATATGGTCTCAAAATAAATGCATTAAATACAATTGAAATCATTATATATTCTTATGTGTCTTCCACAATTCCATGTTTTATTCTTATGTTTTGATTTTAGGGCTTATGTTCTTTATTTACTTAACATTTATGACTTATGAACTAACAAACATTACCCCGTGATTCAAGTATATGATCTGTGATATGAATGTTATTATCTTATATTTTCATGATCACCTTCACATTCCATTATGTTCATGATGATGCTTACATATCTTCCTTGTTTTCACTTACTGATCATTTGATCTCTCCCCTTTCATATGTTTCCTTTCCCATGGTTATGAAGAAATGTTTTAGGTAGATGTACTAAAGATGGAGATTTTTATGTGATATTGTAAAGACCCATAAATTTAAAGGAAATTTTTTTCTTAATTTTCTTTGGAATTTTACAAGAGCGCAGTTTCTGATGGCACGTAATTCCGAGGCCTGGTGTGCCCGAAATCATTTTCTGAAGTTTGGCTCAGGTACGTTCTGTGAACGAACATGCGGGTTTTTCTAACTTTTGAACCGGTGCTCAGAATCAAATTCTGAGGGCACCGATGGTATCGCAACGCCAGTATTTTCTTAGAAACGCCTCTTCCGGAGTTGCGTTTGCTCGGGTATTGTTTTTAATTTTTGGGCTTAAGGTTAAGAAATAAAATAACGTGGTACGAGAAACTTTATTTTATTTCACATAAAGCCGGTTAAAAGCCACTTTAAGCGGCTTAAGATGAGTTGAAGTGAATAGGGTGGAACCCAAAATATCCTACCCTCTTGGTAGGATATTTGTGAGGTGGGGCCCGCACGATCCCCACCGTTTCTTTTCCGCTAAGTAATGCACCTGCGAAAACCCTTTTTAATGAAAGTCAACTGGGGTGCTTCTTAAACTATTAAACGCTCCGATTAAATTGGGCGGTTTATTCGTTGAAATTAATTCTATGAATTAATTTTTTTCATTTCTTAACACGTTTTCAATTTGTTGGCATGTTAATAAAATAAGGCCAACACACCTTCTTCTTGAATGTTGTGTTAAACCTTTAAGGAATCTCTAAAGATCTTCCTGATCCTTCACGAAGAATGCGAAGAACGCCGACCTCTGACGAAGGCGACGGAGAATGCCAGGCCCCCCCGGAGATCGACGACGTGACGCCGATGATTCTCCCTCCACGACTCTTCTTCCGCGACAAATCTTCGAACATCCGTTTGAGGTAGGAGTTTATGAATCTTTTAAATTCCTTTGTGGATTTTATACTGGACATGGATTTAATTCGTGTAAATTAAATCTGTATTTTTTCTTTACCCCTCAGAGATCGTCGACGCGACGCCGTATTCCGCGACGACGCGACGCCCTTCCGCGATGTGACGATCCTCTTCTTTCGTGAAAATCAATTCTGCGAAGAACGCACGATCGATGACTACGACGAGGTAGAAATTTTATTTGAAAATAATATTTTATTCCCGTAGTTGTTTCTTTCTAAAACAAAGAGCCCGGGATCAAAGTGCAATTTTAATTTATTAAAACTGTATCTTGTTATGTTTTCATGTGTTGATCTTTATTTCCCAATTTTTATCACCTAACGCGGAGGGTGCGGGCCAAACAAACACGGCCCGACAACCCTACGCAGTTCTTCGTTGATGTGCGGAACAGAGGACGACAACAAAGCGGGCCTCAGAGACGATTTTTTGATTCCGCAGTGAAGAACGGGACCCAGGAGGAGCTACAGCGCAGACGGAAATTGAATCGGACCACAGGAGCAACTCCGGTGGCCCGCGGAATCCACAGGCGGTGCGGGTCGCCGGCGCGGCTGAAGCCGCGGCGACGGAGGCCGACCAGACCCGCGACCGCGCGGGTCTTGCGAGATATGGGACGCGGCAGAGCCGCATCCGCTGACCAAGCGCGGCCCCACGCAGGGCCGCGACTCCTCTTCCCGCGGGGGCTACACGCCCCGCGGCACCCCCTTGCTCGGCCGCTCAGCTGAGCCGAGCCGAGTCGACCCGCTGGTCGGGTCGCGCCCAGGCCGGTCCGGGTCGCGCTAAACCGGGTCGGACCTTGACCCGGGTCGGGTCGACCCGGGGGGGTTGGGCCGGGTCGGTCCGGGCCCAGACCCCCGTTTCCGGACCTTTTCGGTCTTTTTCTTATAACTTGAGCTACGGGGCTCTGAACGATGCGTCGTCAGCGGAGATAAGATACTTGGATCGAGACGGTCGTTTCGGTATACTATACTCAAGGTTTCAGAATACTTTGGGTTCGGCCGGGTTGGTTCGTACACGAAACCAACCGGGCCCTCGGAGCGGAAACACTCATATCTTGAGTTTCGGACGTCCTATTGACGTGCCGTCGACTTTGATGGATTCCTATAAGTGAGATGAATCTTTTGGATTACTCCGCCCGAGGTTTTTACACAGTTGGAGTACGGTCGGGTTGGTTTTGCCTTAAAATCAAGCAGGGCCCCTGGGACGAAAAAGCCAATAACTCTCAGACCAGGCGTCCGATTGACGCACCGTCTGCGACGTTGAGTTCCTGTTGACGATACGAAAATTTTGGATACATCAACTCTGGACTATGTGTCAGTTGATGTATCAGCCTCTCGGCTCGTGTAGCGGACCCACCCGAACGAGCTTGCTGTGTGCGGGAACCCTAGAGCTGGCTGCGACTGCTACTATGACGACGACGACTGTACAGAGATCCTCAATGGATTCAACGGTAACGACTACAGCACTCAGTGATCCTTTGTGGGTCAGTGCTACCGATCCTGTGTGGGTCCGATCCTGTGTGGGTCAGCGCTCAGCGGTCCTGTGTGGGCCATCGCCTATAGGTCTTGTATGGTCCTGATCCTGTGTGGGTCTTTGCGGGGGTTAGTTACCTATCGATCCTTTGTGGGTCAGATCCTTTGTGGGTAATTGCGGGGGTTAGTACCTGTCGATCCTTTGTGGGTCCGACGACTTAGATGGATCAGTGATCATCTCTATCGTCATTTGAAGAAGTATACCTGTGTGAGCTGAATCCTATTTACTTTCCTTGTGGATTGTGTTGTGCTATCCTGTGTGGATTAACGTTTTGCTTTCCGGTGTGGACTGGGTTGTACATGAGCTTGGATGTTAGAGCCGAGCGAGAATTTATGACTTAGGTATATGTATGGGCATATTGCTAAGACGTGTTGGATGTTACTTCGTGATTGTATCTTTCTTTGTGGTTTATCCTTTGTGGATTCTGGGAGACCTTCCGGGGTCTCGGGGTCCCTACTGAGTAGCTTATACTCACCCCTGCATGGGCTATGCATGCACTACGTTGTGTTGGTTGTAGACAATGGACAACGCTGATCGTGGTGGAGGATTGCGGAGCAGGACGATACCTGGAGGTGGACCACTGGGTGGGACGTACTCGGAGCGGTCGGCTGGACCCGAGGAGCAGTGGAGGATTTATGTACCCACCCTTTATGTGGGACTTCCAGTGGATGGCTCGACGTTGCGAATTTACTTTTCAGTTGCTGTTTTTCCCTTTCGAGTTGTACTTTACTTTCAGTTTGGGTTAGTATTTTGGCCCACTTACTTTCCGCACTTACTGTTGTATCAGTTTTTACTTAGTGTTTAGTTCTGCCTGCTTCCTCTGTGTTGTTTTTTTGTTTACATTACAAAGGCAATTCCTTCCCTTTACCAGGATTTACGCCTTGGTGCTAGTCTCCAGCCCCTGGCCTATGGAAGGCGGGCTTGGGGTAGTCATGGCACGGGCCCCAAGGACGGGTCGTGACAAATTGGTATCAGAGGAGTTCGGTTCTACTGCAGACTCTGATCTTTCTTCTGTGTGAAGCAATAATGTTAAGCGTATTGAGTGTGGTTATCAGTCCAGGGAGACCAGTGTTGGTGCGGCGGCCGACGTATTCGTACACCAGGACCCTGACTTCTGATTTTTGACTTAATGCACGAAAACATTGATATCATGTGTGTTTCAAGTTTTCTTTGTGGTTACTTTATATCATCTCACCAGGTATACTGTTATGACCGTGGCGCACCTGTTTCCTTTCAGGATGGCCCTACGATGGCAGCCAGCTAGGGTTCTGAGATTTTTATGTGACGACAGCCCGCCGAGCGACGAGGCCTCGGTACATGGACCTTTGACAGTAGAGGCACTGGCGGTAACTCTACCCGCCGAGCCACCGATGTCTCCAGCCCCATCCGCTGACGAATCACGTCACCTTAGTGCACTGCATGAGTTCCAGCGCCAGTGACCACCCAGGTTTCGCGGGGAGACGGACCCCCAGGTAGCCGAGTACTGGCTGGAGGCAGTTGTACAAGTTTTCATGCTAGTGAGGACACCAGAAAACCACATGGTGATCCTCGCAGCGATCCTACTACACGCAGCAGTGGGCCGATGGTGGAGCTTGATGCTCCAGGTGCACGATGAGGCATCTCTCATCTGGACAAACATTTAGGTCCTCTTCCCCTCAAATTTCGTCCCGACCACCCTCCGCGTGGTGCGCATCCAGGAGCTTCTTCATCTGCGGCAGGGCAGCTTGACGGTCGCCCAGTACTCGGTGAGATTTACCAATATCTCGCGCTACTCGAACGACATGGTATGAGACCCATTCTTCCGAGCCCGGACCTTTGAGCAGGGATTGAGACATGAGATCAGGGCATCACTGATCTCCCTCAACATTCCGACTCTTGCAGTAGTATTGGAGCGAGCCCTTTTGATCGAGATCATCCTTGCTGAGCCTTCATCAGCAGCGAGACCTACCGTGGGGCAGCATGTAGAAGAGTCTTCCGTAGCAGGCAGTCGATGGATGACTCAGGGGTCCAGGCAGACTAGACCCTCACGCAGACGACCTTAGGACACTGGCTCAGCAGTGCGGGGAACACAGCATGGAGCCAGTCTTTCGAGAGGCAATCAGCGCTAGACATGTGGCGGGCAGGGCCACATGGCTCGGGACTGCCCAACCCACTGTGCCGAGGAGCAGCAGACGGTTGAGGGGCCACCCAGGTAGAGGCAGAGGGTCGACAGTGGTTGTCCACAAGGAGGAGGCGGACGAGGTAGAGGAGATGGCCAAGCAGCAGGCGGTGGGCGACTCTTTGAGGCTCTACCACCACCACCACCTGGAGGTCCACCCCGACCACAGGGAGCTGGCGAGCAGAGACAGGCACAGCTCCAGGCAGCGGAGGCCTACGACCACGGCGTGCCCGAGATGATTTGAGGTACGATCTGTGTCTATTCCACCCTCACTGCAGTTCTTATTAACACAGGAGCAAGTCACTCATTCATAGCCGATGCCCTTTTTCGGAGCTCAGAGATTCCTACAGAGCCGTTGGCACGATACTTACGGCTAGAGACTCTTACGGGAGAAGACTTGACGATTACGCACTGGTGCCAGCAGTGTGAGATTACCCTAGTAGGCGAGAACTTCGGCTGGGATCTTCTTGTAGCAGCGTCGAGGCCTTACGACGTCATCTTGGGCATGGATTGGTTATCTACAGTCCATGCACATATTGACTGTATTAGGCGCAAGGTGCGATGTGTACGCACCGACAGGAGCAGGTTCACCTTCACCAGCGAGAAGGGAGCCTTCGCAGCACAGGATGGACTTCCGCAGAGGAGAGGACAACCCATCACTCATCAGTTGGCTAGCCTCATCCTAGGAGTTGTTGACGTGCGGAGTCCTAGTTTTCCTATAGTGGTGGATCAGTATGCGGACGTCTTTCCCGACGACATTCCAGGACTACCTCCTCGCAGAGAGGTAGACTTTCATATTGACCTGTACCCCAGGACAGCCCCGATATTGAATCCAGCATATTGGATGTCCCCGGCTGAGCTTCGAGAGCCATGGGTACAGTTGGAGGACTTGCAGGGCAAGGGATTCATCTGACCCAGTGTTTCACCCTGGGCTTCCCCGATATTGTTCTCCAAGAAGGCGGACGGGAGCTTGCGACTTTGTGTTGACTATAATCACCTGAACCAGGTGATGGTGAGGAACAAGTATCCGCTACCGAGGATTGATGACCTCTTCGATCAACTCAAGGGAGCACGGTGGTTCTCGAAGATAGACCTCAAGTCAGGCTATCATCAGCTCAGAGTTCGGGACGAGGACGTACAGAAGACAGACTTCAGATGTCGGTATGGCCACTATGAGTTCTTGGTTATTCCATTTGGCGTAAACAATGCTCCAGCAGTGTTCATGTGCCTCATGAATAGGATCTTTTAGCCATACCTCGATCGATTTGTCGTGGTATTCATCGACGACATTTTGATATACTCGACGACTGAGGTGGAGCATGCCTACCACTTAGGGGTTATACTAGACACACTCCGAGAGCACCAGCTTTATGGAAAGCTCTCGAAGTGTCAGTTATGGATACGCGAGTTCCACTTCTTAGGGCACGTCATCTCTGAGGCGGGAGTTGCGGTGGATCCCGCGAAGATCGAGGCAGTGCTAGCTTTTGAGCCACCCAAGAGCGTGACAGAGGTGCGGAGTTTCTTGGGACTAGCTGGATACTATCGTAGATTTGTGCCGGACTTCTCCAGAGTTGCGGCGCCACTCTCAGCTTTGAAGAAGAAGGGGAAACCCTTTGTGTGGTCAGTCAGATGTCAGTAGAGCTTCCAGGAGCTGAGTTAGAGATTGAACAACACACCTATCTTGAGGTTTCCTGAGGAGGGAGTAGGGTACGTAGTCTACTGCGATGCATCAGGGACCGGACTCGGATGTGTACTGATGCAGGAGCAGGTAGTGATCGCCCATGGATCACTTCAGTTGAGGCCGCATGAGAATAACTATGCTACCCATGACCTGGAGTTACCTGCAGTGGTCTTCGCCCTGAAGACATGGTGACACTAACTGATGGGCGAGCGCTTTACAGTCTTTTCTGACCATCAGAGTCTCAAGTACATCTTCTCGCAGAAGGACCTGATCCTGAGACAGTGGAGATGGCTCGAGTTCTTCTAGGACTATGACTTTGAGATAGTCTATACTCCTTGGAAGGGGAACATGGTAGCCGATGCTCTCAGCAGGAGGACGAGCATTCAGCTACTTGAGGAGGCGACAAAGCAGCTAGCCACTTTGCAGATATTTTTTGTGGATAGAGATGGAGCACCCTTCCTTCAGTCTCTCACAGTCACTCCTCCACTACTGCAGCGGGTCAGAGAGGCACAACGTGGGGACGCTGACTATGAGATGCGGCATGCACAAATATCCTCAGGACAGGCACCAGATGGCTTCTCCTTTGGAGTAGAGCACGACATCCTTATCAAAGGATGTACCTTAGTACCATTCGCTTTATGAGAGGAGATGCTGAGAGAGTTTCACACTTCTCCTTTAGCGGTTAATCCTGGAGTGGCGAAGATGTACCAGGACCTCAGACGACAGCACTGGTGGCCGGGCATGAAGAAGGCTGTGGCTGAGTTCGTTTCTCGATGCCTCACCTGCCAGCAGGTGAAGGCGGAGCATCAGGTACCAGCAGGCTTTGTACAGCCCTTGGAGGTCCCAGAGTGGAAGTGGGATGGGATATCTATGGACTTCAAGACTGGACTTCCACGCACTTCCAGGGGTCACGACTCCATCTGGGTGATTGTCGACCGACTCACCAAGTCGGCTCACTTCTTACCCATCAGAGAGCAGGGCTCAGTGGAGAGCTTGGGGCGTCTCTACGTTCAGGATATTGTACGGTTTTACGGTGTTCCATCATCTATCGTCTCCGATCGAGATTCTTGCTTTACATCCCGGCTTTGGAAGGGGTTGCAGGAGGTGTTCGGGACGAGGCTACGTCTGAGCACCGCCTTTCACCCTCAGACGGATGGTCAAATGGAGAGGACCATTCAGACTCTCGAGTACGTGCTCCATGCATGTGTCCTCGACTTTGGTCGTAGCTGGGAGGACCACCTACCCTTGGTGGATATTGCGTACAACAACAGCTACCACTCCACCATCGGGATGGCACCATACGAGGCGTTGTACGAAAGACCTTGAAGATCTCCTTTTTGCTGGACAGACCCTGGGGAGTCAGCACTCGTGGGACCAGAGATGGTCCGGGCCATGACAGAGAAGGTCCAGGTCATCCAAGAGCAGATGAGGACAGCTCAGAGATGGAAGAAGTCTTACACTGACAGGAGGTGGAGGCCACTAGAGTTCGAGGTTGGCAACCACGTCTTCTTGTATGTCTCACCTCGACGTGGATTACAGAGATTTGGCCGAGGCGGCAAGTTGTCTCCACGCTACATCGGACCATTCCAGGTCCTCAGCAGGATTGGTGAGGTGGAATATCGCCTGGCTCTACCACCACAGTTGCACCGGGTGCATGACGTCTTCCACGTATCTCTGCTGAGGAGATACGTGCACGACCCAACACATATCATTGACCATGGGGAGCTAGACGTTGATGATGGGGAGACTTTTGCGGAGGTCCCGGTGGAGATCGAGGATCGACAGTAGCGAGTCCTACGTGGACGATCGATTCCTCTAGTGCACATTAGATGGAAGCACGGGACCTCTAGGGGAGAACATGGGAGCGGGAGGCTCAGATGCATGCTCAGTACCCACATTTGTTTCCCTAGCTTATGATGTATCATTATGGGGACATAAATCCCTGAGGTGGGAGTGATGTAAAGACCCGTAAATTTCAAGGAAATTTTTTTCTTAATTTTCTTTGGAATTTTAAAAGAGCGCAGTTTTTGACGGCACATGATTTTGAGTCCCGGTGTGCCCGAAATCATTTTCCGAAGTTTGGCTCGGGTACGTTCAGTGAACAAACGAGCGGGTTTCTCTAAGTTTTGAACTGGTGCTCGGAATCAAATTCTAAGGGAACTGATGAAATCACAGCACCGATATTTTCTTAGAAACACATATTTTGGAGTTGTGTTTGCTCGGGTCTGGTTTTTAATTTTTGGGCTTATGGTTAAGAAATAAAATAACGTGGTACGAAAAACATTATTTTATTTCACTTAAAGCCACTTAAAAGCCACTTTAAGTGGCTTAAGTTGAGTTGAAGCGGATTGGGTGGAATCCAAAATATCTTACCCTCTTGGTAGGATATTTGTGAGGTGGGGCCTGCACGATCCCCACCGTTTCTTTTCCACTAAGTAACACACCCGCAAAAACCCTTTTTAATGAAATTCAACCGGGGCGTTTCTTAATCTATTAAACGCTCTTATTAAATTGGGCAGTTTATTCATTGAAATTAATTCTATGAATTAATTTTGTTCGTTTCTGAACACATTTTCAATTTGTTGGCATGCTAATAAAATAAGGCCAACACACCTTCTTCTTGAAGGTTGTGTTAAACCTTTGGAGAATCTCTAAAGATCTTCCTCCTCCTTCGCGAAGAACGCGAAGAATGCGAAGAACACAAAGAACGCTGACCTCCGACGAAGGCGACGGAGAACTCCATGCCCCCTAGAGATCGACGACGTGACGCCGACGATTCTCCCTCTACGACGCTTCTTCTGCGACAAATCTTCGAAGATCCGTTTGAGGTAGGAGTTTAAAAATATTTTAAATTCCTTTATGGATTTTATACTTTGCATGGATTTAATTCATGTAAATTAAATCCATATGTTTTATTTACCCCTCGGAGATCGTCGACGCGACGCCGTATACCATGACGACGCGACGCCCTTCCGCGACGCGACGATCTCATTCTTCTGCGACGATCAATTCCGCGAAGAACGCACGCTCGACGACTACGTTGAGGTAGGGATTCTATTTGAAAATAATATTTTATTCCTGTAGTTGTTTCCTTCTAAAAAATTAGCCCGGGACAAAGTGCAATTTTAATTTATTAAAATTGTATCTTGTTATGTTTTCATGTGTTGATCTTTATTTCCCGGTTGTTATCACCTAATGCGGAGGGTGCGGGCCAAACAATCACGCCCCGAAAACCCTCTGCAGTTCTTTGTTGATGTGTGGATCGGAGAACAACGACAAAGCGGGCTGCATAGATGATTTGTTGATTCCGTAGTGAAGAACGGGACTCGGGAGGAGCTACAGCGCAGATGGAAATGGAATCGGACCACCGGAGCAACTCCGGTGGCCCGTGGAATCCACCGGCGGTGCGGGTCGCCGGCTGACCAGACCCGCGACCGTGCGGGTCCGGCGAGACATGGGACGTGGCAGAGCCGCGTCTGCTGACCAAGCGCGGCCCCATGCGGGCCCGCGACTCCTCTTCCCGCGAGGGCTGCACGCCCCGCGGCACCCCCTTGCTCGGCCGCTCGGCCGACCCGAGCCGAGCCGACCCGCTGGCCGGGTCGCGCCCAGGCCAGGCCGGGCCGAGTCGCGCCAAACCGGGTCGACCCGACCCGAGGGTTGGGCCGGGTCGGTCCGGGCCCAGACCCCCCGTTTCCGGACCTTTTCGGTCATTTTATCATAACATGAGCTACGGGCCTCCGACTCACGCGCCATCAGCGGCGATGTGATCCTTGGATCGAGACAGTCGTTTTGGTATACTACACTCTAGGTTTCGGAATACTTTGGGTGCATCCAGGTTGGTTCGTACACGAAACCAACCGGGCCCTCGGAGCGGAAACACTCATATCTTGAGCTTCGGACGTCCGATTGACGTGTCATCGACTTTGATGGATTCCTCTAAGTGAGACGGATCTTTTGACTTACTCCACCCGAGGTTTGGATGTAGGTGGAGTATGGTCAGGTTGGTTTTGCCTTAAAAACCAACCGGGCCCCTCAGACGAAAAATCCAATAACTCTCAGACAGGGCGTCCGATTGACGCGCCGTCTGCGGCGTTGAGTTCCTGTTGACAATACAGAACTTTTGGATACATCAACTCTGGAATATGTGTCAGTTGATGTATCAGCCTCTCGGCTCGTGGAGCGGACCATCCAGAACGAGCTTGCTGTGTGCGGGAACCCTAGAGCTGGCTGCGACTGCTACTGTGACGACGACGACTATACAGAGATCCTCAGTGGATTGTACGGCGATGACTACATCACTCAGTGTTCCTTTGTGGGTCAGTGCTACCGATCCTGTGTGGGTCTGATCCTGTGTGGGTCAGTGCTCAGCGGTGCTTTGTGGGCCAGCGCCTACAGGTCCTGTGTGGGCCCGATCCTGTGTGGGTCTTTGTGGGGGTTAGTTACCTATCGATCCTTTGTGGGTCAGATCCTTTGTGGGTCATTGCGGGGGTTAGTACCTATCGATCCTTTGTGGGTCCGACGACTTAGATGGATCAGTGATAATCTCTATTGTCATTTGAAGAAGTATACCTGTGTGAGCTGAATCCTGTTTACTTTCCTTGTGGATTGTGTTGTGCTATCCTGTGTGGATTTACGTTTTCCTTTCCTGTGTGGACTGGGTTGTACTTGAGCTCGGATGTTGGAGCCGAGAGATAATTGATGACTTAGGTATATGTATGGGCATATTACTAAGCCATGTTGGATGTTACTTCGTGATTGTATATTTCTTTGTGGTTTATCCTTTTTGGATTCTGGGAGACCGTCAGGGGTCTCGGGGTCCCTACTGAGTAGCTTATACTCACCCCTGCACGGTCTATGCCCGCACTACGTTGTGTTGGTTGCAGACGACGGACAACGCTGATCGTGGTGGAGGCTTGCGGAGAAGGACGGTACCTGGAGGTGGACCACTGGGCGGGATGTACTCGGAGCGGTTGGATGGACCCGAGGAGCAATGGAGGATTTTTGTACCCACCCATCAGGTGGGACTTCTAGTGGACAGCTCGACGTTGCGACATTACTTTTCAGTTGCTGTTTTCCCCTTTCAAGTTTTACTTTACTTTTAGTTTGGGTTTATATTCTGGCCCACTTACTTTCTGCACTTACTGTTGTATAAGTTTTTACTTAGTGTTTACTTCTTCCTGCTTCCTCTGTGTTGTCTGTTTGTTTACTTTACAAAGGCAATGCCTTCCCTTTACCGGGATTTACGCCTTGGTGCTAGTCGCCAGCCCCTGGCCTATGGAAGGCGGGCTTGGGGTAGTCACGGCACGGGCCCCGAGGATGGGTCTTGACATATATGTTGATGATATTTCACTAGGATAGAAGGTATTGTTTCCATGTTTCCAAAGAAACTAAAATATTAGGGAGCTCAGGCATGTATTTTTTTAATGTACTAAATACTCATCTAAAATGATGCAATATCCATGTATATCAAGCCTGGGTCACTGTAGTAAGTATAACAACCCTGAACTTGTATAGCCATATCTATTAATAAAGACATAATCTTTACATATATACCTTTAATACCAATATATGTGACCCAACATTAACTATCCAAAATAATGCAACATCAAAAAGAAATTTTGGATCACATACAAATCCAAGGAGATTTTAGTTTAGAGTTTTAGATAATTAAGGAAAACTCTTTCATGAATTTACCCATATCCTTAAGTGGTCATTTTTTCCACTATTAATATCCATTATTATTACATATTAATTATTCATCATCCCCCACATGAATCCCCTATTTACGTATCTTAAATAATATTTTTCCCTATAACCTAGGGATATGAAACAAAAGAAGGGTGATATTATATGCTCAATAAGGGTAAAGATATGTATTAAAAAGTGATTATCTTCATTGATAACCAAATTATAATAAGGGAATGAGAACATATTAAAATATCATGATCATAATATAATAGGTTTCAAACTGATTAACACCTAGATCCAAAATCTTGATACATGGTATATAAACATTGACAAATAAAAGTGTCAAATGAGTTAACAATCATGATCCATATGAAAGGAAACATTAAAACACATTGCAATAATTGAAAAATAGTGTATGTATCTTGGGACATTAAAAATTACTAATATAATTGCCTAATATGACAATTACAACATCTCTTAGGAATAAACTATAACTAGAAAACACTGTAACCTCTTAGGAGTAACTTAAAATTAGTTACCTTCATCACTTTTCATAATCTATTCAAAGGATATAATGGACCCACCCATCATTGGTATATAACATAACCAACCATAATTGGTTTATAACATAACAATTCATCCATGCATTATAATAGAAACATCCATAAATCATCCATACATATAACCAAGTACCATTGAATGAACAAAATATTTAGAATCATTCTCTTTTCAACACAACACTCTTGAAAAAAACCATCATTCTATTTTATCTTTAGTAATCCCAATAAATGATAATATTTCCATTAAAATCCATTTAAATTATTTATAATCCATCTATAGAATAATTAATTATGATATAATTAGAACATGTCTTTAGTGAATCATAGGGAAAAAAAATTATATTTCAACATATGAAAAATATAAATAAGAAAACATTTAATATATCTCTTATAGGATAGAGGAAATATCATTTCCTTTTGATCATTTTTTTAAAGAAATTTAGTTAAAATTGGGAAAAATATTTTCTTTGAAAAAAACCTGAAAACATGTAAAATAAATTTCAATGAAAATAAAAGAAAATTATGTTGGGGAAAACCATACATTTATTAAATGTTAACAAACTTATCACTTTCACAATTAGTATAAAAAACTAAAAGCACCATATTTTAAAAACAATAAAATGATTACTTTTATATCATTGTAAAAAAATTAAAATATAGTTTACATTTTTTTGAAAACAATTTATTTCTATAAAAGAATAATTTTTAAAAAATTTTAAATGTCATTTTTATATGAGAGAAAATACCCGTGACTAAAGATAGAAATAAAGTTGGGTTTTCCTTAAAAATAGTCTTCTGATATTCTGAAATACCAAATAGAATATAATCAAAGTAAATCCTATAAAACGAATGAATAACTATATTATAATAATAGATATGTAGATTAAGAAATTAAAATCAAATAATATCCCCTAAATTAACATTGACCATAAATAATGCTATGTAACATAAGCCTTTATTACTTGGGTAACATTCAAATAAAAAGTCATTGAAAGAAAGAATATGAAATATATCCATTAATACCATTAATTATAATAAATAATATATCAAAATAAATTCATGTTAAAATAATTACACCATATAAATGAATAATGGTGCCTGACATGAAACTTGTCTCGAGAAAACGAGACTAAGACAAAGAAAACGCTTGAAAAGATGATAACCTTTGAATTGATAATTAATGCATGAAGTGATTATGAAAACATATATTAATCAATATAAAAAAATTAAGACCACAAAAATTTATAGATCAATTCCGAGATAATGATTTCAAAAAAACACAATGAAGAAGTGTTATAACCCAATAAAAAAAGAGAGTTAAGAAATCCCTTACATCGAGTCCCAATATTATATGTTTTCCATTTTACTCTATTATAACAAAATTACTTTATTTATTTAAATTTATAAGAAAATTTTAAAACAATTTCCCTTATCATTAAACCATTTTCAATTTAATTCATTTTCACATTTAATTACTTAATTAGTCATGTCCACATTAGGTGTTTTGAGGACATTTGGTTCATAATTACAAAATGACTTTGGTAGATTGATCATCGTAAAAGGGGTAATTGTTCAATAATATCTAGAATAATAAAAATTATATAATTATAATATTTATTCTTTAAATAAAATTTTGTAACCATCTATCAAAATCCTTCTTTAAAAATTTAATTAATTGTTTCCTTGATGTGGTAATACGCACATACACATGAGTGATGTTTTAATTTTTGAAAAATAGAAATAAATGAAAATAAATTAGATTCTATATTTTATTAATTTTAATTATATGTTAATTATCATATTATTCCTTTATACCCACCGTTTTGATAATCCATGTGAGATAGTTATGAAAAATAAAATACATTGGCTCGCAAGGCGGTACTCCACGTGTATGCACAAACGATTGTTTCATATCACATTTTAGGGAGATGGAAATGAAAAGGTTTGTTCCATAAAAATAATAAAATAAAAATATATGTATGTTTCTTATTTTATTTTATTATAATATTTTTTTATAATTTAATGAGTTATAAGAAGAAGTAATATGAAAGAACATGAAATTGAGTTATACCTTCTCTTCCAAATACCTCTTTTGGCATACCCCTTTAGACTTCAAGGATATTATTTTGGTGATACCAGTACCTATATGATTAGGGGAGGGATGTTTTTAAGTTATTTGGGTAAATATTGGTTGATATAAATGGCTCAAAAAGGGTGAAGTGGAGAGGAGGCATGTTGTCCTTCTATAAGAGAGGGGAGGCACACCCATGTAATTCTTTAAAGTGTTAAATAAATATAAGTAAATCATCATAATAAATTGGAATAAAATTTATTTATTTCTTATATATTGTGATTATGATTATAAATCCTCTTATAAAATTAAATGTTGGAATGTTTGGGTGGTTTTCAACCCTTATATCATAATTTTAACACCCCATTAACCATTATTATGATTATCACAATATAAATGTTTTTTACAATTTTCGAGTCAAGAAAGTTACTAGAAAAGAATAAGTGTCCTATTAGTTGAAAATGGTTTATATTATAGACCATATCTCATTGAAATTTCTAAATATATTTTTTTATAATTTTTAATTAATTTAATAAATTATTATTTAACTTAAGATGGCATTAAATTAATCTTTTAGACAATTCACTTGATTAAATTTAAAAAGAATCAAGACTATTTTTTAGTTGGAATATAAAGATTACAAAATAACTAATAAATTATATATATCTAAATAATTTATTAAACACTATAAACAACCCAAAAATATTAATTTGTATGTTTATAAAATAATTTACTTGATTCTTCTATTACATGAAGAATAACTGTGCCAGTGTTTCATAAGAATTTAATGTAAATATTCAATCACTTAAAAATCAAAATAAAATTTCCTGACAAAATAAATTCATTTATATTTAAAATATCAATATATAACCACACCTAACCTTTTTTATCCCTATGAAAAAATAATATTGTTTTTCGAAAAATAGAGTGACATTTTTTATTTATTATTTACATAAAAATAATACTAAGTTCATTAACACATGATAGTGGACATAAATTGTTATATTTTAATTTTTTGAATTATAATGGTTAAAAAAATAAAAAATTTAAATAAATACATTTTTTTTCTAATGTTCTATCCCTTAGTTTTAATCAATTTTTACCTATTTTACCCTTAACATGGTGGCAAAATGAAAAATGGGATGTCTATGGATTGAACTTATGATAAAATAATCTTTTAAACCCATTATAGTGTCCAAAACTTTTAATTTAACCTCAAATGAAAATATACTAGTTTGTAATTCTATCTAAACACTCTTCTGATACCAAATAAAATAACCCTAAACTCATACACTCTGATTTTGTGCTACAAAGATAATATTTATATTTCTGAATTTGATACCAATATATGAGTCCAAAATCTATAAATATAAAGAATTTATACATTAAAATTAAATTACGGTTTACCAAGATAACAAATATCCTTTTATTTTTAGAGTTTTAGGGAATTAGGGGAAAATATTACATAACATAAACATGTATTTAAGTGAACATTTTTTCCACTATAGTCATCCAATATTTTAATATATAATGTTTTTATCACCCCCAAATAAAACCATTCTAGATATATCCTACATACTATATTTATTTATAACATTTGTAAAAGATACATAAGAAGTGCGAGCTCAAATTCCCTGTAAGGGTAAAAATATGCATTAATAAGTAATTATATCCAGTGAGAAGAAGATGATAATAAGGGTATGGGAATATATTAAAAGTCCTTGAGAATAATATAAGAGAATTCATACCTATCAAAACATGTATCATAAATCCTAAGACATTGAATATATAATTTAAAAAAGGAAATATCCATATGAGTTAATAATCATGATCCATGTAAAAGAAAACACTAGAACCCATTTTAAGCATTGTAAAATAGTGTAGGTATCTTGAAACATAAAATTTTCATCATTTACTAACCTAACCAGATAATTCCCATATCACTTAGGAGTCTCCCATAACTAGTAAACTCTATTATGTCTTAAGATTGACTTATAATCAGTTAACTTCGACTCTTAACCCACTTCATTAGATAGCTATAACAAACCCACCCTCATTGGGTTTTAATGTAACAACCCATTTTTGATTAATAATTTAAGAAATAATCCTTGTTTTATAGTGCAACCATCTATAAATCATCTACACATATGTCTAAGTACCATATAATGTGTAAAAAATCTTGAATCTATAATTTTTCAACATAACACCCTCAAAAACTACCATCATTCATTTTTAGCTTTATCAACCAATGTAAAAGAAATGAGTTACATGAGAATATATTTTAACCAATTATATTCAATTCAGATATATATTAAGGAATGGAATTGTAGGAACATTTCTCTATTAAAAAATAATAAAACATAATGAATATTGTAAAATATGAAAAATAAATTTAAAAAATATTTAAGACATTTATTAGAAAATATGGAAGGTATAATTTTCTTTTGATAACATTTTAAATAAAAATTACATTAATATTGGTAAAAATAGTTTCTTAAAATATAACTATGGAAACTTATAATGTAAAGGTCATAGAAAAGAATAGTTATGATACAGGTAAAATCAATTCATTTGGAAAATGTTAATACAAAGATATCCCTCAAAATTCCAATAAAAAACCTAAAGTATCATGTTTGGAAAACAATAATGTCTTTACCCCTCCATCAAAAGGTACCCATGTTGTACTAAAATTGAAGGAAGAGAGATAATGTCCTTTATTTCCACTTTCATTAGGTCCTAGGATGGTTACTAGCATTGAGGATATAAAAAAATCTGACATGTGGAAGGTATTTCTTTCTATTATCTTACCAGGATCGGGAGATATAATGAAAAACACAATGAAAATCCACCATATAAAAGAAAATGTGAAACCAAAAACAATATCATGATACTTGTGTAAAAATAATATATACAAATAGATTCACTAAATGAAACACCAAAAATTTACATAAGGTAATGACTTAGAAATAACTCTAAAATTCATGTTAGTATTTTCCATCTTGGTCCCCGAAGTCCTCATGGAAATATAAAACAAAGTGTGTTAATAGAAAGAGTTATCATAACATGCATACTTAATAGGATCATACCCAATCATTCACATACAAAAGTGAAAAAATAATACTAATGTACCCATGAGAAGATAGTATAATTAACGGACACCTAAAAAAGTCAACTAACTAGTCCCATCATCACCATGGAATGCTAGCCAAATAACATAACCAAGTGTAATAGTATAACTAAATGAATATAGATAAAGGGTACCCCACACATATTTCCCATTTATTTTATTATCTCATTCAAAAGCATAATATTTCTTGGAACTCCCATCCCTTACATAGTTACCATCCGTGAAGACACATGGGAAACCACATCACATGCCACCCATAGACACATAGGAAACCACATCACTTCCCACACAAAGACACCATGAAATCCAAAAGGCGATAAAATATTGTTCCAAATAATTAGTATAGTATATTATCATGAACATAAAGGAAATAAACCATTTCACTCCTCATTCAAGGAAAGACACCCACCATGAACCACATCATTCTCTAGTGAAATTTTACCTTTTTCTATCACATACCATGTGTTTCAATGTCTAATGGAAGAGAGATTGGGGAAGAGGGGGTATCTGCCCAGAAATTTGGAACGTTGTGGATGTTTGAAAAAAACACAAAAAACCTAAAAGCATTGGGTGTTAGGGTACGGACATGAAAAAAGTGGGGTGAATGTTGAAAACACAAGGAAAATAAAATATATATCTAGTTACACAAAATCCCATCCTATGAGTTTATAATAAGATTTACAACACATCTCACCACATTACCACAAGTTATCACAACCACCACCACCACTTTAGTCTCCACATATATTTAACCATTACTCACAAGAAATCCCAACACACAATCCAGATCTCATATTCATTTTCATGTTAACCCATTTCAAGATGTTTTTTATTACCAGCCATATTAATTAAAAAAGATAATTCATTCATATTCAATTACACCCCATGTATTAATCATTATATACATTAATTAATTTTCCACATATTAATTTACACCTATGTTCAAAACCATTTGAAAAATTTATGTTCCTTCCATAACTATTGGGAAACAACAGAAAAGAACACAACACTACAAAACAAAACCCATTCATCACATGGAAATGCACCTTTATTCACATCCATTTCTCATCACAACCACCTCATATCACATACACCACTAATAACAAAACCCACACATAAAAACCCCACACATTACAACTTTAATGTAACAAGTTATTTTTTCCACAATTACATCATTAATTTCAAGGGTATTCTCACATAAAGCCAATATTCTATGAGAACTGATTTATTAGCTGAATATACTTTCTTATCCTTTCTCATGAAGGGTGAGTATATTTTGATATCTGAAACATAGTTCACAATTCTCAATAACCAAAATAACATATAAATCTTAACATAAAACAAAACTATAAGAAAATAAAAAATGATTAACTATATAGGAAAAATAAAAAGGAAAAGTAAAAATCATGAAATTTCTTCCCTCCCCTTTCAATTTAATTTATCCTATTTAATATAATTATTAGATGGTATGTACCATTCACCCAAATAAAGAATCATTCATGATATTCCCATATTTATATCTAAGGAGTTAGATATTAAAGATCCCTTAGGTTAATTGAAGCTTCAAATAGAACCAAAACTCACATTAGAAGAAAATAATAGGTAAATACCCACTAATCTTGTAACACCATGAGATTTTATGAGAAATATTTTTTATGTATTATGTTATACGCAACACCAAATTAATCCTTCAATACACACAACACTGTCTTGGCTTGCGTTACACACAATCGTGACCTTCCTCGATAGCATGTGTAGTACGCAATACCGAGTTTCATGAAACATTGATATATTGTTATAATATTATTATGGGCTAGCCATTATGAATATTATACAATAAATTTTAAATTTTATAACATTATTATTCATCTTACACATTTTATAGAACATGGTATGAGAACAAAAAAAATTAGGTAAAATAAGTATTTTAAAAAAAATACAGTTTTACCACCTTTTGATGGCGCACCAACATTAAATCTAGTTTCTGACATGTTTATAAGTTCAATTTGACAAAATAATTTTTTTTTGAAATTAGGATTTAAAAATTTACTTTGGATAAGTTTTTCATATTATTCTGAAAATAGTCATATTTTAATGAATAGTAAAAACACACTACATTTTAATTAAAAAATACTTTTTTCATCGCAATAATTAATATGGTTAAATTATAATATTGAATGGTTTTAAAGTATAAATAGAATATATTTTTACCATTTAATGTAATTTATTTCATTACCATTAATTTTACAATGAAATAATATTTAAAAACAATTCAATCATTGGCAATATTTCAACTTCTAAAACTCGTTTTCTTAACAACGAGATAAATTTTAATTTAATTACTGCAACTTCTATGTTTTGAATTTTGAAAAATGGATTCCATATTTGGATTCAGTGGGTCCAAATTATGTTAATAAGTTACTTTTATTTTTTTTGATATTATGAATTGTAACTATGGTAATTTTTATTCACTTTAGTTAAAGGTAAATCTGGTAATTAAGGGTAAAAATAAGATTATACAATTACCCTAAAACTTTCCAAAATTCTATTGATGAATAAATGTATACCCATATCACCTAAGGGTCTAAATAGATACATTTCATGGACTTTTGACCATGAAAATGATGTATTTATTATTAAAACCAAAGAAAGTGACAACATTTCACTCTCTTATATCTTATAATTGTAATAATTTTAATTTAGTGATAAAATTCATAAAAACTTGAATATAAATATTATAAAAGAAATATAATAAAATTATCTACATCATTAGAATTTATTTAGAATTTTTAGGGATTAAATAAATTTCATTAATGGTGACACAATAGTGATGTAGAAATTGTTTATTTAGTAAAAAATCAATAATATAGTTTTTATTAAACTAATAGTGACAATAAAAGGCACAAAAAACCTGAAAAAAACATATTGGTCATTTAAATATAAACCCTAAACATAAAATGGTCTAATATGTGACCATTTTGATCCTTATAAAAGTGATTATGACACTTATATTATTATTTTTAAATAATTTCAAAGTTGTCACCTTCATACTTTAATAAAGATAAAAATTTAAAAGTGGGGTTTTTTAGAATATAAATTAGACTAAAAGTATTATTATGAAATATATTATATTTATATTTATCATATTATTTTATTTTTAATTTTTATACAACAAATAATTATATTAAAATATTATACAGAAATGGTGTATTAACTATTTTATTAAGAGAAATATCAAATAAATGATTTTAAAAGTATTAAAATAAATATTATATTAACTAAGTAATGTGATAAAATAATTTTATAGATGAATATGACGTGTTATTAATTTATTAAATAGGTTTTTTAGAAAATATATTCTTTTTGGATTTTATTTAAATTTAAAAAAATGAATTGTGTCAAAATTGACACTATTGATATTTTATATTATTAAATTGTTTAAAAATCACAAAAATATTTAGAAATTTAAAATTTAAATTTAATGATCTAACATGTAATAAAGTATCATATTATTTATAATTAACAACACATAAGTAAGTATTTATAACCATATAAAATGTATAACATTATTACCACAAATTAAATTAAATAGATTAAATAAGGATAAATCAAAATGATAAGGTTTAAAATAAAATCCAAAAATTTCTAAATTTAATTGGTTTATGATATTACAACCCTAGAATATGAAATATCCTAATTTTAGTCACTTTGGAAGTTTTTAAGTGGGGTTTCAGTTTATTATAAATTAATATTTTAGAGGTTTCTGAAAGTGCCCCTCTCCTCCCTTATAAAAGGGAACCTCCTCCCACTTCTCTTTACACAACTTTGAGCCTTAAATCTCGGCCAAAACCTTCCTATTTCACTTCTAAACTTCCATATGAACCTAGTAGAGGTCTTGGTATTCTTCAAAGACAAACTTTAGTGCCCTAAGAGAAGGTTAAGAGGAGGCGCGTCGAAGAAGAGGTAATCTCTTCTACTGATTCTTTCAAGTTTCCTTATTCTTCAACTTCTTCTTCATTAGTTGTTTCATTATAAAGAAATAACATCAGTATCAATAATATAAAAATATTTTATTATAGATATGAAATAACCCCACTTCACCTTCTATCCATCCAACAGAAAATGAAATCACCGCGCATGTGTATGTACGGAATACCGTCTCCACGCCGTGGTGTAATCTTTGTTTCCACCACCACCTTACTTGGATGGGTATAATGGTGTAAATAATAACTATATATGGTTATAATAACATAATACTGATTATGAGATATTATAACATCCACTCCGATTCCGTTCAATAATTATGGGAACGATATCATCGCTCGGGTGTACGTACGGATTAATGTCTCCAAGACGCAATGAGATTCATTATCCATGTTAACAGAATGATTATAAAGTACATATAATGAATAATAATGAAATATATGACATAATAAATCTAATGGATTTATTTATATATATATATGTGTGTGTTTCATCTACTTACTTCTATTCTAGTCAATAAGGAAAGGAAAACAACATTCATGCGTACGTACGACCTACCATCTCCATGAACGGTGTATTTCATTTCATTCATCTATCTATTATATATATATATATACTGAATATATATGATATATAAATAATGATTTACATTCTGGAAGTAAGTAAATCATGATATAAGTAATAATAATATCAGTAACAACAAGTCCAAACACGTACGATAAATAAAACGATTTTACCCAAAACGCTGCTTGAACATGGAATTTACAAAAGAACAGGTAATATAAATTCATAAGTGAACCATATATGATATCATAAAAATGAATATTATTCTGTAATAATTTAATTACATTAGTTAAATCATTATATAGGATGTTTGGATACATACGAAGCATATCAGACATAAGGTAAGGGACAACTTTTCCAATCTCGTTTTTATCTGAGATTGTTTATTCGTAAGTATTTACGGGGGTTATATTTATCATCCATGTACCTGTTTTATAAAAATAGTGTCATGTATGTTTAAACTCATTTTTACCCATTTTTTACTTTTACTACATGGTATTTAAGGAATCTTTCTTTTTTTTACCATACAAGGTACTTTTTGACTTTTCCGGCAAAAGTACGAGAAGAATGTTTTTTTAACTTATACAGCAAGAACAAATTTTTAGAGTTTAATAACACCTAATTTTCATGAAGATTACTATACAATATTTCATGTCCATTTTCAACAAAATCATTTTCTTTTAAAATTTCATGTCATTTTGTGAAAAGAAAATGATTTTGAAGAATAAATGATATTTTCCTCAAGAATTAATTTCAAAGGTTTTAACAAAACCATTTTCCATCCAAGGTGATATTATTTCATTTTTGTATGTTTCAAGTATAATGTATCTATTATTTACATGGTTCCACTTTTCTTATGATGAAATGATATCCATTTGTTTTATATGAATTATGTTATGATGGGATGATGTTTATGAAACCCATTTTATTCTTTGGGATATGATGAATGATTTTTGTTTATGTTGTCACACACTTTAGAATGATTTCAATATGAGATGGGTGAAACCTATATCTCCCTCCAATGCATTAGGTAAAGATTTATATCTCATGATTTAGAAGTGTCTAGAACGGTAAGTTAATCCGATTCAATGATTTAGGACTAGAACGAGTAGTGAACTGGATTCAGAAAGGGACTTTGTCCACTAAGATGGTCTTGGCAGAAATGCCTTGGCTACTATAGAAATAATTTCATGTTCTTAATGGTTTTCCATAATTACATTTTTTATTCCCATGCTATTTTACAATGATTGATCTTTCTTTAGGATATATTTCTTATGTACTTCCAAGATTTATGTCTTTTCTCAAGATTTTGATGTTTAGATTTTATGTTCATGTTTTGGCATTCAAATGTTTATGGATTGTTTTATGTTCTCTATGTTTACCCTTAATGATCATTTGAGCTCACCATTTTTATGTTTTCTTTTCTCTAGTATATAAAGAAATGTTTTAGTTAAGAAAACAAAAGGGGAAGATCTTTATGGGAGATGTTTAAGATCATTCACCATGATTACAAGATTATTTTTCTGAGTTTCCAAAGACACTAAACCATTACGGTCCTTGTGTGTTTGTTTTTTTATGTATTAAGTATTCTGAAAAAGTAATTTAATGTCTAATTACATCAAGTTAGGGGTCTCTATAGTTGGTATCAGAGGAAAGGTTTAGTCAACATTTGGAAACAAGGATGCGAAATCTTTAGTGAGATCCCTAGAGATATTTCTAAGGCATGTCTAGGGATGTCCCTAAGGTTAAGTATAAGTGTAGGTTATAGTCCTATAATTATAGTAACGATATTATAATTAAACCTAATATGTTAGATATTGAAGGTACGCCCCCTTTATTATGTTGTTTTTCGAGCATGATTTCTGCCCCTCATACTGTTCTTTTTGGGTTTCAGATGATGGTTGGAACCTGAAGGAAGCGTGTTGATCAATGTAATGGAAAATGCAATGATTGTCCTCCCGAACAACCAAATGTGATGGTATATGTAGTGAAAAATATTATTGCTATACTTAAATAAGCTATGAATCATTCTGGATTTCAAAATGATCAGATAAGGGAACAATATTCTATTGAGTCCTTCATGAGGCAACTTCCACATTCTTTTAATGGGTCTTTTGATCCACTTGTTGCTGAACAATGGATCACTACCATTGAAATGATATTTTCCATACTTCGTTGTTCAGATCATGAAAAAGTCATTTTAGTTATTTACTATTTATAAGGTGAAACAGACTAGTGGTGGACTTAAATTAAGAATAAAAGGCCCTAATATGAAATTGAATCTATGGAATGGGACGAGTTCAAGAACTTGTTTTTTAGTAAGTACTTCCCTCGTATTCTTCGAAAGAAGATAGAAAAGGAGTTCCTTGTGCTTAAGTAGAATGATGATGAATTTTTTGGTATATAAAGAGCTAATTTTACAAGACTTGGAAGGTATGCATCTGGCTTTATCATCCAACCTGAAAGTAAAGTTGATCGATTCTTCAGTGGCTTAAAACCAAGACTTCAAAGGGAATTTACTATAAGAGACATCAGTAGCTATGAAGAAATTGTGCATTGTTATATCAAGGTAGAAATGGTAGTTGGTGTAACATATCCATCTCATGGATTTGACAAGAAATAAAAGATGGAGTTCAAGGAAAAACCTCAGAACAATGGTAAAAAGAAGGTGAATGTTTCTTTATGCTCAATGTGTGGAAAGAAGCATGTTGGAGATTTCCTAAAAGGTTCTAGAAAATGTTTCAAGTGTGGAAAAGAAGGTCATCAAGTAACTAAGTGTCGAAGTAATGGAAAAAAGGTTTCTAATGATGTGAATAGAGAAAAGACTATAGAGAATGCTCCACCAACACTTCAATGCATCAAGTGAAAGGAAATGGGGAATTATGATAATCAATGCCCTAATCCAAGGGTTAATGATGATCGACATGAGAAACATCTTAAGTAAAAGGAAAAAAGGGAAGTCACATGTGATAACTATTGGCGATGTTGATTATGACAACGATGTAGTGGAATGATTATGTGTTTATGTAATGGGATTCCAAAATAATTTTGTGGAATCTAATTTATAGTACTGTAAAATATTGGAATATCTATATATTGGTTTATTAAGGCTTTCAATAATTATATGGTACCAGTAACCCAGAAAAGTAATTCAAATATTTTGGAAAGCAGATAATATGCGCATAATGAAGGGATAAAACGAAAATAATATGTTTGATAATATTAATGGTCTCATGATTGATATAAGGACAAAGAGTTATCATGGATTGAGTATATAGATATTTTGGGATTTTGGGATGTGGAAAGAGTTACCTTCTGACAGAATTAATGTTTCCACTATGATTATATGGTAATTTATGTTTCAATAGAATACAAAATTAAGGTATTCACATGTTTGGAATACGATCAATAAGATATATCTTATGATATATGGGGGATAAATGATGGTATTCACATGTTTGGTTGATGAAATTTCTAGTAATTATTTTCATTATACTATGATATTGGAAAGATGTATTTTGGATATGTCTAAAGACTAGAATAGATTATTTCAGACATCAGATAGTATTTTTTAAGGCTATAAATTTTTTTGATATTATTTCTGTAATGTTATAATAGTGAAGTTTTAGAAAAAAAATTACAACCTGTAGGATGGGAGAAAAATCACTGCGTCAGAAAAGGTTGCGGGAATTCAACCCACAACCGAAGTGTGACAAGCCTTTATTTCCTTCCACTAGCCTACAGGAAGTCTTTGGTTAGTAGAAACAAGTTTTATTTTATTAAGCGGTATGATAGATGAAGTATAAGTCCATTTTTGGAATCATATACAATTAACCTCACCATAGATGGACTTATGTATATTTGATAACTTTTTCTAACCTTTTGTTTGAGACAAATGGAGTGACCCATCATTCTATCACATGATCTTATAACACTTCACGAAGGACAAATTCAACCTGATTTCTTTAAGAGATGAAGTGGAAATTGTTCAAGGCACGAAAAATGGTGAGATTGTACCGAAATAAATTAAGTATTTCTTCTAATTCAAATTCTTCAACTTTAGTGAAATCATCTTGAAAACCAAAAATGTTGTTCTGGTTCCCTTATATCTGATGAATCAGAATGTACCTAAGATCATCATAAAATTATGGCTTTGTGATATTTGGCTTTCTCATAGCCATGTTCTCTACCACTCTCCATCAGAACTTGATGGTTAGGTTTCTCTTCTATATCCATATTTTCACTAATTTTCTCCTATGTGGAAACCCAATGATGAGTTAATTTGGGTAACCGATATGTTTCATACTCCACTTTTTAAAATTGTGTTTTAGTATTCATTTTTATGATGTGGGTTTCTATGAAAGAATCTTTCAAGTACTAAACCATTTATAACCCCGATGAATTTCAAGGGCGAAATTCATTTTAAGGGGGGTAGAATGTAACACCCTGATATTTTTTGAGAAATATTTTTTTATGTCTTATGTTATATGCAACACAAAAGGAATCTTTCACTACACACAACACTGGCGTGGCTTGGGTTACACGCAATCACGGCCTTCCTCGATAGCGTGTGTAGCACGCAATACCGATTTTCACGAAACATCAATATATTGTTATAATATTATTATGGACTTGACATTATGAATATTATTAACTAAAATTTTAATTTTATAACATTATTATTCATCTTACACATTTTATAGAACATTATATTAGAACAAAATAAATTTTTTAGGTAAAATAAATATTTTTTGAAAAATACAGTTTTACCGCCTTTTGATGGCGCACCCACTTTAAATCTAGTATTTCACATGTTTATAAGTTAAATTTGACAAAATAAAATTTTTCTTTGAAATAAGGATATAAAAATTTACTTTGAATAAATTTTTCATATTATTATGATAACTTTCATATTTTAATTAATAGTAAAAACACAATATATTTTAATTAAAATCAAATTTTTTCATCGCAATAATTTATATGGTTAAATTATAATATTGAATGGGTTTAATGTATAAATATAATATATTTTTACCATTTAATGTAATTTATGACATTTCCATTACTTTTACATTGAATTAATAGGTAAATACATTTCAATCTTTGGAAAAATTTTAACTTTTAAAACTTGTTTTCTTAACAACAGGATACATTTTAATTTAATTACAGCAACTTTTGTGTTTTGAATTTTGAAAAATAGATTCCATATTTGGATTCAGTGGGTCCAAATTATGTTAATTAGTTACTTTTATTTTTTTGATATAATGAATAATAACTATGGTAATTTTTATTTACTGTAGTTAAAGTTAAATCGGGTAATTAACGGTAAAATAAGATTATAAAATTACCCTAACACCTGCCAAAATTCTATTGGATGAATAAAAGTCGACCAATATCACCTAAGGGTCGAAGTAAATTCATTTCATCGACTCTTGACCATGAAAATTATGTAATTATTATTAAAACCAAAGAAAGTGACAACATGTCACACTCTTATATCTTATAATTTTAATAATTTTAATTTAGTGATAAACATCATAAAACCTCGAATATAAATATTCTTCAGAAAGATAATATAATTATCTACATCATGAAAATTTATATAGAATTTTTAGGGATTAAATAATTGTCATTAATGGTGACACAATAGTGATGTAGAAATTGTTTATTTTGTGAAAAATCCATAATATAGTTTTTATTAAACTAATAGGGATAATAAAAGGAACAAAAAACCGGACCAAAACTTATTGGTCATGTAACTGTAATCCCTAAGCATCCAAGGGTCGAATATTTGACCTTTGGATCCTTATAAAAGCGATTATGACACTTCTATTATTTTATTTTAAATGATGTCAAAGTTGTCCCCTTATACTTTAATAAAGATAAAAATTTAAAAGTGGGTCGTTTTAGAAGATAAATTCCACTAAAAGTATTATTATGAAATATATTATATTTATATTCATAATATTATTTTATTTCTAATTTTTATACAACAAATACTTATATTAAAAAATTATACAAAAATGTTGTATTAATTATTTTATTAAGAGAAATATCAAATTAATGATTTTAAAAGTATTAAAATAAATATTATATTAACTAAGTAATGTGATTGAATAATTTTCTAGATTAATATTACTTGTTAGTAATATATTAAATAGGTTTTTAGAAAATATATTCTCTGTGGATTTTATTTATACACAAATAAATGAATTGTGTCAAAATTGACACTATTGATATTTTATATTATTAAATTCTTTAAAAATCACAAACAAAAATTTAAAAATTACAAATTAAAATTTATATGATATAAAATGACATAATGTATCATATTATGTATAATAAGAAACACATAATTAAGTATTTATAACCATATAAAAATTATAACATTATTACCAAAAATAAAATTAAATAGATTAAATACGGATAAATCAAAATGATAAGGTTTAAAATAAAATCCAAACAGGTCTAAATTTAATTTTTTTATGATATTAAAAACATATATGAACTAATATCCTAATTTATGTCACATTGAAGGTTTTAATGTGGGGTTTGGGTTTATTATAAATTAATATTTTAGAGGTTTCCGAAAGTGTCCCTCTCCTCCCTTATAAAATGGCACCTCCTCCGTCTTCTCTTTACACAACATTAAGCCTTTAAGCTCGGCCAAAAAATAATCATTTCACTTCTAAACATCAATATTAACCTACTAGAGATCCTCGTCTTCTTAAAAGACCAACTTTAGTGCCCTAAAAGAAGGTTAAGAGGAGGCAGGTCAAAGAAGAGGTAATAAATTCTACCGATTCTTTCAAGTTTCTTTCTTCTTCAACTTATTCTTCTTTAGTTGTATCATAATAAAGTAATAACATCAGTATAACTAATTTACTGATATGTTATTATAGATATGAAACAACCCCATTTCACCATCTATCCTGCCTACATAAAATGAAATCATCGCACGCGCGTACGTACAGAATATCGTCTTCACGCCGTGGTGTAATCTGTTTTTCCACCACCACCTTACTTGGATGGCTATAATGGTGTAAATAATAAATATATATGGTTATTATAACATCATACTTATTATGAGATATTATAACATCCACTTAAATTCTATTCAATAATTATGGGAATGATATCATCACTCGTGCGTACGTACAGATTATCGTCTCAACAAAGCAATGAGATTCATTCTCCATGTTAACCATTCAAGAATGATTATAAAGTATATATAATGAATAATAATAAAATATATGAATTAATAAATCTAATATATTTATCTATATATATATATATGTGTGTGTTTCATCTACTTACTTCTATTCAAGTCAATATGGAAAGGAAAACAACGTTCTTGCGTACGTACGGCCTACCGTCTCCATGAATGGTTTATTTCATTTCATTCATCTATCTATTATATATATATATAATAAATATATATGATTTATAAATAATTATTTACATTCTGGAATTAATTAAATAATGGTATTAGTATTAATAATATCAATAACAACAAGTCCAAACACGTACGATAAATAAAACGATTTTCCCAAAACGCTTCTTGAACATGGAATTTACAAAATAATGGGTAATATAAAGTCATAAGTGAACCATATATGATATCATAACAATGAATATGATTTTTTAATAATTAAGTGACATTATTTAAATCATTATACAGGAGGTTCAGATACATACGAAGAATATCGGACATAAGGTAAGGGATAACTTTTCCAATCTCGTTTTTATCTGAGATTGTTTATTCGTAAGTATTTACTGAGGTTATATATATCATCCATGTCCCTATTTTATAAAAATGGTTTCATATATTTTTAAAGTCATTTTTGCCCATTTTTTACTTTTACTACATGGTATGTAAGGAATCTTTATTTTTTTAACCATATGAGGTACTTTTTGACTTTTTCAGCAAAAGTACACGAAGAAGGTTTTTTAAATTATACGGCATGAACAGATTTTTATGGTTTCATAACACCTAATTTTCATGAAGATTCCTCTACAAGATTTCATGATTATTTTCAAATAAATACTTTTATTTTAAAATTTCATGACATTTTGTGAAAAGAAAATGATTTTGAAGAAGAAAGGATATTTTCCTCAAGAATTAATTTCAAGTGTTTTATCAAAACCATTTTCCATCCAAGATGAAATTATTTAATATGTGTATGTTTCAAGTATAATTTATCTATTATTTACATGGTTCTACTTTTCTTATGATTAAATGATATCCATTTGTTTTATATGGATTATGTTTTGATGGGATGATGTTTATAAAACCCATTTTATTCTTTGGGTTATGATGAATGATTTATGTTTGTGTTGTGGCACACGTAAGAATTATTTCAATATGAGATGGGTGGGACCTATATCTCCATACAATGAATTGGGTAAAGATTTATATCTCATGATATAGACATGGATATAATGGTAAGTTAATCTGAATCAGTGATACAGGACTGGAACGAGGAGTGAACTCGATTCAGAAAGGGACTTTGTCCACTAAGATGGTCTTGGCTGAAATGACTTGGCTACTATGGAAATAATATCATGTTCTTAATGGTTTTCCACAATTACATGTTTTGTTCCCATGATATTTTATCATGATTGATGTTCTTTTATGATATATACCTTAAGTAATTCAATGATTTATGTCTTTTCTCAAGATTTTGATTTTTAGATTTTATGTTCAAGTTTTTTCATTCAAATGTTTATGGATTGTTTCATGTTCTTTATGTTTACCCTTAATGAGAATTTAAGCTCACCCTTTTTATGTTTTATTTTCCCCTAGATATAAATAATTTTTTTAGGTAAGAAAACAAAAGGGGAAGATCTTTATGGGAGATGTTGATGATCTTTCACCATGATTAGTTGATTATTTTTCTGAGTATCCAAAGACACTAAACTATTACGGTCCTTATGTGTTTGTTTTTGTTATGTATTAAGTATTCCACAAAAGTAATGTAAGGTCCATATACATCATGTTCGGGGTCTGTACAGTTAGTATCAAAGGAATGTCTTAGTCAACCTTTGGAAACTAGGATGAAAAAACTTTAGTGAGATCCCTAGAAATATTTCTACGTTATGTCTAGGGGTGTACCTAAGGTTAAGTATATGTATAGGTTATAGTCCTAGAATTATGGTAATGATATTAGAATTAATCCTAAGATATTAGATATTGATGGTACTCCCTCTTTATTATGTTGTTTTCTTAGAATGATTTTTTCCTCTCGCACTATTCTTTTTGGGTATTAGACAATGGTTGGAACCCAAAGGAACCGTGTTGATAAATGTAATGGACAATGCAATGATTGTCCTCCTGAACAACCAAATGTGATGGGAGATGGAGTGAAAAATATTATTTCTATACTTACACAAGATATGAATCATTCTAGATTTCCAAATGATCTGAGAAGGGAACAATATTCTATTAAGTCCTTCATGAGGCTACGCCCACCTTCTTTCAATGGGTCTTCTGACCCACTTGTTACTGAACAATGGATCAGTACCATTGAAAAGATATTTTCCATACTTCGTTGTTCAGAACATGAAAAATAAATTTTACTTATTTAGCATTTCGAAGGTGAAGTAGACCTATGGTGGACTCTAATTAAGAATACAAGGCCCCAAGTTGAAATTGAATCCATGGTTTTGAAAGAAAATAAAGATGGAGGTCAAGGAAAAACCTCAGAACAATGGTGAAAAGAAGGTGAATGTTTCTTTATGCTCAAAGTGTGGAAAGAAGCATGGTGGAGATTGTATAAAAGGTACTAGAAAATGTTTCAAGTGTGGAAAAGAAGTTAATCAAGCAGCTGAGTGCCGAAGTAATGGGAAAAAGGTTTCTAATGATGTGAATAGAGAAAAGACTATAGAGAATGCTCCAGCAACACTTAGATGCTTCAAGTCCAAGGAAATGGGGCATTATTATAATCAATGCCCTAATCCAAGGGTTAATGATGATCGACGTGAGAAACATCTTAAGGAAAAGGACAAAGGTAAGTCACATACGATCACTATTTCCAATGTGGAATATAACAACGATGTAGAGGAATAATTATGTGTTTATGTAATGGGATTCCAAAATAATGTTGTGGAATCTAATTTATAGTATTGTGGAATATTGGAATATCTATGTATTGGAATATTATGGTTTTCAATAATTATATGGTACCGATAACCATGAAAATTAATTCAAATATTTTGGAAAGCAGATGATATGCGCATAATGAAGGGATAATGAGAAAATAATATGATTTATAGTATTAATGATCTCATGATTGATATAAGGACAAATTGATATCATGGTTTGTGTATATAGAAATTTTGAGATTTTGGTATGTGGAAAGAGTTACCTATTGAGAGAATTCATTTTTTCACTATGATTCTATGGTAATTCATGTTGTAAGAGAATACAATATTAAGGTATTCACATGTTTGGAATGTGATCCAAAAGATATATCTTGTGATATATGGGGGATAAATGATGGTATTCACATGCTTGGTTGAGGACATTTCTAGTAATAATTTTATTTATACTATGAGATTAGATAAATGTATTTTTGATAAGTCCAGATACTGGAATGGATTGTGTCAGACATCAGATAGTATTGTTTATGGAAAGAACTTTTTTCGATATTAATTCGGTAATGTTATAATAGTGAAGTTTTAGAAAAAAAGACAACATGCAGGCCAGGATAAAACTCGTCATGTCGGACAAGGTTGCGGGAATTGAACCCACAACTGAAGTGCGACATGCCTTTATTGACTACCACCGATCTACGGGAAGTCCCTGGTTAGTACAAACTAGTTTTTTTATTATGTTGTATGATAGATGAAATTTAAGCCCATTTTTTGAATCATATACGATTAACCTCACCATAGAATGGACTTATGTATAATTGATAACTTTTTCAAACCGTTTTTTTGAGACAGATGGAGTGACCCATCATTCTATCACATGATCTTCTAACACTTCACGAATGACAAATTCAACTTCATTTCTTTAAGAGATTAAGTGTAAATTATTCAAGGCACAAAAAACGGTGAGATTGTACCAAAATAAAGTATTTATTCTAATTCAAATTATTCAACTTTAGGGAAATCATCATGAAAACCAAAAATGTTGTCCTAGTGCCCTTATATCTTATGAATCATACGGTACCTTAGATCATCACAAATTTATGGCTTTGTGATTATTGGCTTTTTCAGAGCCATGTTCTCTACCGCTCTCCATCAGAACTTGATGGTTAGGTTTCTCTTCTATATCCATATTTTCACCTATGTTCTTATATGTTGAAACCTAGTGATTAGTTAATTTGGTTAATTGATATGATTCATACTTCAATTTTTAAAATTATGTTTTATTATTCCTTTTTACGATGAGGGTTTCAATAAAAGAAACTTTCAAGCAGTAAACCATTTATAACCCCGACGAATTTCGAGGGTGAAATTAATTTTAAGGGGGGTCGAATGTAACACCCTGAGATTTTATGAGAATTTTTTTTATGTATTATGTTATATGAAACACCAAAATAATCTTTCAATACACACAACACTGGCTTGACTTGCGTTACATGCAATCACGACCTTCCTCGATAGCGTGTGTAGTATGCAATACCGAGTTTCACGAAACATCGATATATTGTTATAATATTATTACGGACCATCCTTTATGAATAGTATTAACTAAATTTTGAATTTTATAACATTATTATTCATCTTACACATTTTATAGAACATTTTATGAGAAAAAATTAAAATTTTCAGGTAAAATTAGTATTTTTCAAAAATTACAGTTTTACCGCCTTTTTGATGGCACACCCAGTTTAAATATAGTTTTTGACATGTTTATAAGTTTAATTTGAAAAAATAAAATTCTTCTTTGAAATAAGGATATAAAAATTTACTTTTGATAAATCTTTCATATTATTCGGATAACTTTCATATTTTAATGAATAATAAAAACACGCTATATTTTAATTAAAAACTACTTTTTTCATCGCAATAATTTATATTGATAAATTATAATATTGAATGGTTTTAAAGTATAAATAGAATATATTTTAACCATTTAATGTAATTTCTGTCATTACCATTAATTTTACATTTAATTAATAGGTAAAAACATTTCAATCTTTGGCAATATTTTAACTTTTAAAACCTGTTTTCTTAACAACGGGATAAATTTTAATTTCATTACTGCAAATTCTGTGTTTTCAATTTTGTAAAATGGATTCCATATTTGGGTTCAGTGTGTCCAAATTATGTCAATATGTTACTTTAATTTTTTTTATATTATGAATAGTAACTACGGTAATATTTATTTAATGTATTTAAAGGTAAATCGGGTAATTAAGGGTAAAAATAAGATTATAAAATTACCCTAACACCTGGAAAAATTCTATTAGATGAATAAAAGTCGAACCATATCACCTAAAGGTATAAATAGATTCATTTCATGGATTTTTACCATGAAAATGAAGTAATTATTATTAAAACCAAAGAATGTGACAACATGTCACTCTCTTATATCTTAAAATTGTAATCATTTTAATTTAGAGATAAACTTCATAAAACCTCAAATATAAATATTATCCAGAAATATACTGAAATTATCTACATCATGAGAATTTTTTTATAATTTTTAGGGATTAAATAATTTTCATTAATGGTGACACAATAGTGATGCAGAAATTGATTATTTAGTGAAAAATCAATAATATAGTTTTTATTAAACTAATAGTGACAAAAAAAGGAACAACAAACCTGACCAAAACTTATTTTCCTTGTAAATGTAAAACCTAAGAATACAATGGTCGAATATTGGACCATTTGGAGCCTTATAAAAGTGATTATAACACTTATATTATTTTACTTTAAATGATATCAAAGTTGTCACCTTCATACTTTAATAATGCTAAAAATTTAAAAGTGCGTTTTTTTAGAAGATAAATTCTTATAAAAGTATTATTATGAAATATATTATATTTATATTTGTTATATTATATTATTTTTAATTTTTAAACAACAAATATGTATATTAAAAAATTATACAAAAATGTTGCATTAATTATTTTATTAAGAGAAATATCAAATAAATGATTTTAAAAGTATTAAAATAAATATTATATTAACTAAGTAATGTTATACACTAATTTTATAGATGAATATGACTTGTTAGTAATCTATTAAATAGGGTTTTTAGAAAATATATTCTCTGTGCATTTTATTTAAATTCAAATAAATAAATTACGTCAAAATTGACACTATTGATATTTTATATTATTAAATTGTTTAAAAATAACAAATATTTTTAAAAATTACAAATTAAAATTTATATGATCTAAAATTTCATAAATTATAATATTATGTATAATTAACAACACATAATTAAGTATTTTTAACCATATAAAATTTATAACATTATTACCACAAATAAAATTAAATAGATTAAATAAGGATAATTCAAAATGATAAGGTTAACAATAAAATAAAAACATGTATAGATTTAATTTTTTTATTATATATAAACCCTATATTATCTAATATCCTAATTATATTCACTTTGGAAGTTTTTATGTGGGGTTTAGGATTATTATAAATTAATATTTTAGAGGTTTCTGAAAGTGCCCCTCTCCTCCCTTATAAAAGGGCACCTCCTCCCTCCTCTCTTTACACAACTTTGAGCCTTAAATCTTGGCCCACCCCTGACCATTTCACTTATCAGATTCCATATTAACCTACTAGTGGTTTTGGTCTTCTTCGCAGACCAACTTTAGTTCCCTAAGAGAAGGTTATGAGGAGGCACGTCGAAGAAGAGGTAATCTTTTCTACCGATTCTATCAAGTTTCTTTCTTCTTAAACATCTTCTTATTTAGTTTTTTAATTATAAAGTAATAAAATAAGTATCACTAATATAATTATATGTTATCATAAATATTAAACAACCCTATTTCACCTTCTATCCATCCTATAAAAAACAAAATCACCGAGCGTGCATACGTACGAAATACCGTCTCCACGCCGTGGTGTAATCTGTTTTTCCACCACCACCATACTTGGACAGCTCTAATGGTGTAAATAGTAACTATATTTGGTTATTATAACATCATAATGATTCTATGATATTATAACATCAAATCCAATTCCATTCAATAATTATGGGAACGATGTCATCGCTTGTGCTTACGTATGGATTGCTGTCTCCACGACACGATGAGATTCATTCTCCTTGTTAACCATTAACGAATGATTATAAAGTATATATAATGAATAATAATGAAATATATGACATAATAAAGCTACTGGATTTATGTATATATAAATATGTGTCATCTACTTACTTCTATTCAAGTCAATAAAGAAAGGAAAACAACGTTCATGTGTACGTACGACCTACAGTCTCCATGAACGGTGTATTTCATTTCATTAATATATCTATTATATATATATAATGAATATATATGATATATAAATAAATATTTAAATTTTATAAGTAAGTAAATCATGATATAAGTAATAATAATATTGAGAACAACAAGTTAAAACATGTACGATAAATAAAATGATTTTACCCAAAACGCTGCTTGAACATGGAATTTACAAAAGAATGGGTAATATAAAGTCATAAGTGAACCATATATGATATCATAACAATGAATATGATTATTTAATAATTAAATGAAATTATTTAAATAATTATACAGGATGTTCTGATACATACGAAGCATATCGAACATAAGGTAAGGGATAACTTTTCCAATATCGTTTTTATCCGAGATTGTTTATTCGTAAGTATTTACTAGGGTTATATTTATCATCCATGTCCTTGTTTTATAAAAATGGTTTCATGTATTTTTAAAGTCATTTTACCCATTTTTTACTTTTACTACATGGTATGTAAGGAATCTTTCTTTTTTTACCATACGTGGTACTTATTGGCTTTTCCAGAAAAAGTACGAGAAGAATGTTTTTTTAACTTATACGGCATGAAAAGATTTTTACGGTTTCATAATACCTAATTTTCATGATTATTCCTCTACAATATTTCATGAATATTTTCAACAAAATCCTTTTCTTTTAAAATTTCATGGCATTTTGTGAAAAGAAAATGATTTTCAAGAAGAAATGATATTTTCCTCAAGAATTAATTTCAAGTGTTCTATTAAAACCATTTTCCATCCAAGATGAAATTATATCATATGTTTATGTTTCAAGTATAATGTCTCTATGATTTACATGGTTCAACTTTTCTTATGATTAAATAATATCAATTTGTTTTATATGGATTATTTTATGATTGGATGATGTTTATGAAACCCATTTTATTCTCTGGGTTATGATGAATGATTTATGTTTATGTTGTGGCACATGTAAGAATGATTTCAATATGAGATGGGTGGGACCTATATCTCCATCCAATGAATTGGGTAAAGATTTATATCTAATGAGATATACATGTCTGGAATGGTAAGTTAATCCGATTCAGTGATACATGACTGGAATGAGGAGTGAACTCGATTTAGAAAGGTACTTTGTCCACTAAGATGGTCTTGGCTGAAATGCCTTGGCTACTATGGAAATCATATCATGTGGTTAATGGTTTGCGACAATTACATGTTTTATTCCCATGCTATTTTATCATGATTGATGTTCCTTTATGATATATACCTTATGTACTTCCATGATTTATGTCTTTTCTCAAGATTTTGATGTTTAGATTTTTTGTTCAAGTTTTTGCATTTAAATGTTTATGGATTGTTTTATGTTCTCTATGTTTACCCTTACTGAGCATTTGAGCTCACCCTTTTTATGTTTTATTTTCCCCACGATATAAAGAAAGGTTTTATGTAAGAAAACAAAAGAGGAAGATCTTTATGGGAGATGTTGAAGATCTTTCACCATGATTAGAAGATTATTTTTCCGAGTTTCCAAAGACACTAAACAATTACGGTCCTTGTGTGTTTGTTTTTTATGTATTCATTATTCCACAAAAATAATGAAATGTACATGTACGTCATGTTTGGGGTCTCTACAAATCTCATAGGAGTGCTCCCCAATACCTATCCATAGTAATACATTAACAACTAACACTCATAAAACTACTAAAAACATAGAGTATTTATTAAAATATCACCATTGATAAAGGAATAATTAATTGAGAAAGAGAATGGAAAAGTACCTTGAATAAGACAAATTGATTCATCATGGTTCGAGTTATAATCCACATGGATTCAATCCTAGGGAGTAAAGGATGGAATAATAAAACATTACCCCTAAAAAAATTCAACAAAGGATCCTTAAAGTGGGAGATAGATCAACCATTCCTTATGTTCACTGAAGCATATAAAATTCAAAGGAACATCATATTAAAGTGAACATATCAATTAACTAAAGAAAATAACATTTAATAATGGATTTAAAACCCCTATAAATTTTCATGTGTTTCCCCACTTTGAACTGGTTAATATTTTAGGAGTAAGGTTACATTTTCATCTATTTCAAAGAAATAATGATTACCACCATGACTTACCCTATGGTCTGGACATAGATATGGTGTTCTTGAGAACTCCCCTTGAAAGGGATTCTGTCATGGAATGTTTCTGACACCCAAGGTGCTTATCCCTTCCCAAAACATCCAGAACAACTTTGAATGTCATTCTCCCATCTTCATTTATTTCAAGAGAACACCAGGGCCACCATAACATTCACTAGTACTCAATGTAGACTATTTTAGAAAAAATATGCTCTAAATTTCTTGAAACTCATCCAAAATCCCCAAAACACCTCCCCTATACCAATAAGACTTGTGAAAAAAATAAATTTATATGATCTTATAACTATTACATCATCTACCCCTCAAAAAATGATCACCCTTAAGAATCAAAACCAAACCTAGAACATAGAAAAGAATGATGGGGGTGGGGGTCCGAACTACCATCCCATGAGAGAACTCATAGAGATATCATTACATTTAAAAGACTACTACTCTCATACACTGTCCTATCACCACCACTCTCTTACATAACCATCAACAAAATTACTAATAGACACACAAATCAAGGAAACCCCAAATTAATATCAAGTAATTATATACTTTGGGTGACACATAATCACTTGAACACATTTATATATGTCATAAACCTAGAAAAATATTTATTTGGATGGGGTATTACATTATTTATATACTGGAATACATAACACACACCATCAGTAAGAGAAAAATCAAAACAAAAATCACATTTTCTAAATAATCAAAATTCAAACATCACATTATCAAAGAAAAAACATAATGAAACACTCAAAACGAAACTAGGTACTTGGAAGATATATATTTATCAAATTACCAAGAACTCCTATCTATGGAACCATTCCTATAAAGTACATGGATCAATGGAATTAGTTATCCATGAAACATATTTGATCAATGATCATCTATCTCTACTAGTTGATACATAAATGAACCATTATCCTTGATACCCATCACTACCAATTTAATGATATGGGAGTCATAATGATGATATCAATAGATTTGAACAAGTAGAAGATTTCATCTTCCTTTACAACCATGATGGAATAACCAACCAATATGTTAATGTGTCAACATGATCCAACACCTCAAAGGGTCTAGAGAGTTGGGTAGAAAGCTCACTCCCCCTACTTAACCCCTAATAGACCCACAAAGGGGAAAACATTAAGAAAATGTGGTCCCCATCCCTGAACTCTAAGGGGTACTCATAAAATTACCAAAATATTTTTTTGTCCCTACACCACATTTATCCTATGTTGAACTACATGAAACTTATCTATTGTGATTTTCACCCTATCGAATTTGTGAATAAAAAACTATCAACCAGATTATAGCATAACATAGATTGACACGATCTCCTATAAAATGCCTAAAATGGATCGAGGATAATGGTAGAGTGGTATCAATTTTTAAAAGGGAACTCAAAAAAGGAAAGTATTTTTCTAGATATCCATGAAAATGTAGGATGCAAGCCTGTAATATATCCTCCAACATCTAGATGGTTTCCTCCATTTGTTTATACGTATAAGGTTGTAAAGAAGAGTTGAAGTGTAACTGAGTACCAATGGAATACAAGAATCCTCTTTATACCCAGGTGGTAAAATTAGTATCATAATATTTGATCATGGACCTTATAACTTCCTATCACTGTATAAATTAAACCACAAAACTCTTCACTAAAACATCCAGATGCTCGAATCCTTGCTTGGTAGGATGTGAGACAGCTTCATCAGTCGATCCATAATTACCCATAATGCATCATATCCCCCTTTATAAAACAGTAATTTTTTAATTAAATACATTAATATGTAACGCCCCGACCCCAGCTACCCAGAGTCGGTGCATTACTTCGTAACATTGGCATGATCACAAAAGATCAAGTCTCGAAAGACCGATTAGTTTAGTAGCCTTGGAATCACTAGATACATTCGTAAACGTTACATTACATCATAAAGTGAAAAACTACAATATAAAAGTCTCCATAGTCCACACTAATATCCTCTTCTGACTATCCCTGCAGGTCATTCATAAAATACTTCTTCACATCCTGGAAAATATTAAAACATTGAAAGGGGTGAGCTCAGATGCTCAGTAAGGATAACAATAATGCGGAAGCTTTCATAAATAATCAATAACAATTAAGGCAATGTATAAATAAAACAAAAGCCTTTTAAACATGAACTTCAACATAATATGGAAAAAGTAAAATGAGATAATGCCATTTACTTATTCACATGGATATTCTACTGGTCGTATAATCACATGAAATATCAATAACCACTTTCATAATGAGGGAATGTATAATGCCAGACATTCTGAAACACTTTGTCAAGGCCTCGGCCAAGACATCTAAAATGATTAAGGCCTCGGCCAAAACCATAACTCAAAATGGGAAAGGGCCTCGGCCAATTCCACGTCTAGTTGTCTCATGAGACCTACCGATGCATCGAGGAGCTATAGCGGGCTCCACCCGTCACATATTAAGTCCAATACATTCCTCATATGAATAGGTTTAAACATATCATAAACCATAACATAATCGTATCACATAAAACATGCATAAAGGAAACATAACATTTCCACATTTCAATCACAAGATATCAATACAACACATTGATATAATAAAAACGCTTTCAAAACCATTTTCAATACCAAAATAAAAGAAAAGTATAACATGGTATTTATTTTTCATTAAAAAAAGGCATGGCTTGTAGAGGAAGCCGAAACTCAAATAGTGGTCACGGCGGCGGAGAAGTCATTGTCGCCGCATACGTACGACAAAAACATTCCCTTTTGTCGTTTAGTAAACGCTTCGTATAAAAAAGATTCCTTTTGAATAAACGTAAAAGTCAAAGGGGTTTATACATCGTATAAAAGAAGGTTGTGTATAAAACCAAATATGCCTTAATGAAAGGAGATTGAGATGAAGTCCTTAAAAAGATCATTTTTTAAAATAAAATAGATCTATTATGTGTATTCACTATAGGTACACATAAAGAAAGTAAAAATACAAAATAGGACATAATAATATCATGACATAATTTGAAAGTAGGAGATTAACCCAAAGAATGGAAGTTGGGTTAAGAAATTCCCTTACCTCGTGTCTGACTTGACTCAACCGTTCTTTAACCTCCTGAATAATAAACTAGAGTTAATATATACCTTATTAAGAACCATTTTCAATTTAATTATCCTTTTTATATCACTTATTACAATGTTATGAACAATATGTAATTATTTAAGTTAATAACGGTCGTTTTGTCGATCTTTGGTACTTGAGTCAACAATAAACTTCTTATAATTATAAGTTGTTCATGTGGTGAAATATCCATTATATCCAGAATTATATTAATGATTTATATGTCATATATATCTTATATATCCAGTATATACATTCATTTATAATATTACGTAACATTTAGAGGTAAGAAATGAAATGCACCGTTCATGGAGACGGTAAGCCGTACGTACGCATGAACGCTACTTTCATTTCAATTTCATATTTAATGGAACTAAATAATAATGATATAAATGTATAATATAATTCCAGTATAATATAGTGTATAATAACATTTACTCCATCCTTTATACATCCCACATATGGCATTAACGATTCAAATCACTTTGAGGGGGCGGTAGTCCGCACTTCCTAAAATGAAATTATCGCGTTTTACCCATAATGGAAATCATAAAGTAAGCCATAAATGAGAAATACAGAAGCATAAGTAAAACATAAACACATTATATATCATATATAAATATAGTTACATCTTAATGGCCACCTTTGAATGTGTTATATGAGTGTTGAACAATCATCGTTTCGTGAGGCAGAAATTCTCCATCCACAGAAACCGTATGTTCTTTAACCATTAGATGTAGGTGTGTGTAAGTGTAGCTCGAATCCTTCTTATAACAACATCCTAGTATATTGAGGATACTGGTGTTGTTACAAAAGAAATGAATAAAAAGAGTTTATGGGGTTGGAGAAGAAAAACAAAACAAAACAACATTATAAAAGACATTACCTCAAAATCGGGTAACTCTTTTTGATTTGAGCCAAAGGCTTCCTTGGGAAGAGTTCTGCCCAAAGTGAGGCTTCTATGAGTAAGGGAGGAATGTTGGGAGAGTATTTGGGCAGAGTTTGGACAAGCCAAATGGCTTGAAAGTGTAAATGAGGTGGGAGAGGTGGGGGCCTTTTATAAGTGGAGAGGAGGGGCACTTTTGGAAAGATTGAAATGTTACATTATTTCACAATGCTTTTCGGATTCTAAAGGTCCCACACTTATATATTTCGAGGCTAAGGTGATAAGGGTTCGAAATATCCTCATCCAATTGGATTTGGACAAGTGTAAGCCTTGGATTTTGCATTATCTTCCCATTTTAATTAAATCGTTAAATAATGAGGTCATCACTGCATCATCATGATGTCATAAATAATTTAATTTATTTAATGTCTAAAAATTATAAAAAAAATACTATGATGTAGGAAATCTTTTTATCTTTCTAATGAATAATTATAATAAAAATTTGGACTTGTGTAACCCCACTTAAAAATTGTTTTAGTAAAACATTTTATGTTTGTGTCATTTTTTACTTTAACATTAAATAAAAGTTATTTATGTCATTTTCTAACTAAAGTGGCTCCATGGGGTCCCCAAGTTGACCCATGGGTTGTCTTGGTCGGCCATGACTCATCCAATAGGAGTAGGACAAGTGTCATGCTCATCTCATATTATTATAACATTATTTGTACCTTAAACTACACTAATTACCTCTAATCGCGATTAAGAACTTAAAAGTTACTATTCACCAAAAAATTATTTTAATCTCATTGAACCACATTTTACTTCTTAATGACAACCATGTATGTCGGATTTTTGAAAATAAAATCACAGAAGTGGTAATATTTCATTTTAACGAAAAATCAGTTTTTAACAACCACTTAGTGGTTTCACTATTCATCAAAAATTGATGTTTTTCAGAATAAAGCCAAAATTTCACCCTAAGATATAATTGATATTACGAATTCAAAAATGATTTCTATTTTACAAAATTCCAAACATATTAGTTGCATTAATTAATTTTATAATTAATTCCCGCTGTCACAACAAATAGCGTGTTTTTAAGAAACAATTTATATCAAAAGATTGGCAATTGTTTATGTCCAATTTCAATGTTAAATTAATTCTAATGACCACCATTGGATAAAATGGTAAAAATATATTCTAATTATACTCTAAAACCACTCAATAGTATAATTTATCACTATGAATTATTTTGATTAAAAAAGTTGTTTTAAGTATTTTTCACTATTCATAAAAATATTGAAGTTCTCAGAAAATTACAAAAAATTCAACATAGGCTAATTTCAATATTAGGAATACAAAAATGAAGTCCATTTTGAAATATAAAATTTCTATAATTATAAAAAGTGGTTATTACTATTCATAATAGCTACTTTGATTTTTCGCGATGTTTTAGAACTCGAAGTTGCGTACAATGCAAACTATTGTATTATTGAATGAGAAGTGTATCGTGGAAGCTCGGGGTGTTACATTCTCCCCTCCTTCAATAAATTGCGTCCTCGCAATTTGAAATTTTTCTTGGAAAATAAAAGGTTGAAAAGAGAAAATACCTTTGAGGATAACCCACATCGGAAATAAGGTTAATAAATATATAACATTAAAAGAAAGCAAGATAAGTACAAAGGTCACCCGATATAGCCCATTCTAGGATTCTATGAAAATATGGATATGGAAGAAAAACAAACCATCAAGGTCTGATGGAGAGTTATAGAAATCAGGATTAGGAGAAAGTTTAACCATAAGAAAATCACAAACTTGTGATTGGTTAAACGGTCATTGAATCCCCAGTTGGAAAAGTTAACCGACAACATTTTTGTTTTAAGTTACCTTTTATAATGTTGAGGAATTTATTAAGGAGATTTACTAAGAACGTAAGGGAATATACATACTTGTTATGTATACTTTCATTCGTTAATAAATTTTTACCACAAACCCAACTTTTACTCCAAATGGTAACGGAACTCAAAAATATTCTATTTATCCTAACTGTATAAGGTTCCAAATGTTAACACATACCATTTAGATTAGTAAAACGATTTTGTAATAACCAGGGACTTCCTGTAGGCTAGTGGTAGGAAATAAAGGCTTGTCGCACTATGATTGTGGGTTCGATTCCTACAGCTTTGTCCGACGCGACGGTTTATGCCCCACCCTGCAGGTTGTCCTTTTCCTAAAACTATAGTATTATAATACACCAAAAATAATCTTCATAAATTTTTTAACCTTAAACCATACTATCCAAAAATCAACTTAATCCACTCCAACCTTTATAGTTATCCAAAATACCTCTGTCCAGTCTTTCTCTAAAAGGTCTCTTAATTCAAAAATCAATTTATCAGATTCCCCAAACAAAGTAAAGTTTCTTTTATTGTCACATACTAAAAATATAATTACCTTCATCATATTAAAACCTTACTGAAACCAACAAGTACTACAGTAAAATCCTTATATAGATCACATTATTCTAATAACCAGAATATAATCCATGAGTCCAAAAGCACAAATACATTAGTTATTCTGCTTCAACTGTAGTAACAGCATAAGATTGTCCTTGATCCCTTGGCCTTTTCTGAGGTAAGTTTCCTTGACGCTTAGGACATTCATTTGCATAATGACCCATTTCTCTACAATTGTAGCATTCAACTTTGACAGCCTCTTTCTTTCCCTTGCAATCACGTGCCTGGTGACCTTTTTCTCCACATTTATAACAGACTCCCATTCCTTTTAGGCAAGTACCAGGGTGATTCTTCCCACAATTATCACATATTGGAAAATCCGTCTTTCCCTTTTTCCCTTTATCTGTCTCTTGTTCCACCGTTCTCTTCTTCTCTTGCTTTACTTTGTTGTCATAAGACTTAGAGAATTCCTTTTCTGTCTTGATAGCACATGAGACTATATCTTCGTATGTTGAGAAAGATTGTGACACTAGAGCTCTACGGAGAAATGGTTTTAACCCATCAAAGAAACGACCAATCTTACTTCTTGGGTTACGTATATAATCTGCAGCATGCCTTGCTAACCTTGTAAAGTTAGCCTCATACTTTGCGACATTCTCGTCCTCCTTTTGTCTCAGACTCAAAAATTGCCTTTCCATATCCGCTCGATGGTCTCGAGGAAAGTATTTTTCTAAGAACAACTCTTTGAACTCCTGCCATTCCATGTTTGTTAATTCATCATCTTCCTTTGTGTTTTGAATTAGTGACCACCATTGATCGGCATCTCCAGTGAGGCGGTAAACTGCCATGACAACATTCTCCCTTTCACTACTCCCCAGGGCATGGAATATTTTCTCTAAGGAATTTATCCATTGCTCAGCTACTATAGGATTTGTACTCCCATTGAAGGTTGGAGGTTGTTGCCTCATGAAACGGTCTAGCATTGATCCTCCACGTTGCGGATCAGGGTGCTCCATACGAGTAAGGTTGTTATTCATAACCTGCGTGAGTTGTCCCAGTACGGTGAGAAGCTGATCAGCACCAGTTGTATCACTAGCTCCACCATAATTATCCTGAGTAGGAGGGCAATTACTACACGGAGTGCGTGCATTGATACGGTTTCCATTCCTTCCACTAGGCGCCATTTCTAAACAATGGCATAAACTAGATTAGTTTATGAATCAAAATACATAATTCCATACTTGTAAAACACTTAACATAAATTGAACTAATTATGGATATAATCCATAATTATAAAAAGGTTTTATTTGAGGAAGTATATACTCATAACCGTTCATAGTGGTTTGTAAAGAAAATGAGAATTATCCTAAGCATATCCCCCGGGAGTGTCGTAACCAAGAGTGCAGCAAGGCCCGTTGTCGTGCACCAGTTCCCGTTCGAGTCTAGCTCAAAGCGGTGTTTTCGGGTTTTACCCCTAGGTACATCTGTGCCAGAGCCGCCTCTACCTGCTCGTATCCAGACAGGGATGTATTGCTCGGAAAAGTCATAACATCTCTATAATACCAAAATTCTAGGAAGTTCTTCTATACTAATCCTCAAAGTCTATCTTCGGGCTATGTGCTCTAATCAGAGTTTATCTAAATCTAGCTTCCAAGGTTAGTACTAAACTGCCTCTGATACCAACTGTAACGCCCCGACCCCAGCTACCCAGAGTTGGTGCATTACTTCGTAACATTGGCATGATCACAAAAGATCAAGTCTCGAAAGACCGATTAGTTTAGTAGCCTTGGAAACACTAGATACATTCGTAAACGTTACATTACATCATAAAGTGAAAAACTACAATATAAAAGTCTCCATAGTCCACACTAATATCCTCTTCTGACTATCCCTGCAGGTCATTCATAAAATACTTCTTCACATCCTGGAAAATATTAAAACATTGAAAGGGGTGAGCTCAGATGCTCAGTAAGGATAACAATAATGCGGAAGCTTTCATAAATAATCAATAACAATTAAGGCAATGTATAAATAAAACAAAAGCCTTTTAAACATGAACTTCAACATAATATGGCAAAAGTAAAATGAGATAATGCCATTTACTTATTCACATGGATATTCTACTGGTCGAATAATCACATGAAATATCAATAACCACTTTGATAATGAGGGAATGTATAATGCCAGACATTCTGAAACACTTTGTCAAGGCCTCGGCCAAGACATCTAAAATGATTAAGGCCTCGGCCAAAACCATAACTCAAAATGGGAAAGGGCCTCAGCCAATTCCACGTCTAGTTGTCTCAAGAGACCTACCGATGCATCGAGGAGCTATAGCGGGCTCCACCCGTCACATATTAAGTCCAATACATTCCTCATATGAATAGGTTTAAACATATCATAAACCATAACATAATCGTATCACATAAAACATGCATAAAGGAAACATAACATTTCCACATTTCAATCACAAGATATCAATACAACACATTGATATAATAAAAACGCTTTCAAAACCATTTTCAATACCAAAATAAAAGAAAAGTATAACATGGTATTTATTTTTCATTAAAAAAAAGGTATGGCTTGTAGAGGAAGCCGAAACTCAAATAGTGGTCACGGCGGCGGAGAAGTCATTGTCGCCGCATACGTACGACAAAAACATTCCCTTTTGTCGTTTAGTAAACGCTTCGTATAAAAAAGATTCCTTTTGAATAAACGTAAAAGTCAAAGGGGTTTATACATCGTATAAAAGAAGGTTGTGTATAAAACCAAATATGCCTTAATGAAAGGAGATTGAGACGAAGTCCTTAAAAAGATCATTTTTTAAAATAAAATAGATCTATTATGTGTATTCACTATAGGTACACATAAAGAAAGTAAAAATACAAAATAGGACATAATAATATCATGACATAATTTGAAAGTAGGAGATTAACCCAAAGAATGGAAGTTGGGTTAAGAAATTCCCTTACCTCGTGTCTGACTTGACTCAACCGTTCTTTAACCTACTGAATAATAAACTAGAGTTAATATATACCTTATTAAGAACCATTTTCAATTTAATTATCCTTTTTATATCACTTATTACAATGTTATGAACAATATGTAATTATTTAAGTTAATAACGGTCGTTTTGTCGATCTTTGGTACTTGAGTCAACAATAAACTTCTTATAATTATAAGTTGTTCATGTGGTGAAATATCCATTATATCCAGAATTATATTAATGATTTAGATGTCATATATATCTTATATATCCAGTATATACATTCATTTATAATATTACGTAACATTTAGAGGTAAGAAATGAAATGCACCGTTCATGGAGACGGTAAGCCGTACGTACGCATGAACACTACTTTCATTTCAATTTCATATTTAATGGAACTAAATAATAATGATATAAATGTATAATATAATTCCAGTATAATATAGTGTATAATACCATTTACTCCATCCTTTATACATCCCACATATGGCATTAACGATTCAAATCACTTTGAGGGGGCGGTAGTCCGCACTTCCTAAAATGAAATTATCGCGTTTTACCCATAATGGAAATCATAAAGTAAGCCATAAATGAGAAATACAGAAGCATAAGTAAAACATAAACACATTATATATCATATATAAATATAGTGACATCTTAATGGCCACCTTTGAAGGTGTTATATGAGTGTTGAACAATCATCGTTTCGTGAGGCAGAAATTCGCCATCCACAGAAACCGTATGTTCTTTAACCATTAGATGTAGGTGTGTGTAAGTGTAGCTCGAATACTTCTTATAACAACATCCTAGTATATTGAGGATACTGGTTTTGTTACAAAAGAAATGAATAAAAAGAGTTTATGGGGTTGGAGAAGAAAAACAAAACAAAACAACATTATAAAAGACATTACCTCAAAATCGGGTAACTCTTTTTGATTTGAGCCAAAGGCTTCCTTGGGAAGAGTTCTGCCCAAAGTGAGGCTTCTAGGAGTAAGGGAGGAATGTTGGGAGAGTATTTGGGCAGAGGTTGGCCGAGCCAAATGGCTTTAAAGTGTAAATGAGGTGGGAGAGGTGGGGGCCTTTTATAAGTGGAGAGGAGGGGCACTTTTGGAAAGATTGAAATGTTACATTATTTCACAATGCTTTTAGGATTCTAAAGGTCCCACACTTATATATTTCGAGGCTAAGGTGATAAGGGTTCGAAATCTCCTCATCCAATTGGCTTTGGACAAGTGTAAGCCTTGTATTTTGCATTATCTTCCCATTTTATTTAAATCGTTAAATAATGAGGTCATCACTGCATCATCATGATGTCATAAATAATTTAATTTATTTAATTTCTAAAAATTATAAGAAAAATACTATGATTTAGGAAATCTTTTTAGCTTTCTAATGAATATTTATAATCAAAATTTGGACTTGTGTAACCCCACTTAAAATTTGTTTTAGTAAAACATTTTATGTTTGTGTCATTTTTTACTTTAACATTAAATAAAAGTTATTTATGTCATTTTCTAACTAAAGTGGCTCCATGGGGTCCCCAAGTTGACCCATGGGTTGTATTGGTCGGCCATGACTCATCCAATAGGAGTAGGACAAGTGTCATGCTCATCTCATATTATTATAACATTATTTGTACCTTAAACTACACTAATTACCTCTAATCGCGATTAAGAACTTAAAAGTTACTATTCACCAAAAAATTATTTTAATCTCATTGAACCACATTTTACTTCTTAATGACAACCATGTATGTCGGATTTTTGAAAATCAAATCACAGAAGTGGTAATATTTCATTTTAACGAAAAATCAGTTTTTAACAACCACTTAGTGGTTTCACTATTCATCAAAAATTGAAGTTTTTCAGAATAAAGCCAAAATTTCACCCTAAGATATAATTGATATTACGAATTCAAAAATGATTTCTATTTTACAAAATTCCAAACATATTAGTTGCATTAATTAATTTTATAATTAATTCCCGATGTCACAACAAATAGCGTGTTTTTAAGAAACAATTTATATCAAAAGATTGGCAATTGTTTATGTCCAATTTCAATGTTAAATTAATTCTAATGACCACCATTGGATAAAATGGTAAAAATATATTCTAATTATACTCTAAAACCACTCAATAGTGTAATTTATCACTATGAATTATTTTGATTAAAAAAGTTGTTTTAAGTATTTTTCACTATTCATAAAAATATTGAAGTTCTCAGAAAATTACAAAAAATTCAACATAGGCTAATTTCAATATTAGGAATACAAAAATGAAGTCCATTTTGAAATATAAAATTTCTATAATTTTAAAAAGTGGTTATTACTATTCATAACAGCTACTTTGATTTTTCGCGATGTTTTAGAACTCGAAGTTGCGTACAATGCAAGCTATTGTATTATTGAATGAGAAGCGTATCGTGGAAGCTCGGGGTGTTACAAATATGTCATCCTATTTCCACTTGGGAAAATCAAAAGGATACTAAAAAGTACTATGGACATGATGTTATGAATTTATGAGTTGGAAAACTAGACACAAAACCATGAAATTCACCACTTACCATTTTAACTTGTTCCAAAAAAAACTATTCCCAAAACCATAGGTACATCTTAGATACTCCTGGGTTTACATCTAAAGGTGAGTTATGAAACTCATGAAGTAATCACTCACATATCACTATGAATATGAATAGTCTCATCCAAAACAACTTCTGATTTTAGCTATCTCTCTAGGGCATCACCATAACCAAAAAAGTTGTGCATCACCTATAGCTCTAAGTATCCCCATTGAGTATCCTCTACTGACTGCATTAGATAAGACTAAAATTTCATATGAAATAAAAACCATCACCATTAAGCAACCATACATCTAAGAGAATGGATTCTAACTCTTCTATCACCTTTCATATATCCTTGAACTCATTAAAAATATCAATTTATTACTTGTATATTAGCCAGTCAGCCACAACATTACCCTTTACAAAGGTTTATGAGATCTCAAATTTGTAGTATATGAAAAACTCTATCCACCTCTATTTTCAAGATTCTTATATATCTTATTGAGAATATTACTCAAGATATTATCATCATTAAAGAGAACACAGAATTATCTGATGAGGTAATGTCAACACATATTCAATGTGAACACTAACACTATTATCTCCAAATCATTAGTGGAATAGTTATTCTCTTTGTGATGAAACATTATAGACTAATAAGTGATCAATGACTTCTACTAAATCAAGATACATCACAAGAATAGGGGAAGTGTTATATAAAACATCAAACATCACCCCTTCCTCTAGAAACTGAAGCACAAGGTAATTGATCATTTTCAAATTTAGGTAATCTAACACTGCCTAACAGAGATTAGTCTAGATAAAATCTTAGTACTTCATGGTCAGAGCATCAATTAGTCCACGTTAAATGAGAATTTAGGTAAACAAATCTCTGGTAATAACCCAAAAGACTAAGAAAACTATAAACCTATGTCACATTTTTGGGTGCAACCAAAGAGCCAACAACCTCAAAAATTGATGGGTCCATGAATATAACCTTATGGGGAACTAAAATCCTTAATAAATTTACTTCACATGTAATAAAATTCTCATGGATAATCTTCAATAGAGTTGGTGGCATTGGAAAACAAACAAGATATATCTGATATGGTCAACATGCCCCTTATTAGACTTCTATTTGATCAATACTTCATTGATGAACATGAAATAAAGATGGTCCAGAAACACAAGAAATATTGATCCAACGAGCCACATGAACCTAGATGGTATTTTTATGAAACTAATTGAAATTACCACAAAATTGATGTTACCAAACCTATATAGGAAGGTCTTCTTTAGAATATATCCCCCTTTCACCACCAACTAGTGATATCTAAAACCTAGATTGATCATAGAAAACCAACAAGATACTATTAATTAGTGTAAAAGAATTCCAATCCTTAGAAGATCGTAATAGTTTTTGATCATCATGTGGTTCAGTGTCTAGTAGTCTACACAAAGCCTAAGACTAATATATACCTATTTTGTGAATGAAACTAAAGAAAACCATTATGACACACTGGGCCAGATGAAACCATAATAAATAATATTGTTTATGATAATCATAAACTCATGTATCTTAGAGGATTCCATCTAATATGGATCCAATGAAATATGGGAAGTGTATGGATGGAAATCTATCCTAAAATCAATATCACAACAAGGGGGAGGCATCACTACCAGATCTGGAAATCCATAACAACCCCATGAGCTCCCACCATTATAGAACCCACTAAAATTACTGATTGTTATTCCATAAAGGAATGAAGAGGCCCCATATTCCTAATTCCTATTGTATAACCTCATTCAATAATGAAAACCACACATTTACCATACATATCTGAGAATGTGATATTAATTTAATGGAATTTAATAACCATATGCATAAAATACATCCATTAAATGTCATGGGAGACATTTCATGAACATTTTTGTACCAATAAAATATTTACACATGACTGATGTTTCCATACCATCATCCTACACAACTAGAAAACATTATACAAGTGGGTCTGGACTCACACTAGAATAGTCAACACCAGGGGAAAGGGAGGACTCTCCCCATCCAGTCCCAATGTATGAAATAATGTGGGTCTAATATTGAGTGAAATTATCTTGAATAAAAATAGGAAGACGGGTTGAAAAAATCTAATTATACCTTTGATAGACTCTATCACCTATAACATTAAATTTTCCATCGCATGCAATTTTCCATGGGTGGATCTTCGTTATCTCTGCTGAAAACCACCTCTAAAGCTATTCCCTAGCCTATACCCCTGAGGACGAGAACTATCATGAAGATGACATCCACAAAATCCATCTCCCGTTTTCCACTGAATGACTGGAAATGACCTCTGTTGTTGCTGTGACATTGCCTAAAGACCCAAACCAAAACCATCCTTCATGAGCATTTGGGCACTGTTCCTGATGGGGACTAAAACCACATATAGGTAATGAACATGAACTGAATGCCTCAATATTTTTATTAGAAACCACTAGAAACCAAAAAACATAGAACACATAGATATTAATGACTACCAACTGGTCAAAACATTGAAGACTCTATCATATAAAAGTTTATACTAACAACTTTACAACTCCTGGGACTATTCTGACTCGCAAGAATGATTTCTTCGCCATAAGTGAATAGGATTAATTAGTTAGTATTTATTCTACACCAATAAATATGTTTAAAATTTAAATATAGTGACTACATATTGGATAGGCTGGAGGAGTTCATCCTCAAGATGCTACACATAAGAATCATCATCTGAGAAAAGATCGGTGGTGAAATACAAATTATCATTAATGTTGATCCTAGAATATCACATAGACACACTCCCATTATGAAGTGAAAGTAACTTCTACCTATTTACTTCATTTTTAGGTCCATTAGGTCATACACTTTGAGGGGGGGGGGGTGTCAGGGTATGATAGATTGAAACTTTTCCCCTTCAGATCTTGTTTTTTTGTTAAAAAAAACTCAATTCTCTCTTCCTCCCATAGTAATATATGACAAAATATGAAATCATGAATTGAAAAAAAAATCAATTTTTACATAGATCAACAGCATTGGGATATGTCCAATGAGCATACAATATCGATATGTCGATGTATCGAATTCACTAGGGCCCACAATAAATAAAATGTACAAATTTATGTCAAGATTTTATATTCCTAGGCTCACTACCTTTACAAGGTTTAGGGTCTTCTCACTACATTCCCAAGGGTAACTCTCTATGAATCTTTCACTATCTCACTACCAGTGGAAGGGGTCATCGTATTCCTCTTCTTGCACTCACTGATCATGGAAAGGAATCCACCAATAGTTTAATAACTTATAGGTCAAACACAGTTTATGGACATGTAGGTCCCATCATTTTCATGAATTCTTGTGTCTTCAGCAATAGGTAGTGTTGAAAGTGGGTGCCCTAGACCCAACTTGTTTTGTACTTTGATTACTGCTACATGTATTCAGTTTGTTTTATACATGTATTTATCTTGTCATGATAGTGTAGATACTTCTGCATCCACATTATTAATGGCAATGTCCTTAGATTACCTGTCGCATCAAAATGGTTATAGCAGGTCCCATGCTATAATGTAAACCCTGAAATGCCATGACAGTAATCTTAAAGTAACGTCCTATGGTCCAGTTACATAATTCTGAAAGGACACAGATTATGTGTGACCATCAGGAGCTGGGGGCTCATAAGCATTGAGACTTCATCTCATGAAGTTCGCACTTGATGATCTCTAGCTTACGAGATCATGAGGATAGACCCGCTTAATAGGAACACCACATGTTTCTGGTGTCATTGGTCGTTCCTATCTATGGGCATGTTTAATGGTCTCCTGACTTGAGATCATTATCAATGAATGTCATTTAATTACGTACATTTGATATAAGGCGAAAAACATGGCAACAAAGTCGTGGCGAGGTAGTTTGTATTGGGTACGTCATTAATGGCATGGCATTGATTGAATGATCGAGAAAGGATTTGTCGCTTCCAAGTTTAGGAAGAGATATCTTGGGCCTGGTTGATTAGGATGGTTGCAACTTCATTAAATCCATGGCCATGGTAGACGAAGGTAAGACTGTCCGGACAAATCAACAAACAAAAATAAAGAACATAAAGAATGATGACACTAGTATGCATTCTGCTTTATTGAGATATCGTTTGACGAAGAGATTATATTACACGGACCATGTTCATAGGAAGGCAGTCGTTGCTTTGACTTTGCCTTATCTCTATAGGGGCCTCGATGGGTTGCTAGACCCCGCTCTAGGTCTGTGATATTATTCACTGCTATTGAGATAAGGGCCTAGAGGGTCACACACGATAGCGCCTTGAAAATTTTCCCTATTCTGTGAATAGGAATTTAGAACTTGGTGGGCCCCGCCAAAGGGTCCGAGTACAATCCAAGTTCTATGGATCACCAAAGAATAAATAAGTTCATTAATTATTTAAGTTTAGAATAATTCGTTGAATTTATTTATAGCATGTATTTACAAGTTGTATGGTAAATACACGTATTAATATTATTCGACTGGATTTAAATATCCTAGGTTCGTTTAATATTAGTAGGAGGTATGAGTCGAGTTAAAGACTCAAATTTATCACGTAATATTTACATATTACAAGTAAGTGATAAATTGTAAATATTATTTATGGAATAATTTTATTTTCCATAAATAATTATTTACATCACTTATATAGCGGACGCCTAATACACGGGGTCCGGGAACCTACACCGCGTGTTTTAATACTCCCTATATAAGTGAGAGAGATGCTCTCCCACCAGAACTATTCGTGTGTCAAATTTGAGAGCATCTCTCTCCTCCTGAAATTTAGAGAGAGAGTCTCTCAAGCAAGGAGGATCTTCAAGCTTATCCATCCCGGATCGAAGCATCCTCCCTTGCGGTGATCATCGCTGCGCTGAAGTGTGCGTCGAAGATCCGCGCTAGCACCTGGATCATGACGAACGGCGCGCGGGCAGATTCGCAAGGCGTGTGTGGACGATCTAGAGGGATTCGACGTCGGAGTCTTCGAGCAACGATCGCCGGTGTCCTACACGTCAATTCTGAACAAGGTAAACGTTCAATTTTATTTTTGTGATCCTTATGAACCTTGCGAGATCCTCGGACCAAGCTGGGATGAGATCACTGGAGTTGACAAGATTATGTCACTCCGGTGAAGCAGAAATTATAAAAAAAATAAAAAATCCTGGCCCATTGGCTTCCGCTGCGCAGTCCCGGTACCTAACAATGGTATCAGAGGGATCGCAAGGTTTTTCTGAGTCAAAAAAATATATTAAATTGCATTAAATTTAATTGCGGGGTGTTAAAACGGTTCATTCGGATTTGACCGCGTGTCGTTTCGATTTCAAATGATCAAGATACGATCATTTGAAAGTTTTAATCAGATCAACGCCCGTGTTCATGCTTGTTTGGTGTTGAGAATTAACATCAATTAATTTTATTTTATTATTATAAAATATAATAAAATAATTTATAATAAATATTTGATTATATTTATAATAAATTTTATTATATTTTAAAAGAAGAAGACCAAGACTTATGGGTCTTCTTGTTTTTGTTCAAAAAAAAATAAAAAAAGGAGAGAATCAAAGACCCCAAAATGGGGTCTTCTCTTTTATTAAAGAAAGAAAAAAGGGGGTGGGTGGATGGATTTTTGTGGCAATGGAGAGAAAAATAATAAAAAAAAGGGGAAGAAGACCCTTACGGGTCTTCTCCCTCGCGCCGCCTAAGGACGACAAACCCTAGGGTCGCCGGCCGCGTCCTCCTCCCCGGACCACCTTCGCCGGACGCGGCCCTCGCCGCAGCTCGCGGCCCGCCTCGCCGGACGCGGCCCTCGCCGCCGCTCGTGGCCTGCCTCGCCGGACGTGGCCCTCGCCGCCGCTCACGGCCCGCCTCGCCGGACGCGGCCCGCCTCGCTGGACGCGGACCTCGCCGGCGCTCGCCGGACGCGAAACCCTGCCGGACCACCCCTGCCGACCTCGTCCGCGCCGGACCTCCTCTGTCCGACCGCCCTCAGCCTGCCCCGGCTGCCCGGTTTCGTCCGGCCGACTCGAAACCAAGCCTCACCGGATAGCAGCCTCGCCGGCTCACCGGAGCAGCGGTCTGTCGGGAGATGCAACCGTCGCGGGAAGCGCTAGATCCCGCGGTCACGCCGCGGTCATGCCGTGGTCATGCCGCGTTTACCCTGCGGTCACGCCATGGTCGCGCCGCGGTCACGCCGCGGTTCCAAGATGATATCCCGCAGTGGTACGCAGACCCGTAGGACTACTCTCCGGTTAGAGGTAACCTGCACTGAATTAATTTTAATTAATTTATTTTAAATTAAATTAATTGAAATTAATTTAGGGGTTTAGATTATTTTAATCCAAGAATATTAATTTAATTTAAGTTTAGAATTAAATTAATGGTTTAATTTAATTTAATTTTAGAATTAAAATTAAATTAAACAAATGGAACCGATAAAAATAAATTATTTGAATTTAATCAAATTCATTTAATTTATTATAACACCCTCGCATAATTTAAAGTTATTGAAATTTAATTTTATTGCACGATTACCCCGACTGGTCTTGAGCTTTTGACCGACCTGTGTATGTTTGGCATGTATGTATTTATTTAATTATTTATTCAATGCGTGCGATGATTGTAATATTTAATTAGATAAATGACGGTCTGCGAATCGTCTTTTAATTCATATATGTATAAGGGCCTGCGTGTCCATTACACCACTTGTATTTTGTACCCCAGACCCCCTCGCCTGTGTGCGAGTATATTTGTATTTATTCAATGACGATCCGAGGGAAGACCCCGCCAAAATGAAGCGGTAGACCAGCCAGAAGTTCGACGCTTTTCACTGGGGCCAGTAGTGACACGAGTCTTGTATTGACTCAGGTATGGGTGCCCCTAGGTGATGATTGATCAGTTAATGATCAATCATTATAGAATGCTCAAGACCAGTCGGAATGCTTGATTTACTTTATGCACAGTTTATTATTTTTATGCGACTGCATGATTACTGCATGATCACATAGGATAGTAAACAAAGAAAATGCATAAAGTTATGACGAATAAATACTCTTTTGAATGTTCAGTTGTGAGCATAACAACCTAGTTTGAACATAATAAATAGAAAAGGGATTATATTCGTCAATTAATAATTTAAAAATCCCTCAAAGATATATATTAAGTCACAATTCCTTCCATTTCTCATATCTAAACAAAACCGGCTGTTTGGGTGCTCATCAGCCACAGTTGAGAGTGCCTCTTACTACCGGGGCGTTTCCATATGAGGAATGGGTCGACTTAACTGAAGTGAGTAGTCAAGGATTAGCCTTAGCTAAATTGATATCACTTTAGAGGTGAAAGGTTGAGGGAATCAAGTACAGATTCCAAAAAGCTGGGACTTTACTCAACTTACAAGGAACCACAAGAACAAGTGGTTGGCCAGCATAGTGCCTACCTTGAAACCCTTCAAGTAATGTCATAGACCTAGCTTGTAGATTACAAAAGGGGTTTCATAGGATCCTTGCCACTAGAATGCTCAAGCGATAGAGTATTCCGAATCTAATGGTGAGGGCCAATTAGGTTTGTTAAAATAGTGGGAGACATTAAATGATATTTTATTAATCATAAAATGTCAAAAGGTAATCAAGACAAAGTACTAACTGCTAAAATGTTTATCTGATGTAGATTCAAAATGGAAATCACCAACACCACTAGTACTTTATCACTACGATCAATCTTGGATAAAGAAAATATCCTGACCGACAATAACTTCCAGGAGTGGTACAGGCGCTTGCACATAGTACTACGCCAAGAAATAAAGTTATATGTGCTGGAATCCCCAACTCCTGCTGAGCCTCCTCAGGGAGCAAGCAAGACGGAAAAAGATAAGTGGAAAAAGCATTTAGATGATGCACTTGATGTACAATGCATCATGTTGTCATCCATTTCCATCCAATTGCAAAAAATGCATGAGGAAGAGGATGCCTACAAGATGCTTTCACATCTCCAAGAACTATATGAGGAGAGGGCTAGGCAAGAAAGGTATGAGATCTCAAGTGCACTTTATAAGTGCAGGCTAGCAGAAGGGCACCAAGCCGGTCCTCACGTACTCAAGATGATTGGGTATATTGAGAGGATTGAAGCCCTTGGGTTCAAACTGAACCAAGAACTAGCAGTGGATCTCATTCTTGCCTCTCTACCGTCAATCTTCTCGACTTTCATTGTCAATTATAATATGAATGATATGACAAAGTCGCTCCCGGATCTTTTGGCTTTAGTTCTCCAAGATGATAAGGACATGAAAAACACCAATACATCTGTCCTTATGGTGAACAAGAAAAACAAGGGCAAGGCAAAGGGGTCTAAGTCCAAGTCAAGGCCAAAGACACCAATGCATCGTCCTGCCAAGAAGACAAAGATTCAGAGGCAATGTAATGAGCAAGAAGCTGTCTGCTTTGGATGTGGCAAGAAAGGCCACTGGAAGAAGAATTGCAAAGCAGGGAAGAAGAAGCAAGCTGACGCTTCTGCTTCAGGTATTTTTGTCATTGAATGCAATCTATCTTTATCTATAAGTTGGGTATTGGATACGGCATGTGGCTCACACATTTGTATTCATATACAGGAACCAAGTAGGTTCAAGAAGATTGAAAAAGGTCAAGTGGATCTCCGAGCTGCAAATGGTGCAAGTCTGGCGGCCTTGGCAGTGGGAGACTATCACTTGACTTTACCAACTGGTTTGGTTCTTGTTTTAAAAAATTGCTATTATGTACCGTCTGTTACCAGAAACATTATCTCTGTGTCATTTTTAGACACTATGGGTTTTTATTTCAAGTTTGGAAATAAAAGTTGTCTCTTTTATAGGGATAACATATGTTATGGTATGGCACATATTAACAATGGTTTATATATACTAGAACTAGAAAACTCAGTAATGGCCATCAATGACAAAAATAACCAACATGACTCAAATAAAACCCGCCTATGGAACTTTAGGCTTGGTCATGTAAACGAGAAGCGATTACAAAAATTACATCAAGAAGGGTATCTAGACTCGGTACAGTTAGAACCCTTAGATGTATGTCAAGCTTGTTTACAAGGAAAGATGACCAAACAACCTGTCTCAGGAAAGGGAGAAAGAGCAAATGCAGTACTGGAATTAATACATACCGATGTATGTGGTCCATTTCCAGTAGAGGCAAGGGGTGGTTTTTTATACTTCATCACTTTCACCGATGATTATAGTAGGTATGGCTATATCTACTTAATGCGGCATAAGTCAGATTCCTTTTGTTTCTTTAAGGAATATCAAAATGAAGTAGAAAACCAACTTGGTAAGAAGATAAAAGCACTTCGCTCAGACCGAGGCGGAGAATATCTTAACCAAGCTTTCATTGATCATTTGAAGGAGTCTGAAATAGTATCTCAACTCACTCCTCCTTATACACCACAATGGAATGGTGTTAGTGAAAGGAGGAATAGGACCTTGCTTGACATGGTCAGATCAATGATGAGCCATACAACTCTTCCATTATCCTTTTGGGGATACGCCTTACAGACAGCAGCATATACCATTAACCGAGTACCAACTAAAGCCACAGATGGGATTCCATATCAGTTATGGTTTGGAAAGAAACCCAATCTAACACACATACGTGTGTGGGGGTGCGAGGCATTTGTCAAGACTTTACCAAGTGAAAAATTAGCATCCAGAAGCACTAAGTGCATCTTTGTAGGTTATCCTAAGGAAACTAGAGGATACAACCTATATAACCCTTTAGATAGAAAAGTCATTGTGGCAAGATACGCCACATTTCTAGAAAGGGATCACATTTCTACTGGAAATAGTGGGAGCAAGATTGACTTCGATGAAGTCAATGCTCCAGATGCACAAGAGTTGGTAGAGGAACAATCTCAACAAGAACAAGTGGAAGAAGAAATTGTTCCTGAGACACAGATACTGCGTAGGTCTACGCGAGAGGTTAGAGAACCGGAACGTTATGGTTTTCTTGTCACTGAGTCAGGTGACACAATAATCCTTGAGGATGATGAACCTCTGACCTACAAGGAAGCAGTAGAAGGAAAAGAAGCTGATACATGGAAAGAAGCCATGAATTCTGAGATGGAGTCCATGTACCAAAATCAAGTTTGGATTTTGGTAGACCCTCCAGCTGATGTGAAGCCCATTGGTTGTAAAAAGGTATTCAAGAAAAAACTGGACATGGATGGTAAGGTTAATACCTTTAAAGCAAGACTGGTTGCAAAGGGTTTCAGACAACGTCAAGGCATTGACTATGATGAAACCTTCTCACCAGTGGCAATTCTTAAATCCATCAGAATATTTCTTGCAATAGCAGCCTTTCATGATTATGAAATTTGGAAAATGGATGTCAAAACTTCTTTTTTAAATGGGAAGTTGGTTGAAGACGTCTATATGACTCAACCCGAAGGGTTTGTAAAGTCAAAGAATGTCAATAAAGTATGCAAGTTGCAGAGATCCATTTATGGATTGAAGCAGGCATCAAGATCATGGAATGTACGTTTTGATGAGGCCATAAGAGATTTTGGTTTTGTCAAAAATGAAAGCGAGCCTTGTGTCTATAAAAAGGTTTAAGGGAATGTTATTGTTTTCCTAGTTTTATATGTTGATGACATATTAATCATGGGAAACGAGGTGCAAGTCTTACAGTCAGGTAAGACTTGGTTAAATGAATGCTTCTCCATGAAAGACTTAGGTGAAGCGGCCTACATTCTAGGGATCAAGATCTATCGAGATAGATCTCAAAGGATGCTTGGCCTAAGTCAAAGTACATATATTGACAAGGTACTCAAATGGTACAATATGGAACAATCCAAAAGAGGATTGTTACCTATGTCACATGGTGTAAATCTCTCCAAGAAAATGTGTCCACAAACACAGGAGGAGATTGACAGAATGAGTAGAGTCCCTTATGCTTCGGCAGTGGGTTTTATCATGTATTCCATGCTATGTACTAGGTTTGATGTTGCCTTTGCTTTAAGAATGGTGGGTAGATATCAAGCCAATCCAGGAGAGTTGCACTGGACAGCTGTTAAAACTATCCTTAAGTACTTGAGGCGTACTAAGGATACGTTCCTGGTGTACGGAGGAGATGAGGAACTAGTTGTGAGGGGATACACTGATGCTAGTTTCCAGACAGATCATGATGATATGAAATCACAGTCAGGCTACATCTTTTGCCTGAATGGTGGTGCAGTGAGCTGGAGAAGCTCAAAGCAAGCTGTGGTTGCTGATTCTATAGCAGAGTCCGAATATATTGCAGCTTCCGATGCAGCAAAGGAAGCAGTCTGGATACGTAGCTTTATCTCAGAAATTTGTGTTATACCTAGCAGTGCAGACCCTGTTCCAGTATATTGTGACAATACTGCTGCAGTGGTGCTTGCCAAGGAGCCCAGGTCTCACCAGAGGATAAAGCATATTCTTCGGAAGTTCCATCTCTTGAGGGATTTTACTCAAAGAGGTGAAGTGACAGTTAGCAGTGTAGCCACAGAGGACAACGTGGCAGGCCCCCTGACTAAAGCCATTTCTCAGCAGAAGCATGATTCACATGTGAGAGCTAGCGGATTGAAAACTGTTAGCAGTTGGCTCTAGTGCAAGTGGGAGTGTTGAAAGTGGGTGCCCTAGACCCAACTTGTTTTGTACTTTGATTACTGCTACATGTATTCAGTTTGTTTTATACATGTATTTATCTTGTCATGATAGTGTAGATACTTCTGCATCCACTTTATTAATGGAAATGTCCTTAGATTACCTGTCGCATCAAAATGGTTATAGCATGTCCCAGGCTATAATGAGAACCCTGAAATTCCATGACAATAATCTTAAAGTAACGTCCTATGGTCCAGTTACATAATTCTGAAAGGACACAGATTATGTGTGACCATCAGGTGCTGTGGGATCATAAGCATTGAGACTTCATCTCATGAAGTTCGCACTTGATGATCTCTATCTTACGAGATCATGAGGACAGACCCGCTTAATAGGAACACCACATGTTTCTGGTGTCATTGGTCGTTCCTATCTATGGGCATGTGTAATGCTCTCCTGACTTCAGATCATTATCAATGAATGTCATTTAATTACGTACATTTGATATAAGGCGAAAACCATGGCGACAAAGTCGTGGCGAGGTAGTTTGTATTGGGAACGTCATTAATGGCATGGAATTGATTGAATGATTGAGAAAGGATTTGTCGCTTCCAAGTTTAGGAAGAGATATCTCGGGCCTGGTTGATTAGGATGGTTGCACCTTCATTAAATCCATGGCCATGGTAGACGAAGGTAAGACCGTCTGGACAAATCAACAAACAAAAATAAAGCAAATAAAGAATGATGACACTAGTATGCATTCTGCTTTATTGAGATATCGTTTGACGAAGAGATTATATTACACGGACCATGTTCATAGGAAGGCAGTCGTTGCTTTGACTTTGCCTTATCTCCATAGGGGCCTCGATGGGTTGCTAGAACCCGCTCTAGGTCTGTGATATTATTCACTGCTATTGAGATAAGGGCCTAGAGGGTCACACACGATAACGCCTTGAAAATTTTCCCTATTCATTGAATAGGAATTTAGAACTTGGTGGGCCCTGCCTAAGGTTCCGAGTACAATCCAAGTTCTATGGATCACCAAAGAATAAATAAGTTCATTAATTATTTAAGTTTAGAATAATTCGTTGAATTTATTTATAACATGTATTTACAAGTTGTATGGTAAATACACGTATTAATATTATTCGACTGGATTTAAATATCCTAGGTTCGTTTAATATTAGTAGGAGGTATGAGTCGAGTTAAAGACTCAAATTTATGACGTAATATTTATATATTACAAGTAAGTGATAAATTGTAAATATTATTTATGGCATAATTTTATTTTCCATAAATAATTATTTACATCACTTATATAGCGGACGCCTAATACACGGGGGCCGGAAACCTACACCGCGTGTTTTAATACTCCCTATATAAGTGAGAGATATGATCTCCCACCAGAACTATTCATCTGTCAAATTTGAGAGCATCTATCTCCTCCTGAAATTTAGAGAGAGAGTCTCTCAAGAAAGGAGGATCTTCAAGCTTATCCATCCTGGATCGAAGCATCCTCCCTTGCGGTGATCATCGCTGCGCTGAAGTGTGCGTTGAAGATCCGCGCTAGCACCCAGATCTTGACGAACGGCGCGCGGGCAGATTCGCAAGGCGTGTGTGGAAGATCTAGAGGGCTTCGATGTCGGAGTCTTCGAGCAACGATCGCCGGTGTCCTACACGTCAATTCTGAACAAGGTAAACGTTCAATTTTATTTTTGTGCTCATTATGAACCTTGAGAGATCCTCGGACCAAGCTGGGACGAGATCACCGGAGTTGACAAGATTATGTCACTCCGGTGAAGCATAAATTATAAAAAAAATAAAAAATCCCGGCCCATTGGCTTCCGCTGCGCAGTCCCGGTACCTAACAGGTAGATGCACCGTTGAAGTTCATTTTTCACCCGTATATAAAGTCCACCTTCCCGGGTACTATTAGCTACCGAAAAATCCTTTAGTAAATTGATTTAAATCTTTTGAAAGCTTCCTTGTGAAAATTGCGATCCACCTTCCTCTTCTGTATAACGAGTATCAGTTTTGGTATGCGTATCACCTCTTCTGCATACTGCTAATGCTTCCGCGAACCACCCTTCGTCCATAGAATGCCTTCACCTTCACTATTTCATACCACCTCTATGTACTGATCATGCAAACCTCCTCTGTAAAATTCCCTCTGTTAGTGAACTGTTCTCTGTTCATGGACTTTCTGCACCTCCACATACTAGAGATCCGCCTCCATGTACTACATGAATAATTATCTATCTGGGGTACATGAGATTCCTCATCTATGTACCTTGTCAACTCCTTTAGCGTACCGGAATTCTGCCTCCACATACCAGACTTCTTTTGTGGGTAAAAAATCCCCGCAAAAAACCTTTGGGAAAATTACTTCTGTGCGAACCACTTTTGTACATTTCCGAATTCTTGAAGAATTTTTTCTCCTCAAATGATATTCAGTCTCAATTGTAATTGGTGGGATTATTGATTATTATATAGGATAAGATATCCATTAAATATACTAATCTAAGATTTACCGAATAATCGATCTAGCCTTCACTGTATACCGATCCTTCTGCTACCGAAAACATCAAGCATTCCAGTGAACCATTTTTCATATGTTGTCTGCGTACAGCATTTTCTCCTACGTGTTCAATCTATTTCACCGATTTCAAGACATGTTCATTCCACATCTCCTTCCCCCACGAACCATTTTTGATTTCACGAACCACTCTGGCATACCATTCTCGCTGTTGTGCATACCATTCCCAGAACATGGTACACGGTCCATAAATTGTGGTACGCGGTTCTCATCTTTTTCCAATTTTCTATAACATTCTTCATACCATTCACTCTTATGAATAAATACTTACTTTTCCAACATCAAACACCTGATTTTGAGGCCTAAAAATTTGGTAAACCCTAGGAAACCATGCCTCCTTAAAAACATATCTTTATAAAACACCAACCATTCTCCTTTCCAGTCATCTAGATTTTTCAACAAACACAACCACACCCAAAAAATACCGAGAGGACACGTTGAGGTATTTTTTCCCAAAAATATCCCCCATTGGGTTCGTTGAAAACTCTTCTCATAATATTGCTGCACATATTGATACCTCCTTAATACTCCTTCCAACTTCAACCACAATTCCCTACACACTATTAAGATAGAGATCATGGATTTAATCAACACATAGTCTAAGCCCACATGAACTACGATCGGTGTGAGAAACACTAGTACAATGAAATGTTTATCAATGAACCACTTCATTAAAAATCAGCAATTGCTGATTGTTACACTCTGGGATTTTATAAAAAATATTCTTTTTAATTTAATTAATGTCTTGTGTTGTACGCTACACTAAAAGGAGCTTGCACAACACGCATCCATGACTTTACTTGCATTACACACAATCGAGACCTTTTGTCGATAGTGTGTGTAGTACGCAATAACGAGTTTCACTAAACAACAATATGCTATTAAAATTTTATTAAAACTAGCCGTTATGAATAGTAATAACCACTTTTTGAAATTTTATAAATTTTATTTTAAAAAATGGACTTCATTTTTGGATTCGGAATATCGAAATTAGCTTAGGGTGAAATTTTGGTACTTTTCAGATAACTTCCATTTTCTGATAAATAGTGAAAATTACTAAATTTTAATTAAAAACAACCTTTTTAATCGAAATAATTAATAGTGATAAATTATTAATTTGAGTGGTTTTAAAGTATATTTATAATATATTTTAACAATTTAATGCAATTTTGGTCATTGGATGTAATTTCACATTTAAACCAGACATAAACAAGTGTCAATCTTTTGATAGTTATTATCTCTTAAGAACACACTATTTGTTTTGACGACAGGAATTAATTTATAAATTAAGTAATGAAACTGATATGTTTTGAATTTGGTAAAATAGAAATCATTTGTCAGTTCATAATATCAAATATATCTTAGGCCTAATTTTTGGTATTTTTTTGGAAACTTTCATTTTTTGATGAATAGTGAAACCACTAAGTGGTAGTTAAAAAAAATTAAATTTTCATAAAACATAATTTTACCACTTCTGTTCATGGAATTTCAAAAATTTGAGAGACACAGTTGATTTCAGTAAGTAAAATATGGTTCAATGATATGAAAATAATTTTTGGTGAATAGTAACTTTTTACTTTTTTTACCACGGTTAAAAGTAAATAGGGTAATTAAGGGTAAAAATGATATTAATATTACCCTAAAACATGTCCTAATTCTATTGCATAAGTGTAATTCGACCAAAAACAACCTTCGGAATAAAATATTACCATTTAGGCCCACTTGGATTAGATTAGGACATTTATTATTAATTTATTTAAAGAAGGGTTAAAATAGTTAAAATCAAAGTTTAATAAGTATATCATTTTTAATATAGAGTTATAAATAAGATAAATTCGACTATAAATATTCTTTAGAAAGATAAAACTATTTCCTACATAATGGTATTTTATTTGTAATTTTTAGACATTAAATAATTTAATTTATTTTTGACACAAAGATGATGCAGTAATTATCTAATTAATGAAATATTGACATAATTGATGATATAAATACCAAAATAAATGTAATTTGATACTTTTAATGAATTAAACTAATTTTATAGGTTACTATGACATGTAATTATTTATTTAATTAACTTTTTTCGAACTAATAAATCTGTTATGATTTTCAAAAAAATCAATTACTAAATAGTGTCAAAATTGACATAAAATAGTTTTTTAAAACAAATATTATATTATTAATTGTTTTTTTATTCCTAAAAATCTAAGCTTCGGCCAAATGACTTATTTAAGGTTATATATATTAACAATAAACAACTTTGGGTTCTTTTGGCTTCTTATAGTAAGTTTATTAACCTTATAGTGTAAGAACACAAAAAGACACGATAAAAGTAAAATTATCTAACTTAATGTTAAATCTAAATGATAAGGTTAAAATAGGAACTTAAACGTGTCTAAATTATATGGGATGAGATTATTTCGACCCATACTCACCTTATCTTAGAAATAATTCAATTTTGAGCTATTTAAAACCGAATTTGGCTTTATAATAAAATAATATTTTTAGTTATTCCAAAGGTGCCCCTCTTCTCCCTTATAAAAGGGCACCTCATCCCTCTCTTCCTCACACCACTTTGAGCCTTCAAGCTCGTCCAACCCCAGTAAAATTCTCATATCCACTTCCATAGAATCATCCTAGAGGTCTTTGTCTTCTTGAAAGACCAATTTAGTGCACTAAGAGGAGGAATCAAAGAGGCGCTTCAAAGAAGAGGTAATGTCTGTTACCGATTCTTTCAACTTTATTTCTTCTTCCACTTCTTCTTATTAGGTTGTTTCATTATGAAGTAATAACATTATTATCACTCATATACTTATATGTTATTATAATTATGAAACAACCCTATTTCACCATCTATCCGTCCTATGGAAAACGAAATCACCGCGCGTGCGTACGTACAGAATACCATCTCCACGCCGTGGTGTAATCTATTTTCCACCACCACCTTACTTGGATGGGTATAATGGTGTAAATAATAACTATATATGATTATTTGGAAGTGATATGGATTCTGAAATAGTATACATACACTCCAATACAATTCCATGATCATGAGAACGATATCATCACTCGTGCGTACGTACGGACTACCGTCTCCACGATGCGATGAGATTCATTCTCCACGTTAACCATTCATGAATGATTATAAAGTATATATAATAAGTAATCATGAAATATATGAAATAATAATGATACTGGATTTATGTGTATATATATGTATGTCATCTACTTAATTCCATTCAACTCAATAAGGAAACGAAAACAGCGTTCATGCGTACGTACGGCCTACCGTCTCCATGAATGGTGTATTTCTTTCCATTTACTAATCTATTATATATATGTATATTATGAATATATATTATATATAAATCATGTTTTATATTCTGGAATTAAGTAATCATGATCTAAGTAATCATATGAATAATTACAAGTCAAAACACGGACGACAAATGAAACGATTTTACCCAAAACACTCTTTAACATGGAATTTACAAAAGAATTGGTAATACAAAGTCATAAGTGAACCATATATGATACAATAACAATGATAATGATTCTGGAATAAGTCAATGACATTATTTAAATCATTATACAGGAGTTTCGGACACTAAAGAAGCAAATCGGACCTATGGTAAGGGAAAATAACACAATCTCATTTTTATCCGAGATTGTTTATACTTTGGTATTTACTGGGGTGTATTTTATCATCCACATCCATGTTTCCTCAATATGAAATATTATTTCCATCCACCTACAATTGTTTAAATCCAATTTTACCCTTCGTTGAGTTTTTAGTAAAAGATATGAAAGGAATCTTTTTTCGTTTTTCGTACGAGGTACTTTTTGACTTTTCCGACAAAAGTACGAGAAGAATGTTTTTTTAACTTATACGGCATGAATGGATTTTTAAAAAATTGATTCCAGGAATCTTCCTTTACATGTTTTCATATTTATTTTTAATCAACTTCTTTTAGTTTAAAATTTTATGACATGTTAAGAAAGGAAAAATGTTTTTGAAGTAGCAATGATATTTTCCTCAAGAATGGAGTTCAAGTGTTTTATAAAAATTATTTTTCATCTAAGATAATATAGGTTTATATTTCTATCACTATTTTTAAATTTATTTGATTATGTTATGATGGAATTATTTTTATGATGTCCTTTTATCTTATATGGATTATGTTATGATGGCATGATGTTTTAGATTCCCATTTTTATTAAATGGGTTATGCAATGATGTATGATTTTTTGATTTTGTGGCACACATAAGAATGATATCATTATGAGATGGGTGGGACCTATATCTCCCTCAAATGAATTGGGTAAATATTTTATTTCTCATGAGATAGACATGGATGGAATGGAAGGTTAAACCGGTTCATTGAAACAGGACTGAAACGAGGAGTGAACTCGGTTTAGAAATGGACTTTGTCCACTAAGATAGTCTTGGCAATGAGTCTTGACTAATAAGAAATGATTCTCTATGATTATGTGTGTATTCCACAAAGTTTCATGTTTTAAGTTATGATTATTGGGATTACATTTCAATACTATGATTTATCCCATGTTATGATATTATGATCTCTTTTGCAGGTTAAGATTTCCAAAATGTTATGTTCTTATTAATATGATGTGATTGATATTTATTTTGATTACCCTTACTGAGAATTTGAGCTCACCCTTTTAAGTTTTCTTTTCCCCAGGATATAGAGAAATATTTTAGGTAAAAAAGGGGAGATCTTTATGGGAGATGTTGAAGATCTTTCACCATGATTAGAAGATTATATTCCAAGTTTCCAAAGGCACTAAACTATTACGGTCCTTGTGTGTGTGTTTCTGTTATGTACTAAGTGTTCCACAAAAGTAATGTAATGTCCATGTACGTTAAGCTTCGGGTGTCTATAGTTGGTATCAGAGGAAAGGTTTAGTCAACCTTTAGAAACTAGGATGCGAAAATGTTAGTGAGATCCCTAGAGATATTTCTATGGTATGTCTAGGGATGTCCCTACGGATAAGTATACGTATAGGATATAGTCCTAGAACTATGATAATGATATTAGAATTTAACCTAAGATGTTAGATATTGAGGGTGCTCCCCCTTTACTATGTTGTTTTCCCTAGTATGATTTTTTCATCTCACACTATTCTTTTTGGGTTTTAGAAAATGGATGGAAACAGGAAGATTCATGATAATTGAGGATATGACGGACAATGGAATGATATTCTTCATGAGAAACCAAATGAAACGGGATTTGGAAGTCCAAACATCGTTATTATGCCTAATCAGCAATCTCATAATATGATCAATATTCTCAACTTTGGTAAGTTTCTCGACTCAGATAATAATAGAAAGATGGAGTTTCATGATGATCATAGAGGAAAGAAAGTTCAATTTCCCTCATGTAAATCATGTGGGAAGAGGCATCGAGGAGATTGTTTCAAGGGAACTGGAAGATGCTTTGGGTGTGGAAAAGAAGGACACAAAGACAGTAAGTTCAAAGGAAAAGGTTCAGTTAACACCATGGATGAGGATAATGGTATTTCTATGACATTAACAATGGCTAAATGTTTTAAATGTAGAATGTACAGGCATTATGAAAACCAATGCCCTAAGGGAAAGTCTCATGAAGAGAATCATTATGGCCGTATGGGTAGTATTTATGTTGATGATGATGAAGAGACTAAAAATGATATGTGAGATGAAAGAATTGTTGAAGCTCGGTCAATGGTTTAAGAAGGTAGTGGAATGATTACATGTTTATCAAGTGTAATGTTGTATAAGTAATCTCATGGTACTATGGAATAAATAGACATCTAAGTATTGTTACACTATTGTATTTCCTTGAGTTTTGAAAGTGTATGATTAATTGTACCAGTATCCATTAGAGGTTATTCAGATATTTTTGGAATATAGATGATATGCGCATAATGATGGGATAAGGAGAAAATTAAATGTTTGATAGTATTCATGAGCTCATGACTGATATAAGGAGAAGGTTATATCATGGTTTTAGTATATAGAATTTTTTGATTTTGTTATGTGGAAAGAGTTAACTTTTGACAGCATTCATGTTTTCACTAAGGTTTAATGGGTATTAATTTTTCAAGAGAATACATGATTTAGGTATTCACATGATTGGAATGTGACCAAAAAGATATATGGGGGATAAATGATGGTATTCACATGCTTGGTTGATGACATTTCAAGTAATCGTTTTCTTTATACTATGATCTTGGACCGAAGTATTTTAGATAAGTCTAAAGATTGTTATGGATTATGTTGGACATAAGTTAGTATTGTTTAAGGATAGAACTTTTTTTTGATATTATTTATGGGATGTTATAGTAATGTAGTTTTAGAAAAAGGACAACCTGCAGGACGGGCGACAACCCATCGCGTCGGAAAATGCGGTGGGAATCGAACCCACAACCGAAGTGCGACTGGCCTTTATCGCCTACCACAAGCCTACAAGAAGTCCCTGTTTAGTAGAAATTAGTTTTATTATATTAAACAGTATCATATATGAACTATAAGTCCATTTTAGGAACTATATATGATTAATCTCACTATAGATGGACTTATGTAAGTTTTGATAACTTTTCTACCCTTTTGTTTGAGACAGATGGAATGACCCATCATTATATCACATGATCTTCTAACACATCATGAATGACAAATTCAACTTCATTTCTCTAAGATATGAAGTGGAAATTTTCTAAAGAACGAACAACGGTGAGACTATACCAAAATAACGAAAGTATTTCTTCTAATTCCAATTTCATCAACTTTAGGGAATGATTTTGAAAACCAAAAATGTTGTCCTAGTGCTCTTATATCTGATGAATCATATGGTACCTTAGATCATCACAAATTTATGGCTTTGTGATTTCTGGATTTTCCATAGCCATGTTCTCTACCACTCTCCATCAGAACATGATGGTAAGATTTCTCTTCCATATCTATATTTTCACCTATGTGGAAACCCAGTGATTAGTTTATTTGGGTAACCATTATGTTTCATAATTTTGTTTTTAAAGATTGGTTTTGGTATTAATTTTTATGATGTGGGTTTCTATTAAAGAAAATTTCGAGTATTAAACCATTTCTAACCCCGACTAATTTCGAGGGTGAAATTCATTTTAAGGGGGGTAGAATGTAACACCCCGAGATTTTATGAAAAAAATTCTTTTTAATTTCATTAATGTCTTGTGTTGTACGCTACACTATAAGGAGCTTGAACAACATGCATACTTGACTTTCCTTTCATTACACGCAATCGTGACCTTCCTCGATAGCATGTGTAGTACGCAATAACGAGTTTCACTAAACAACAATATGCTATTAAAATATTATAAAAACTAGCCATCATGAATAGTAATAACCACTTTTTGAAATTTTGTAAATTTTATTTTTCAAAATGGACTTCATTTTTGTATTCGGAATATTGAAATTATCTTAGGGTGAAATTTTGGTACTTTTCTGATAATTTCAATTTTCTGATGAATAGTGAAAATTACTAAATTTTAATTAAAAACAACATTTTGAATCGAAATAATTAATAGTGAAAAATTATTAATTTGAGTGTTTTTAAAGTATATTTAGAATATATTTTAACAATTTAATACAATTTTGGTCATTGGATGTAATTTCACATTTAAACCAGACATAAACAAGTGTCAATCTTTTGATAGTTAATATCTCTTAAGAACACACTATTTGTTTTGACGATGAGAATTAATTTTTAAATTAAGTAATGAAAATAATATTTTTTGAATTTTGTAAAATAGACATCATTTTTCAGTTCATAATATCAAATATAGCTTAGGCCTAATTTTTGGTATTTTTCCGGAAACTTTCATTTTTTGATGAATAGTGAAACCACTAAGTGGTAGTTAAAAAAATGAATTTTTCATAAAGCATAATTTTACCACTTCTGTGTGTGGAATTTCAAAACTCCAAGAGACATGGTTTATGTCAGTAAGTAAAATATGGTTCAATGAGATGAAAATAATTTTTGGTGAATAGTAACGTTTTACTTTTTTTTACCACGGTTAAAAGTAAATAGGGTAATTAAGGGTAAAAATGATATTATTATTACCCTAAAAAATTTCCTAATTCTATTGGATAAGTGTAATTAGACCAAAAACAACCTTAGGAATAAAATATGACCATTCAGGCCCACTTGGATTAGATTAGGACATTTATTATTAATTTATTTAAAGAAGGGTTAAAATAGTTAAAATCAACGTTTAATAAGTATATCATTTTTAATATAGGGTTATACATAATATAAATTCGACTATAAATATTCATCAGAAATATAAAACTATTTTCTACATAATGGTATTTTATTTGTAATATTTAGACATTAAATATGTTAATTTATTTATGACACAAAGATGATGCAGTAATTATCTTATTAATGAAATATTGACATAATTGATGATATAAATATCGAAATAAATGTAATTTGAGACTTTTTATGTATTACACTAATTTTATAGTTAAATATGACATGTTAGTATTGAATTAATTAACTTTTTTAGAACTAATCATTCTGTTATTATTTTCACAAAAATCAATTACTAAATAGTGTCAAAATTGACATAAAATAGTTTTTAAAACAAATATTATATTATTAATTGTTATTTTATTCCTAAAAATCTAAGGTTTGTCCAAATGAATTAGATAATATTATATATGTTAATAATAAACAACTTGGGGTTCTTTTGGCTTCTTATTGTATGTTTATTAACCTTATAGTGTAAGAACACAAAAACACACGGTAAAAGTAAAATTATCTAACTTAATGTTAAATCTAAATGATAAGGTTAAAATAGGAACCTAAACTTGTCTAACATCTATTGGATGAGATTATTGCGACCCATCCCCACCATAGCTTAGAAATAAATCAATTTGGAGCTATTTAAAACTGAATTTGTCTTTATAATAAAATAATATTTTTAGTTATTCCAAAGGTGCCCCTCTCCTCCCTTATAAAAGGGAACCTCCTTCCTCTATTCCTCACACCACTTTGAGCCTTCATGATCGACCAACCCCTGAAAAATTCTCTTCTAAACTTCCCTAGAAACATCCTAGAGGTCCTGGTCTTCTTTAAAGACCAATTCTAGTGACCTAAGAGGAGGACTCAAAGAGGCTCTTCAAAGACGAGGTAATGTCCGTTATCGATTAATTCAACTTTATTTCTTCTTCCACTTCTTCTTATTAGGTTGTTTCATTATGAAGTAATAACATCAGTATCAATCATATACTGATATGTTATTATTATTATGAAACAACCCTAATTCAACATCTATCCATCCTACGGAAAACGAAATCACCGCGCGTGCGTACGTACAGAATACCATCTCCACGACGTGGTGTAATCTATTTCCACCACCACCTTACATGGATGGGTATAATGGTGTACATAATAACTATATTTGATTATTTTAAAGTGATATTGATTCTGAAGTAGTATACATACACTCCAATACAATTCCACGATCATGAAAACGATATCATCACTCGTGCGTACGTACGGACTACCGTCTCCATGACGCGATGAGATTCATTCTCCACGTTAACCATTCATGAATGATTATAAAGTATATATAATAAGTAATCATGAAATATATGACATTATAATGATACTGTATTTATGTGTATATATATGTATGTCATCTACTTAATTCCATTCAACTCAATATGGAAACGAAAACAGCGTTCATGCGTACGTACGACCTACCGTCTCCATGAACGGTGAATTTCGTTCCATTTACTGATTTATTATATATATGTATATTCTAGATATATAATATATATAAATCATGTTATATATTATGTAATTAAGTAATCATGATCTAATTAATCATATGAATAATTACAAGTCAAAACACGGACGACAAATGAAACGATTTTACCCAAAACACACTTTAACAAGGAATTTACAAAAGAACGGGTAATATAAAGTCATAAGTTAACCATATATGATATAATAACAATGAGTATGATTCTGGAATAAGTCAATGACATTATTTAAATCATTATACAGGATGTTCGGACACTTACGAAGCAAATCAGACCTAAGGTAAGGGAAAATATCACAATCTCATTTTTATCTGAGATTGTTTATACTTTGGTATTTTCTGGGGTGTATTTTATCATCCAAATCCATGTTTCCTCAATATGAAATATTATTTCAATCCACCTACAATTGTTTAAATCCAATTTTACCCTTCGGTGAGTTTTTAGTAAAAGATATGAAAGGAATATTTTGTCGTTTTTTGTACGAGGTACTTTTTGACTTTTCCGACAAAAGTACGAGAAGAATGTTTTTTTAAGTTATACGGCATGAATGGATTTTTAAAACATTATTTCCAAGAATCATCCTTTACATGTTTTCATGTTTATTTTTAATCAAATTATTTTAGTTTAAAATTTTATGTCATGTTAAGAAAGGAAAAATGTTTTTGAAATAGAAAGGATATTTTCATCAAGAATGGAGTTCATGTGTTTTATCAAAATTATTTTCCATATAAGATAATATAGGTTTCTATTTATATCCCTATTTTTACATTTATTTGATTATATTATGATGGAATTAGTTTTATGATGTGCTTTTATCTTATATGGATTATGTTATGATGGCATGGTGTTTAAGATTCCCATTTTATTACATGGGTTATGCAATGATGTATGATTTTTTGATTTTGTGGCACACATAAGAATGGTATCATTATGAGATGGGTGGGACCTATATCTCCCTCCAATGAATTGGGTAATGATTTTATATCTCATGAGATAGACATGGATGGAACGGCAGGTTAAACCGGTTCAGTGAAACATGACAGAAATGAGGAGTGAACTCGGTTCAGAAATGGACTTTGTCTACTAAGATAGTCTTGGAAATGAGTCTTGACTAATAAGAAATGATTCTATATGATTATGTGTGTATTCCAAAAAGTTTCATGTTTTATGTTTTCATTATTGGGATTACATTTCACTACTATGATTTATCACATGTTATGATATTATGATCTCTTTTGCAGGTTAAGATTTCCAAAATGTTATGTTCTTATAAATATGATGTGATTGATATTTCTTTTGTTTACCCTTACAGAGCATTTGAGATCACCCTTTTATGTTTTCTTTTCCCCAGAATATAAAGAAGGATTCTAGGTAAAAAAGGGAAGATCTTTTTAGGGGATGTTGAAGATATTTCACCATGATTAGAAGATTATATTCCGAGTTTCCAAAGACACTAAACTATTACGGTCCTTGTGTGTGTGTTTTTTGTTATGTACTAAGTATTCCTAAAAAGTAATGTAATGTCCATGTACGTTAAGCTTCATGTCTCTACACTGATACCATATTAATACACTAATACTAATGAATTGTTTTCATTATGAACCTTAATCATTATGATATCTAATCATTGATAGATCACTTCTATCATCATCAGATTTAATTCTCCACATTAATTATAACTCCTCTAACCAGCTTCATCTTAGATTCAACTCCCTCTATCACACTGCTCCACTTAACAACTTCTCCACATGCCTTTTCTCCCCCTAGAATAGTAACACAATCTCCCCCTTTTATAACAAAACTGAAGGGAAATTAATGGTTGTCTGCAACAGAGTAAAGAACACATATCAACACATTAGGGAAAGACACATCATACTTTGGGGAGAGGGGGACCCATATCCACACTTTTCAAGAGCGGGGATTCTACTAGACTCCCAGAGGCAATCGATGCCTTTAAAATTCTTCTTTGAGTAAGGGATTTGTAATAGTAACTATAACTTTTTGTTCTGTAGGCACATACTTAAACTTCATTAGAATTTTCTCCTCATTGACCTTGATAAAATAAATTTGGATTTCAATGTGCTTTTTCTGGGTGTGATGAACTAGATTTTTTCTAAGATTTGTATCACTTGAATTATCACAACAGATTTTGATCATAGATTTCACTTCAATTCCCATATCTTCAAGCCATTACTTCATCCACAATAGTTGTGTGAAAGCTTGAGAAGTTGAAATATATTTAGCTTCTACAGTGATCAATGAAATTCAATCTTGTTTCTTGCTCAACCAAGAAATACAGAATTCTCCATGATAAGAAAAAATCCTAATATTGATTTCCTATAATATACTAAACTTGACCAATCTGCATCTGTATATCCCAATAACTCTGGCTATTATTTTTCATCATACATTAGGCCGAAATCCACTACTCCCTTGATATACCGAATAATTACTTTTACTACAATCATGTGGCTCTCCTTGAGAATTATTTGATACCTCACTTCTTGGAATGTGGAAAATACAATATCTAGCCTTATCACTATTAGATAAAATATAATTCTAATGATTTTATTGTATTCTGTAATATTAACAGGCTTGCCTTCATCATATCATGACAATTTCACCTGGGTAGCAACCAGAGACTTCATGTCTTTGGAATTATCCATTCCAAACATTCTAGAAATATCTTTGGAATATTTAGATTGAGAAATAAAAGTTTCATTCCTTCCATTAATCACATATATGCCAAGAAAAAATGTCATCTGACCAATCATCAACATTTGAAAATTGCTTTTAATGAATTCAAAAAACTGTCTGGATTATGATTCATCTGATCCACCAAAGATTATGTCATCAACATAAACCGGCACCATCATCCTTTAAATATTTCCATTGTTGAAATACATATTTTAATAAACTCCACAATTCTGAAATCCATGACTCTTTATAAATTGATAGTTCATTGAATACCATGATCTTGGTGATTGATTCAAATCGTATAATTTCTTTTTCATCCAATAAAACCTATTCACAACTTCATGAATGAGAAAACCATCTATTTTCTCAATGTCAACTTCTTCTTGAATACCTCCATTGAGAAATGATGACTTGGCATCCATATGAAAAACCATAAACAGCCTTTTCCCTACTATGGCCAAGAATAATCTGATTGTCTCCTACCTTCCAACATGTGTAAATATCTCATCAACATCAATACCCTCAATCCGTGAGTACCCTTTTCTCACCACTTGTTATTTATTTCAAATAACAACACTATATTCATTCATTTTTTTGCAAAAGGACCATTTTTATGATGATTTTCTTGTTTTCTGGTCTCAAAAAAATTTCCCATGTCTGATTCATCTCAATTTGGTCAAGATATTCATTCATTTCCTAAATCCAATTATAATCTCTAGCAGCTTTATCAAAGCATTTAGGCTTCACCTGTGACATGTATTATGCTTTTTGTAGAGACTTCATCCTCCTTGTCTGAACTGGTACAGTATGATAACCAATTATATTCTCCATATCAATTTCATCTCTTCTCACTGGTCTCTGGGAAGACACTAATTTATTTTCTTCATCAGAGTTTTCTTTTGAATCTATCTCTGGAGATAGTGTGTCTCCTGACCTGTTCAACTCTTCATCACTATCCTCCTGTGGCTGATCATGTATTTGCTAAAGATTCTTCTCATTCTCTACTATGGTCACATCATGACTTTCAAATATCCTTCCCAGCCACATATTTAAGCATTTATATTATTTTCTTTTCTTTGAGTGGATAATAAATATCCCTTCATATCCATAGGATTCAAACTTCATATGTTTATCCTTAATGACAATAAAAAATTTACTTCTGAAGACACAAAAGTACATAAATGAAGGATTCATTCCATACCATAACTCATATGGAGTCATCTACTATTTCTGACTAAGTAATGATCTATTTTATGTGTAGACTACTGTTATCATTGCTTCTTTCCAAAATTTCTCTAGAAGATATTTCTCAATGAGAATTTTTCTGGCTATGTTGTTGACAATTTGATTTCTTCTCTCAACTACTCTATTCAACTATAGATTTTTTAGTACTGAAACTTGATGCCTTATACCATGTTTCTCAAGGTAATAATTCACTTGTCTATTTGTAAACTCAATTCCATTATCTGATCAAATCATCTAGATTTTCTAACCAAGAATCTTTTCACATTCTTTTCGACATATTGTAATGAAACTATACACTTAATATTTTGGGTGATTATTGAAACCCATGTCATTCTACTATAATAATCAATTAAGAGAACATAATATCTCCTTCCATCAATATCCCTTGGAGAAATTGGCCCACACACATCAATATGATCCAACTCAATCAATCTTTTTGACATTTTCTCCTTTGGATTATATGTCTTTTGAATGATCTTCACTTGTTGACATGCATCACATGTATGAGTACGATCACGTGAGAATCTAGGGAGATTTCTAGATTCATCATATTTCACTATATCTTCCAAGGATTATTGGCTTGAGTGGCCAAGACTCTTATGCCATAACATGATTTCTTCATCCCTAGACAGAAATAACATATCTTCTTATCCACTCACGAGATAGAGATTCCTTTTGTATGTTTTCCTTGAAACCCAATAGAGAAATCCTTTGCTTTGATGATACATAATTTCATGGGAAAACCTATTGCATGTCCTGAGTCACAGAATTGACTAACACTGATAAAGTTTTGTTTAATCCCTTCAACAACCAAGACATATGATCATCTCATGACTTTTCCTCCAAACAAGGATTTTCCTGATCCAAAAATTTTTATCTTGTCATCATTACTGAATATTACTATACCTTATCTATTGTACCTGATTCCAGTCACTAGATCCTTATTTATTATCATATCAGAAGTGAATCCACTGTCAAATATCCATATCCCATTGCGATTTGATGCCTTGAACACAATTTCTACAACCACAACCGGCTCAAACCTTTTCTTTTTTGTCCTAAGTCTTTGAATTCATACCCAAAAAGGAATGATAATCTTTAAATTCTTCAGAATATGAAGGATCGAATACATTTTGAAGATATTCAAATCGATTATGCATTTTCATCTCTTTTGATGATACATTTGACTGCTTCTTATGGAAAAATTCAGTCTTCCTTGGCACATTCTTCTGCATTATTGATGTGCAATGTCTTTCCAAATGTCTGATCCCTTTACACTTGAAATAAAGACTATCAAATGATGAAGTAGAATTTTGAACTCTGTATGACCACCTATGTAGATCTTGCTCTATTTAGTACATCTTTTATATGGAACATACATTCTAAGAGTGTCCCATATTACCACAAAAATAAAATCATATGTGAGGTATATTCTTATGTGACAATGATGTACCACTAGTTGAGCCTTGGATTCTTTGAATCTTCTGATTCTAATTTATATTCTATTCAATCATCAATATTTGAGTGGGTGCTTGTGGTCTGATTTGAACCATTAATAATTTCTATTTTAGATCAAGCCCCATACCAGCCTTATCATTCAGAATTGATTGATGCTTCTATTATGATGGACCACTCTGCTCAAATCTTATCTTATCTATTTCCTGTATGATATTCTTTCCTAATATCAAACCTAGAGTAAGTAGTTTCTCTTGATCTTCAATTATTCGTCGTAGACTAAAGAATTACTCTTCTAGTTGGTCGATACATTTGATTATATCTTTTCCAGTTTTAGTCAAACTATCAATTTCTATTTTCTGTTATTCAATTTTGATTTTGTACTCAACCACCTTTTCCAATCTGTTTGGAATTGAAGGCCTCATATTTTCATTTTCAGCATTCAGCTCAGAATATTCTTCTATCTACTGCTACATAAAGAATTTTTCATCATGAACAACTTTGTTATATTTCTTTGTTTTGGTACTCAAAATATCTACCTCTTCAAAGGAAGCTTCCAATTCACCCTAAAGATCAACTCTTAAAATTTTCCTTCTTCATTGTAACTTTCTTCACTTGTTAATGAATTTATTCCAACTACCACTAGAGCATCTATTTTATGATCCTTGCAGTCCACCAACTCTTCTTCCTTAGATTCTTCTAAACATTCATCATATTTTGAATAAAGATTAATCTTTTTGAAGAACTTTCTCCTTGTATTTCTCCGCCCTTTCTCATTTTATGAATAATTCTTTTGGGGAATTTTATCATTTTCTTCATTTTCATCATCAAAATTCGTAGGACACTTTCCTAAAAATTGCGAAATATTTCCAAATCTAAAGCATCCAAATAGAATTTTACCTTTGAACTTCCCATTTCCCCTTTTCAGATTAGAGCAGAGAAATGACATGACGTAGTCCATATTGTCCTTATTAAGACTATATTCGCCAAAGAGATTCTCCATGGCCTTGAATTCCACTTCATTATACTTCCCCTTATCCACTACATCATTACCATCATTTCTCATTTCATATGCTACACGGGTACTGTGTAGGTAATCTATTGTCAGCACTTTCAGGTCCTTTTCATCCAACACTGAAACTTTTAGATTTAACTGTGGTGGAAGTTTCCTCAAAGTAAGTTTCACAATCTTTATGTCATCGATTAATTCTCTAATACCCCACATGTATTATATAATAACATTTTTCTTGTAAAAAAATACATCAAAAGTAACATTGGGATTCATTCGAAGATCCTTATACTTGTTCAATAAAACCTACAGTTTTTCTTCTTGGACGTTTGTGTCTCCCTCATAAATGTTTAACAAATTTTCCAACATTTTATGTGATGTTTTACAGGACATTACCTTTATATAAATTTCATTTGATAGGGATCCCTGTAATCATTTATCTCTTTAGAATCAGAATCCAATTCCCTTCATTCATCTTCTATTAGAGAACCACTATTAATGTAAGCTTTTATTTCATGCATAGATGCTTTGAAGATATCCATCCCTACTGATTGGAAGTAGTACTATATCTGATTCTTCCATAGTTGAAAATTATTTTGGTCAAAGATCAGAATTCCATTATTATTGACCACCTATATTTTTTTCTTACGAGAGAACCACTAACTTTCAACCATTCCCTCTAAAACCAATTGTTAGGTCCACTAGGTCAAATACCCTTAGAGGGGGGGGGGGGCGAATAAGGGTATGATATATTAAAACTTTTATCCTTCGGATCATGTTTCATCATTAAACAAAACTCAATTATCACTTCCCCCTATAGAAATATATGAACAGATATGAAATCATGCAAAAAACACATCAATTTTTTCTTGGTTCACCCTCACTAGGCTACGTCCAAGGAGAATACAATGGTGATATGCCGATGTAACAAATTCACTAAGGCTCACAACCAATAATGAGTAAAAAGTACGTGATAGATTTTATATGACCAGGATCACTACATTTACAAGGATTAGGGTCTGATCTCTGTATCCCTGAGGTTCACTCCCTATGCTTCTTTACCTAGCTCACTGTTTGTAGAAAGGGTCACTGTCGTACTCTTCCATCGCTCACTGATCTTGAAATGAAATCCACACACAGTTTATAGACTTGTAGGTCAAAAACAGTTTTTGGACATGTAGGTCCCATCATTTTCATTAATTCCTACATCCCCAACTATAGGTAGATGCACTATTGAAGTCCCTCTTTCACCTATAGATGAAGTCCACCTTCCCGGGTACTGCTTGGTACTGGAAAATATTTTTGCAAACTAATTTGAATATTTTTTAAGCTTCCTTGTGCAAATCACGAACCACCTTCCTCTACCGCGTACTGAGTACTGGGTTTGGTATGTAGATCACCTCCTCTTCATACTCTTTCCTCATCCACAAACCTCCCTTTATCTACACACTACCTCTTCCTTCGCTATCACGTACCGCCTCCGCGTACTGATCCTAAAAACATCCTCTGTGAATCTCCCTCTATCTGCAAACTTTTCTCTATTCACATACTATCTTCACCTATGTGTACCAGAGCACCCCCTCCATGTACCAGATACAAAATTATCTCTCTCACATACTATAGATTCCTCCTCCGTATACCAAGTCAAAAACTTCTTCTTACCTAACTTCCTCCCCTATGTACCAGACTTCCTTTATGGGTTAAGAATCCCTAAAAACACCTTTGGCAGAATTACTTCTGCACGAACCTCTTTCGGACTTTGGAGAATTACTAGAGAAAAAATATGTTTTATAATGATATTTTCTCTCAATAGTAATTTATTGGATTAATGATTCTTATATATGAATGGATATCCACAACATATTCTAAACTAGGATTTACCAAATCATTGATCCAACCTTCACTTCATACCAATCCTTATACCGCTACAAACCCCAAGCCTTCCAACGAAATAGTTTTCAAATTCGGTATATGTATTATCCTTTATCCTACATGGTCGATCTCCTTCACCAACTTCAAGCCATATGTATACCGCATCTCCTTACACTGTGAAGAGTTTTTTGTTTCTTGAATCGCTCTGACATACCGTTCCCGCTACTCTGGGTACCGTTCTTGGAATATGGTATGTGGCGCATGAATTGTGGTACGAGGTTCTCATCATTTTTCAAATTTTTTCAATGTTCATCATACCATTCAATCATATGAAGAAATCCTTCTATTTCCAACATCAAACACCCAATTTTGAGGCCCAAAAATTTGGAGAACACTGGGAAATTTCACCACCTTAAAAACCAATCTTCTACAAACACCAACCATTCTCATTTGCGTTAATCTAGCTTTGTCAACAAACACAACCACACACAAAACATACCGAGAGGAACCCTTTGAGTGATTTTCACCAAATTCATTCATATTTTTTGATAGAAACTCTAGTTGGAACTATTTATACATGCCTTTCCCAGAATCCTCCACCTCATTCCACCCATTGTGATCCAAGATCCATGACTAATGCACTACCCCCCTATCTGAGATACTTTTAGAAGGAACTAGTACTCTTAAAAGGACTAAATGTAATTGAAGGTGATCTTGTTCTCATCCAACTAGTGATCTATTTATATATGAGACACACTTCCCCCATATTTTTCTGATATTTAAGTTGAAACACATGTAACATCCTCTTCCAATGACCATCCTCCTTAATAGAGTGAAACCTCTAGTGGTCAACTGAGATAGCTTACTGAACCTCACCAGCCAGAATCACATGAGGACAACGCACATGATCCCTAACTGAAATGAAAACAAGGATTTACTATTACAATTAGCATGTAATATTATTAAGGCTAATTAATTTAATTAATTTTAATTTCCTAAAATAAAATTGTTCACACAAGGAAAAAAATAATCATAATGGTTGTAGCTCACCTAGGTCTCTACTGTAGAAGATTTATCACCTCACATGGATATTTGATAGAAAAATGATCATTTCATTGGATCAAGGGGGGCCCTAAAATCTCTTGTGCTTTTTAGTCTCCCTATCCCATGACACACACCAAGATCAGCTAACATTATTTTCTTACCGACCCATAAAAACCCCATTGGGACTAACTCCAAACTCCACCCTATATCTCAACATAACCCTTTGATAGCACATTATCAAAAGACCTACCTCCAAAGGTGACTAACCTAAGACAATAATGAAGGAAGAGTGAAAAGGACCCTTGTTTCTCACCTCCAATAGGCATGGAGTTGGTGATTAACATCGAGGATATTAAAAATATACCTATGGAAGACATTATCCAAAATTATTTGATTAATATTGGTATATAGAAATAAAAACACCAATAAACTCCATCAAATAATGAAAAAATGGAAACAAAAACCCTCATACGATGAATGTGAAAATAAAAAAATAAAAAATAGTCTCTGAATGAATTTTTTTTCTCTTAAGGCAATGACTCAATAATTGCTCCATCTCCAAGGATAGTATTATCCTGCTGAGTCTCCGAAGTCCACTATGAAACTTTTAAAATAGTTTTTATATTTATAGGGTGTCACGACCCATCCTCGAGCCCCGTTCCATGACTACCCCAAGCCCGCCTTCCATAGGCTAGGGGCTGGCGACTAGCACAAAGGCGTAAATCCCGGTAAAAAGGGAAGGAATTTCCTTTGTAAAGTAAACAAGCACCACAGAGTACAAGCGGAAGAAGTAAACAAAAAGTAAAAACTGATTACAATAGTAAATGCGGAAAGTAAAAGGGGCCGGAAATACAAGCCCAACTGTAAAGTACAACTTGAAAGGAAAAACAACAACTGGAAAGTAAAGCCGCTACGTTGATCTGTCCACTGTAAATCCCACCTGAAGGGTGGGTACAGATAGCTCCACTGCTCCTCGGGTCCCGCCGTCTACTCCGAGTACGTCCCGCCCAGTGGTCCACCTCCAGGTACCATCCTGCTATGCAAGCCTCAACCACGATCAACGCTATCCGTCGTCTGCAACCAACACAACGTAGTGCAGGCATATCCCTTGCAGGGCTGAGTATAAGATACTCAGTAGGGACCCCGAGACCCCCGAAGGTCTCCCAAAATCCACAAAGGATAAACCGCAAAGGAAAGATACAATCACGAAGTAACTACCGACTCTGCTTAGGTATATGCCTATGCATATACCTAAGTCATCAATTCCAATACGCTCCAACCTTCGAGCCCAAGTACAACTTAGTCCACACAGGAAAGTATACGTATTCCATACAGGAAAGAAAAACGTAACCCACACAGGATAGCACAACACAATCCAGACAGGAATGAAAAACATGATTCATCTCAAACAGGTATACTTCATCGAAAGACGATAGAGATGATCACTGATCCATCTAAGTCGTCGGACCCACAAAGGATCGATAAGTACTAACCCCCGCAAAGACCCACACAGGATCGGTAGGATACTAACCCCCACAAAGACCCACACAGGATCGGACCCACATAGGATCTGTAGGTGCTGGCTCACACAGATCCGCTGAGCGCTGACCCACACAGGATCGGACCCACACAGGATCAGTAGCACTGATCAACATAGGATTGCTGAGTGCTGTAGTCATCGCCGTCGAATCCACTGAGGATCTCTGTACAGTCGTCGTCGTCACAGTAGCAGTCGCAGCCAGTACTAGGGTTCCCGCACATAGCAAGCTCGTTCGGAAGGGTCCGCTCCACGAGCCGAGAGGCTTATACATCAAATGACACTTAGTCCAGAGTTGATGTATCCAAAAGTTCCGTATCGATAACAGGAACTCAACGTCGCAGACAGTGCGTCAATCGGACGCCCGGTCTGATAGTTATTGGCTTTTTCGTCCGAGGGGCCCGGTTGGTTTTTATGGAAAAACCAACCCGACCGTACCCCACCTGCGTCCAAACCTCGGGCGGACTATCCCAAAAGATTCGTCTCACTGAGAGGAACTCAACAAAGTCGACGACACGCCAATCGGACGTCCGTAGCTCAGGATATGAGTGTTTCCGCTCCGAGGGCCCGGATGGTTTCGTGCACGAACCAACCCGGCCGAACTCAAAGTATTCTGAAACCTTGAGTTCGATATGTCGAAACGACCGTCTCGTTCCATGTATTGTGTCTCCGCTGACGGCGCGTCGATCGGAGGTCCGTAGCCCGAGTTATGGGAAATTGAACCCAAACAGTCAGGAAACAGGGGTTTCGGGCCCGGACCGACCCGCCTCCCCCCCTGTGTAACTGCGGCCCCCCTTCATTTAAGGGGGCCGTTTGAAGCCGGCCGGGGGAATTTAATTCCCCCGGATCCCCCCTTTTCTGGCCGGCCCGACCTGGCCGGCCGGTTCCTTCTCAACGGGACTGGTGGTGGCCGGTCCCCTTCCGGCTCCGACGCTGGCGGCCCGGTCCGGCCACCGGTCGCGGACCTTTTCGTCTGGCGCGTTGCGATGGCACTGTGACCCTCCGCCGCGGCCCCGCTCCGGCCGCGGCACGACGGCGTCGCATTCTTAGACTTCTTTCCACGGCGCGGAACGATGGCGCCACACATTTCCTTCCGCATGATTGCGCGTGGTGCGACGACACCACGCCGTCCCGAACCAATCCACAAGGAATCAATACGAAAATTTAAGGAGGAGGGTCGGCCGTGTTTGTGATGTCCGACCCCCTCGCGTTATTCGATAACAAATGGTTTAAATCCACGAAGATCGACAAGTTGTTATTCACAAACAAATAAATAAATAAAACCCCTACCTCGGTTTCAAGAACGGTGTTCGTCAACGAGCCGCGGAAGACGAGCATCACGGAGGTTGGGCATCACGGAAAAAGAACGTCGACATCGCGAAGCGAGGATTCGAAGTCGTTGACGGAGATTTCATCGTGGAAAACCGTCGCGGAAGAGACGACGCGGAAGAAGGACGTCGCATCGCGGATACGGCGTCACGGAAGAATCGTTGCGGAAAGAGACGTCGCGTCGTGGGTCAATGTCGCGGAGAACGAACTTCAATTCTATTGTCGTCAAGGTACGTTCGAAGGGAAGACATTGTTGGAAGAAGATGTCGCGTTCTTCGGCGGAGGTGTTCTTCGCTTTCTTCGTCGAGGTTGAAGAAGAAGAAGACTCACGCTTCCCAAACCTCTCAAGGTTGCAAAACTCTAACAATATTAAAATAAGACCATGTATTATTTTATTAACAAAACCTAGCCATTTGAATTTCAAGAGTTTGAAATTCAATTTAACTACACACAACTCACCTCATTAAACTTATTACATTTAAGTCGTAAGTTATAACTTAGGTTAACAAAATTAAAGTGGGAGTTGAGGGGGGTTAGAGGATATGAAGGGGTGGGTTTTGTGTGGGCCCCACCACCCTCATAACCTCCCAAGGGAGGTTGGGTGGTTACCCAACTTCCATCAAGAACAAACACTTAGAGTAAAAATAATAAAAATTGTAGAGTAATTATAAAATAAACTTCTACAATTTTTATCATCAACACTTTTGTAAACGCAACTCCGGAACAGAAGTTCCTAAGCAATTACCGGCGCTGCGGTTCCATCGGTGCACTCGGAATTCGATTCCGGGCACCGGTTCAAAAGTTACAAATTCCCGCTCGTTCGTTCACTGAACGTACCCGAGCCAAACTTTGGAAATTGATTCCGAGCACACCGGGCCTTGGAATCAGGTGCCGTTAGAAACCGCGTTCTTGAAAAAATTCAATGAGAATTAAGAAAAAATTTCCCTTGAATTTTACGGGTATTTACATTACTCCCACCTCAGGGATTTATGTCCCCGTAAAGATACATCAAAACTAGGGAAACAAATGAGGGTACTGAGCACGCATCTGAGCCTCCCGCTCCCAAGTGATCTCCTGGAGGTTCCCGTTCTGCCATCTGATGCGCACTAGAGGAATCGTCCATCCACATAGGACTCTCTCTTGTCGATCCTCGATCTCCACCGGGACCTCCGCAAAAGTCTCCCCATCGTCAACGTCAAGCTCCCCATGGTCAAAGATGTGCGTCGGGTCGTGCACGTATCTCCTCAGGTGAGATACATGGAAAACTTCGTGCACCCGGTGCAACTGAGGTGGTAGAGCCCGACGATAAGCCACCTCGCCAATCCTGCTGAGGGCCTGGAATGGTCCGATGAAGCGTGGAGATAACTTGCAGCCTCTTCCAAATCTCTGTAATCCACGTCGAGGTGAGACACGCAAGAAGAAGTGGTCGCCATCCTAGAACTCTAGTGGCCTCTGCCTCCTGTCAACGTAAGACTTCTTCCGGCTCTGAGCTCTCCTCATCCGCTCCTGGATGACCTGGATCTTCTCTGTCGTGGCCTGAACCATCTCCGGTCCCACAATTGATGACTCCCCAGGGTCTGTCCAGCACAAAGGATATCTACAAGGTCGGCCGTACAATGCCTCGTATGGTTCCATTCCAATGGTGGAGTGGTAGCTGTTGTTGTACGCAAACTCCACCAAGGGTAGGTGGTCCTCCCATCTACGACCAAAGTCGAGTACACATGCGTGGAGCATGTCCTTGAGAGTCTGAATAGTCCTCTCTATCTGACCATCCGTCTGAGGGTGAAAGGCTGTGCTCAGACGTCGCTGCGTCCCGAACGCCTCCTGCAACCCCTTCCAAAGCCAGGAAGTAAAGCAAGAATCTCGATCAGAGACGATAGATGATGGCACACCATGAAGCCTCACAATCTCCTGGACGTAGAGATGCCCCAAGCTCTCTACTGAGCTCTGTTCTCGGATGGGTAAAAAGTGTGCCGACTTGGTGAGTTGGTCAACAATCACCCAAATGGAGTCGTGACCTCTGGAAGTGCGTGGAAGTCCAGTCACGAAGTCCATAGATATCCCGTCCCACTTCCACTCTGGGACCTCCAAGGGTTGTACCATGCCTTCTGGTACCTGATGCTCTACCTTCACCTGCTGGCAGGTGAGGCATCGAGAAACGAACTCTACCACAGCCTTCTTCATGCCCGGCCACCAGTGCTGTCGTCTAAGGTCCTGGTACATCTTCGCTACTCCAGGATGTACTGCCAAAGGAGAAGTGTGAGACTCTCTCAACACCTCCTCCCGTATAGAAACTGGTACCAAGGTACGTCCTCTGAAAAGGATGTCATGCTCTGCTCCAAGGGAGAAACCATCAGGTGCCTGTCTCGAGGATATCTGTGCACGCCACGTCTCACAGTCAGCGTCCCCACGCTGTGCCTCTCTGACCCGCTGAAGTAGTAGAGGAGATACTGAAGGAAGGCTGCTCCGTCTCTATCCACGAAGGATATCTTCAAAGAGGCTAGCTACTCTGTCGCCTCCTCAAGTAGTTGAATGCCCATCCTCCTGCTGAGGGAATCGGCTACCACGTTCCCCTTCCCAGGAGTATAGACTATCTCAAAGTAATAGTCCTGGAGGAACTCGAGTCATTGCCGATGTCTCAGGTTTAGGTCCTTCTCAGAGAATATGTACCTGAGACTCTGGTGGTCGGAAAAGACTAAAAAGCGCTCGGCCATCAGATAGTGTCGCCACATCTTCAGAGTGAAGACCACTGCTGCTAACTCCAGGTCATGGGTAGCATAGTTCTGCTCATGCAGCCTAAACTGACGTGATCCATGGGCGATCACTGCCCACTCCTGCATCAGGACACATCCGATTCCGGTCCCTAATGCATCGTAGTAGACTATGTACCCTACTCCCTCCTCAGGCAACCTCAAGATAGGTGCGCTGGTCAATCTCTGTCTCATCTCTTAAAAGCTCTACTGACATCTGTCTGACCACATGAAGGGTTTACCCTTCCTCCTTAATGTTCTACAAAGCTGCAAAGATTTCTCCTTTTCCGAAAAGTGAAATCTGGTCTCATCCCCTAGATGAACCACATTCCTTGCCTAATACAGTCAATCCCATCATGATTTGTTAATTCATGGCATGGATGACGTCGTAAGGCCTCGACGATGCTACCAAGAGATCCAACTGTTACTGTCGCCTCCAAGGGTTGAGTCACACTGTCGGCATCAGTGTGTGGTCACTGGGTCTCCTCCAGTAAGAATCTATCAAGTGAGGGTCAAGTCAACAGTTTTTAACCGTCACCTCTTATTATTAACAACAAAAGACAAGAAAGCAAACGTTACTATTGCAAGCGTCTTTTATTACTTCAACTCAAAGTACGAGGACACAAGGAAACACAAACTATGAAGCTAGAGGCCTTATGGGAAAAGGCCTCTATGCCTAGAGCTAGTCCCGTACTAGTCCACCCGCTTCCGGAGCTCCATGATCCCAAGCTTCAGCTGCCTGAAGCTGTGCTCTCCCCTGAGGTCGGGGTGGACCTCCTGGTGGTGGTGGTGGTGGTAGAGCCTCAAAGCATCGCCCACCACCTACTGCTCGGCCTGATCCTCTGCCTCGTCTGCCTGCTCCCTACGGACTGCCACGGTCGAACCTCTGGCTCTGCCTAGGTGGTTCCTCAACCGTCTGCTGCTCTTCTGCATGGCGGGTCGGGCAGTCACCAGCCATGTGGCCCTGCCCGCCGCATGCATAGCACAGTCTTCCACTCGTAAGACTGGCTCCACGCTGTGTGCCCCGCACTGCTGAGCCAGTGTCCTGAGTCCATCTTCCTGAGGGTCTGGTCTTCCTGGACCCCTAATTCATCCGTCGAATGCCTGCTGCAGAAGACTCTGCTACGTGCCGCCCTGCGTTGGGTCTCGGCACTGGTGTAAACTCAGCAAGAAAACTCTCGATGAGAAGAGCTCGCTCCAGTACTCCTGACTGAGTCGGAATGCTATGGGAGATCATTGATGCCGTGATCTCATGCCTCAATCCCTACTCAAAGGTCCGGGCCTGGAAGAATGGGTCTCGTACCATGTCGGTCAAGTAGTGCGAGAGATCGGTAAATCTCGCAGAGTACTGGGCGACCGTCATGCTGCCCTGCCGCAGCTGAAGAAGCTCTTGAATGCGCACCGCACTGAGGGTGGCTGGGACAAACTCTGAGCGGAAGATGCTCTCAAAGTCTGTCTAGATTAGAGATGCCTCATCGTGAACCTGGAGCATCAAGCTCCACCATCGGCCCGCTGCTGTGTGTAGTATGCTCGCAGCGAGGATCACCATGAGGTCTGCTGGTGTCCTTACTATCCTGAAAACTCGTACGACTGCCTCCAGCCAGTCCTCGGCAGCCTGGGGGTCTGTCTCCCCACGGAACCCGGGTGGTCGCTGGCGCTAGAACTCATGAAGTGCACTGAGGCGACGTGCAACGTCAGCGGCTGGGGCTGGAAGCATCAGTGGCTCGGTGGGTAGAGCTACTGCCAGTGCCACTACTGACAAAGGGCCCTGCACCGAGGCCTTGTCACTCGGTGGGATGTCGTCACGCTCGACTCTTGGAACCCTAGCTGGCTGACATCGTGGGGCCATCCTGAAAAGGAAATAGGTGCGCCACGATCAGAACAGTATACCTGGTGAGCTGATACAAAGTATTCACAAAGAAAACTTGAAACACACACGCAATCAATGTTTTCGTGCATTAAGTCGGAAATCAGAAGTCAGGGTCCTGGTGTACGAATACGTTGACCGCCACACCAACACTGGACTCTCTGGACTGATAACCACACCCAATACGCTTAACACTATTGCTTCACGTAGAAGAATGATCAGAGTCTGCGGTAGAACCGAACTCCTTTGATACCAATTTGTCAAGACCCGTCCTCGGGGCCCGTGCCGTGACTACCCCAAGCCCGCCTTCCATAGGCCAGGGGATGGCGACTAGCACCAAGGCGTAAATCCCGGTAAAAAGGGAAGGCATTGCCTTTGTAAAGTAAACAAGCACCACAGAGTACAAGAGGAAGAAGTAAACACTAAGTAAAAACTGAGTACAACAGTAAGTGCGGAAAGTAAAAGGGGCTGGAAATACAAGCCCAAATGTAAAGTACAACTCAAAAGGAAAAACATCAACTGTAAAGTAAAGCCGCTACGCCGAGCTATCCCCTGGAAATCCCACCTGAAGGGTGGTTACAGATAGCTCCACTACTCCTCGGGTCCCGTCGTCTACTCCGAGTACGTCCCGCCCAGTGGTCCACCTCCAGGTACCGTCCTGCTCTGCAAGCCTCAACCACGATCAATGTTGTCCGTCGTCTGCAACCAACACAACGTAGTGCGGGCATAGCCCGTGCAGGGGTGAGTATAAGATACTCAGTAGGGACCCCGAGACCCCCGAAGGTCTCCCAAAATCCACAAAGGATAAACCACAATGGAAAGATACAATTACGAAGTAACAACCGACTCTACTTAGGTATATGCCCATACATATACCTAAGTCATCAATTCTAATACGCTCCAACCTCCGAGCCCAAGTACAACTCAGTCCACACAGGAAAGTATATGTATTCCACACAGGAAAGAAAAACGCAATCCACACAGGATAACACAACACAATTCACACAGGAAAGAAAAACAGGATTCAGCTCACACAGGTATACTTCTTCGAAAGACGATAGAGATGATCACTGATCCATCTAAGTCGTCGGACCCACAAAGGATCGATAGGTACTAACCCCCAAAAAGACCCACACAGGATCGGTAGGAAACTATCCCCCGAAAAGACCCACACAGGATCGGACCAACACAGGATCTGTATGCGCTGGCTCAAACAGAACCGCTGACCTCTGACCCACACAGGAGCAGACCCACACAGGATCGGTAGCACTGATCCACATAGGATCGCTGAGTGCTATAGTCGTCGCCGTCGAATCCACTAAGGATCTTTCTACAGTCGTTGTCGTCACAGTAGCAGTCGCAGCCAGCACTAGGGTTCTCGCACATAGCAAGCTCATTCGGGAGGGTCCGCTTCACGAGCCGAGAGGCTGATACATCAACTGACACTTAGTTTGGAGTTGATGTATCCAAAAGTTCTGTATCGACTACAGGAACTCAACGTCACAGACGGCGCGTCAATCGGACGCCCGGTCTGAGAGTTATTGGCTTTTTCGTCCCAGGGGCCCGGTTGGTTTTTATGGAAAAACCAACCCGACCGTACCCCACCTGCGTCCAAATCTCAGGCGGATTATGCCAAAAGATCCGTCTCACTAATAGGATCTCAACAAAGTCGACGACACGTCAATCGGACGTCCGTAGCTCAAGATATGAGCGTTTCCGCTCCAAGGGCCTGGTTGGTTTCGTGCACGAACCAACCCGGCCGAACACAAAGTATTCTGAAACCTTGAGTGCAATATGTTGAAACGACCGTCTCGTTCAAGGATTGTGTCGCCGCTGACGGCGCATCGATCGGAGGTCCATAGCTTGAGTAATGGGAAATTGAACCCAAACGGTCCGGAAACGGGGGTTTCGGGCCCGGACCGACCCGGCCCGAGACCCCCTTGGTCCGCCCGAACCGGGTCGACCCGGTCCGGCCCGGCGCGGCACGACGCGGCCTGGCCCGGCCCGGCGTGACCCGGCCCGGTGCGGCCCTACCTGGCAGACCGGCCAGGCACCGGTCCGGCTGGGGACAGCGCGCCCAGCGCTCTGTCTAGCTCGGCCTTTGGCCGGTCCGTTTCGGCAAAGGGGGGGGGGGGGCACCTCCCCCCCTTTGTAACCGGGGCCCCCCTTCATTTAAGGGGGCCATTTGAAGACGGCCGGGGGAATTTAATTCCCCCGGCTCCCCCCTTTTCCGGCCGGCCCGACCTGGCCAGCCGGTTCCTTCTCAATAGGACCGGCGGTGGCCGGTCCCCTTCCGGCTCCGATGTCGGCGGCCCGGTCTGGCCGCCGGTCACCTTGCTCCACCGTGGCCCGGAACCGGCCGCGACCCTTGTCGTCCGGCGCGGTGTGATGGCACCGTGCCCCTCTGCCGCGGCCCCGCTCCGGCCGCGGCACCTTCGATTTTCTTCGACGCGGCGCGACGGCGTCCCGTTCTTAGACTTCTTTCCACAACGTGTCACGATGGCGCCACACATTTCCTTCCACATGAAATCGCGTGGTGCGACAGCACCACGCCTTCTCGAACTAATCCACAAGTAATCAATACGAAAATTTAAGGAGGGGGGTCGGCCGTGTTTGTGCGGTCCGACCCCCTCGCGTTATTCGATAACAAATGGTTTAAATCCACGAAGATCGACAAGTTGGTATTCACGAAGAAATAAATAAATAAAACCCCTACCTCAGTTTCAAGAACGGTGTTCGTCAACGAGCCGCGGAAGGCGAGCGTCGCGGAGGTCGGGCGTCGCGGAAAAAGAACGTCGACGTCGCGAAGCGAGGATTCGAAGTCGTTGACGGAGATTTCCTCGCGGAAAACCGTCGCAGATGAGATGACGCGGAAGTTGGACGCCGCGTCGCGGATACGACGTTGTGGAAGAACCGTTTTGGAAATAGACGTTGCGTCGCAGGTCGATGTCGTGGAGAACGAACGTCGATTCCATTGTCGTTGAGGTACGTTCGAAGGGAAGACATCGTTGGAAGAAGACGTCGTGTTCTTCGGCGGAGGTGTTCTTCGCGTTCTTCATCGAGGTTGAAGAAGAAGAAGACTCACGCTTCCCAAACCTCTCAAGGTTGCAAAACTCTAACAATAATAAAATAAGACCAAGTCTTATTTTATTAACACAACCTAACCATTTGAATTTCAAGAGTTTGAAATTCAATTTAACTACACACAACTCACCTCATTAAACTTATTACATTTAAGTCATAAGTTATAACTTAGGTTAACAAAATTAAAGTGGTAGTTGAGGGGGGATAGAGGATATGAAGGGGTGGGGTTCGTGTGGGCCCCACCACCCTCATAACCTCCCAAGGGAGGTTGGGTGGTTACCCAACTTCCATCAAGAACAAACACTTAGAGTAAAAGTAATAAAAATTATAGAGTAATTATAAAATAAACTTCTACAATTTTTATCATGAACACTCGTGTAAACACAACTCCGGAATAGGAGTTCCTAAGCAATTACCGGCATTGAGGTTCCATCGGTGCCCTCAGAATTCGATTCCGGGCACTGGTTCAAAAGTTAGAAATTCCCGTTCGTTCGTTCACTGAACATACCCGAGCCAAACATCGGAAATTGATTCCTAGCACACCGGGACTCGAAATCAGGTGCCGTCAGAAACCACATTCTTGTAAAATTTCAAAGAAAATTAAGAAAAAAATTCCCTTTAATTTTAAGGGTCTTTACATAGGGTGAGTATAACAAGTATGATCAGTAGGATCATACCCAAGGTCACTCAAGAACATGTGAAAAGAGTATTCTAATGAACCCATGAGAAGACAATAGAACAAACATGTTTCTAAATAGGTCAACTAACTACTATAATCGTCACCATTTTTAGATCACCAAATAATGCATCCATGTGTAATAGTTTGATAAGATTTATATCAATAAAGGGTACTCCACTCTAATTTACAAATTATTTGTTTCTCTCATAACCCAATGGCATATGTTTTATCCTTCCCATTCCTAATATTCAGTGCCTGAAGATAGTTGGGAAACAATATCACATCCTACCAAAAGACTCTTAAGAAACCACACTACATCCCACCTAAAGATAGAAGTGTAACAAAAAAAATCCAAATCCACTACCATAGAACTAGGATAGTAGGTTATCATGAACATGAAGGAAATTAAACTAATGAATTCATATTACCATGCAAAAAACTCACAATGAACCTCATTGTTAACAAGTTCACTTTTGACTTCAATCCATACAATCCTATGCATATCAATATCAACAAGAAGAGAGAGAACAAAAGAGGGGGTATTTAGTCCTCCATTATCACCATCCTAGATGTGTAGTAAATACACTCAGAACCCATATCATTTTGGAGTCATTGTAAGAACATGACTCAGGTGGGGTTCATATAGAAAACAAAAATGAAAATAATATATATATATATACCCTTATAGAAAATACCAACTTATGTGTTCATAAAAATAGAAAAAACACATATCAACACATTACTAGGTGGTCTCACAACCACCTCTACACATCAAATTCTCCAACCCACACAAGTAATCCACCCAAAGAAACCCGATCCATACTTCTTTTTAAGTTAACCCATTTCCATATTTTTCTAATTACCCAAAATATTCATTAAACTAGATCATTCATTCATATTTAAATCCACCCATTTATTAAATATCCTATACATTAATTCATCTACCAAAAATTAATTTCCTCTTATGATCATCCCAATGTCAATATTTTATGTTTATTATATAATTTTTGGGAAACTAAAAAAAACCATAATACATCACAAAAAAACACAACACAACAAAACACAACATAGACCATTAATCTCATTATAATGAACCATATTTCACCTACATCCAATATCATAACCACTAGACATATCATCCAACATGAATCACAATACCCATACATCACAACCACTACACATCACTAGTTTAATTTTAAAAAAAATAGTTAATCACACTTAATTCATTAATTTAAAGTGTATTCTCACACAAAACCATGATTACATGGGAAAAAAATTTATTATCAATATATATGTTTTTATCCCATTTTATAAGGGGTGAGTTTGTTTAAAATAGTATAGTTCATAATTATCGATAAACGCAACGACACATCAAGAACAACATAAAACAAAAAAAGAATTAAAGAAAGAATGCTTATCCATATAGGCAAGAAAATTATATCATGTAAAACTCAAGTGATTCCATTAATTACAATTCAATTCAATCAAGAGAAATTCTTATGTTTATTTAGCTGGAATTTACTATTCAACAAAGGGAAGAAAAATTTAAAATATTCCAACATGTCCATCTAAAGAGGGAAAGAGGAAGGATCCCCAAGGTCGATTGAATCTAAAAAAATAACCACCACACAAACCAAAATAAAATAATAGATCAAGCCCCGCCAATATCAACGAAGAACTCACTTAATCCAACCCATAATAACCCATTTCCAAAAAACACTTATTAATTTTCTCAAAAACAAGGAGGATTTCATCAATGAAAATCATGGATAAAGTAAGAACAAATATAGAAAGATAAGTGAAGGGTTACTAGAACAAGAGAAATTGTGTCACTATAATATGAGTTATAATTGATAAAGAATTGAGCACAAAGAATCAAAGGATGCGAGAAAAAATATTAACTAATAAAAATTTCTTCCTAGGAGTATCATTGGGAGAGATATCTCAAAAAACCCTATGATTTATGGAGTTCTAGGAATTCAAATTAGCACCCAAGGGATAGATTTTAATTGATTAATAGGTGAAAATAATCGATAAAAATGCATTTGTACCCCCCAAAATCATTTCCTAAATTCCCCATTGTTGTACTCACATGTTTTGATAATCCCAAATCATGTTTTATTTATATGATAATCATGTTACAATATTTTTTAACATGTAACAATTATTTATTTTTAATCTCACTAATTTATTGATTAGGTTTCAAGTGTAATATTTTATATGTAAAAGTTCACCGGAATGAAGGTCTCTATTACGAGCCTTCTGTTTAAGTCACCAGTTGAGGATACTATAGGTAAGGTTACCTCTAAAAGTTTACCAACCGATGGTTACCACTAGAAGGTTACCTCTATAAGGATACATCTTGTAGGTTTCCACTAGAAGGTTACCACTTGAAGGTTACGTCTTAAAGGTTACTGCTAGAAGGTTACCACTAGAAGGTTACCACTAGAAGGTTACCACTTGAAGGTAACCTCTAGAAGGTTACCGCTAGAAGGTTAAAATTGAGGAACATTACAACTGGGTTACCAATGAATGTTCACCTCTACAAGTCTACCACTCAAGGACAAATGTTGTAGAGCTACTACTAGAGGTTACTGGTACAAGGTCATTGATGGGAAGCCTACTGCTGGAATCATACTAAAGTCACTGCTAAAAGGATACTGTTAGAAGGTTACCATTTTAAGCTTGTTGTTATAAGGTTTATGCTATGAAGTTAGCACTATAAGTCTGCTAATGAATGGTTATTCTAGAAGAACCATTGGAATTCACACGTCTACCACTGATAAGCCTACCGTTGAGAAGGCAACTGCTACTAGTCTACTGATTCCTATACTCTTCTACTATATACTTTTCTAATTTTTATAAGATTATTCTTACGATAATATTTGGTAAATTTAATGGTTGTAAAATTAATTAATGTTGAATGTATATATATCTAGAGACAGTACAAGGTATGAGGAATACTACACATAGTTTGATCATTCCTACCATCATACCTCAATAATATAAAATAAAAGATTGAGCTAGAGAAGAAAAAAAGGTGTGAGATATTACATGACAGACCTGGAAAACAAGGAGAACATGCCAGAAATTACATTATGAACCAAATAGATTCAAGAAGTAATTTGGGATAAAAAAAATTGATGTATGACTTGTTGTGATTCATTGAATATCCTTCAAACCCAGAACATGAACATCATAGTACCTAGAAGCCGAAACCTGAAGTTGCGACACTCAGTTTTAGAGATAACTACCAGATAAGGACTCAAGATGCAATTTCTTCACACCAAGGAGTCCATATCTTAACTGAAAACACCTAGAGACTTATAAAATCAATCTAATAACATTAGCACTATTGTGTTATTTATCGTACATTTCTGAGTAATGTGTTTCTGTCTGTTACACACACACTATCTCATGTTCTTTAACTAGAAGATACTGAAAATACTCACACCAAACATTATTTACATTTTTTCCCAAATATAACTTTGGGAGAGGCTTTGTGTGGCCTAATTTTTTGTTTTTCCCATGAAGAACTGTGTTAGAGGTTTTAAGACCTATATAGTTTGTGAAAACAATTGTAAATCCAGATATAGACTGTGTATCAAGCTTATTAATATAAACTGCTTAATGGAAGGTGATCACCAAGTGGGGAGGATTAAGTCTCAGTATGAGACTGAAACTCTTGATTAATTCTATTGTGTACTTTATTTTGTAATACCATGTTTTCTATTTTCCATTGCTTATAATTTCAAAGACATGAAACTATTTTACATTAACAATGATAGTTAGTTTTGGTTGGTGTGTATATGTGTTTAATTCATCAAAACTATTTCAAAAGATGAATATATTTTTACACTGATTCAACTTAGGACTAATCAATCTTTGAGAGGCTTGTTGAGAAATTTAACTTTTAGATATCTATTTCCTTAATTAATTGGGTTGTTTCACATTTTGGATTTTATCATAATGTTCTCAACAGAAATTTTATGTACAATATCTTTTCACCCCCTCTTGAGTTTCCACCTCCACCAACATTTAGTATCATAGGGGTGTTTATTGATACCATAAGTACTATTTTTTAAGCCTTTAAAATTCTTTACAACTGTGATTTTAGTTGTACCTTAAGGATCTTAAAATTTCGGTAATATCTAAATTTTCCGTTCTTTAGATTCTAGTTAGCTATGGATAACTGAGTTGAGGGTGTGACTATTAACATGCCACCTTTCTTTAATGGTGAAAAAAATTATCAGTGGAAATTTAAAATGAATGTTTATATAGAGAGAATGGGTCCAGAAATATGAGACACAATTGAATAACAAAATGCATTACCTTCTACTTCTAGGGACACAATGTCTCATTTGACTAAAGTTATGTATGATAATAACTATAAAGCAATGAATGCATTGAAATTTTCTTTAGGTTATGAATAATTCTATAGAATATACTCTTGTAAAACTTTATATAATCTTTTTGGGTAATTTGGTAATTTCCCATGAGGGAAAAACCAACGTTAAAGAAATGAGATTTAATACTTATACTATTAAATATGATAATTTTAAAATTAAGCCTGAAAAAACTATATCAGAAATGTATCTCAGGTTCAATGAAATAATAATTACCATGATTCTTCTTGGGAAACTAGTGGACATCAAGGATCTGATTATGAGATTTCTTCAATGACTACATGACAGATAGAGAGGAACTTCTATTTCTATTTGATGATCTTGTGACATAAGCAAGTTACCAATGAATGAACTAATTAGAAAACTCATGATGTATGAAGAAGAGATTAAGGTGAATAAATAAGATGATAAATAACCAAGAAATAAATCTATAGCATTTAATACTGCTACCTCAAAGAGAAAAGATAAGTAAAAAGTTCAAGCTCCTGTAGAATGTTCCACCAGTGAAGATTCAGATTCTTACAGTGATGAGGAGATGGCTCATCTTTCTAGAATATTCAAAAATTTCTACCGAAAGAAGAATTTATTTCGAATGTAAAACTATAGAGGAAGGTATGATAGTAAAGGAAATTTGGAAAAAGATAAAAAATGAAATGAAAACACAAATGAGATAATCTACTGTGGGTGTAGACGAAAATGTCATGTGGAGGCTGATTCCCCCAAGATGAAGTTTAAGAAGAAATATGATGAAAAGGGAAAGGAATAGAAAAAGGCTATGAATGATACTTGGAGTGCTTCAGAAGACTATTCCATGGATCTGAAACTTCTAATACTAAAGGGAACAATCTTGAAAATCTGTGATTCATGATAGAAACATGTGAGGTAACACTTAATTATTATATACATAATGCTTACTATACTAGGAATGAAAGTGAATCAAATAATGATGAAAATACGACTAAGGATGAATTGTTTGAATGCTGTGGAATGATTGAGGATATCTTTAATGAATCCCAGGATAAATATAAATCACTGAAAAGAAAACATGCTTTAAATTTCAATTATAAGTATGATTTGGATATTGAAAAAAGAAAATTTTCCCTGCTCTTAAAAGAAAATACTGAACATAAATTCTCAAATGAGAAATTAAAAAGTGATCATGAGAAGTTTACTATCAGTAGGGATAACTTGACTCAGTTACTAGGGAAACAGATAGCTCCAAAATACACAACTAGTCTAGCATATCAACCAAGATAGAGAAGTATTATTAAAATCAATTTTTTTTCCAAAATCAAGACAGTTCACTGTGAGTTCAAGTTGAGGATCATCTCTTGAAAAAAAATTCTCTAAAAAACCTAAAAAAGTTTTTATGTCTTAAAACATGTCTGTTTATTATTGTAAACTTATAAGAAAAATATGGGTGCCCAAAGCATTACATGCTAACCTCTCTAGACCCATGAAAATCAAGGTACCAAAGTTACCCTAAGCTTAATCTATTTTGCAGGAAAATTGTATAAAGGGTTCCTATAAAACCCTATAGAACATTGATAGTGAATGTTCAAGGAATATGACAAGAGACTATTTATGCTTCAAGGTTTTAATCAAATTTGATGGCAGACATGTTACATTTGGTGATAATGGTAAGTGAAAGATTGTCGTCTTAGGCCAAATTGGTAACTCTGATACTATATTAATTTCAAAAGTACTTTTTTGTTGATGGGTTAAAGTACCATATAATTAGTATCTCTCAGATGTGTGATGATGGTTTTAATTTTATGTTTAAAAATGATGCATGTAATGTTCTCATTTCTAAAAATGATTTAATATTCATTTTTAGTAAAAATAAAAATGTATATGTTGTTGATTTAAACTCTGTAGCTAAGAAAAATGTTTCTTGTTTAAATTCTTTTCATAAGGAATATTAGTTAAGGAACAGAATACTAGGACTTTGTAATGTGCACTCACTTAATAAAATAATTAGGAAAGTTTTAGTTAGAGACATACATAAATTTTAATTCTCACTTAACAAATATTGTAATCCCTATCAAAAGGGAAAGCAACACAATGTTTCTTTCTAACCAAAGAAAGAAGTCTCAACTTCTCAACCACTTTTTTTGGTTCACATTGATTTGATTGAAATATCTAGTGTTTCATGTTTAAATTGGAATCAATATGTCTATATTATTTTAGATGATTTTTCTAGATACACATGGGTATAATTTATAGCTCACAAAATATAATCATGTTATTACTTCGTTAAATATTCCATGTCTTGGAAAATCTTAGTGGACTTAGAATTAATACCTTGAGAAGTGATCATGGTCGTGAGTTTGAAAATTAGGAGTTCGAATCCTTTTGATCACTTAATTTTATAATCATGATGTCTATGCTCCTATAACACCTCAACAAAATGGAGTTGTAGAAAGAATAAATAGGACTCATCAAGAGATATCTCGAATTATTTTTAATGAGTATAACCTGCCTGTATATTTTTGGGCTGAAGCTGTTAATACATCTTGTTACATCATCAATAGAGTTTTAATTAGACCTGGTCTTAAGAAGACCCCTTATGAGATATGGAAAAATAGAAATCCTAAGTTTAATTACATCAGAGTTTTTGGTTGAAATTCTTTATCCTTAACAATATGGATAATATCCACAAATTTTCTTCCAAAAGTGATGAAGGAATTTTTTTAGGTTACTCAGTCTCTAGTAAAGCCTATAAAGTATTAAATAAGATAACCAAATGTGTGGATGAATCAGTTCATGTAAAATTGGATGATACTGATCCATATGAACCTAAAACCTCTCTTTAATATCTTGAGGAAGATATGTCAATTATAGAACTTAATGAGAAAAACAGGGAACTCACAATGAAAACCACTAGTTATATAAATTTTCCAGATTGTGATCCTAAGAATCTGAACCTATAGAAAACCATGAGGAGTCTAGTACAACCCTTTCTAGAGGTATTATAACACTCAAGAAACATCCCTTAGATGTTGTATTATGTGATATAAATAAAGGGACACAAACTAGAGCTTCTCTGAGAAACCACATTGAACATCAAGATTTTAATTCACTGTATGAACCAAAAAATATTAATGATTCTATCAATGATGAATGTTGGGTGATAGCTATGCTAGAAGAATCAAATCAGTTTGAAAGAAACAATTTTTGGGAATTTGTAGAAAGACCTAAGGACACATTGACCATAGGCACTAAATGGGTGTTTATAAAAAAAGTTTATGAGTTGGGAAATATAGTTAGAAACATGGATATATTAGCTTCACAATGATATAGACAAGAAGATGGAATAGACTATTAGGAATCCTTTGCACATGTAGCTATATTTGAATCCATTAGGATTATACTGGCTTATGCAGCTCATCTGAATTTCAAACATTATCAAATAGATGTTAAAAGTGAATTTCTAAATGGGTATATAGTTGAGGATGTGTTTTTTTGAACAAATTCAGGCTTTATAGATCCCCATTTTTGAAATCATGTTTTTAAACTTTCAAAAGATTTATATGGTCTAAAACAAGCTCCTTGATCTTGGTATGAAAGAATCTGTCCTTTCCTTATTTCGAAAGGTTTTACTAAAGGGATCGATGATACTACTCTTTTTATTAAATGTATTTACAAAGATGTTTTAATAGTGAAAATTTATATATATGGAATTATTTTTGGATCTTCTAAAAATTATGTATGTACTGATTTTTCAAAGACGATGAAAAATGAAGTTAAAATGAGTCTAATGGGGGATCTTAAATTTTTCGTTGGATTTCAAATTTTTCAATATAAAAATTTTATTGTTTTAAATAAAAGTAAATATAATGAGGATATTTTGAAACTTTTGTTTTGGATAGTAATAAAGGTAGTGGTACACCTATGAGTACAACTTGTATGTTTGATGCTGATGAAACTGGAAAACTAGTGGATCAAACCAATTTTAGAGGTATGATTGGAAGTCTGCTCTACCTTACTACTAGCCGACTTGATATTATGTTCAGTGTTTGTTTGTGTACTCATTTTCAAGACAATACCAATGAATATTATATCAATTATATTAAAATGATTTTTAAATATCTCAAGTATACTACCAACTTAGGACTATTTTATCCAAGAGGACCATCATTTTATTTTATAAGTTATTCGAATTCTGACTTTGCTGGTTTCATGTTATATAGAAAGGGATGCTTTGGAACATGTCACAATTTGGGAAAGTCACTAGAATCATGGTGTTGTAAGAAAAATAATTCTGTTGCATTATCCACCACTGAAGATGAATATATAGTTGCTGGTATTTGTTGTGCTCAAATTCTGTGGATGAAACACAATTTACTAGTCTATGGATATCAATTAAATTATGTCTCTATAAATTGGGATAATAAAAGTGATATTAAAATCTCTAAAAATATAGTATATCATTCTAGGACAAAGCACATTGATTTGAGACATCACTTTTTGGGAGATCATTATCAAAGAGGTGATATCACTCTTGAATTCATTGGAAATGAAAATAAATTAGATGATATATTCACAAAGCCTTTGAATTTTGAGAGGTTAAATTACATCAAACATGGGTTAGGTATGATTAATTTTAGTTAAGGACACCTTACCTTTGGACCTCACCTTTAGGACACCTCACTGTTGGACGTCACTGTTAGAACACCCCACTGTTGGACCTCACTGTTAGGAAACCTCATTGATGGACCTCCCGGTTAGGACACGACACTATTGGACCTCACTGTTAGGACACATCACCATTGGACCTCACTGTTAGGTCACCTCACTATTGGACCTTACCATTATGACACCTCACCATTGGACCACACCGTTAGAACACCTCACCATTGGACCACACTGTTAGGACATCTCACCGTTGGACCTCACCGTTAGGACACCTCACTGTTGGACCTCACCGATAGAACTTACTGATAGGTCATGGGCATTTTGTTTTCCTCTGAAATATGTAAGATTTTAATTTTATTCATCTCATATACTTGTTTTTTTTAATCCTAAATGATAGAAACAATGTTTAAAGTCACATTTGGATCCACTTCAATCCTCTCTTGATCCTTTTTATCCTGAAGCATTGAACCTAAATTACTTCTAAATCCATCAAAACACATCAAATAACAGTGGAAAGAGTAAAGAGACTGATGGTTGGTGATGAAGTAGATGCAAATAACCCTAAGAGACCACAAGATAAGTCTAGTAGTGGAAGAATAGTTATGGAAAGCCGATCAATCGTCATATTTCGAAGAGGTAAATTGTGGTTGAGAAAGAATTAATTTCAGAATGGATGTTATCGATAAATACTTTAGTGCTGATGGAACATGAAGCTCATGACTAGGTAGAATTATTCACAAAAAATAATAGAGCATATTACCCAAAGCTAGTAAAAGAGTTTTATGAGTTTCTGAAGTTTAAAAAATTTACATATGAGAACCGACTACTATCAACGGTGAATGGATTTAGTGGGAGATTCTATTATATTTAATGGTTTGAATGTTTAAGATTCCAACATGAAGGAATATTTGACTATTATTCTTGAGTGGTTCCTCCTACTAGTGATCTTTTCTGCTATGAATAGGCTCTAGCCGAACTGACAGGGAGTGTAATCCCTAGAAATGTTATAGCTGCTGAGATGGATGGGGAAGGTAGATTACTATTTAATTTTATCCAACATCTCTTCAGTCCCAGGAGGGGGGACTTTTTTAGTTTAAAATATGAATACATATTTTTGACGTATCTATTCAATCATGTAAAAATGATAAACCTTTGATGTTTTTTCATGGTTTAATTGGAGGATACGACTAGGTCTGGTTCGATGTAAAATTATTTGTTTCATTCCAAGTTCATATATTTAATGTTGAAAGTAAAAGGCGTTTCTGGAAGTAATGAAGAAACCATAGTTGTAAAGGACAACTTCTATATTAATAAAATGATTTTAACGTTCATGAACATAAAATAGAACCCTTGGAAAAGGGAATGGGTGAGTGATGAGGCTAAAATATATGAAAACTTTGACCCTGTTGTCAATCGTACTAGGAAAAAAGATCAAAGAGATATGGGTTTAAAACCTAATGAATTGGAAATAGTGTATTCAGATGAAGAAGAGGAGGTTACTAGTGTACAAGAAAGAGATGATTCTCTTGTAGATGATAGGAGTGATCGTGATGTTCCATCATGTACCAAAGTTGGTGTTGTATCATTTGGTAAGCCTAGTCTACCAATGGAATTTCCATGAAGAGAGACTGTCCTAAGGGACACTGATGATGAGAAACCACTAAAGAATAATATGAGGAGAATTTATTAAGATACAATACTTTTGGAGATACCTTAGAGGAGTAGGCTGAAGTTGACTATGATCATGAGGAGTCTGAAACAACCGATGATGATGAAAGTGAAGAAGAATTCCTAAGTATTAGTCCTTTGATAGGATGCACATAAATGGTAGATAATGAAAAAGGAAGAGGAAGTTGAATCTGTTGGAATTGAAATGGAAGTGGTTAAGGATTATATAGAAGTAGTAGTAGTAGACTCTACTGACGATTCAATTCATCAAGAAAGAATGGAAGAGGAGAATGTCGTTGTTAAGGAAGACGCTCCAAGTGAGGGGGAGGAACGAATTGCCACATGTTCAGTTTCTATTATTCCTAAAATATAAAGTTGGATAGAAGACCCTGGATTCATGTTTTTGGGCTTAAAATATGAAGACTCTAAAGATGACAAGCCTAGCAGAAGGCCTCCAGTTCATTCTATTTTAGAAACCACTATAGTGCAACCGATGGTTCTTCTACCTCAAGATTATGTAAATAAGGGTGGCCTTGAGTATTTGATATCAGATTTTCGTAGAATAATTGATGAAAGATCTATTGGGATTGAGATATTAGTAGCTCTAAATCAAGATCTTATAGTATCTATTAAGAAAGAATAATGTCTACCAATCAATCAAATCAACTACATGAAGTGAAGGGATGCCAGAATCAGGTAAGAGCCTTGGCAGAATCTGTGGAGACTGTGAAATAGTCAGTTGTGAGTTTAGATTCATATATAGCTTCAAGAGAACAAGTCGAAAAAGACATTAATTATTTAAATAGTGTTGTTCATGAGATTGTAATTGTGTATGAGAACTTTAATAAGTCTATGGAAGCACATGTGATTGGTCAGGATGGTGATGCAAAGAGGTTGATCAATATATTGAATAAGTCTTTTAAGGAGATAGAGGATTTTACCATGGCACCTCTGTGTGCATCTTCTTCCTCATCTACCTCTCCATATGATGATCTAATAGACTTCAGATCAGTTGTTAGAGAAGAAATGGAGAAGCTATCTGGTGCAAGTACCTCAGTTCCTCAGTCTTTAACTCAAGTCATTTCCACTACCATAGAAATTCATAATCTCGGTGGTGATTACATAAGGGAGGCTACCCAATATTATAAAGAAATCAAATATCATATTGACGTATTTTATAAAAGGGTTTATACTAAGAATCAAATGGATAGTCATTTTATGTGGTTGTTGGAGAACTTTAGGATACCGCCTGTCACTCAGGCCATTAAGGATCAAGTTAGTGGGCTTAGAGAGTTGAAGTAGGATTTGGAAATGTTCATGGAGAATAAGGATGATTTCATTTCATATATGGAGAGAGTAGGAATCATAATTATAGATTTTAAGAACCTCTTTCTACCATTTATCCATGTGGACTTCACTCCTGTTATTGTCCCTCCAGCCCTGAATTCTTCCTCAGCTACATCAAGATCTACTCGTGCTGCCCCTTTATTGACTCCCGCATAGGCCATCAGAGGATTTACTCCTTTGATTCCTTAGAGATCTACTCATTATCGGTCTAAGGATTATTATATAGCAGATCCTCCTACCCTGAATACTTCCATACCTAGGCATGTACCTCCATCTTCTGAATCTTCCTCCTGTCCCCCTAAAGGAAAATATCCCTTGGACATCTCTGAAGTGGATAGACTATCGGCTGTCTTATTTGATAGGGGTCATTGAAATATTTTTTTGTATAATGTACTCTTTTTTCATTAATAAAAATATCTCCCTTTGTCTCTTTTTTGTCTTATATATTTTTTGATAATCACAAAGGGGTAGAATTTTGTATTATTGTTTCCCTTTCATATATGAAATTTCTATAAATTTATGCTCTAATATATTTTCAACAATAAAATTGGTTCAGTAATATATTTTCAACAATAATTCTACTGATGCTTCTAATTCAATATGTTTTCATTTGGATTTTGATAATTTAATTGAAAAGGTTTTAGTCTGGATACAATGTATATTGATACCACTGTAGAGATTAGAAAATCTACTTAACTCTAGTACAATAATACTTATTCTAAGTTTCACTGCCATAATTTGTGATTATCCAAAAGGGAGAGACTGTTGGACTCACCTATTTTGATAATCCCAAATCATGATTCATTTATATGATAATCATGTTTCAATAGTTTTAATCATGTAAAAATTATATATTTTTAATCTCACTGCTTTCTGGATTAGGATTGAAGTGTAAACATTTCTATGTAAAAGGTCACCAGTATGAAGGTCTCTGTTATAAGCCTTCTATTTAAGTCATTGTTTAAGGCTACTATTTTGAAGGTTACCAAATGAAGGTTATAACTAGATGGTTACCAATAAAAGGTTACTATAAGAATTTTACTTCTAGAAGGTTAGCACTAGATGGTTACCGCTAGAAGGTTACAACTAGAAGGTTACCGTTAGAAGGTTACCGCTAGAAGGTTACCATTGAGGAACCTTACCGCTGAGTTACCAAAGATAGTTCACCACTACGAGTCTACCGCTCAAGGGATACTGTTGTAGATCTATCGCTAGATGTTACTGTTATAAGGTCCCTAATGGGAATCCTACCGCTAGAATCTTATTAATTCAATGCTAAAAGGTTACTGTTATAAGGTTACCTTTTTATGCTTGCTGCTAAAAGGTTTCTGAAATGAATTTACCACTAGAAGTCTACTAATGAAAGGTTACTATTGGAAGAACCTTTTTAATTCACACATATATCACTAATAAGCCTAGCATCGAGAATCTAACATTAATAAGTATACCACTACCAGTCTGCTGATAACTATACTCTTCTACTCTAAAGCCTTTTCAATTTTATTAAGATTGTTCTAAGGGTCATATTTGGTAAATTTACTGCTTCTGACATTAATTAATGTATATTGCAGACATATCTAGAGAAAGTACGATGTACGAGTTAGACCATATGTGGTTTTATCACTCCTACTATCAGACTTAAAGAATAATAAATAAAATATCGTGCTAGAGAAGATAAAAAAAGGGTGTGAGATATTACACGACAGTCGTGAAGAACAAGGATAACACACCTGCACTTACATTGTGAACCAAGATATTCATGAAGATCATTTGGGTGAATAAATTTAAAGCTGGATTGCTATGCTTCATTGAATCTCTTTCAAACCAAGAAGCTAAATATCTCAGTACCAGGAATCCAGAACCAAAAGATGTGACACTTTGTTTTGGAGATGACTTCCAGAGGAGGACTTAAACTCCAATTTCTTCACACCAAGGAGTCCAGAGATGGACTGAAAACACATAGAGACTTCTAAACTCAATCCTCATAACATTATCTCAATGTTTTTCTTTATCTTACATTTATGAGAAGTTTATGTTTTTCCATTTCTCACACACACTATCTCATGTTCTTAAAATAGAGGATATTGAAAATCCTCACACCAAACATCCCTTACATTTAATTTTCCCATGTATAACTGTGGAAGAGGCCATGCGTGGCCTGGTTATTTTTTTCTCCCATGAATAACTATGGTAGTGGTTGTTAGACCAGGAATGTTTGTGAAAACTATTGTGAAGCCCGATCCAGGCTGTGTATCATGTTTTTTTAATATAAACTGCTCTGTGGAAGGTGATCAACAAGTGGAGAGGATTAAGTCTCATCTTGAGACTGAAACTCTTATTTAATTCAGATTTTTATTTTATTTTCTAGTACTATATTTTTCTATTTTTGGATGCTTATAATTTCAATGACTAAAAACTGTTTTACATTAACTCTGATAGATAGTATTAGTTAGTGGGTATATGTGTTTAATTCATTAAATTTGTTTCAAAAGTTCGACAAGTTTTTAGACTGATTCAACTGAGGAATAATTAACCATTTAGAGACTTGATAAGCAATTGAAAATTTATATCTTTACTTCCTTAATTAACTGGTTTGTTTCAAATTGGGGATTTAATCATAAATATATTAATATATATTTTATGTTGGTACTCAATTCACCCCCTCTTGAGTTTCCACCTCCACCAACACCCATATTCCAATTGTTCAAGATCCATGGAATAAGTCTAATGTTTCATCCATTATAGAGAAATCATGAATTCCACTCCAGTTTCCCCATTGAACATTGCATGGTCATTTTTTTAAGAACTATATCCAATAAAAACTTTTCTAGGGTGTGTTTCCCACACCTAGGTAATAGTTTTCTTTCCACATACTACAAAATGGTTTGTAAATTCATTTTCCCCATCCCATTCTCAAACATAACAAAACCAAGTCAATCAAAAATTAAAAAATACAAGGGTATCACCTTATTTGGAGAAAAAACTCCAAATATTTCAAAACTACTCCAAACACCACCAAACTTTTCCTTAACACAACAAAGCCTTTGGAAAATAGAAAAGAGAGGCCATAATTTTATGGATCATTACATATAAAAATATTACATTTAAAATATTATAAAAAAAATTAAAATATAGTTGAAAATGAATTTTAACGTAATTTCTTTGTATAAAATAATTTTTTTTGAAAAAATTATAAAGATAATGGATATAGAAGAGAAAATATTCCGGACCAAAGAGATAAATAAGGTTGGGATTTCCTTATACAAGTTCTTTTCTTATCCCCTAAAACTAAAAAGAAGAAAATTAATTGAATTATTTTAAAACATAAAAATAAATATATCATAAGAATTTAATTTTGGTATAAGAAATTAATGTCACATAGTTTTCTCCAAGGGAACCATGAATATAAATAAACCTAAAAATGATATTGCAACATAAAACCATTAGCACGTGGAAAAATTTCAAATAAAATTTAATTCAAATTAAGAATATGATATAGATATATAAATTTAATGAATTAACATAATAAATATGCCAAAATTTATTCATGTGGTAGTATTTACACCTTGCAATGAAATCATGGGGCAAGACGCGTAACACATAATAAGAAAATGAGATTGAGATAAATAAAACCCTTGAAAATATAATAACATTTGTAGTGATAATTAATCCATGAATTTATTATGTTAACTCATGTAAATACACTTAATACAAGTTAAAATATATCATAAAACAATTTTGATATCAATTCACACATATACATGGAATAAAAAGACAATGAATAAGTTTTATAACCCAATGTATGGAAATTGAGTTATGGAACCCCTTACCCTGAGTCCCAACATTCTATATATGTCTTTTAACTATTGTGTAATTGAATTATATTAATTATTTACTTATTTAATAACCTTATCTAGGTTTATAAAATTATATTTAAATAATTTATTTCAATTATTTCAATGAAATATTTTACTTCTAAGTCAGTCAAGTGTTCAAAGGGTGTTTTGAAAACATTTTTTTCATAATTGAAATTTGAAATTGGTAGGTTGACCATGTTCAATTGGGGAAATTTTATATTATATCAAGAATAATTATAAATTCATTGTTATAATAAATTTTAATTAAAAACAATTCTATAACCATCTTTAAATACTGGTCCTGGAAAATGAAAAGCATTGTTTCTTGGAGGTGGTAGTCCAAACATACACTAGTGCGATGTTTCCATTTCTGAAAAAATGGAAAAGAAATAAATTAAACCATATTTTATCATTTTATAATAATAATAATATATTAAATATAATGTTATTTCTTTAAATATACCTTTATAAAAATCTATTTGATGTGGTGAAAAGAATAAAACACATCGTTATATGAGGAGGTAGTGTACACATACAATAGAATGGTGGTCTCATTTCCCATTTTATAGTGAGAAAAATTAATAAATTTTTCCATAAAAATAATCACATATAAACATATTTAAGATAATATTGATTATATAATATAATTTTGGGTATATAATTTAAGGAGATAGAAAAAATGAATGAATTTGATTTATATTTATTCCTTTACTTTTTATTACCACCTTCGACATAATTTTTAAGACTTATAGGATGTTATTCATGTGAAATGAGAACCCATATAATGTTTTGATGGATTTTAGTAATCAAATTTTGTAGATATTTATTAGGGTAAGTAGCTTTGGAAATTTGAGGAAGAGATGATCAATGATGCCCTTTTATAAGTGGGGGGAGGGGAACCATTGGAATTATATAACATAAAAATTTAAAATAAATTAATTTCCATGTTCAAGTGGAACAAAATTTATAGATTAATAATCTTTTATTAGTGTGTCCAATTCATATAAATGGTTAAAACCCTTGGGGGGGGGGGTTGAATCAACAGTTATCATTTTAAAAATTTCCAACTTTCAGAGATTTAAACCCAACAACCTGATAGAGTTACGTTCTTTATAAACTATTATAAAAACCCAATAAAATGAAAATTAGTGAAATTAAAAATAAATTAATGATTTACAAGGTCTGGAATCAATGTTTTGACAAATATCCTTACCATGGCCACTCACATGCATCCATGAGAAGTCACTATTGGAAGGAAGTGAATATAACTTTTAGAAAACTCATGTTAGAGTCATTAAATATATTTATAGGTACTATTATACTAACTCCCATCAGTTTAAGATGCTTTTATAACAAAAAATGTTCCAAAAAATTAAATATTTTAACTTCAGATCCCAAAGGCTCATCTGTAGAGTTTTTCCAGTTTCCTCTATCGGGAAATTCTATCTAGTGTATTCATTTAGATTCCAAAAAAATATGTCTAATTCACTCAACTATAAAATATACTATTTTATAACCGTAATTATTTGTGATTCAAAAATTCTAAGCCTCAATTTTTTTTCTCAAAAATCGATCCATTCCATTATATTTGGTTCTTTGAACATGAACTCTATCTAATGTTTCTGACCAATTTTTTTTTTCTGTCATTATAAATTCTTCACCATGAAATAGATCATCAGTTGTAAACACAAAATGAAAAAAATAAAGAAAGGATTATGAATTTTTTATATATGAACAATGTCAAGTATATTGTACTTTTAACTATCTTATATAGGTTATCCCAAAGTGTAAAAGATAAGAAACACATTTCAGTTTCTCACTCATTGAATTTAATATTTTTTATTTCATTCTCAGTTTTAATTCATCGGATGCTTCTCAAAATTTAAAGAAGTTTATAGATGATGGATAATTTAAAATTATTTATATATGAACAACGTCAATTATATTGTACTTTAAACTAACTTATAAACTCTCCTTTTGAGAAAACTATTTAATCATGAATATTTCCATGATGTTAGGATCATAAAAGAAAAACATAGCATCACTTGACACAATCAGATTGTTCTTTTACAATGTTTATGAAAAATTAAAATTCTATAGCCTTTTTACTTTTAGTATACTTCATAATAAAACAAATCATACAAAAAATCCTGACATGGTTTCTTAACAAAATTATAGTGGATTCCTTTCAATTATTAACAGAAATATTCTTAGTAAAAGCAAGTTTTGAAAAAAAAAATATTACAAAAACAAAAAAAATGGATATTTAATATTCCCCTTTTATTTTTTCATCAAAATATATAAAAAACATTTATTACTCATCATTTTTCATCACTCAAATGTTTACTAATCATTTTTATCAACTTTTACCAAAAAAACCTTTCTCAAAGGGAGGGTACCAAAATCACACTACATGATAAATTAGTGTTTTTAATGAATTATATCCCTCATTGGAAATAATATTTGGAGCACTGCTAAGATAACCCCCCCATATTTATTCTCTCAGTTTTTATTCACCAAAATTTTATGATGACCATAACTTTAGATTAATTTCTAAAAGAATTGTACTTACTCTTCCCTTTTCGGGAGAAAATTTTACATATTCTACCCCTTTGTTAATATAATCAATATCACTATGGGTAACATTATTTATTACATTTATGAAATATTTGGTTTGTTTGAAACATGAATTTACATCCACAATTACATAAATACTTATTTGGGGATATCTTTGGTCAAAACATCACCTTCAAATATATTTTTTCATAACATCTTCACTAGAAAATTTCTATTTTTAAAGTGATAATTTATATTAATATATTTTGATCTTGAATTTTCAAAATGATTTTTTTAAAGATCAATTGAAACTTGATTATCACATAAAATATTCAATGGTTTAAAAATTTCACTTTTAAAGATTCCAACTATAATTTCACCCAAATAATTTGTGTACAAGCATGGGTGGAAGGAACATATTTTACCTATTTTGTATTTAGAGTTACTAATATCTTTTTCTTACATGAAAACTCACACACCTTTATCACGAGAAATTTTTCCCCATGATTTTGATTTTATGTCTTTTGAATATATAACATAATAAACATCATTATATCCATGAAATTGTATAACAATATTTATTTTGTACAATATTCCATAAGAATATGTTCCATTCATATATCTCAATTTTTTTACGACCCGAAACTGTGATTTTTTTGTATCACCCTAATAACGTGCGCTTTTTGTAAGAACATAAATAGTGTAGGGCCTTGAAGATCTATTATATAACAAGAATTCAATAAACATGAAAAATTAATTCGGATTAACAGTTTTTCTAGCTTCATCTTTACTCAACTTCATATAAATAAAAAATAGTGTGTGAAGTTCATTGTAATCCACTAGGATAAACTTTTGTAACAATTAACTAGTGTATATATATTGTTATAGGAAAATACATCTTTCTCTCAACTACACATGTAAACATATAAATAAGGTAAATATTTTAAGCATTTACCTTTGAAATTTTTCTTAAGTTTTTCAGAAAAACCATTAAAAGAATTCTATATATCCCCTAAAAAAAATATTTCATCAATACAAACAATAAAAAAAGGGTTTCATGGGTTCATCTACTTTATGTATAAGTTACTTCAAACAATACCTTCAGAAATATTCAACCTTCTTCGAGAAACTATCAAGTATTGAGTACTAGGATCTTGGAGCTTGATTTCAACCCAATAAAGTATTTATTCAACATACACAAATTGGTTTCATCATTATTATGTAGAAATACAAAAGGCTTCTCAATGAAAACTTCTTGTTAAATTTCTTGATTTAAGAAAGATAAAATCACATCCATCTGATAAAAGTAATAAAAATAATATACATCTACTACAAAGAAATTTTGACAGTTTCTAATACCACAATAAGATAAAAAATCACCATGATACACACCTTACACGTTGTATTATCATTAAAAAACAATTCATTAATTGTTTCATGAAACATTCACCTGATTATTAATTTTTTTTTCTGAAGACCCATTTTTTAAAATAATATTCTTCATTGTAATTCATAGAACATGTTCCCAAGTGCCATTTTTCTAAATCTGGTCCAAATATTCATTAATATAATCCTCCCATTATTTATGTTCAGAAGTTTTTAAAACATATTTTTATTCAACCTGTGAAATAATGGATGTTTTGTTTTCCTATCTGAATATTCTTATTCTTTGAACCTGTAAAGACCTAATCTTTTATGAATAAAATTCAATTTTTTGTTCAATTAAATACCATATTATTTATTATTATTTTAGAAATCACTTGAAATTATTTGGTTTTATTATATCCTATTGAATTTAAAATATTCTTAACCATCATAAAACATTATAATACAACCGTTGAATAATGATCATATGATTAGTATAAATTTAGGGTTTTTGAGAAGTCTAATTGACATAGAAAACATAAGTGATGGAATTAACCAGAAGGATAGTACTCTATGCATAATATTTTTCAGAGCATTTAGTGGTGATAAAATCCTTGAGATTTTCCCTTGACCATTACTAAGATGATATCCAACAACTATAGAATGAGAGAAATAGTTTATGTAACATCACTGACCTGAAGGCCACTAATCTGGTGCCCCGATCCGGGTCTCCATATGACGTCAAGTGCGCCTCCCCATACGTTAGAGTTTTCCGACTAGCATTGAGGGTTTAAGAGTCACAAGAAATACTATACCCTCTTTATCAGAGTAATCCACAACATTAAAAATATGAAGTAGTTAAAACTACACAACATAATCAATGCACAAGCATAAATAACCATGTCCCAAAATTGGTGCAAACCATAGTCAATAAGTAAACTTTCCATGTCCTAATATAGTGTGAATTGAAAAAAAAATCATAAGAAGAGCAACAACGGAATCCCAAAAGGGGTCCAGACTCCACATCTGAAACCTCATCCATACTTTTTCCCACACCCGAATCAAATTCCAAGCATATGGCCCTTGCTCTTGTCCTAACCTTTATCCATGATTTTTTCTCGTATTACCAACATTCTTCCAATAAGTGAGGGAGTAAAATCATTAGGACACCACCAACGGTGTCTAAAAAATATCTAGTCTAATAGATAGTGCATGAAAGTATTAATAAAGGACAGGTAAATAAAGGACCAGTAAATAAAGGAAAATTTGAGATCCATTACTTGACTTAGTATGATTGAATCATTTATATCATTTTTCCTCATTTCATACTTATACCATCATCATTACATAATTCACAATCATCATGTGTTCCCTAGAATATTCATAATCATCAAGTTCAATGTATATGGAAAATGAGTCAAGCTCTCTAACTCTCTAGGGATAAACATATTCCAAAATAAGTAATTATAACTTACCCTAGAGCCTCAGTCTAGGTAGTTTCATTGAATGCAACCATTGGGGGAATATAGCATCAGTTCAACTCCTCAACCCATGCATTCTTCGGTGGGGTTCGAGCATCAGTCCAACCCGACCTGTGTGAGGAGCCTCCGTCCTTCATTCCACCACAAAGCCATGTGCGCATTATTATTCTTACATTTACTACACAAAACCACATCAAAATAAACCCAAAAAAATTATATAATAATCAGGAACCAACAGTCAACATGGGAATCATAAATCATTCCATAACATGTTAATACATTTTCCATTTTCATTACTTAGCCCATTAACCCAAATCTCTCTTCCATGCCAAGCTTACTAAGAATAATCAATAATTTTTTGATACCATTCCATTTCACATACCATGAAAAATTTTGGACACACCACCAATATTACATTTTCAATTCCACTAAACATATCAATATACTCAATAAGGGCTTCACATTGGCACACAATGGCCTAGAATTTACATATATAGTTTATAGGTTTGGGAGATATCAGCGCACCCCATGGGTGGACCTATATTGATCCAATCATCCTCAATGTGTCCCATGGGGACCATGAGGGTTTACATTCATCATTTAGACACTCATTATACCAAAACATTATCAAATAAACCAAATTCACAACAAAAGTGTCAAATATTGAAACCAAAGAAGCAGAAATATACAATGAATCTAAGGGATATAACTTGTAGGAAACCAACCCAGAATTTGTTGATAGATACACACTGAAATAAACATTTAGTTTCCAATTAGATATCACTTTAATGATTCAACCTAGACATCACAAGTAAAAGTGTAATTTTAGGATTTTAAAAGGATAGGAGAGAAGTATACCAACCCTAATTGAGAAGAGAAAACAAGGAGTATATTAGACTCACAAGGGGTTTTGATCTGCAACCAACAGTGCTCTAAACACCCTATGATTGAAGTAAAATCACCATTGGAAAGGTTGGGTTGTACAAGAACCCCTATAGGGTTCTAGGTGGAGGAGAGGATGAAAATCCAAAGTTATAATTAAAAATTTAAGGGTGGATTAATTCAAAATTTTCACACTTTACTAAGCCACATGGTTTGCATGCAAGATTTTCCAAACCATGCACAAACAGTGTGATAATCATGAGAATGCTATGATATGAAAGTCACCCCCTCACATGGTTTCCTAGGAGTTTCACATGGTGTTCTCAAACCATGTCCAACCCCTGGAAAATGACTAGACATCTTTTTTTCTAAACTTTCATTCCCTGAACCCCCCAGACCCCCAAGCCTCCTCATGAAAATGGGGAACATTTATTTTACCAAAAGAAGGGACCTCAACTAAAATAAAACAAAAAACAACTTATAAAAAATCTAGGATCTTACAAACTCCCCAACTTATGATGGATCATCCTCGAGTAACTCTTCCCGAGTATCATTGAGTTTCTAAATAAAAGAGCTCAGGCCAATGGGCATACATATCAAGTTCTCACTCCCATGTTTCAACCTCAAAATTTCAATGCTACCATATAATATGAACCAAAGGAACAACCTTTCCACATAAGATATTATCTCTATGATCCAAAATACAAACCATATGGTCCTGAAAGGATGAATCAACCTCAAGCTCAACGTCATCCATGTTTATCACATGAGACAATGCAGGGTGATACTGTCCGATTTTTGAAATATGGAAAACATCATGCTTCCCAATATACTGTTGTGGATGAGCAAATTAGTTTGCCACCAGTAAAATCCTCTCAAAAATATAAAATAGTCCCACATTCCTTCACACCAAATTTCTCTATTTCTATATTCTATGGTGACCCATCCCAAAGGAACACACTATCACCCACCATGAATTTGAGAGGTCTACAATGCTGATATGAATATGAATTATGAATAATTTATTCCATCATCATACACATCTGAATCATCTGAACATTTTCCAACACATCCTGCATGAGACTTAGACCGAACATCTCAGACTCCTTGGATTCTAACCAACACAATAGATATCTACTTGACCTCCCGTAGAGTGCCTCAAAAGGTCCCATCTGAATTTCATCCTAAAAAGTGTTGTTTTAAGAAAAATAAACAACTGATAAATGATTCTACCATGATCCATAAAATTCTTGGAAACAAGATCTCAATATGTCCTACAAAAATTGAATTGTATGATCAGACTGCCCATAAGTATGTGGGTGAAAATTCATACTCAAAAACACCTGAGTACCAAGAACTCACTGTAAACCCATCCAAAAGTGCGACGTAAAAAATGCATCACGATCAGAATCTATAATTCTTATCACACCATAAAACCTCACTATTTCTCGAACATATAACTCATGAAACTGATCAATTATGCAAGTCTATTGGATTGGCAAGAAATGATCTACTTTTTTCATCTAGATCATAATTTCCCAAATTACATCATTCTTTGGGGAATCATTGGAAGACCCACTATGAAGTACATCATTACCTCATTCCACATCCATTCTAGGAAAACCAATGCCTGTAATAACCCTCCTGGACATTAGAGTTCAGCCTTCACCTATTCACATGTATGGCATCATACCATAAAACCCGAAACCTATTTCTTTATTCCGGGACACAAATACTAACAATAGTTATCACAATACATCTTTTTAATTCTAGTATGTGCCGCCCAATTTCATGCATTGAAGTCACACATCAACTCTTCGTACACACCATCCAGTACCAAAACACGAACCCGAACATAAAAATATCCATTTACACCAACAAACCCACTAGAAATTGACTCCCCACCTTTAATATTTTCTTTTATAGCCAAACACTCCATATCAACCAGATGGATCTCTTTGACCCGTCTAAAAATTTCCAACTCAACTGCTATATATGTAAAGGTCATCTGCACATTCCCATCTTGTACCTCTAGGCGCATCTCAACAAAAAGGCCATCATCCTCAACTTAGATTTAGACTCATAAAACATCTGATTCTGAGTCTTTTGACTCCAGGAATCTATAAAAGTATATCTTTTTACCTGGTGTATAAACCCTCTCAAAATCAAAGGATTGTATGTACTCGACCCACCACCTCTACCAAAGGTTCAAATACCGTTAATAGAAGATGTAATTAATATTTTTATGATCGGTAAACACTGTGAACATTTACCCCAGAAATTAATGCCTCCAACACTTTAATGAATTAACCACAATATCTAGCTCCAGGTCATGAGTCGGGTGATTTCTTTCTATTGGTTTTAACTATCTTGACACATATTCCACAACCCGATCATCCTACATCAACAAATCCCCGATTCCAACAATAGATGCATCAAAAAACAAAGTGTACCACTTACGAGGTTCGGGTAAGATCAAAATCGATGCAGTAGTAAAGCACCTCTTCAACTCATGAAAATAATTCTCTCATTCCTATGACCACTCATACATAACCCACATCTTGGTTAAGCATGAGAATGAAACTTTTAAATGAGATAAATCTTTAACGAACCTTCAATAATAACTGGGAAATCTTAGGAAACTCTATGCATCTGAAACATTCTTGGGCCGATCCTAAGACAACACAACTTGCACCTTCTCTATATCCACTAACACACTTAACTCATAGATGATGTTTCCCAATACGCGCACCATATCAAACCAAAACTGGGATTTTGGTTTCTTGGAATAAATCCTATGATCTATTATGCACTCAAGATGATTTCAAGAGGTTTGGAATAATCTTCAAGAGTTCATGATTACGCCAAAATGTCATCAAAAAATACAACCCTAAAATTATCTAGATATTGGTGAAATATACGATTCATTAAAACCATAAACACCACCACTTCATTGGTCAATCCAAACTAAATCACCAAGAATTCATTCAATCCACACCTACTATGGAAATCTGTTTGCGATACATTAGAAGGTCTGACACTCAACTAATTGTATCCTGAGATCAAATCAATTGTGGATAATACTAAGACACCCCTCTTTTGATCAATAAACTCATAGATTATGAGAAGTAGATATTGGTTCTTAACTGTAATTTGATTCAATATTCAATAGACAAAAAATAACCTCAATGACCTGTCATCCTTCCTAGATAACATCCCAGGTGATCCCCATGGTGATGTACTAGGGAAGATGAATCCATTTTCACATACTCTTACAAATGAACCGTTACTTCCTGGTGTTCTTTCAGCTCAATTTTATATGGTGAAGTGGAAACCGATTCATCAACTAGAAATTACTAGATTGTAAAATCATTATCTCTCTCTACCAGTAGCCTTGAGAAATAATTTTTAAACACATACTGGAATTGATCCACAAAGGGAGAGAAGTATGGGTGTTCCCATCCTCCTTCATCTAGTATGACATTCCACTTGGTCAAAGAGTTATCCCAATTTCTGAAAAATGTCCCCGTATAGCCCTCTCAAACATCCCACTCACCACATAAGACATAAGTATCATCATCGAGAGACACAAACTTCACCTGACATCGGTAGCATTCGATATGGGCATAGTACAACATTATCCATTCAATACCAAAAATCACATCAAAACCAAAAAACTCAAGGAAAAACAAGATCCACAAAAAATGGTAACCACAAACATATAAATCATAACCTTTACACTGCATGATATCCTCAACTCATACCCTAATTGAGTATAAATTGACATAACCCCACATACCCATTCCACATCTAGGCCCAACACCACTAAAAACTGTGTATAGATAAAAGTGTGTGGGGAACCTGTGTTAATTATTGAATTAGTGAGTGTGGATGCTATAAGAATCATACCTTGAATAGTGGATAGCCCAGCCTCACCACCCCTAGGGACAGAATGAACTATAAAATTCTAGTCTATCCCCCTACCCTGGGATCCATCCTTACAACCCTGCACCTTATTTCCCTATTGGTATGGATTGTCTTGTCCTAGAGTTTTAAATCCACCACCTCTATTGGTACAACCTATGGAGCTCTAACTACCTACCTGATATGGTGTAACTAACCCCCTGCTTGCACACTACACCGATCGTTTCCCTCCATCAATTTCTGACTACCGTAGGCTCTAGAAAAACCTCATCACATGGCCCATTATCCCACATGCTCTGCACTCAGCAAGGGTCAGGAACACTATCCTCGCACATGTCCGAAAATTCTATACTGATAGAAGACGACTTTATTTTTAACCTGAGATACTGACTCCCTTTTCTGATTGTGCCATCTACCACATATCTAGTGTAAATTCTTGTAGAGGAACTTCCAACTATCAAAATTTTCACCAGTAGTTCACCCCACTCAAACCACATGTCTGATTCTAGGGGCCTATATTAGGTTTTTTTTTGGGATGAGGGCCTGATTCATCACCTAATCAATCCTCTAGAACTGAAATATATTTACATTGGATCTGATCTCATGTGGAATTCCATCTTGAAAGAACCTCTCCATAGCTGCCCCATCTCCCAATAAAGAAGGAACAAAACATTGGAAGTTTGTGAACCAATTTTTGTGCTCCATCACCAACATCATCCCCTGATTCAGTCTCATGAACTCTATATCTTTGTACCACCTCAAGGATTCATGATCGTAATGTTCCAAAAGATGTTCTTTAAAACATATCCACATCATGTCCTATGTATTCTCAGTCTAAACTAGGATATCCCACCAACACTTCAGCTAAAAACACAACATATTTGCAACTAACTTGACTTTATTTTTTGGAGGACTCTCCAGATGATCAAGAATTGTTTGGATAGACTATAGCTAGAACTCTGGTGCCTCTAGCCCACCCCCTCTGGTAAAGGTCAGAGGTTTCTATAGCTGAAACTCCCTAGTCATCTCAAACATTCTTGGTGCAACTCGCCTTGGGCCCCATTCCATCATCTGCATAAAATGAGAAAAGTAATCATAAACCATCTCTTCCCTATTATCTTGAACCACTGGATAATTTTTCTCCACTACTGGGGGAGCATTCCCAGCACAATCCTTCTATTTCCCAACTAGAACACTTATTCATGGTGGAATTTCTATACATTTTCAATCAATAACATTAGATCACAAACCATAAATCATTAACCAATATAAAGTAATTCTCATCACTTGCCACAACGAAACCATTTCACATAAACCACCCAAAAAGGTCTAATCATACTCAGCAAACTACCCTCACCAGTTTCTACCAAGGACTATGTGTAACACATGATAACTAACTCACATAGTTACAAGCCTCACATTCTACACCATATAAAACTATTCCCCTATCACAACGTACATAAATTATATTCTAATTATCTTACCACTATTTATCAAGCATAATACCGAATTATTATTCAAAATTTTTCCTACATTTTTTCTCATTGGCATCATTTGGTTAGAAAAAAATATTTACCACTTTTAAGACAATACAATTCATTCTACCCTCTATGTCCCACACACACATCCTATGTTTGTTCCTACCATGATACATGTCACTTATACACATTGGTTTCTAGAATAATGAATGAATGTACAACCTCGCGTCGTTCCATCCATGAGTAAAATATCATAAAAACTGTCATTCCAAACAACAAGTGCGTCACTCAATGGAGAAATATCATCAAATGTAAAAAAAATCAGCAAGAACATCAATCCCCCAACTAGGGTAACATGGGTTTCCCCCTAACATGGGTTAGATGCTCCCTAGAATGATCTCATTACCAAGGCCTGAAACTGTCATAATATCCTTTCTTCCATAAAAAAATATCAAGAAAGAGAAAATAACTCCTCTAATACTACTATGTAACATCCCTGAACTAGGGGCCACTAATTTGGTGCCCTGATTTGGGTCTCCACATGACCTCAAGCACAACTCCCCATGTGAAAAAGGATGCAAACTAGAAGAGAGGGTCTAGAAGTCAGGTGGGAGACTATACCCTATTTATCAGAGTAACACACTATATTAAACATAAAAAATATTGAAAACAACATAAGAAAATCTATTCACAAGCATAAATAACCATCTCCAAAAATGGGTGCAACCCATGGTCATTTTGTAAACATGACACGTCTTGCGACAGTGCCATGTGAACAAAACCCAAAATAAGAGGAGAAACATAATCCCCCAAATGGTCCTTACTCCATGTCTAGAACCTCATCCATGCTTGTTATGAAACCTGACTCAACTATAGAGCATAGGTCCCTTGACCTTGTCCTGACCTTCATCCATGAAGTTTGCTCAGGTTCCCAATGACGGCCCGAGTAGGGTGTGAGAACAACTCTGAATTCCACCACCAATAGTGTCTACCAAATACCCATTCTAATAGATAGTTCGTGCAAGTATGAACAAAGGATAGATAATGGTAAAGTAAATAAAATAAAATTCAGGATCCATTAGTTGACTAGGAATGAATGAATAATTTATATCATGGTTCCCCTTTTCATACTTATACCATATTTATTATCTGATTTACTTTCATCACGTGTTCAATGGAATAGGCATAATCATCAAGTTCAATGTATAAGGGAAATGAGTCATGCTCTCTAACTCTCTATGGAAAACAATATTCTGAAATCAATAATCTCACATAGCATGAAGCCTCATTCCAGGTAGTAACATTGAATACGACCATTGAAGGAATAGAGAATCAGTTTGACTCCCCAACCTATTCATTCCTGGTTGGGGTTAGAGCATCAGCCCCACCCAACCAGTGGGAGGAGCATCAGTCCTTTATCCCACCACCAAGCCATGTGAACATTCTTATTCTTCCATTAACAATGCACAAACATATAACAATCAACCAATGAAATGTATATAACAATAATGAACCATCAATAAAAATGGGAATTTGAAATCATTCCATGACCTGTTAACACAATTTCCATTTTCACTACATAGCCCATTAACACAAATCCTGCTTTAATGCCTATCTTATTAAGAATAACCAATAGTTTCGTATGATTATCCGATTTCACATAACATAAACAAATTTATACACACCACTAATATTCCATTTTCAATTCAATTAAACATATGAACATACTCAACAAGGGCTTTACATTAGCACATAGTGTCCTTGAATTTACATAACTAGTTTCTAGGTACGAAAAATATCAGCACACCCCATGGGTGGCCCTATATAGGTCCAATCATCCCCAATGCATTCCATGGGGACCATGAGGGTTTCCATTCATCATTTAGATTCCCATTATACCCAAACCATACTAAACTAACCAAAATCACAATAAAAGTGTTGAATATTTATACTAAACAAGCACAAATCTACAGAAAAACTCTGGGATATATCTTGTAGACCACCTACCTTGAATCCATTGATGGAGAAACTCTCAAATGGTTCATTTTTTCCCAATATGATGTCCCTTTAAAGCCTAAAACAATATATCAATGGAAAAGGAGTAAATTGAGGGTTTCAGAAGGAGTGGAGAGAAATATACCAACCCTAATCGAGAAGAGAAAGTAAAGAGTAGCTTAGATTCACCTGGGGCTTTGATCTACAATCAAAGACACTCCATGCAGCCTAGTATCAAAGGAGAATCACAATTGGGAAGGTTTGGTTTTCCAATATTTCCTCTAGGGTTGTAGGTGTAGGAGAGGAGGAAAATACTGAGTTAGACATAAAAATCACGGGGTGGTATTTTTGTAAATTTTACAACTTTACTAGGATGCATAGTTTTCCCATACATTTTACCAGACTGTGCACATACTACTATCTAAAGATCAACCCCCTTCATGGTTCTCTTGGATTTCCACATATTTTTTACAAATTTTACACAACCTATGAAAGATTCCAAGAAAGTTCTTTTTTTCCTCATCTTTCATGCCCCGACCCCCTGGAACACCCCAATGCCTCCTAACGAACTTGGGAAAGACATATTTAACTGAAATAATGGACTTAAACTAAAACATAAACAAAACATACCTTATGAAAATTCTGAGATCTTATAGTTTATAGGATAAGTTCAATCTAATCGAGATCCCGATCGAATCCATGTACACTGAACAACCACATTAAACCATCACTATCACGCATTGTACCCTTGGTGTGTTTTCCAGTGTAATAAGGTGATATGTATCGTGACCCTAATAAAATTAATTTTTATATTGTATTAATAAAAAAATTACGGTTATATTTACTTCTTATTGTATTCACTTTAATATTGGTTTTGATATTGATTATTTAAAAAAATTGTATTCTTGGGTAATATGTAATTTAAATTAAGACATTCCTTTTGATTGTTATTGATTTTTTGAAATAAATATTTTTAAATAAAATATCATTATTAAATAATATTTTCTAAGTACCCTTGGTAATATAATTTTATGAAGTCAAAAATATTTTTTATAGGGGTTTAGAAACTATTATTGTCTAAAAATAATGATTTTCTCAATAGATACAGATTCTTATTTAAAAAGTGAAAATTAACATATTTATAATTTTATTTGGATAAAATAAATATCATTTTTGGAATCATAACATTAAAATTATCCTATGGTGAATTTCTTTTAATTTTTTGAGATAGTCAAATTTTTAGGAAAAAATTATATATAGTATAAATATATTGTGTGTATTATGACATCATAATGACCCAAAAATGATTTAATAAATTATATTAAGGGTATCCATGATCACATATATGACTCCCCTTTAACCTAATGTAATTTTTTTTGTTATTTTATTATGTTTATAATTCATTTATGAACCCTCAAAAACCTATGTTATATTTTAATATTTTTAATAAATTCTTTATAAACATGCCTCAATTCTAGATCACCAAAGGTAATATTTTAATATTTTCAGCCCTTGAAATTATAAAATAATTAAAAACACTCCAATTATTCAGAGACTATGTGAAATTTTGTGGTCTTTATTTCATTAATATATAGAGTCCAAAACCTTGGACTGAGAAATAATAAATACTCCCCACACTTTTCCCATATAAACCCACCCAAGCTCTCCTTCCTCTTCACTCAAAAACCTTGGATCAGATCCTTACTCTTCCATAACCACTCTAGAGTCTTCACAAGGATCTCCAATATCATAATAAGCACCAAACGTTCTTTTGGAACCACTTACTCAAGGTAAAGGATCCGATCCTTCTCCACTTTATTCATTCATATTTACAATATTATGCATTTTATTTCCAATTCCAAATGTTAGGTTATATTCTCCCATACACCCTTACTAACCATATGATCTCACAAGTATGAGAGACCCATTTCAATCTCATTAATCCCTCCCATGAACATTTATGTGTGCCCATCATGTTGTGAAAATTTAACTATGATATTCTATGACAGACAATTGTGTAGTGAATACTCGTACCCATTTCCTATCAAGGGCATTCACCTTTAGGGATTTATAATCCATTTTTTTGAATTAAACGTATTTATTACACTTACCTCGATCATGGAATTAAATGAGATGAAATATGATTCTATGTTTAATGATCTTGGTGGAACACTTATGCAAGATCATGATATGGAAGTAACGGGTGCACCTGAAATTAAATAGATCACTAATGCATTGGGTAATGTTTTAGTCTCATGAGATGTCATACAAGGTATTAGTGGTTGAACATAATATATCAAGGTACTTTTTCCACCATGTTATGATCTCTTAGAGGTCATCCTTGACCTATGTTTATGATGTCTTATTTAATGTTGTTTCCACTTTCTCATGGTGCCTTTATGTTATCATATTATATCATACCTATTTTTTCATGTTTAGGATTATCACCCTTTTTATGTATTGTTTAATTTACTATTGCCTAAAATGTAATAATTTCTTTAAGTTATGCCATGTTTATTCACTTACTAGGCTTTATTTCTCACCCATTTCTTATGCATGTCCCCATGTTATCCCATGAAATTTTATGTTCAATATAATATCGTGATAATATTAAGGAAATATTAATTAATGGGAATGTACCCCATATTCTAAGCTATTATGTATTTTAACTAATTACCCAAATACACTAGACTTATCAATCATCTGGGTTGTAATATGGGTAATCTTTTGTAATAAATCATGAATTAACATGTGATAAATACAAGAGTTTTCATATTTGGTATTAAAGAAAAGTTGAGTTATTTTTGGTATTAGGGATAGAAATCTCATGAGAAGTAATTATGGATAAGAATAAACATAATAAGGAAACACTATTTTTTTGGTAAATTATTATAAGAACCTAGTTTTTCACTTAGGTATGGATCCTTTAAATTTTGGTATAATTCCTTATTTTGGACATATTTTGGATTCCTACTGAGTTAATGGTTTTGAGGGTGTCTGGGGAATTTTCAGAGCCCATAAGGTAGCTTTTTGGGAAAAATGGCATGACACATAGTTTATAGTAAACCATGTGGGAAGGACACATGGTTAGAGAAAACCGTGTGGGTGGAATGTTTTTGGATAGAGCCTTACCACAAGGTTTCCCTAACCGCATGAGCTAACTATGTGAGTTCCCCTTTTCCCAGGTACCCATTCATGGTTTTAAACATGGTTTGGAAAAACATGTGGACAAACAATACAAAGGCTATTTTATGGGTAATTTTACAATTTTCCCCTTGGAGATCTAATTAAGCCCCCTCCTTCCTCATAATATAAATTCTTATGAGATTAAACTATTTTCTTTTCTTTTAGATCTTGTTGAAGGAATAAGAAGGGTATTTTAAGATCTACTTTATTTAGGATCTAATTGAGCTTCCTTTTATCACATTGGATGTGAAACAGTAAGTAATCTAGTTCTCTTTAGCCATTCTTCTCCTCTCTTACTCTCGACCTAGTTATTTTGGTGTGAGCATTTCCCCCTTTTTCTCAGATCTACTCTGTTCTAAGACAAAATAGAGGCTGATATCAGTGGTTAAGAGCTGTAAAACCCTAAGGGAGTGGTCTATAGTTCATCCCTCAAGTTCATTGATTCTGTAATTGTCAAGTGGGGCCCACCTATTTCATCATGTTTTTATGGAATTTATATTCCATGCTTATAATCATTTAAACTGTATGGTTATGCACTTTCCATATATGTGATTATTTTTTTGTGGTTACACTCATAACTACATCCATCCTATGTTGGATGTTATGGAATAATTGGGTTTTAGTATTTGACATGTTTGATCCTCCATTTGGGTGTGACTTGGATTAACCCTTTTACGGGTAATCTTTTCTTAATTAAATGGATTGATTTATATTGTTAAATGAATAATGGAAAGTACCATGTATTCTTACAACTTGACTCACCTAAGGTAAGTTCTTCAATTTACAATTACTTGGGAAATGGAAATTCTCAAGTATACTAAGTACATGACTTGACCAAATTAAATTTAAATAAATAATAGGTCGCATGTCCATATCACCCCTTACCACATTCATGGAAGGTATAAGAATTTACCTTAATTATTTAATATGGATTAAATGGATTTATTAAAGGTTTCATTCTTCTTGTAATTATCACACTAATTAAAGGAAACACTTGAACCAATTTAAATAATACATGAATTCATTATTAAATAGGATAATCCTAACCTGAGCTCACCTTTGATTCTGAATGGGAAATTCCTTATTCACTTGGGAACCCCACTCTAATTAAAGGATGTCGCTATCTTAGGTTGAGACCCACCTAGATCTCTATCCTTTTATATTATTGGATTCCTGGTATGACACCATAGGATCCCTCACATAGTATTACGAGATTCCTTGCATACACTCCTTGGATCCCAATTTGACATGTAGGTGCCATGGTTACATACCACAGGGCCCTATCCCTACTTATCCTCATTTTACATTGGATGATCACCTTGGATTCATTAGGAAAATTATTATATAATTCCTTTGAAAATTATCCTTGGATTACACTCTTACCCCTTAGATGGACTCAGATACTACTAAGTTAGTGGCCCCTGAGGTCTACATTGCCTTAGTCATTGCGTTGAAACGTCATTATTAAATATCATCAATCATGGTTTACCTGTAAATATTAGAACCATCACTATTTAAACTATCACGAGGTGATGTTTGTGATGGATATTTCTCACATGACCTATCAATAAAAATTATAAATTACTAAATAAATGAACTTGTTACATATTCAGACACCATCCTAGGTTTGAAGTAGGTAACATGGTTATTTAGTTACATTGTAATATTTTATATTATATATATTCATGCTTGCACACTATTTCATTTCAATTACATGAGCTAGATGTTATAGAAACCATTGGTTGTATACCACTAGGATTTATCGCACACCCTCTCTAGGTGACGTTTGGGACCCAGAGTAGATTACTTGGTTGTAGTTGTTGACAAAGGGAAGCGTACGACTTCAAACACTTAATTATTCATTGTTTAGGATAGATCTTGATAAAATATTATCAATATGGGGCTCAAGATATAAGGTATTGTCATTTTATTTCCCTTATACTTTTATGGAACATGTTATGACTACTGTGTTGTATCAATGTTTTCATGTTTTCTAGATACATGACATGTCATCATCATTTATTGTATTTTATTCTAGTAATTTCATTTGTTGTTATTATTATCTCTATTTTTCTGTTGTTACTTATTTTTAATTATATTTATTTCTCTATTTAGCTCAGTTTTTATTTAACTACTATGAAACAATTTACTAATAAGGGAATTGTCTCCCCACAAACACCCTAGGCCCTCACTGCTAGTCGGTAGCCTCTAGAATTTTGGGAGATGAGCTTGAGGCCAGCTGGGCTACCGGGCATGGGGGAATCTATTAAGAAACATCCAGGTCTGGGATTTCACAAAGTTTTATGAAAGGGGGTTATTTTATTGATTTACTCTTTGGATACAATATATTGGAGATTGGGAAAATTTGGTACTTAGTCATAAGTTGTTATTAGGTTTCATGAACCCATGATCGAGGTAAAATACAAGTTACCCAAAATATAATTGTTGTTCAATTTTTCCAATTACTTTTGACATTATTTCATCCCTGGGTGACACAGATACTCTGTGGTTTTGTTGATTATTATTCTGACTAATATTATATTTCATCCATGGCCTAATGATATGAGGGAATAGATCATTGTTAAATGCATCATATTAGGTACCTATAATTCACATGTCAGATATACTTATTTGCAATATAGGTTCATTTCACTGCTTTTCATTACTTTATATTCATGTTATTATTGATTGATGATGTGATAGTTATCTTATGATTGTATTATTCTTGGTTGTGATTGAGTGATTTCCTATCTCAATTAATGAGGTTTAAGGGCCCCCATGGGATGAGAAGAGGACTTTACAGAGCCAAGATATTATGCTATAAATAAATGGGTGTTATTACCAGTGATAAGATGTATGGGAAAGGATTCACTGGAAATGGATATCCATTATAAATTGAATCATGACATCCAAAATTAATTGGTTTCACATCGTTATCCCACCTTTTCAGGATTATGAATATTAAATCAGTGAACCAGGTAGTTAAATGTAAAATGAAATGAAACGTACACTTGAGAACTTACAGGTACCTAGCCTTCTAAGTGGGTAGTTGGGGTAGTATTCATTGGGTTGTGATTATTATTACATTCATATTTTTCTAGTGATTCTATCATTCTACATAAGCTTATCTTGAGGTTTTTTCTTGACATTTGTCGTCCAATGCCCCCACGAAGTCCTTGTATCATATGCTAGGAAGGTGTAAACAACCATGCTCTAGACATGGTGGGTCCTGAGTGTAATGAACAGAATATTTATGAAAAATATTACATTTATTTTGACTTAATAAAATGTTTTATGGTTATATAAAACACATGCACTTATACTATTATATCCAATTATATTTTAAATGACTGTTAAGTATATTTACCATTTATAATATATTCGTTGAAAAATGATCACATGACTAGTATAAATATAGTGTTTTAACAAATCCTTTTGACACAAACAATTTAAGTGATGTCCTCAACCCATAGGATTGTACCCCATGAATCCCATTAATCGGAGCTCTAAGGGAGATATAATTTATAGTATTTTCCCTAGAGGAATCCCAAGTTGAGATCCAACAACTTAAGCATGAGGAAAACTATTTATGTGAGAAGTTCAAGATCATCGAGATCACAACCCAAACCATTTTCACTGAATGACCCCATGAAAGCACCACCATCACACCCTATAATATTAGGGCATATGATGTTATGACAAAGGGATATGTATAAAGACACTATAAATAAGAATATGTATGTTATTGTTTATATAGAATAATGAATATATTTTCTTCCTATTATTATTACTTGGTAAATAATTTTTGGTTAATATTCAAATTCAATTAGGAAATATATTTTGTTGAATTAATGTATTATTTAAATATAATATTTTAAAAAAATATTATTATTTAATTAATTTTATTATATATAAATGATCATATAATTTTAATGAAGTCAGATGTAATTTTTATTTTTGGTTTGAAAAATGTTTTGGTCAAAACCTATATATTTTCAATAAATTTCAGTTTTTTTTAAAGTGAAAATTCACAAATTTAGAAAATTATTGAGATAAAATTAATGTTATTTTGGGAATTAGTATTTATAAATTATCCAATTGTGAAATTTTCAGAATTTTTTAAGACAATCAATTTTTTGAGTGAAAATTAAATACCATATAAATATATAGTGTGTTTTATGACATCATAATGACCCAATAGGGATGTACTAAATATTATAAATGGTACATACATCCAAATACATGTATTAAATTTAATATAATATTATTTTAGATTTATTTTATCTATTTTATAAAGACTTAGTGAATCCTACAAGACATATAAAATATTTTAAAATTTTAAAATCAATTCCTTGAATGTATGAATAAAATCCACATAAGAAACGAAAATATATTACTATATTCGTCCCTTTCCCTTATAAAATAATTTATTCCACTCCCCTTTCCCATAAACCATTGTTATAAACCAAGGTGTGGTTTGTGGTTTGAAATATTTTATTCTGTAGTTTCCAAAACGAAAATAATAATGAAATCCCCCTCCTTTCATATATAAACCCACCCATGCTCATATTTATATTCAATAAAACTCTTTGAAGCTCATCCACACTCTGATCTCTACTCCCTAGATTCCTCCAAATGTTCCCCCAATCTCCCAATAATCCTATCATAATCCTTAGGTGTCACACATCCAACTAAAGGATCTTTCACTCTCTTATTTTTTCAGGCACTCCTTTTATGATATGTATTTTAATTTCAATTTTCATATGTTGGGATATGTTCATAAATAATACCCATATTTTCCATTTTATTTATAAATAATTATATCTTCTTTTATACTCTCATTAAGCCATCCACGATCTTTTATATACACCCATTACCATGCTGAAATTCTGTAAGGGATCCTCACCTTCATCTCCTCTTTTCAATTAAAGAACCTTGTTGGAAATTGGAATTTTTAGTTTCAGTTGGTTATATTGTCATCATTTTAAAATAAATTTACTATTTTACATTTGATTTTATTTCAATTAGGGATCATTTATCTTCCCCCATTTGGATTGTTACTTAAGTCGTTACTATACTAAAATTCTTTAAGGGATTTATCTTTCTCTTATTTTTATGAAGCACCTAATTTATGATATTCCCTTTAATTTAAAATTTCGTAAGTTGTGATACATTTTTACCTATACCATAGACTATTAGTTTCATCTATAAAGTAAGAGATACCCCTTTTTCACTCATTAATATATTTTACAAAATTCTATTTGATGATGTCATGCTGTCAGAATTGAAATATGATTTCCATGCTAAAATCATCATGTACAGAACACAATACTCATTTTTATATCAAGGGTATTCACCTTATACTCATGTACTTATTGATTTGGGACTTAAATTTATGTATTCCACATTCTATTATAATGGAATAATGGATGATGTCGTATGAATCCATGTTATATGATCTATGTGACACTCTTGAACATGATATTAAAATGATTATGAAGGGTTCACCCTAATAGAACTCTAATTCATTGGATAATTTTTAGTATCATGATACGACTAGGGAAATTATGGTTTACTCATTCTAATTCAAGTGTATATAAGGGTTTACTCATTCTAATTCATGTGCAATTAGGACTTACTAATGTTAATCCATGTGCAATGAGCCATGACACATGATAATATCATGTTGTATGTTGTAGCCATATTTCCATGTTATGATTATCATGGAATATAATGCCTTTATATTCATGTTACCTTATGTATCATTAAAATTCATTATATAAAATTTAAATGTGTCATCATGTTATTCCCTGTTTTTTTCCTTTCTAGTTTTTATAGCTCCCCCTTTTCTTATGTATGCCCTCCAGTTATCCCATGAAGTGTTAAGTATGAAGGAATTTTATGGTCACGTCAAATATGTTTTCAATTAATATATTATTATATTTTATATTTCAAATTGTTATGCAATTTTCCTAAACCACAAATACACTATACCCCTCGATCGTATGAGTTGTATTAAGTGAAAATTTATGTAATAAATCATGTTTAAATAAGAAATAAAGAGAAAGGTTGTTATAGTTGGTATTAGAGGATATGTTTAGTTATTTTTCTTATTGAGATTTGAAAACCCTAGTGAATAACATTAAGGATAAGTATAAGCGTAATAAAATATCCCTAAATTTTGGTAAGTTTAGAGTAATATGTTCATCCTGAAAATAAATCCCTATCAGATGTGGTTCTGGAACTGAAGTGCCGAGGATTAATAATAATAATAATAAGGTGTTTGGTCTTGACTCAGTGTAAATTGGTAATCCATAATGGGCCTTACTATGAATATTATTTTACACTCTAGTGGGATATACTTTGAAAAATTCATAAGCTCATTACAAAATATTATTAAAGTAGGAAACAATCCCATAAGAATATATGTTATGAATTATATCATGGATAACATAAACTGAAGCCTAGAAACTCAAAAGTTAAGGAGATGATTGAAATTTATAAGTTATCCCTTTAATTTCATTGGATTTACATTTAGGTTTTAATAGTTTAAAAGTAATCACACCTATTTCTATAATGGATAATGTAGAACCAGAAGACAAAAGGTAATGGTTGGGTGACCATCCATAGTTCTATGCATTCCATCATATCACAAAATTTTAGTTAAACTATTCAAACATCACCATAAATAATGGAAGTATATATTTCAGTGAATATGGAAGATGGGGAAATTTTTACATCCCATGAATATAACTCCTCACCTATCAAAATTTTTGGACTAAACTTCTCAGTGAACCTTGTTATACTTTCCTTGGTGGAATTTAATGCAATTCTTGGTAGGGAATAGATTTACCTATATAGAGCCAACATAAATTACCATGAGAAGGAAATCAATATCTATATGGAGAATCAACCCCCAATTCTATACCAGTTCATGGAGGAGGATGAGTCTTATTTAGAACCATCATCTAAATCATTTATATTATTTCCCTACAGAAAAGAATATCAAGAAAAAATGATTGAGTTTAAGGATTGAAAAAATATCAAAGACATTCCTATTATGAGGGAATTGGTTGATGTGTTTCTTGAGGAAATTTCAGGTCTTCCTCCTAGCCAAGAGGTCGAATTTTCAATTGAAATTATACCTAGGGAATTACCAATATCCAAGACTCCTTATAGAATGGTTGTTGTGGAACTTGAGAAGCTAACGAAACAACAACATGATGATTTGGATAAAGGGTTTATATTCCCATGTGCCTCACCATGGGGTGCAAAGGACCTCTTCATCTAGAATAAGTATGGGTCTATGTGCCTTTGAATTTATTTTCATGATATAAAAAAAATCAAGATAAAGAATAAGGATCATTTTCCACGAATTGAATACTTGTTCGATAAACTATGTGGAGCATAATACTTATTAATATGGATATGCGGTCAAGATATTACAATGTATCGATGAAGAAGGAGGATATCCCCAAGATTTCTTTTCATATAGTTTATAGGAATTATGAGTTTATATTGATTCCCTTCGGACTCCCCAATGCTCCAACAATATTTGTGGCCTTGATGAATAGAGTCTTTAGAGATTACATCAACAAATTTGTTGTAGTCTTTATAGATGATATTATTATATACTCAAAAATCAAGGAGGAGTATCGGGAGAATCTAAGAACAATTCTAAAATCCTTGAGAATGGGGAATCTCTTAGAAATGTACAAGTGTGATTTCTTATTGAAGGAAGTATCATTACTATGGTATATCATCACAAGAAATGGGATATCTGTGGATAATTCTAAGAAAAAAGCAGTTGAGGGGTGGTTGAGGCCAACATATCTGACATATATCTATAGATTCCTTGGGTTAGATGGATATTATCATTGATTTTTGAGAAATTTATCACAATTTTCAAAACCCTCTTACCAATCTAAATCGGAAGGGAGTAATGTTTTCCTAGAATAATGAATTTGAAGAAAGATTTGGGGATCTGAAAAAGAGGCTTATCACTACCCCTATGCTGAGACTACCCACAAGTAGGGAGATTTTTTTAATTGTCATCGATGTTTCAATGAAATGATTGGTATGTGTGTTTATGAAAAATGAAAAAGTAATTTCCAATTCCTCAAGGTAGTTGAAATTTCATGAGCAAAACTATCCCATGCATGATATGGAGTTTGCATCTATGATCTTTGAATTTCAAATATGTCATCGTTATCTGTTTGAGGAGATGTTTGAGATATATACTAACCACAAAATTCTTAAAATTTATATTCAAATAGAAAGAGTTAAATATGTTCAAATAAATATGGTTAGATCTCGTAAAGGATTATGATTGCTCAATCCCCTACCATATTGGGAATGTGAAAAAGGTAGAAAATGATCTAAGTAAAATGTTCCTAACAATTTTATCATTGATGAGAATTTAATAGGATCCAATCAACTCAGAATTGAATAATATAGACATGGGAATCCAAAATAAAGGAACACCATCAATACATTCACAAATTATTTCTCAACCATCTGAATTGGAAATGTTAAATGATAATAAAAAAGACAATGTGGGAATTAAAAAGAATGTGGTAACTATAAGGAAAGGGAAATCCTTAGATTTCAATTTTAACGAAGAATGAATTGTGAGATTTGGGTCAAGACTATGTGTTTCATAGAATCCCGAGTTAAAAAAGGACTTTGGGATGATGAACATAGTTTGAATTTCTCCATCCCACAAGAAACACAGAGATGGATCGATATCTCTGATAGCATTATTGGTGGGATAACATGAAAAAGGACATTATTGAATATACATAAAAGTGTCTACTATGTCAAAAAGTGAAGGGTAAGAGGCAAAATTCTATGGGGATGATGTGACCATTACCCATACCAAAATTGAAATGGGAAAACTTCACCATGGACTTTGTCACCAGACTATTGAAGACATCCGAATGAAACAAAGATATATAGGATATTGTAGATCATCTTACAAAGACTTCACACTTCATCACGATTTGATATGATTTATCATTGGATCAACTAGAACAGATATACATCAAGGAAGTGTTTAGGTTACATGGTGTACCACTATCGATTGAATCTGATCGAGATATGAGATTCATCTCCAGGTTTTGGAAAAGTATCCAACATGCTCTAAATACGGAGATGAACTTCAGCATAGCTTATCACCCTCAAATTGATGTCTAATTTGAGTGGACAAGACAAACCATTGAGGAAATGTTTAGGGCTTTCACAATGGACATAAATGGAGGATGGGACCAACTTCTTCTTTTGGTTGATTTCTCTTATAACAATAGTTTCCACTCCAACATCCAAATGGCTCTTTATGAATCACTATATAGGAAGAGCATAAGAACACCGATATATTGGTATGATGTTAGGGAATAAAAATTTATAGGTTCTGAAATGGATTAAGAAATGCTGAATAAGGTTAATATCATCAAGTTCCATATCAAAAATGCATAGAGTCTACAAAAGAGTTATGATGACAATTATCGATGAGACCTATAATTTGAAGTTGTAGACATGGTTTTCCTATGAAAATCTCCATGGAAAATAGTGATGATATTTGGTAATAAGGGAATGATTATTCCAAGGTACATCAGCCCTTTTAATATCCTTGACCGCATTAGAGCTATGACCTACCGACTGACACTCCCAACAAACCTCTCTTAAGTATATAATGTATTCCATGTATCCCTATTAAGAAAGTGTATACTAGACCCATCAAATTTACTCAATCCATTGGTGGTACCATTGGAGAATGAACTTTCCAATGAGGATCAGTCAGTGAAGATCTTAGATCGTAGAGAAAAAGTTCTACAAAATAAGACAATGCCCCTTATAAACGTGTTATGGATAATCAAAAAGTTTTAAGAAGCCATGCAGGCACCATAGAAGGTGATGAAAAAAAGTTACCCTCATCAATTTTAGTGTGGAAAAATGAAATTTCTTTAGAAAATTTCTCAAAGGGGGAAAGTTGTAATTGTAGGTTCCTGGCATAGTGGAAGTGTGTTGGTTGGTGTACCCAAATTTAATTTTTCCATTAAAAAATCTCAATCTGAGATCCATCATGATAATAAAATGCCAAATCATAAGAATAGAATGAAGAATTAAAGAAAAGTGAGGGAGTCTTGAAACCATAGTTAGGATCATCATATGTTGGTTATAATTAATTTAATTTAAAGGCAAGTATTTCCTCGATGTAATTCTCTCTCCCTTTATGTTTTTGGTCATAATCCTAAGTGGTCATTCGTTTCTTCATATAATCCAAGTGTACGATTCCTCTAGTAGTGATCCATACGTGCTCCATGTATCTCTAGACATTGACGAAGGAATATACGGGTGCTAACGTGGAAGAACCTTTGCTTGCAATGTCCGCCTTCAATATCCTTAAGAGCCGCTTTTAAAGCGCTCTCATTGATTCGGTATAGGAGGGTCTCTCTCATAGCTTGAGAGCATTCTAGGAAGAAACGAATTCACTACTATCTTGAGAGCTTTCTCTAGATCTGTTGTGCACAACCACTACTATATGTCTAGGATAATGATAATTATATAATTGGAATTTTAATTACTTATAATAATAAAATGAACTAATTACCTGAAATCATTTATTCATTTAAATTAATTCATAGTAAGAACCCATGTCTTATAATAAAAGTTGGATATTATTATCACTTGATATGTGACCATCAAATTACACATAATATTATTTAATTAAATTAATAATATTATTTCTCCCAAATCCCTAGAAAAACTACAAGGTGTGTATATTAATATATATTGTGTGTACTTTTGTTTTTCCATTTTCTTTATATCCTCCATCACATTTATTAGACCATGAATAATGGATTTTTATTTCTCAAATATATATCACTTCATGTATCGGTAATTAATATATATTAGTTCTCCAACAATATATTCTCTCAAAAAAATAGTGTCAAAATAAATGCGATCAGGCATCCTTGAATAATTATTAAACAACAATTGGGAATAATCTTTATTTAACTTGTTAAATTAATATTTAATTGAAATACTTGGATACACTTAGTGTGTGACCCTATAGGCCTCTTTCTCAGTGGAATTAGGCGGAGCCTGCCTAAATTCCATGTTTAGCATCTAGCAACACGCCAAGGCACCCGTAGAGAAAGAATTTAACGCCATAATGATGTGTAAACTCCTACAAACACTTATCATGTAATGTAATTAATTTTTCTCGATTTCTCGAATCAAGCGGGTTTCATGCTGGTGCCATCAAACCATGTGCTCAATTATTCTTTCTCTGAATTCCCAGAATTGAACTTTCCCAATCCTTACCATGGAAATGGTTTTATTTAGGCTATATAAATTCCATAAAAGGGCCTAAGTTATCTACTTCCGTTGTGGAACAAAAGGGGAAAATCCTTTCTCTCATTATCTATTAATGCAGTATTACTCGTGACACACCCAGTATATTCTACGTCACTACGAACAGTGTGTTGTCACATTTTTTTCAACACATCTAAGTGCACGAGTTGTAATATTTATTAATAATAATATTAAAGTCTAAGGACCAATACACACGTCCATAGATAGGAACATTCAATGAAACTATGAAATGTGGATTTCCTTCTCGCGGGTCTCATTCTCATAATATCCTCTTGGATATTACCAAGGGTGCAAACCAAGAAGAGGTGCCTCAATGTTTTATGAATCCAAACCCCTAAGGGCCTGTATTAGTTGTGTCCTTCAAATAACATTATTTAACCATAGAACATATATTCCAGAATAGTGTTATGACACATCCGGGTTCTCATCATAGCAAGGATCCGCTATGACCCTTTAATGCAACAGATATCCATAGGACATTATCAAAATCATTATCACATAAAAGAATAATCAAGATGTGATAAGGTATTTATTAATGAATAAAGTACAATGTAGTTGGTTCTAAGCCACCAACTCGAACAGACTCCGACTTCGACTACATACATGTGCTAACAACCTTTAACCTACTATCTCTCACATGATATTCATGCTTCAGCTTAGACATGCCTTTAGTCATGGGGTCCTCCATGTTTTCTTGTGTGGACACTATTCTCATTGAAACTTCACCCCTTTGATAAAATTCATTAAGAGGTGATACATTCAAAGTATGTGCTTTGTTTGTTGATGAGACCTTGGTTCTTTTGAAAGAGCCACCGCTGCAGTATTATCACAATACAATGTGAAAAGATCTTTACTGATAGGCACCACATTAAGATTCTGGACAATGTTCCAAATCTAGACAAATTCCTTGGATGCATCAGAAGCCGCTATATATTCGAGCTTTGCCGTAGAATCGGTGAAAACTGGTTTCTTTGAACTCTTCTATCTCACAACTCCTCCACTAAGACAGAAAACATATCCAGATTGCAACTTCAGATCATTCTGATCTATATAAAAACTGGCATCAACATACTCTATGATGAAAATCCCATCGTCTCCTCCATACACAAGGAAAATATCCTTATTTATTCTCAGATACTTAAGGATAGTCTTAACAGCAGTCCAATGCTATTCTCCTGGGTCTTCTTTGTATCTGCCTACCATGCCCAGTGGCTAGGCAACATCAAGACTTGTAGATAAAATTTCATACATGATGGATCCTATAGCTTAAGCATATGGGATCTTACTCATTCTATCATTCTCCTGTTGTGTCTGAGGACACATTTTCTAAGAAAGATGTGGGCCTGGTGAAACTGGAACAAATCCCCTTTTGGATTGTTCCATACTAAATCTCTTTATTATCTGTTCAATATATGTACCCTAACTTATTCCAAGAAGCCTCTTGGATCTACCACTAAGGATAATGATAACTAGAATGTAGGTTGCTTCGCCAAAGTCCTTCATAGAGAAACTCTTGTTCAACCAATCCTTAACTGACTATAATACTGTTATATCATTTCCATTAGGAAATATGTCGTCAAAAAATATTACTAGGATAATGACCACATTCCCATTAAACTAATTATAAACACACGACTCACATTAATCCTTAACCAAAAGAAATTCCATTATGGATTCATCAAATAAAATGTTCCATGACCTGGATTCATACATTAATCCAAAAATGGATTTTTGCAACTTGCAAAGCCAGTTGGCTTCACCTGGTGTAACAAACCTTTCTGGTTGTGTCATATACACATCTTCTTGAGGGTTCCCATTAAGGAATTCTATTTTTACATCCATTTTACAAATCTCATAGTCATGGTAATATGCTATGGTAAGTATGATTCTTACAGCACTACTACAAATTGGGCTTTTATCAGTGCTAAAAACCGGCATTAATAGCGCTATAAAAGAGCTATAAATTCTGACGAAGATAAGGGGGGGGGTCCCCTTTATTAGTGATTTTTGGAGCGCTGATAAAGGAGACACCCCCCCTTATCTTCTTCAGTATTTACAACACTCTTCTAGCACTGATAAAGGGTCCTATTATCAGTGCTCAAGATAGCACTGATAAAGGGCCCTATTATTAGTGCTCAGGATAGCACTGATAAAGTTGTCCTTTATCAGTGCTCAATATAGCACTGAGAAAGGCTTCTTCAGCTCCACCTGCAGAACCAACACCTGCAGCTGTAAAAAACAGCAGCTGCACACCTGTACAAAACAACACCCGCACACAATATTTTGACAAACAATCCTATATAAATCACATCACATCATGATTACAAAAAGAACACACTGCTATATACATTTAAAACAATGTTTTACATGGTTAAAATTACGATTATCCAACAAAAATTATAAACATTAATGTTTCATCTTTTAATATCCATGATCCTCTCTCAAAAATTGTCGTCCACGGTATTTTTTGCTGAACAAAGAATCAAAACTCAAGGAGAAAAATTCACCTATATAAGAAAACAAATATTATGTTAGTAATACAATAATGAAATAAATTAAAACATTAATACAAAAGAATACATTAATATGGAAATTTGAAACTAAAATATGGAAATGATAAACTCAAATGTTTTCATTCTGATAACAATGAAAGGGAATTCTGTAAAATCAATATTGTTTTGGATGATTTATCTCATTTAATAAATACTGATTCTTTATCTAATGAAAAGCTTTACCGGTCACAAAGTGGGTCGAATTGAGGTGTGGTCAATTAGTACACCTCCCAAATGACTCATGGATCATTGTCCTAATGTTTAAAATAAATCCAAACATGTTTTCTCGGTTTCCATATGTCACTTGTGTTGTTATTTAAAGTTAATGTCAATTTGAAACTGGTATCAAACACTTTTAGCCATACCAGTCACACCATTCATCACATTGAGGTGAGATCAATTCATACACCTCACAAATGGCTCATGGATAATTTTCCCAAAGTATCAAAACAATCTGAACTCGTTTGCTTGGTTTTTCGTAGGTCTGTTGTGTTGTTTTTTAATGTTAATGCCAATTTGAAACTGGTATCAGACACTTTTACCCATACCGGTCACAAAATGCATCGGTTTGAGGTGCGGTCAATTCTTACACCTCACAAATGACTCATGGATCTTTTTCCTATAGTATCAAAACAATCCAAATGCGTTTTATTAGTTTTCCGTATGTCACTTGTGTTGTTTTCTAAAGTTAATGTCAATTTGAAACAAGTATCAGACACGTTTAGCCATATCGGTCACACCGTCCATCGGATTGAGGTGTGGTCAATTTATACACCTCAAAAATGACTCATGTATCATTTTCCTAAAGTATCAAAATAATATAAATGCGTTTTCTCAGTATTTCTTATGTCATTTGTGTTGTTTTCTAAAATTAATGTCAATTTGATACTGTTATCAGACACTTTTAGCTATACCGGTCACACTGTGCATCGGATTTAGGTGTGGTCGATTCATAAACGTCAAAAATGACTCATGGATTGTTTTCATACGGTATCAAAACAATCCAAACGCATTTTCTTGGTTTTTGGTATGTCACTTGTGTTGTTTTCTAAAGTTAATGTCAACTTGAAACTGGTATCAGACACTTTTAGCCAAACCGGTCACACCGTGCGTTGTATTGAGGTGCAGTCAATTCATACACATCAAAAATGACTCATGGATAATTTTCCTAAAGTATAAAAATAATATGAACATGTTTTCTTAGTTTTCCATATGTCACTTGTGTTGTTTTCTAAAGTTAATGTCAAATTGAAACTAGTATCAGAAAATTTTAGCCATACCAGTCACACCGTGCATCAGATTGAGGTGCGGTAGATTCGTACACCTTAAAAATGACTCATGGGTCTTTTTTCCTAAAGTATCAAAACAATCCGAACACGTTTGCTCAGTATTCCGTATGTCATTTGCGTTGTTTTTTAAAGTTAATGTCAATTTGAAATTGGTATCAGACACTTTTAGCCATAACGGTCACACCGTGCATTGGATTGAATTGTGGTCATTTCCTACACCTCACAAATGACTCATATATCATTGATCGAAAGTATAAAAACAATCCGAACGCATTTGATCAGCTTTCCGTATGTCACTTGTGTTTATTTTTAACGTTAATGTCAATTTGATAGTGGTATCAGACACTTTTAGCCATACCAGTCACACCGTGCGTCGGATTGAGGTGTGGTCAATTATTACACCTCACAAATGAGTCACGGATCGTTTTAATAAAGTATGAAAACAATCCGAATGCATTTTCTCTGTATTCCATATGTCACTTGTGTAGTTTTTTAAAGTTAATGTCAATTTGAAACTGGTATCAGATAGTTTTAGCTATACCGGTCACACCGTGCGTTGGATTGAGGTGAGGTCGATTTTTAAACATCACAAATGACTCATGAATCATTTTAACAATGTATCAAAACAATAAGAATGAGTTTTCTTGTTTTTTCGTATTTCACTTGTGTTGTTTTCTAAAGGTAATGTCAATTTGAAACTCTTATCAGACACTTTTAGCCATATCGGTCACACCGTGCATCGGATTGAGGTGAGGTCGATTCGTACACCTCAAAATTACTCGTGGATGGTTTTCCTAAAGTATCAAAAAAATATTAATGTGTTTCCTCAGTATTTTGTATGTCATTTGTGTTGTTTTCTAAAATTAATGTCAATTTTAAACTGTTATCAGACACTTTTAGCCATACAGATCATACCGTGCATCGGATTGATGTGTGGTCAATTAATACACCTCAAAAATGACTCATGGATCATTTTACTAAAGTATAAAAACAATATGAACATGTTTTCTCGGTTTTCTGTATGTTAGTAGTGTTGTTTTCAAAACTTAATGTCAATTTGAAACTGTTATCAGACACTTTTAGCCATACCGGTCACACCGTGTGTCAGATCGAGGTGCGATCAATTCATACACCTCAAAAATGACTCATGGATCGTTTTAATAAAGTATCAAAACAATAAAAATGTGGTTTCTTGGTATTACGTATGTCATTAGTGTATTTTTCTAAAGTCAATGTCAATTTGAAACTGGTATCAGACACTTTTTGTCATACCGGTCACACCGTGCGTCGGATTGATGTGCGGTGGATTCATACTCATTAAAAATGACTCATGGATCATTGTCCTAAATTATCAAAATAATCCGAGTGTGTTTTCTCAGTTTTCCGTATGTTCGTAGTGTTGTTTTCTAAAGTTAATGTTAATTTGAAACTGGTATCAGACACTTTTAGACATACCGCTCACACCGTGCATCGGATTGAAGTGCGGTCGATTATTACACCTTACAAATGACTCATGGGTCGTTTTCCTAAAGTTTCAAAACAATCCGAATGTGTTTTATTGGTATTCCGTATGTCAGTAGTGTTTTTTTCTAAAGTTAATGTCAATTTGAAACTAGTATCAGACACTTTTTGTCATACCGGTCATACCGTGTGTCGGATTGAGGTACAATAAATTCTTACACCTCACAAATAACTCATGGATCATTGTCCAAAATTATCAAAACAATCCGAATGCATTTTCATGGTTTTCTGTATTTTAGTAGTGTTGTTTTTTGAACTTAATGTCAGTTTGAACCTGTTATCAGACACTTTTAGCCATACCGGTCACACCGTGCATCAGATTGAGGTGAGGTCGATTCATAAGCCTCAACAATGACTCATAGATTATTGTTATAAAGTATCAAAACAATATTAATTAATTTTCTCAGTATTCTGTATGTTATTAGTGTTGTTTTCTAAAGTTAATGTCAATTTTAAACTGGTATCTGACACTTTTAGTCATACCGGTCACACCGTGCATCAGATTGAGGTGAGGTCGATTCGTACACCACAAAAATGACTCATGGATCATTGTACTAAAGCATAAAAACAATATAAACACGTTTTCTCGGTTTTCCATATGTCAGTAGTGTTGTTTTCTAATGTTAATGTCAATTTGAAATTGGTATCAGACACTTTTATCCACACTGGTCACACCGTGCATCAGATTGAGGTGCGGTCGATTTGTACACCTCACAAATGACTCATGGATCGTTTTATTAAGGTATCAAAATAGTCTGAATGAATTTTCTTGGTATTCCTTATGTCAGTAGTGTTGTTTTCTAAATTTGATGTCAATTTGAAACTGGTATCAGACAATTTTAGTCATAAAGGTCACACTGTGCGTCGGATAGAGGTGTGGTCGATTCATACACCTCACAAATAACTCATGGATCGTTTTCCTAAAGTATTAAAACAATCCGAACGATTTTTCTTGATATTCTATATGTCATTGTGTTTTTTTCTAATATTAATGTCAATTTGAAACTTTTATCAGACACTTTTAGCCAATGAGTTATGATTTACTGGAAAGACAAACCATATCTAAAACCATTCTTCATAACCGAAGGATATAAAACATAATAAAGGGTTATCATATATGCTCATTAAGAGTAAAAAAGGGAGATATCAATGATCATATTTGGATAAAATTAGTAGGAATTCACCTTCATCCTGTTTGTGTACAATCTTCCATCAGGTATTTTTCTAATTTGTTTCTAAACACATCTATATAATCTCCTGAATATGATTTTTTTGCGAAAGTCATGGTAGTACTGAAAAAATATAAATACACAATGTATTAATAAATATTTTAAAGGAACTCGTAATTATTTTCAAAAATACCTCATTAGGGATTCTAGTTTGTTGATGAAATACAACCTCTTACATAAATTTAAAAACATAATAACCACAATCCTTTCCATTTTTTTATTTTGGACACTGCAGAAGCATTGTCAAAAATAAGTAATTTATTTTGAATTTTTTTTGGAAAGTGCAATGTTATTATATATAGCTAGATACTTTTCCTATTGTAGATGTTGTAGGCTGGATCATCCTTATGCCCTGGATTTATTCCTTACATTAGACGATATTGATACACCGCCCTATCATAACAGAATCCTCATTAAAAGATAACATAAATTATATAACAAGATGTTTTGATTTAATATTCTAGATATAGTGTATTAAAAATTAACAAATGTCATCATGCGTGGTCAGTATGTTGGATATCCATGTGTCTAATCCAGAAAAAAAATCTTTGGAGTATCCAAATTGATTGCAATCCGCATCCAATGCTCCCTAAAAATACAAAAAGGAATAAGTAATGAAATGAAAATATAGATGATATGATTAAATTTTAGATTTTTACCCCTGCATTATTGGTATTAAGAAGAGTCTGTCATCTGTAATTTTGTTTTCAAACTATTTGAGCAGGGATGACATTATTGTAGCCTCTTTATCAGAATCTATTTCTTCTTTTGAAGAGGTGGTGTGAGGACTAACGAGTCCAAATTTTTGTTCATGGGGAAATCCTTTCATTTGTTTTTCATATATATGCCTGCAAAAAATATAAAATTTAGTTTGTCATTATTATCAGAGTATATCAGCTTTTGTAAAATCAAATCATGAAAACATACCTCATGTATACATTTACAATTGAGGTGCCTAGACATTCATACATGAGGATTTCATTTACATTTTCAGCACTAATGAAATCTGATGTTTCCTCTCCGTACATATTTTTTTCAAAAAAAACTATGTGAGAATTATTTTCTATCAATGTTGTATTCACATGAGCCTGAAATGATATTAACTGTAGATATAGAATGGGCGGGGTGAAGGTGCTCTCAGTAGACCGTTTCAATCAGTTGGTTGATCCTTGAGATAGTTTTGAGCCGATATTTCGTTTCACCCCATTTTCATTGACTTTCTATAATAACATTCCCTAGTTCAGGCCTTTTATCATTAAATGTTAAAGGTCCATCTTGAAAAAAAACTTGGAAATGGATACCTCTTTGTCGACATGTTTTTTACAAGAACTGACGGCCATGCGATGAATGTTCCAACAGCTTGTTCAACTGTATGAATGTCGTCATCATCATTTGGAATAGGTAGCCCAACAATCGGCTCATTAGCTACCTTAATTGACACTCTGAAATGATCTCCTGGAAGTTGTTTGTTGTGTATCATGTCGTTCTTCATATTGAACACCATAGCCCTCACTACAAGGCAATATGTGGGAGTTGCTAGATATAAATCATAGTCATTTTCACCCTATAGAATATTAGTACAGAAAAGGTATTAGAGTCTATGTGAATCAAATTTTACAGAATCGATTATTAAAACATTGATTACCTCTGCTAAGTCAGGTTTTTTATGGGAATGGATTTCCTCAAAGCTGGTGGGGGGAGGGGCGGGATCGTCACACATGGGTTGTTATTGAGTTGTTTCTTCTCTTTACCTCTCCCCCATCAATGTTTCTATCATCTCAATCTGGTTTTTTAATTATTCTAGAAAAATAGATAATTTTTCTTGCATCTTTTCCATTTTTTCATTTTTATCGTCCGATTGTTTTTGTTTTTGAAAATATGTTTGGGGTGTCACCACAAAACCCGCACCTCTGACATGGCCATACTGGTCTGGCCACTTCAAGGCTACTGAATGTATGTCTGCATCTGGTGTGGGTGTTGTTGATTCCTGTGACTATGTTAGATAGAAAATATAGAAAAATAAATAGTCATTGTAATGTAATATTGATTTAAAACAAATCAAATTTATATTATGTTAAACTTACACATGTTTCCCACAGTTTTTGTGTGTTTTCATCTATCAGTATACCCTCTTTACTTACACGAGCCTCCTTATATAGCACATGGCATGGGATGGATTTGGCTTTTGATTTCGATTCATCAATCTGCATATAAACAGATAAACATGGTTATGGTGTTGTTTTATGTCACCTATAATTAGTACGGTAGATTTAAAAGACGTACCAATTTTTTCTCAAGTAAAGCGTACCCCAACCTTGCCTTACGGTAAGGGTACGCTGGTTCTGCTACGCGTTTTTTATTTTCAGCATTCAGTTGTTGTTTCATAAATAAAAAACAATCAATCAAAGTGATGAATACAAGCAACATCAAACAACGTATTACCCCACACAATGTACCTGAAAAGTCTTCTTCCCACGACGGTTGATAAATGCATCCCACACTCCTTGGGATATCAAGTGTGCATAAAGAGGAGGTGGGTGCGGCTCGATTTTCCCTTTAGCATCTTTAAGATGATATTTCTTTACAATTGCACAGAAAACTCTATGAATCATTCCTGAAACTCTTAATATATATTCCTTGAGTGAGGCATCTACTATAAATTCACTCACCAATGGATGATGAAGAGTAAGTCAATGTTTTGGTATTTTGTTTTAATAAATTAAAAAAATGGCATCATAATGTTACTGTAGTCTCTTCCCACAATAGTGTCTTCAGACCAGTGACAACATGGTGCCACAACTATGCATCAATCGACACGTGTTTTCGAGTGATGATTCCAATGTAGCTACTAAAGATGGATTTGTTGGGGTTAAAATGTTGGCCTCACTTATTCCATCCCACCTCAAATTTGATGCCTCTTTCTTTTGCCTTAATGATTTTGGATAACATTTTCAAACTATAATGCTCTGGTTTTTTTTTGCGCTTTCAGGGTTTCATTTCCAACCATTTCCTGAGAATTATCATCAATATCTTTCTCTGGAGAACTAGTATCAGCACTAGGACTAATAGAAATAGGTTGAGAAACTTGTTGTTGCTCTGCACCGAGACCAGCAACAACAGGTTGATAAACTTGTTGCTAATCTGCACTGGGACCACCAGCAGCTAGTTGAGAAACTTGTTGTTGCACTGCACTGGGACCACCAGTAGGTGGTTGAGAGAACTTTTGTGCCTCGGGATTGGGCGCATCAGAAGGTGCAGAAGTCATTATCTGCAGAAGTGGTTTAACATTTAATTTAGATTACATAAAATAATCAGTATACATATAATAACATAACTTAACAGAGTGTATATTACAATAAAAAAATAACCTGATTATTGTACTCTCTTTTTTTTCTTTAAAGGATGATGATATTTGACTCTTCTACCGACTATTTAAATCCCTTCATTGTGGTCTCATCTGACATAAAAAATGTCGTCTACATTGGGACCACTATGAAATGATTGTGAAGTCCTTATAAAAGGGTCATCCTCTGTTGAACATTCATCTGACCCTTCAGTTGTTTTTGTCGATAACAGAACAATTGAACAATTTCGGTTTGCGGGGTCTGGAACATAAAATACTTTTACTGCCTGTGGTTCCATTATAAATGGGTCATCTTTATCCCCTTCATTATTGAAATCAACCTTAATGAATCCTAATTCAACTATTTTAATAGCACTCATGTTATCAACCCACTTGCATTGAAAAATCGGCACATTGAATTTCGTATAATCCAAACCCCATATTCATTTGATGATGCCAAAGTATGACATATTCGCATAAATTGGATTTTTGTCCTTATCATCAGAAACATGCATCACCTCAGACACAAGTGTAACCCCACTATTCGGCATGGTATTGTCTTCATTATGTTCATTAGTATAAAATGTATAACCATTAACTACATAATAATTGTAAGATAATACATACACACTTTCTCCTCCGGATAGCCATCGAAGTCGTTCTGAAATTCAGTCTGTATTTTCATCTAACTGCTTCAAAATATGGTCCTGAAACCATTCTATAAACTGTCTATTATGTGTATCTGATATCCATTTTTATTCCTAGATTGATTTAAACGCCTAAAAATTTCTTTGTGTGTTTGAACATATGGGTCAACATCGAAACTATTATGAAAAAAGTAAATGTGAGCCTGCTCCAGATCTGTAATATTGATTGTGACAACCTCTCTTCCATAAATTCCTTCACCATCATGTCACTAAGTGTGATGAGATTTTGGCAGGCCAACGTTTTCCACACCTGATAGGTGTTCAGTACAAAAGTCAATGGCTTCCTCAAAAAAATATTGCTCTGCAATACAAACCTCTGGCTGACTTTGATTTTTGACATACCCTTTCAAAATCTGCATATACCATTCAATGGGATACATCCATCTATAATGTACAGTACCACATAATCAAATCTCTCTCACCAAATAAACCATCAAATGAACCATCATATAAAAAAATGTCGGCGGGAAGAACATTTCCAATCCCATAATATGATGGAAATTTCTCTTTCCATAGTTGGAAATTTCTCCAGGTCTATAACTTTACTACATATAGCTTTGAAGAAGAAACATAGCTTTGTTAATGTATGGTGGACATTCTTGGAAAAAATGAAATGTAAATCTATTGTAATTAGATCTTGCATCAAAACATGGCAGTCATGTGATTTCAGACCCTTTAATTTTAAATCGTTCATTGACATGGTGTTCTTGATATTTGATGAATACCCCTATGGAACCTTTACTTCATTCAAGAAGTTGAAAAACTGATATCTCTCCTTTCTAGAAATAGTGTAAGTAGCAGGAGGGAGAAATGTTCGTTTCTCACCCTTCACTGGTGCTAACTCTTCTCGTATTTCCATCTCAACCATGTCCAATCTAGCCTTAATTCCATTCTTAGTTTTGCCGAGTGCATTTAGAAACGTGCCGATGACACTATCACATAAATTTTTTTCAATATGCATAATATCTAGAAAATGTCTAACATACAGACAATTCCAGTATGGTAATTAAAAAAAACTGATCTCTTTTTCCAACCAGTTTTCGTAATGTTTTTCAAAAATGGTTCAGCAAAAGTAGTGTTCAAATCTTTTACCTTATCAAACAATTGATCACTTGTTAGTGGAGACAGTTTTGTACATTATTCTGAAATTTCATTGAATGATGTCATCCAAGATCGGTACTTTTTCCGTCGGGGTAAAAATCTGCGATGTCCTAAAAACATGATTTTCGATGAATGTTTCAACCTAATTGACTGTGTACCTTGTTCGCTAATGGGACACCCTTGAGTTCATTTAATGCTATATCCTGACAAATATTCATAAGTAGTAAAGTCATTTATCATCCCGCACAACATGGATTTCAAAGTGAAATATTCTTTTTTGTATGTATTTTACAATGTAACACCCGAATCCCACAATATTTTCATATCCTCGATCAATGGAGCCAAATAAACATCAATATCATTACGTAGTTGTTTTGGTCCTGATATAAGAATAGATAACATGATTTATTTTCGTTTCATGCATAACCACGGTGGTAAGTTATAATTTACCAACATAACCGGCCATGTACTCTGACTACTGCTTTGGAAACCAAAAGGATTCACCCCATCTGTAGATAATGCCAGATTAAGGTTTCTTGGATCGTTTCCAAATTCAGGATACTCGTGATAGATTCTCTTCCATTGAGGAGAGTCTACCGGGTGACGTTGTTTCCCATCTTTAATTCTTGTATTTTCATTCCATGTCAATTTTCCTGCAGTCTCCTCACTTCCATATAGGCACCTAAACCTTGGAATTATTGGAATGTACCATACAACTTTCATAGGACTAGAATAATCTTTCTTCTATCAAGAAGTACCACACTTTGGGCATTCTTTAAGTGATTTCTGGTCCTTGAAAAACAATATAAAATCATTCGAGCAGGCGTGTATTCTTTCAAAGATCATACCCATCGATCGTGGCATTCGTTTGGCATCGTATGTTCGACTTGGGAGTTCATTATCTCCTAGGAGCATGTCATTTAGGAGAGAAAGTAGTTCCATAAAACTGGTGTCACTCCACCTATTGCCTACTTTCAAATTATACAGCTTCAGTACGGCTGACAATGCGGTATATTTAGTGCAACCAGCATACAATGGCATTTTTTCACAACTCTTTATCTTCTCAAACAATTTTGGGCTATCACGAAGTTCATCTTCAACTATCCTTGTATTTTACTCAATACGATCTTCATCATCATTCAAATCTGTAATTACACCCTCCATACGACCGTCTTCACTATTCACGCTTGTAATCATATCATATCTTCCATAAAATGTTGTGTTATCCGAGCCACTACCTACATTCATTTTTTCCCCGTGTTTATTCCAACATGTATAACTGCGATCTATTCTGTGACAAATCAGGTGTTCTTACAACTCCTCTAGACTAATTTGTCTTGAATTACAAAATCATAAACACGGACATAGGATTTGAGAAGGGTCACATGCATGATCTCTTGAAGAATTGATAAACTCTTTCACGCCATCTTCATACTCTTTTGTCAACCAATTTTCATTCATCCATTCTTTATTAATATTCAACGTCTTTATGGGTTAGAACTCAAACTTTCCCCATATTATGTTTTAATTAATCAAGTAGCATTGTTTGGGTTTTATAAAAAAAAATCATGGTACAAATGACTCTAATATGAAATAGAGGAACCCACCCCAAAACATGTGAAAGTACTTGACCTCTATCTATATACGGGGGATTGTGCCCTGTCTTTTGTATATCTCCATGGAGTACCTAAAACCTATACATGGAGGACTCTTCACAGAAACATGGGGGAGTACCATACTCCATAGTTTCTCCAAAAATCCCACTTGTCACTTGTCAACTCTCATACAGAGTGATGATAATTAAAATATCCAAACCACATCGTGTGCAATTTCTAATGAATGGGAGAATCATAATATTGTGATCTACATGAGAAGATATTTATAATGGGCTACTCATACATGAAATATTATCATCTAAGTGAAAAATAAATAATAATAATGAATGTAACATAGCACACAATTTTTTCAATGGATACACAATGTGTAGGGTTCTCAGTCATGGTTGGTTGTATACTACCATTTCTAAAATCATGTGAAATCCATATACATGGTGTGTCCAGTAGGGTGAACATCATCCATGGATAAGATAACTGATTTAATCTGACATATATCAAATTAATTCAAAGTTAGTCTTACAAAGACTGCATGATGCCTTCGAAAATACATGACATATAGAACAACTTGAGCAAAAGGCGTGTACAGTAGATACAAAATGAGTCACTTCACCTGCTATGCATCACATTTTTGCAGAATACATGGTGTGTAGTCCTTATATGACCACTAGGGGTGTATAGTCTATACACATCAAGTTTCAAGGGTATATATACATGGTGTGAGTGAAGTAAAACACATATCATATGGTTCTACCATTATTTCATGGCATGTACATGGTTTCATGCTGAAGTATATGTCTTGGAGATACATTGTGTTTGAGCTACGTTCACATGACATGTAACATTTAAAATAAAACTTATTCCAAGTTTGAGTCAGAAGATGAGTCATGTGGTGTAAATTTTGGAGATAACTATTATCTGGCATTAAAATCTATATGAAATCCATGAATGGTGAAGCATGTTCCATTTAACAAGACTACATACCATGTATTTTAAAAATATATAGAATCTTAAAAACATTATCTTCACACACAAAGTGTCTCATAGAGTCCTCTAGAAGTGGTTTTTTAGGATTCAGTGGAATTGAAATAGTAAAAAAGTGGTAGTGCCATTGAAATGGGTAAAGTTTGGATTGATATTCAATGGTGGAAGAACTATAACATGGAAAAAATGGCATATTAATCATTCCAGCAACCACAACAGCATACAAAAACACAATCGTTCTCACAATTGCAATACCATACAAACCAAACAGTCACAATTTTAGATTTTAAAAAGCATCCCTTATTCAATTTTGTTTGTTAATTCAGGGGTTATCACAGAAGTTTTAGAATCCTGGGGCATTCATTCATAAGTAAATTATACGTAAATTACAAATTTTAATATACAAATGTTCAACAAGAACCAACCAACATGCAATTCATTTAGTTCACAAACAAGGACCACCAACGGCCACGATTTTCAGCGAGGCGTTTAGCCCATACATTTCACATTATAACCATCAATATCAAATAGTAATAACATGTGAACAAGAGGTAATCAATGAGTAATAGGAGAAAACTCACCGCGAAGGTGTTATTAAGCACACGACAGAGATGCGTTCATGGCAGAGGAGAGGCACACAACAGAAGAGATTTCCAAGTAAAAAGAAAACATAAAATAGGGGAAACTCATGAGAATAAAATAAACTAAAACTGAGTACACCATTTATCACATCCCACAAACCCCAAGAACCCACTATAACCGAAATCTACCCACACCATGGTTAAACACACATTAAGATAACAAGAAATTATTGAACCCACCTTCGATAGAATGAGTTCAACAAACTTTTTAAAATATAAAAGATGAACACACAATGGGTAAGCCCTAACCAATAGGTCCTACTTACTACGTATAATCCCCATGTTTATTCTAGATAGAATATCCCAAAATGAGTTAGCCCTGATCAATACTCTGTTATCACACCTTTCACGACACATACATCTTAATCACATGACTTTAAACTTCATGGTACAATCTTCTCAACGCAACACATGGTATTTAGTTTGTAGGATCATATCTATATTCAAACTCAATGAGCCTACCTGTACATCTTGACAAAAAATTTGGGGGAACACACATATTTCCAATGAGAAACCCCAAGTACTCTTTTCCAATCTTAACATCACACCATGCCAAAACTCACCACAAGATCACCGGTTACCCAACATTATTCCAAAACCAAAGGAATATACCCATGCTTCATTACCCTAAACCCATCCATCTATGTTCAATAGTGATGGTCACATTAAAACCATGCTATAAATCAATATGGTTAGGAATCCAAATGTTCATGTCCTTCAACCCAATCATAACACCACAACTCAAGAATAGAGAGTGCTTCCCTTATACAAATCCAAGGCATGACCATTCCTTCGCTATCAAACTATATCCATTTTATACTGTGAATGATTTTTTAACCTCAGAGAAATCTCTATGAAGTTCATGATATTCTTCCGAAGGTGCAGAATCTCTTAGATATAGACTGAACACTACATCTCTTGATAATACTTTACCCAAAAAAATAACATAATATTCATCCAAGTGAGTATTGTCTCATTATGGTTATTCATCACCAGAATTAACCATCGACTAGATAATACCAGAAAAAGAATTATCGTTAAGACCAACATTTTATTGAGAGTTTTCATCACAAGGTGTGGAACATATGTGACTCTATCAAGCCAACCATCAACTTCTTGGGGTCAAGCTCACACCATTACATGGGAGGAATCTTCCTCTAAAACACATGTAGAACAATAATCTTGTTCACATAATCATATTTTAATGTCGTCATAATCGTATACTCAATGGGTAGCAGATAGATTGGAAAACCACCCAGAGGTACCACCTTAAGACCAATTCCCTACACCGAATCATCATCCCTAAGAGGTTCATCACAAAAATCCAACTATAGAAAACAATATTATGTTTGTAATAGTATAATCCTCAAATTGAATAAATATTATCTATAGTTAATGATTATATATACTCCTACACTGACCAGTCTCGGCGGAGGCGGCGGCGGTGGAGGCAGCGGCGGCGGAGGCAGCGACGGAGGAAGTGGCGGTCACGATGGTCGTGGCGGAGACATCGGCAGTCACTGCGGAGGAGAAAAACCAACAGCGCGGAGGCAATGACGGAGGAGAAAAACCCAGCGGTGGTGGCGGTGAAGGAGGAGGAAGAGGAGGAGTAGGGCGAGGAGTAGGAGGAAGACGAGGATGAGGCGCAGACGAGGAGGAGAAGTCGCGGCGGAAGAGGGTCCTGGTTCAGCTTCTACGAAAGCTTTACCATGTGCGAGAGAGAAGGGACTGTTAGGGTTATTAAATAGAAACATCTGGAACCTTTATCAGTGCTCGTTAAAAGTGTTGATAATGGTATGTTTTATCAGCACTAAAATAAAAGCGCTGATAAAACATAGATTTTATGAGCTCTTTTTCAGTGCTGATAAATATATGGTTTGTCAATGCTTTTATTTTAGCACTGATAAATATTATAATTTTATATAAATTAAGAATAAAAACTTTTATCAGCACTAAAATAGGTGCTGATAAATGTGCCCTTCTATCAGTGCTAAAAAATGTTCTAATAAAGGGTATACCTTTATCAGCGCTTATTTTAGCACTGATAAAGGTTATATTTATGAGCGCTTTTAACTAGCGCTGATAAAGGCATACCCCTTTATCAGTGCTTTATGTTTAGCGCTGATAAAGGGCAGCACTTCCCTTGCCCTGTTTTGTGGTAGTGTGGTAACTAGCAAGAAGGTTTCATTATAGTAAATTTCGTGATGTTGTTTGAATCCTTTAGCCACTAGCCTTGCATTATTGGTGCTAGCTTGACCTTCAAGGTCTAGTTTTCTCTAGAATACCCATTTGCATCCAACCAACTTTAATTCAACTAGATCATCGACTAGAACCCATATGTGGTTCTAATTCATGGAATCTATATCAGAATTAAGAGCTTCTATATATCTTGTAGGTTCTTAGATTTTTACTGCTTCCTTGTAAAAAAGAGGTTCATCATTGTCCAGTAATAAAGATTCACCATCCTCGGTGACTAGGAAACCAAATCTCTCTTGTTCCCTTACCTCTCTTGAGTTCCTATGAAGTACTTGTGTTTATGGAACCTCTTCCATAGGTACCTATGGAACTTGTTCTTTTACCAACTCCTATATATCTTGAGCATAAACTTTGTTGAAGTCCATATTGATTCCACTGTCCTTTTGAGGATGTGCTCCCTCCCAAGAAAGATGACATGTCTGACGATGCCAAATTTCTTATCTGAAGGTTTATATAGGTAATATCCTTTAATTTCTTTGGGATATCCTATAAAGATACACTTCATGCCTTAGGGTGCTAGTTTGTTGCTTGATAAGGCCTTAACAAATGCCTCGCATCCCCATACATGTGTTTGTGACAAAATAGGATTCTTTCCATTCCATATCTTCGAGGGAATTCCATTTTCCACATTAGTTGGAACTCAGTTTATTGTGTTTTTGGAAGTATGTAATGCATATACCCAAAAGGATAATGGAATATCTTCATGACTCATCATTGACCTCTCCATGTCCAATAAGGTGTGGTTTCTCTTTTCACTAACACCATTCCACTGTGGTGTATGAAGAGGAATTATTTGAGATTGAATCCCATACTCCCATAGAAGGTTGAGGAAATCTTGGTTCGAATATTCTTCACATCAATTCGATCAAAGATTATTTGTCTTCTTACCAAGTAGATTATCTACTTCATTCTTGAATTCCTTAAATTTATCAAAGGCTTCTGACTTATATCGTATTAAGTAAATATAGCCATTTCTACTCAAATCAACTGCAAAAGTAATTAAGTAAGAATATCCACCTCTAGATTCTACTAAAAATGGTCTACACACATCAGTGCTCTCCAATCCTAGAAGCTCTGTGGCCCTTTCACCCTATCCACTGAAAGGCGGCTTGGTCATTTTACCTTGGAAACAAGCATGACATCTATGAAATAGTTTTATCTCGATAGAGTCTAATTAACCATCTTGGTAGAGATTTGTCAAGCATTTCTCGTTTACATGACTAATATGGTGATGCCACAGTTGGGTGATGTATGAGTCATGTGATTTTGTTTCTTTATCGATTTCCAAAACTTGGTTTTCGTAATTTAAAACATACAAACAACTATTTAAATGAACCATACCATATCATATTTTGTTCTTATAAAAGAGACAACCCTTGTTTCCAAATTTAAAATTAAATCCATCCATATACAAAAAGATACATAAATCATGTTCTTGGTAAAACTAGTCACATAAAACCAAAATCATTCTAGTTGGTAATGAGAGATCATAATCACCAAGGGACAACACAACTAGCCTTGTCCCATTGGAAGCCAGAAGATCCACCTCTACTCTATCAATCTTTCTAAATCTACTTGGATCCTACATTTGAATACAGATGTGCAACCCAAAATTAGTATCAAATACCTAATGTGTATAAATAGAAAGATTACACTCAATAATGAACACAAATTTAGCATCCCCACGTTTTAGGGTGCAGTTCCTCTTCCAGTGGTCTTTCTTGACACATGAAAAACATACCAGCTCCCATTCCTTGTACTGCCTCTGGATCTTCCCCTTCATGGAGGGATGATGCTCAGGGGATTTAGACTATTTATGAATTCTTGGCCACTTTTCCTTGTCCTTCCTCTTCTTATTCACCATAAGGACTGTGGGTGTTTCATGCCTCATGTCCTTATCTTCCTGGTGAATTAAGGTCATAAGTTCTGATAGACTCTTCTCATTTTTGTTCATGTTGTATTTGATTATAAAGAAAGATAAGGTCCTGGGAAACGATGATAGGATGAGATCTGTACGCAACTCATATGGGAACTTAATCACTAAGATTTCCAGGCATTCAATGTAGCCAATAAGCTTGACTACATGAGGCATAGATGGCATAGACTCTCCAAGTTTAGTTGTAAACAAATAATTATAGATATCATATCTCTCTTGTACCACCTTTTCTTTATATAGATCTTTAAGGTGAGACATCATGCTATACATGTTCTTGTTTTCATGTTTCTTTAAGAGCTCATTAGATATGGTCGACAGTGTGAAACATCAGAAATATATGCAATCATCCAAATGTTTCATGTAGATAGATAGTTCATCATCACTGGTGTCTTTTCTAGGTGCAATTGGTATATGCTCCTCCAGCACATACAATTTCATCTCGTGGAGAAGGATGACACATAAACTCCTCTGCCACTCCTAGAAATTGCTTCTAGTGAGAAGGTTTTCCTTCTAGAGTATTGTTTTAAATGATACGTTTGAAGCCATTTTTCTTGTGGTTTCTATAAATTAAGATGAGAAAAGGTTTATAACTTTATCATAATAAAACTTAGACAAATAAATAAATTAATACTTATTATTCTCCCACTATTTTTTCAAAATATAATATCCCTCACCATTGACTTTTGAATATTCTGTTGCATAAATATTCTAGTGGAAAGAATTCATATTGACCTTCCCATTACCCCAAATAGGGTTGGTCAAGAAACTTGAAGGGTTTTTGGTAGGCTTTTCAGATTCCAACTGTATTAACTCACAACTCCTTGATCCGCTGAGTGGACTCCCCAATCCTGAAATCCTTTTATTTTTGATCTCCTCAACCTTTTCCTCTTGGTCACAACAAGTCCAAATATGGAAGTCAACCCTTGATGTGAAACAAGTCAAGTCAACCCAACACCTTAAATTATAATTCCCTGATATTTGAAAGCACCTCAACTAGGGTGGCTCAAGCACTTTGATCTATGGTTCGATTCTAACCATGATTATGGAAGGCTATACCGACTTAATACTTTCTTTGAAGGATTTTATCCTTATACGTAAATTGTCATTTTATTATCTTTTAATACATGCTTGTTAATATTAAGTGGGATATACATAAGTAATTAACCATGTCTAAGATAATATTTACTAATAATCCAAATTTATTTTAGTTCTATGTTTCATGCTTGTTTAATTCATTAATCGTGTGAATGTAAAAAAACAACCACAATAAAAAAACCATGGAACTAACCGAAATAAAATAAATGGTATGTTCATGAGCTTGTTCTATTTGTTAGTTTATCTATAGGTTGATAAACTACCCCAAGACCTTGGGGAGAAACACCTTGAAACCTTTGGGTATGTGTTTACAGTATTCCACCTGTCCACATTTTTATCTCCTCATATTAGTTTCACTTGGCTACTAACTTGAGCCAACTCCACTAGCTTGGGAGATCCATCCATTATATATGTTTTAATCTCACTTGTAGGTGATGGGTAAAACAAGGTTTTACCTAAAAGAATCATTGGGAACACATGCCCTTCATTTTAATGAGGAGAAGGCTCACAAGACAAAAAATTTACTTTAAATAAATAAATTAAAATAAACCATTCACATACAAAGGTCTTGGTCTAGCTAATGATCATCCATACATGCAACACAATTTATGTATAAATAAAAATATAATTCAATTCTTTAATCATTCTTGTTTAATATAAGTCATGCTCGAATCAATTAATTATCCTTAATTAGTCAATCCTTTTATCTTCATCCCTTTTTATGAATTTCTTTGAGATTCTCATCCATCATAATTTTAAACAAATAAATTCATTTAAAATTATCTTTGTACATAACTTTTACCTCGAAAGAAACCCACTGAATTCTCATTTATAACAACCCAATGAATAGAAATGAATCTTACCCGGATGTTAAATTAAACACATATAAATAAAACACATATCACGTGTTTTTCCTCATCTTTACTCATGCACTATGGTTCACATCTCAAAGATTTTTGTAATAAAATAATAAATTTTAATAAATCTATATAATTTGGATGAGTACATTGTGTGTTGTTACAACTAAACGGTGTGTACTTTTTTTTCACCGTCCATTCAAAGTACACACCCGGGGACATGGCGTGTAGATGTAGTTCAGAAATATTTTGAGTACTTGGCGTGTTTATTGGCACACATGTTGTGTAGTATCCGCATTACATGCTTTCTAGCCGGGAAACCCATGTACGGGGTACACGGTCCAACCCAAAACTGAAGGGACCATACACCATGTTCAATGGGCCAGGCAGTGTGTAATACAGAAATCGTGTGCCACCTATTCCTGGTCAACACACAGAGTCTTAAAGACATAGATATGATCCATTGACACTTCATGGTTTGGCAGACTAGACTGATGTATTTAACCTAGAATAAATGACGTGTACTGGAAAAAACACGATGTGTGTTCCGGTGTTGTATGGTCATGAACGTTTGGAACATCTGGATGAGATCCTCTGTTTTATTTTAATTGAAAAAATTAAATGAAGAAATCAATTTTGTAAGGTGAACAAGAAACAAGAGAGGAGGAATATATATCAAGATTCATATTTACAGAACGATTAAATTGAATTGAAATAAATAAATTATTAAATGTGTAAATCATTACAAAAAACTAAATAATTATAATAAATTATATGACCCCTCTAATACCACTTGTAGGATCTGATCGTAGCAGAAGCATATTGGTTGGTGTAAACAACATTAATTTTTTTCCATTAACAATGATAAATCCAAGATCTATCATGATAATAAAACACTGAATCTTCAGAATATAACGAAGAATGCATGAAAAGGAAGGGAGTCCCGAAACCATAGAGAGGATCATCATATGATATTTATAATTAATTTAATTAAAAGAAAAGATTTACCTTGATGGAATTCCCTCTTTGTTGATGTTTCCAGTCATGATCCTATGTTATCCGTCATTTCATCGTAGAATCCAAGTATAGGATTACTCTAGCGGTGATCCACATGTGATCCACATATCTCTGGACATCGCCGAAGGAATCTCCAGGTGCTAGCACGGAAGAGACTTTACTTGTGATGTTCGACTTCGATCTCCTTGAGAGCCGCTTGCAAAGTGCTCTCCTTGATCTAGTGGAGGAGGATCTCTCTCATAGCTTGAGAGCGTTCTTGGAAGAAAAGAATTATCCATTCTCTTGAGAGATTTCACTAGATTTGTTCTGAAAAACAACAAAAAAATTTCTAGTCTAATGAGAATTGTATAATTGGGATTTTAATTACATAGAATAATAAAATGAATTAATTACCTGAAATCATTTATTCATTCAATTTAATTCATAGTAAGACACCATGTCTAATAATAACAGTTTACTATTATTATTACTTGACATGCACCCAACAAATTACACCTAATATTATTTAATTAATTAAAGAATAATATTTCTCAAAAATACATTGAAATAATACACGGCGTGTATATTAATATACATGGCGTGTACTTTTTTTCAATTTTATTTATTTCCTTCACCCCATTTATTAGAATTTGAATAATTGATATTTATTTAAGAAATAAATCTCACTACATTACTCACTAATAAATATATATTATTGGGCCCCCGATATATTCTCTCGAATAACTAGGGTCAAAAAAATTGCGATCAGGCATCCTTGAATAGTTATTAAACCACAATTGGGAAAAATCATTATTCAAATTGTTAAATTAATATTTAACTTAGATACTTGGACACACTTAGTGAGTGACCCTCTAGGCCACTTTCTAAGTGGAATTAGGCAGAGCCTGCCAAAATTCCAAGGTTAGAATCTAACAATAAACCAAGGCACCCATAGGGAAATAAGTTAACGATGCAATGACGTGTCACCTTATATGAATGTTTACCGTGTAATGTAATCACTTTGTATCGATATCTCAAATAAAGAAGGTTCCATACTAGTGCCATCAACTCATGTTCTCGATAATTATTTCATTTAATTCCTGGAATTGAACATTCCCATTCCTTACTTTGGACATGGATTTTTTAGCCTATATCAATTCCCTCAAAGGGCTTGAGGATTCTCTCTTAGGGAAATGACGACATGATCATGGATCGACGATCAACACACCTTGGATTTGATGGATCTTATCAATGATGATGATGACACATCTTTCTTCATTAGTAATGAAATTGAATCGATATAGGGTGTGATTTTTGTTGGATTTCTTCCCTGTTCTTCATTTATATGATGAATATAAACTAATAATCAAATATAGTGATCCATGGTTCGATCATCTTCTGGGATGGGTATGATTTCAGGGTTTATCAGGAGACTATCTTTATGATTTGATTATTTGGTTTTCGTTCTAATGACAATGAACTGAGATCGACATGAACATCGATCGAGGACTATTCCTCTTGTTTGATTTTACATTTTTCTCCCTCGAATTATCTATTCATCATGGCATTATTTGTTTGTCCATAGTTCAATGAATTATCGAATTATCGATCATTGCACACCCATTTCATGGTGCAACGATCCAATTGTAGGTTCCGAGCACAACGGAAGTGCGTTGGTCGGTTAGCCCAACTTTAATTTTAGCATTAAACAATGTTCAATCCGAGATCTATCACGATATAAAATTCCGGATCTTCGGAATGGAATGAAGAACTAAAATGAAAAGAAGAGTCCCAGAACCATTGAGATAGGATCATCATATGTTGGTTATAATTAATTTATTTAATTCACAAGAATTACCTTGGTGGAATTCTTTCTTCATCAATGTTTTCGGTCACAATCCTATGATCCATCATTGAGTTGTAGAATCCATGTATAGGATTCCTCTAGTGGTGATCCACACGTGCTCCACGTATCTCTGGATGTCACTAAAGGGATCTCCAATTGCTAGCATGGAAGAACCATTGCTTGTGATGTCTACCTTCGACCGCCTTGATCCGGTGGATGATCTCGCTCTCATAAATTGAGGGAGTTCTTGGGGGAAAGGGAATTCTCTCTTGTCTTGAGAGTATTTCCAAATCCATTGTGCACAACGATTTCTCTATCAAAGTGTTGGGGTTGTGAGTATATTTATAATCGGGTTTGAGGTTAATAGAGTTACGACAATAAATGAATGCGTTGCACGTTTTATTTATTTAATTAACTCTTATTTAAAACCCCATGTCGAATTATTAATTCCTTGACATGCTCCCACACTGATTATAATAAATACCATTTAATAAAACAATATTATATCCTCAAAATCCCAACTGGAAAACCACACGACGTGTAATAATTAATACACGGCGTGTACTTGTTTTCCATAAAACTACACGGCATGTATATTTAATATACACGGCGTGTACTTTTATTTTCATTTTTCTCCACCACATTTATTAAACCTTCAGTAATGGATATTTATTTCTTAAATAAATGTAACTGCATTACTCGCTAATAAATATATTATTTCTCCCACAATATATTCTCTCGAATAACTAGTGTCGAAATAAATTCTATCAAGAATCCTTAAATAATTATTAAACCACAGTCGGTAATTATATTTATTTAACTTGTTAAATTAATATCTAATTGAGATACATGCACACACTTAGAGTGTTACCCTCTAGGCCTCTTTCTCAGTGGCATTAGGCGGAGCCTGCCTAATATCCAAGGTTAGCGTCTAGAAACACGCCAAGGCACCCATAGAGAAAGAAGTTAACGCTGCAATGACGTGTCACATCCTACGAACATTTACTTTATAATATAATCCCTTTGTCTCGATATCTCGAATCAAGTAGGTTGCATGCTAGTGCCATAAAACCATGTGATCGATTATTCTTTCTTTAACTTTCTGGAATTGAACTCTCCCATTCATTACCATGGCCATGGATTTATTTAGGCTATATCAATTCCATCAAAGGTCCTAAGATATCAACTTCCGTTATGGAACAGAAGAGACAAATCCTTTCTCGCATTATCTATTAATGCAGTATTACTCATGATGCACACAACGTATCCTACATCGCTACGAAAAGTGTGTCATCACAGTTTCCGTCAATACATCTTATTGCGCGAGTTGTAATACCCATTAATAATAATCTTAAATTATAAGGACCAATACAACAGTCTATAGATTGGATCATCCAATGACACTATGAAATGCAGATTTCCTACTGGAAGGTCTCGTTATCATAATATCCTCCTAGATATTACAAAGGGAGGACACCATGAGAAGGTACCTCAATGTTTTATGAGTCATCAACCCTAATGGTCTGTATTATTTATGTTCCTCAAATAACGTCATCTGGAAATAGAAAATATATTCAAGAACTATGTTATGGTACTTATGGGCTCTCATCATATCAGGGATCCTCTACAACCTTTTAGTGCAACAGCTATGCTTAGGATATTATTAGATGTATTGTCACACAGAAGAAAAATCAAGATGTGATAAGGTATTTTTTAAACGAATAAAGTACCAAAGTAGTTGGTTCTAGGCCTCCCACTCCAACAGCAATGAACATAATATTTATGGATAAAATTACCTTCCTTTTGACTTAATTAAATGTCTTATTGTTAAAGAAAACACATGAAATTATTATACTCTATCCAATTGTATTTAAAATTACCGTTAAGAATTTTTTCCATTGATAATATAGTCGTTGAAGAATAATGACATTACTAGTATAAATATAGGGTTTTAACATATCCTTTTGACATAGAAAAAGGAAGTGATGGTCTCAACTAGTTGGATCATACCCTATAATTCCCATTTATCAGAGCTCCTAAGGCAGAGAGAATTTTATGGCTTTTCCATATAACAATCCCAAGATGAGATCCGATAACATAAGCATTAGTGAAACTGTTTATGGGAGAAGTTTAAGATCATCGAGATACTGGCCTAAACCGTGTTCACCGAATGACCCCATGAAAACCCAACCATCACATACCTTACTCTTACCACATATGATGGTGTTATAAAGGGATATGTATAATGACACTAGAAATAATAACCTGTACATGATTTTATATTGAATAATTAATATATTTTCTTTATATTATTATTATATTGAAAATATTTTTAAATCATAAATAGTATCTTTGGTTAATATTAAAATTCAATTATGAAATCCAATTTGATGAATTATTTTATTTTTGAAATAAATAATATTTTAATAAAATATTATAATTAAATTAATTCTTTTAATTATAAATTATCATATATTTTTTATGAAGTAAAATGAAATTTTTATTGAGGTTCAAAAAATGTTTTTTTTCTTCAAAACCAATTAAATTTCCCTAAATGTATGTTTTTTATTTTAAAAAATAAAATTCAAAAATTTAAAAATTTATTTAGATAAGATTAGTAATATTTTTGGAATCAGTATGTGGATATCATCCAATGGTTATTTTTTCCTAATTTTCTAAGACAATAATATTTTTTGGGAAAACATTCCATACCATATAAATATATAGTGTGATTTATGACATCATAATGACTCAAAAGTGATGTTATAAATACTATAAAAGTGTTATTTGTAAAAATAATTGTTTTAACATTAAACTAATGTTATTTTATATTTATTTTATAAAGTTGTAGTGAATCCTCCAAGACATATAAAATATTTTATGATTTTAAAAACATTTCTTTAATGTATGAATCACCTCCACATATTCAAGGGTAATATATTAATATATTCAGCCCTTTCACTCAAAAAATAATTTATTCCACTCCCCTTTTCCATAATACATGGGCAAAAACTATTGTATGGTGTGCGGTTTTAAATATTTTGTTGTGTCATTTCCAAAACCAAAATAATAATGAAACCCTTTCCTTTCCTATATAAACCCACCAAATTGGTTGTATTTTCATCCTATTAGAATAAATTACATACTATTCATTTTATTTTATTTCAATTAAGGATCATTTTTTCACCCCCATTTGGACCCTTACCTAAGCCGTTACTATATTGAAATTCCGTAAGGAATTTATCTCTCTCCTATTTTTATCTAGAACCTTGTTTCTGATATTCCCTTTAATTAACAATTTATTAAGTTGGGATACATTAGTACCTATAACCATACTATACATTTCATTTATAAATGATGAGATACCCATTTTCTCTCATCAATCCATTTTAAAAATTTCTATTTGACGTTGTTATGCTACCGAAATTGCACTACAATTTCCTTGCCAAAATCATGAAGTTGTGAACACAATACTAATTTCTCTATCAACGGTATTCACCTTATGATCAGGTACATATTTATTAAGGACATAAATCTATTTATTCCAAGTTACTTTATCATGGAATTACTTATAATATTGAATTAATCCTTGTTATATGATCTATGTGGACCACTTAAACATGATATTGAAATTATTATGAAGGTTACTCCCAACTGACACTCCAAGGCATTGTGTAATGTTTAGTATCATGATATAACATGTGGAATGAGTGTTTTATCATTATTATTCATGTGAAATGAGGTTTTAATCATGATAATTCATGTTCCATGAGGGTTTACTCATGCTAATCCATGTTCAATGATCCATGACTCATGCAAATGTCATGTTGTATGTTCTTTCCACATTTCCATGTTATGATTATCATGTTATATCATTCCTTTATATTCATAATTTCTTATGACCCATTGATATTCTTGGTCTAGCATGTAAATTTATCATCATGTTATGCAATTTTTTTCCCTTATTGGGATTTATACCTCACCCTTTTCTTATTTATGTCCTCAGGTTCTCCCACGTAGTGTTAAGTACGAAAGAATGTCATGGTCATGTCAAAGAATTTTTCAATAAAGATGTGGATATATTTTATTGTTTTATGTTGTTATGTAATATTCATAAACTTCAAATACACTATACCTCTTAGTATTATGAGATGTATTAAGTAAAAATTTATATAATAAATCATGTTTAAATTTTTAATAGAGAGTAGGGTTGTTATACTAAGCCCCCAGTCTTACTACCAACAGTGCCATTGGAAAAACCAAATGTTTTACCTGATCTAGGAACTGATTCCCAAGTTTGTGATAATTTACTACATCTTATGTATTCCATTCATGGTTATCTATAGATTTCACTTACGATGGTAATCTTACTCATGAGTTCCAGCAGCAACATCCTCTTACCTTCTCATGGGATGGCGGTCCACTAGCTACTGTGCCTTGGCTTAAGGTCACCTTATATTTCATTGAGCATCTGGATATTCCTATGGAGTGGAGGGTCAGTCATTCTACATACATTATTTTGGATCCATTCAATTATTGGTGGGATGTTATTACCGTGGATGGTTATCATCAGGGCGTGTTATTGGGGGATTTCTAGAAAAAGTTCTTTGATAAGTTCTTTCCTATGACGCTGAGAGTTGACAATGCCAGAGAATTTATTCATCTTGATAAGAGTACTATGTATGTTATGGAATATTTAGTATGTTTCACAATGTCATGTAAATTTTCATCCCTTCTATTTGGTGGTGATATTTTGTGTGCTATAAGTTTTGAGGATGGGCTCCAGTACACCATTCGTACGTAGGTGAATGTATTTTGTCTTCCCAATCTCTCATAAATAGTCCATCTGACTCTAATCAATCAGCACAACCTGATAAATGAATATCATACAGGTCATAAAGGAACAATTTCTCTTTATTATAGTATTTCTTAAAATTGTTGGAAGCATTCTCTTTATATTTCTCATCAAGGCAGTGACAATTAGAGTTCCCATTTCGATAGCTCTTTCTTATGTCATTAGTGTGGATGATGGGTGAATCTAAAGCCTTAGTGTGATAGAGACGCACTAGAGTGACATGCTTTAGACCATATGGGGAATCATTAGAGATTGTGTCGGACCATTCCACCAACTTCGATTGGGAAATGATCAGCACTAGCTCCGCAATCCGGAGTGGGTTATTTTTCATCACATGAGGCATGGAATTGGGGTAGCACTAGAAGGAATAGTTGAGAAAGAGATATTGGACATCCTAGCCATACCCCTGGTCATTAGCAGTGCAATAGGGGAGTTATGATCATGGTAGTATTTCGGTTTCATAGGGTGGTAGATCAGTTCAGTTGCATGCACTACAACTGATACATGAGGATCATGCTATGAGACCATCTATAGTACGAGGTACTATTATTGTGGAATACACTATATTATGATCATTATTTGATACATGTGATTGAAAGTTTTATATCTCTATATCTATCATGGAATGTCTTATACTAGAGATACATTATTACTATGGTGTAATTACCATCGATACACCATTAGGGGTACAAACAGAGGGCATGCTCTAGTGTAGAGACTACCCCATTGAGGTAGATAGTTACCCTTTCTTATGGAACCTCTTCATTATTTGAGATGAAAATATTCTATTTCATTCATGGGATGGATTGGTTGGTGCAGTATCATTATTTTCTAGGATACTAACATTGTAGGGTATTGTTTACATAATAAGAGTGAAGCAGTTATCTACATAAGGGTGAGTAGAATGTCTATGATGGTAGAACCGGACAAGAGCATCATGGGCTTGGTGAGGTGACCAAACCAATTGAAAATCTCTTCACGGAGGATCAAGGTTTATGTTAAGATGATTTTCCACTAGTAGTATATTATTTCATGGATGTCATTCTCAATGATTTTTTTTGATTTACCTCTTGAGAGAGTGGTATAGTTTACAATAGATCTTTTTTGGGGGAAGCTTTAGTATCCAAATCCCCATAAAGGATTCCACCTATAGAGCTTCAGGATATCAATTAGTAGTTAGACGATTCCTAGGCCAAAGGTTTTATACATCCTAGTGAATGGATTAAAGAATGTTGAACTAGCTTATAGTCAAGAACTAGTAAACAGGTAGTGACAATTCCAATCATCTTGTGATCATTTAGAATACCATGAGAGCGCATCATGTTTCTTCCAAGCTTTATAAGTTCCACTTCTAGGTCGAAAAAGTTCAATTATGGGGTTATATTATCTCATAATCAGGTGTATCTATTGACCCAAAAGGTTAGATCTATAGTTCCCAGTTTGAATCCCAAGAACATGTTTTATATATGGAGTTTTATAGGGATGGATGGATATTATAGGGGTTTTATACAAAATTACTCATGTCTTTATTCCCCTTTTAGTGGTTGTACTATGAAAGATGTTATGTTCATATGATCAGAAGAGTGTGATAACTTCTTTCTCAAGTTGAAATGGAATATTATCTCAACACGTATTCTAATTCTTCCAGTGCCTTGTAGAGGATACATCGTCTTCTGTGATGCACCAGGAATCAGCATAGGATCAGCTCTAATGCAAGACGACATAGTCATTGCATATGGATCTCATTAGTTTATGTATCATGAGATAAATTATCCAACACAATACCTTGAGCTACTAGCACTTATCCATGACTTACTCTGATCTAGATATTATCTTTTAGGTGTGAAATTTGTGGTGTACATGGACCACAAGAGAATCAAATATATATTTACTTAGAATAAATTGATCTTTAATCTGCAATAATGGGTCGAATATCTAAAACCCTTTGATTTTGAGCTTTCCTATACACCTAGGATGGGAAATGTGGTTTTAGATTCACTGAGTCAGAAAACAAAAACATTGTCCATATGTGAATCCCGTGATGAATAGAAGTTAATCACACATTTTTTTGAAATGAACCAAGTATTTCATGACAGTTAAGAGTAGCATTTCCTATCATTTTCGACAGTTACCTCTTACCTCCTTGAGATTGTGAAGGGTTATCATTTTTTAGATCCTAAGGGATTGGTTATTTTTGAGAATATATCTAGAGATAACCCACCCCCAGATTTGTTTTTTTGATAGACTTGACATCCTACATATTCATGGATGTGTATGGCTTCCAATAGATATGAGATAGGAGTTGATGTGCGAGTCCCACACTTCTTAGTGGGTAGTTCATCCAAAAATCACAAAGATGTATCGGGACATGTGACACCAGTATTGTTGGAATGAGATGAAGCATCAAATATTAATGTTTATCACCGGGAGTTCCACCTATCAGTGTGTGAAGGTAGAGCACCAAATACTTACAGGACTGTTTCATCCACTTCCAGTCCTCTAATGGAAGTGGGAACATGTTTCTATAGACATTGTAGTCGGCTTACCTAGGTCTCCTAGAGGTAGTGACACAATATGGGTTGTCATTGATAGACTGAAAAAATTATCCCACAACATTCATATTCTAGAGACTTTCTTAGTTGATGAGCTAGAGAGGCTGTATGTCCATGAGATCATACAACAACAAGGTGTCCCTTGTACCATCATTTCAGATAGGGATGATCATTTCACATCATAATTCTAGAAAGGATTTCATAAGGCTATAGGAAAATAGGAGCTTCTAAGAACAAATTTTCCCAATAAGATCGATGGAAAATCATAAAAGACAATATATGTTATAGAGGATGTGATTTGAGCATGTTTCCATGATTTTTTTTGTACTTATGAAAATAATTTCTCTCTTGTTGAGTTCACCTATAATAATATATATCAAGAAACAATTCAGATGGATCATTTTGAGGAATAATAAGGTTGGCCATTATGTTCACCTCTATTCTAGATGGAGGCAGGCGAAGAAGCCCTACTTAGTCCTCATCTCATTCAAGAGACTTTAGAGTGGGTTTAGACGATAAAATTTTTTATCGCTACTGCCCAGTCTAGATAGAAATTGTATGTAGATCTCTATCAATGACCTATGGAGTTCAAAGTCAGGGGTTATTTTTTTGTTATCACCTAGGATAGGGCATATATTGTTACATAAGGGAATCTATCACCTCGTTATGTAGGGCCATTGGATATCATATATAAGGTCAGGCCTCTATCATATTGATTGATGCTACCTAAGAGGTAACATTCCATGCACCGCATATTACTTGTATTATAGTTTCTCCAGTACCATGCTGACCCATATCATACCTTGAATCCGAAGGAAGTTGAGTTAGATGCTGATGCTACCTTTGAAGAGTATCTGGTATGCATCATTGACCAGATCATGAAGGATCTTGAAGGCCAGTCTATCCCTCTGGTATGAGTGATACGACAGAACGACCATGTGCAGAATGAGACTTGGGAGTGGGGAAGCTGATGTACATACTCAGTGGCTAGATTTTCTCCCATATAGTGGTTCTCCACCCTTAGAAGGTAAACCAAGTGAGTTTCTTTTAATGGGGGAATATGGTAAGAACCCTATTTTTAACTAAGGTATGGAGCCAATAAATTTTCATCTAATTATTTATTTTTGACATAATTTGGATTCCTGCTAATTTAGTGAAGGTTTTGAGGGTGTTTGGGCCTTGTTTAGAGCCTAGAACATAGAATTTTGGGAAAGTAGGCCAGACACATTTTTTATAGCAAACTATGGGGGAAGGATGCATGGTTATAGAAAACCGTGCAGGGTGGAATGTTTTTATATAGATCATTACCACACAGTTGGTGCACAGTTTCCCTAACACTGATTCCTAACCATGTGAGTGCCCATTTTTTGTACGTACCCATATTGGGTTTGCACATGGTTTGGAAAACCATGCGAACAAACCGTCCACCAGCTATTTTATAGGTAATTTTATAATTATCCCCATAATGATCTAATTAAGCCTCCTCCTTCATCCTAATTATAATTCAGTAGGATTGACCTATTTCCCATCATTTTGGGTCTCTATGAAGGCCTATGATATGGATTGAATGATCTTCTTCATCCGAGATTTGATCAAGCTTCCATTTGTCACGTTGGATGCACAATTGTAGGCACTTGAGTCCTTTTTAATCATTCCTCTCCACTCTTCCTCTCAACCTAGTTATCGAGGTGTGAGTATTTCCCACTTTTTCTCATATCTACTCCATCTATGATGAACTAGAGGCTTATATTAGAGGATACAGATCATACAACGTTGAGGTGGGGCATCTATAACTCTTCCCTCAAGTTCGTTGATTTGGGAATTGTCATGTGGGGCCCACTAATTTCATCGTGTGCAGTTTATTGAATTAATATTACAAGATTCTAATCATTAAAACCATTTGGTTATGATCTATAATTATATGTGACTAATTGTTGGGGTTATGGCCACCACTCCATCCATCCCATGTAGGATTTTTTAAAATAATTGGGTTTTTAGTATTTGACTTTTTAAGCCACTATTTGGGTGTTAGTTGGATTGAAACTTATAAGGGAAAGCTTTTCTATATTTGATGGATTGATTTATATTTTTAATTTTATAATAGAAAGTACCATGTATTCTAACCACATGACCTGCCTAATGAAAGTGCTTCGATAGATAATTAAATGCGAAATGGAAATTGGAATGTATACTAAGTATGTGACTTAATCAGATTAAATGTAAATAAATAATATGGTGCATGTCTATACCACCCCTTACTACATTAATTGAAGGTATAGGAATGAAACATAATAATTTATTATTCCTGAAATGTATTTAATAATGGTTTCATACTACTTGGACTTACAATACTAATAAAAGGCAATGCCTGAACCGGTTGAAATTATACATGACTTCATTATCAAACAGGAGTGTCCAGACTCGATCTTTCCTTGGATTCTAATCGGGGAACACCTTGAGCACTTGGGATCCCCATTATAATTAAAGGATGCGGCATTCTTAGGTTGACACCCACCTGGATCTCGATCCTTTTATATTCTTGGATGCACGACATGACACCATATGATCCCACACATAGTATTACAGGATTCCATGGATACACTCCTTGGATCCAATATTGACAAGTATGTTCCATGGTTACATCCTGTAGGGAACTATCACTAATAAGACCCATTTTACCTTGGATGATAACCTTGGATTCAGTAGGAACCTTTTTATGGAATGACTTGGTACATTATCATTGGATTACACTCTTACCCCTTATCTAGAATCATATACTACCGAATTAGCAGCGCTTGAGGTCTACGTTTCCTGGGTCATTACCTTAGAACTGTATTATTAAATATCTTCAATCATGGATTCCTTGTAGATATTGGAACCATCACTATTTATAATATAACGAGGTGATGTTAGTGCTGGAAATTCCTTACATGACTTATCTATCAACATAAATTGGTAAATACATAATTAAATAACTAGTTACAAGTTTAGACACTAGACTAGGTATGAAGAATTTACTTTGGTATTTAGTTACATTAAATATTTTACATTATATACATGCATGCTTGCACATCTAACATTTTCATTACATGGGTTGGATGTTATAAACACCGTTGGTGCTGACACACTTATATTTATCTCACACCCTCTCTGGGATCCATTTAGTACCCAGAGTAGATTACATGGTAGTAGGTGTTGAAAACAAGAATCACATGGCTTCAAACAATTTATTGATTGCTATTTATGATGTATATTGACAGAATATGACCGATTTGGGGCTCAGGTTTCTTAGGATAGAATTTTTATTTCCTTCATTATTTTCTGAAACCTGTTATATGAACTTTCTTGTATCCATGTTTTCTAGTTTTCTAGATACATGACATATCATAATCAGTTTTTCTATGTCATTCTAGTTATTTCATATATAGTTATTATTGTCTCTATTTTCCATTATGCCTTCTATTTCATTATATTTTATAAACTATTTACCTAAAATAATATTTAAACGTTATGCTAAACTTTTCTAATGGGGGCATAGTCTCCTCATGGACACACCATAGGCACTCGATACTAGTTGACATAATCTAGAATTAGGGGAGATGCGCTTGAGTTTGTGTGGCCCACCAGGTATTGGGTAACTATTATGTGGAATACGGATATGGGATGTAATAATTATAGGGTATGTGGTTTCTAAGAAAATACATCCCTATTTGGATACTATATGGGGATGAGGCTATGGAACATAAATACCTAGTAGTAAAACAGGGAACACTGCATTTCTCTAAACTCAATGGAGAATTGGTGCACTACAATGGGCCTTTATAAACACCTAGTTTGACACTCCCATGGTATATTATTAGATAAATTCATAAAAACATTATGAAACATTTTTAAGGGAACAAAAATTAACATAAATGTATATGTTATAAAATATATCATGGATAACATATATGGAATTCTATAAATTTATATTATAAGGAAATATTTCTAATTTATACATTACACCTTTAATGTTATTGGATTCCCATTTATGTGTTTAATAGTTTAAAATAACTCGTCCCTAATTTTCCCTTTATTCTATCCAATGTCTAGAAGTAGGAGGAACCATGTAAACAAACAATGAAAAGGGAAATATGACAACTTCCCAAATGAGGTTATCAAGAAAATGGGAGTGGGAACTATTAACTTTGTTAAAATAATCCCTTTGTTGACTCATGTTTTGAATAGAAACCTAAAATATTAGGAATTACCAAATCCACCTAAGAATGAGAAATATTTTATTGATACATTTATATGATAAAAGCCTTTAAAATTTCAATTGATCGTCAAATCCCTTAACCATAGAACAATGGGTCAAATACATTGATATGATATTTTTTATCCTTCAATATTTTGACCAAGAGAAGGTTATACTATCTTTTTATCATATGGAAGAAGAATCAGATTAGTAGTGGATGTTGATAAAATATAACAATCATGAGAAAGTGATCGAAACGATGGGTAAGATGGAATTTTAGAAATTTTTTTTAATGAAATATTTTCTTCACACTCTTCATTTTAAAATGTAAAGGGATTTAATTTACATCAATAAAAAGTATGATGACTAAATCGGGGCATAGGAGGAATAATTCACAAGACTTAAATGATACACCTATGGATTTGTGATTACCCAGGAATGGAAAGTTTAATTCTTCTTTTGTGGGATATAGATGAGCCTATGAAAAGCCCCAACAATCACAGATATTAGTTGCTCTGAAGAAATTGTATTATGTTCCCTTAAAGTCACTATTTAGACTGGAAAATATCAAGTGTTTCATGGGGATAAGAATAAGAAAGTATAGTTTAATTTTGGTGGCATGGTGGAGAAATGTAATGATCGTAAAGAATTTCAACATCCCATTTGTGAAAAGTATGCAAATAAAAAGCCTATAAATTTCTTGATTTGGATAATGAAAATATTGAGGTGTGGGATGTAAGGCAATCTAGAATGTGATTACTAATGGGAGAAACCCACTAATGTAATGTTATAGAAGAATTCTACATTCAAACCTCATCCTTTTTCTAATTTTTCTACTCCCAGGAACAAGGGAACTTTTCAAACCATTGTACTAAGCCAAGGGTGGTCGAGGAAAATCAGCATCGATAACCTCCAATGTATTAAGGGAAATTTTATTCCATTACAGTCACTAATTTAGATCCCAAAAATGAAGTGGTGACAGGTATGTTTGTTATTTATTCAAAGATAGTGAATATACATTTTGATCATGGTTATATGAAATACTTCATAACACAAATGTTTTGTAAAGATACTAAAAAACTACCATAAATAATGTAAGTGGTGATATCAATGAAAATGGAAAATGGGGAAATTATTAAATCCAATCTATATAACTCCTCTCTTAACAAAATTTCTGTACAAAAATTCCCAGTGATCCTTATGATACTCCCTTTAGTATAATTTGATGCAATTATCAGTATAGATTGACATTCTTTATATAGATCCAAAAAAAATTCCATAAGAAATAAATCACTCTCTGTATCATGAATCATACCAACATTCTATAAAAGTGAAAGTAAGAGGTGCATCTTAATTACAACTAACACCTCAAGCAAGGAAATTATTTCCCTATGATCAAGCTTGTCTATCTAAACTGATTGAGTCCCTGGAACATATTATCCTTAAAGACATTCCCATTGTATATATATAATACGATGTATTTATTGAAGAATTTCTTGGTCCCCCCACCCTAGACAAGAGGCTAAATCTATCAAGATTATACAACGGCTTTTCTAATATCAAGGACACCATATTTAATTGATCTTGTGGGATATGAGGATATGAAGAGACAACTATAAGAAAATCTAGATAAAGGGTTCAAATACCCAAGTGCTTCATCATAGGGTGCACCAGTCCTCTCCATTAAGAAGAAGGATGTATAAATGTGCCTTTTAATTAATTATTATGATATTAATAATACCACAATAAATAAAATGTATCATCATCCATATATTTATTACTTTTTCAATCATCTATAGGGATCTAAATACTTTCCAAGGTGGATCTTCAGTTGAGGTATTATCAAGAAAGGGTGAATAAGGAGGATATCTCCATGACTACTTTCCATACAATGTATGAGAAATATTAGTTCATTGTAATGAAACTTGGACTCACTAATTCCTAAAAATACTCATGGAATTTAAGAACAGAGTCTCTAGAGGTTACCTAGAAAAATTTGTGGTAGTATTTATAGACGATATTATAATATACTATAAAATAAAGGTGGAGCCTAAGGAGTATTTTAGAACTATTAAAATGTCCTAATAAAAGGATAATATTTATTAAATATAAAAAAATGTGAGTTATAGATAAAGGAAGTATCATTATTGGGGAATATTATCACATGTAATGGGATATATATGGACCTTTCAAAGAGATAATAAATTCAAGAATGGATAAGGCCAACATCTATGATAAAAATCCATAGTTCCCTGGGATTTTATGGGTATTATAGTAGATTTTAATAAGTTATATCATGATCATCAATCTCTATAACCTAGATAAATTACAAGGGAGTCAATTTTGTTTGGAATAATTAATGTGAAGATAAATTTAAGGAGTATAAAAATTGGTTTATCACTACACCTATGCTTTCTCTATCTATAAGTGGGAAGCCTTTCTTGGTATATATCAATGATTAGAAGAAAGAATTCGGTTGAGTGTTAATTAATAATGAAAAATTGATATCTGATTCATCAAAAAATTTCATTTTTATGAATTGAATTACAGAAGACATGATCTAATGTTTTTCGTACTAATTTATATGTAAAAAATAGGGAATGATTAACTCTTTGGGGAGAAGTGTGAAATATATACTGATTATTGGAGGTTCACATATATATTCACATAGAAAGAGTTTAATATGATCTATAGAAGATAGTTAGATATGATTAAGGACTATGAATTCTTAATCCAATATCATCTAGGGAAATAAAATAAATTGAATGACTCTCTACCTAGGAAGGATGATTTTTTCTCAATGATGATAGTTGATAAGGATATGATCTTCTTAGACTTGATAAGGATGGACATTGGAATCATAAATAAAGGATTATTATAATTACATTGAAAAATAAATGTCCAGTATAACCATATAGATAAGATAAAAGGTTATAAAAGAGGTGATATTAGAATTTAGAAGAAGGTAAAGGTGATATTAAATGGGAAATCATTAGAGTTCCAAATTTATATGGAAGGAGTTTTTTTATTTGGGTCAAGAATGTGTGTAACATCAAATCTTGAGTTAAAGAAGGAGATTTTGGATTGTTCACGTGGCTATACATTATCTATCCATCTAGGGAGCACAAATACGTATCATTCTCTTTGAGAGAAATATTGGTGAGACAACCTAAAGAATAAGAACACATAATATACATCTAGGTTTCACGTATTCTATAAATTTAACCATTAAAAGAATAAATACAAGGAGATCATAAATCCATTACCTATGCATATATGGAGATGGGAAAACACAACCATGGATTTTTCACTTTTCTTCCAAATACATCATGTGGAAACAGTACTATTTTGTGTTTTGGTGGATCATCTACCAAAATATTATCACTTCATTGCAATCTAGGAGGACTTCTCTCTCAGTCAATGTGTATGGATATACATTATATAAGTTTTGTGAATGTATGGAACACCACTAATGATTGTATCTGATTGATATATGAGATTTACCTCCATATTGAAAAAGAGTATCTAAAATTCTATAAATATTTTATTAAACATCAGAATTGCTTATCACCTTTAAACTGATTTCCAATCTGAGAGGATTATCCAAACACCTGAGGATATGTTGAGATAATTCCCAATTGTCTTCCAAGTATAATGGGATCAACATCATCCTTTAAAAAGTTCTCATAAAATAATTGTTTCCACTAAAGAATTTAAATACCCCCTATGTATACATTTATGACAAGAGGCGTAAAAAAACTCCATGCTGGGATAATGTTGGGGGATGAAAACTACAAGGTCCTGAAATGGTAAAGGAAATGGTGGAAAAGGTCAAGAACATTTAGCAGCACAGTAGGGTCTCCTAGAGTCAGGAAAAATAGATTTGATGAAAATCATTGATGAAACCTAGAGTTTTATGTCAGAGATAAGGTATTCATCTAAATATCTTTTTAGAAGAAATTCATGATATTTAAAAATAAGGGTAATCTTAGTTCAAGATACATTGGTCCCTTTGGGGTCCTTCATCACATTAGATAAATGAACTATCGACAAGTACTACACCTTAACTATCTCAATAACAAGACGTGTTCCATGCATCCCTCTTGAGAAAGTACATACCAGACCAATTACATGTGATGAATCTAGAGTTGGTTCTGTTGGAAATGATATTTCATATGAAGAGTAGTCATTAATGATCATAGACCATTGAAAAAAATGTTATTAGAAATAATAAAATGCACCTGGTCAAAGTGATATGGAGAAAACAAAAGATTAAATATGTGACAGGGGAATTAAAGGAGGAGATAAAGTATAATCAACATCATCTATTTTAGTGTCTGAAATGAAAATTTCAAGGGTGAAATTTCTGAACGGTGGATTATTGTAATGAATCAAATTTTATAAATAAAACTCCATTTTTGGTAATTAAATTCCATGTAATGTATTATGGTTATAGAAATAACATGAACCTCTTTGGTTTTATTGTATCTTGCTGGATTTAATATACCGCTATGAATCATAACAATTGATAATATAACCATTTAATAGTGATCATATTATTTGTGTAAATATAGAGTTTTTACTTATCCAATTGTCATAGGAAAAGGTAGTGATGTCCTCAACTAGTAGGATCGTACCCTATGAAGCCCATTTATCAAATATTATAAGTGATATAGAATCACTGGGCTTTGATCATGACCAATACCAAGATTATATGCAATAAATAAATCATGATTGAAACCATTTATGGGAGAAGTTAAAGCTCCTCGACATCACGACCCAAACTATGTACACCGAACCACCACAGTTAAAAAATCACCGTCTCTCACTTAGCCTTACAGAATTTTAGTGTAATAAAGGGGTATTTGTGAATACCATAATAATATAAATATTTATATTTTATTCTCAATGAAATAATGGTTTTTCTTACTTTTAATTATAGTTACTTTATAAATGATTTTCACTTTGATTTGATAAAACTCAAATTGTATTTTTGGGTTATATATAATTTCATTTGAGACATTCATTTTTATGAATTAATGATTTTTTTTAAAAAAATAATTTTTTAATAAAATTACGTTGTTAAATAATATTTATTAAGTGATGTTGATATTATAGTTTTCTAAAGTTAAAAATAATTTTTATAAGTGTTAGAAAACAGTTATTGTTAAAAATCCCATCTTTTCTCAATAAATGTCGATTCTTATATTAGAATTGAAAATTCACATATTGTAAAAAATATTTGGTTAAATTAAATAATATTTTTGGAATCATAATGTAGAAATTATCCAATGCTGAATTTTTTTTATTTTTCTAAGACATTTAAATTTTTTGTTAAAAATTAAATATGGTATAAATATTTGGAGTGTATTATGACATCCTAATGACCCAAAAGTCATGTATTGAATTATATTAATGGTATAAATTAACAAATATATATTTCAAATTTAAAATAATTTTGTTTTTATGTGATGAAAATAACTTTATAAATCATTTATGAATCATCCGAAACCTATATTATATTTTATCATTATAAATCAATTCATTATAAACAAGATACACTTCTACATCACCAAGGGTGATATTTTTATAAGTTTGACCATTGGAATTATAAAATAATTAAAACCACTCACATTAGGTTGAACCCATGGGATGTCCTATGTTTTTGATTAATTTAATATATAAATTCCAAAACCTAGGTTTGGAAAATAATAAAGAAATACCCTCACTTTTCATTATAAATCCACCCAATATGACCTTCATCTTCACTCAAAAACTACTGATCAACTCAAAAATATGACTTCTCCTCTCTATAGTCCACCAAAGGATATATAATATCTCATAAACCTCATATTAATATTTCAGAATCACCCCCACAAGGTAAGGGATCCTCTCTTTATCCCTTGTATTCAAGCATCTCTATTTTCTTATACCTTTTATCCCTATTTCTTAATGTTAGGATAAGTTCTACCATATCCGCCATACATCCATTATGATGTATAAATTATGAGACACCCATTTAACTCTTATTAATCTATCCCATGAACATTTATGTCCCCTATCAAATTGTAGAAATTTCACTACTATTTTCTAGGGCAATCAATTTTTGTATTGAATACTTAACCCCGTTTCTTAGCAAGGGTTTTCAAATTTATAAATTTATAGTTACTTGATTGAGGAATTACATGTATTCATTATAAATTCATTGATCATGTAATTAAATTTTATAAAATATTATCCTATGTTGCATGATTTTAGTGGAAAACTTATGCATGAACATGGAATTAAAGTGACGGGTGCACCCATAATTATATAGTCCTCTAATGAATTGGTTAATGCTTTTATCTCATGAGACATCATTAAAGGTATTAAGAAGTAAACCAAATACATAAAAGGACGTTTCCCACCATGATATGATGCCTGTTTTTTTATCATTGACCTATTTTTATGATGTCTTGTTTAATGTTTTTACCCTTTACCATGTTACATTTATATTACCATGTTATATAATTCCTATTTTTTCATGTTAATTAATCTCACCGTTTTTATGCCTCATTAAATTACCAATTTTCTTAATGTTAATACATTATTTAGGTTATTAAAAGTTTTTTCCATTACTAGAATTTATAGCTCACCCTTATTTATGCATGTCCCCAGGTTATCCCATGCAGTTTTAAGTACGATGGAATATTAAAGTCATGTTAGAGAAGTCTTTAATAATGGACATGTACAACCTATTTTTTGGTTTCATGTATTGTAACTAATAACCCAAATACACTAGATACATTAATACACTAGGTTTTATTACGTGTAAGTTTTTTTAAAAAATTAGGTATTAATTTGTAATAGGGAAAATGGTTGTCAAATAATCTTAGATTTAATATTTATAATAATATATTTAAATTTAACATGTTTCAATAGGGTATAAATTTTTTAGAAATTTTTTTCCTAATTCGAATTCCTTATTAAATGATTCTTATTATTTTTTAGTCACCTATTTTGGCTCACTTTTATCATTAGTTTTTTAATTATCATTGGTATTCCTTAACTTATTTTCCATAATATTTTGAATAACCTCTATTGAGGAAGTTTGATTTTCTACAAATTTCACATCATAGTAGTCCAAAAACCTTTTTATTAATTTTATACAATAATTAAAACATCTTCCATTAGGTGAATATCCCATTAAAATTACATCTTATATTTTTTCATTATATTTTTGAAGATTTGGATTCTTGATCTTCAGTAAACAGGGACATCCAAAAAATATGAAAATTCCACTAAAGGGTTTTTTATACATTGTTTCATTGGAATAAACATTGTAATAGACCATAAAAACATCTATTTTGTACTTTTAACATTATAATAATAGATTCTTTCTATAAATATAAAATTTTTGTACTCTTCCAGTATGCTTCTTTGGATTTCCATTAAAAAACTTTTTTTCCCTTTTTACAAATCCATTTTATTAAGGGGTGTAAAGAGAACTGTTTTAATGTTTAATTTCATATTTCAATGAATATGAATCAAAATAATTATGTGTTAACTTATTTATATTACATATTCTGTGTATATATATGTAAACACCCAAATCTCTTTCCACATCACTCATAAAAAATCATAACATTTACAAGGCCTCTACTTTATACTTTTTAAATATAGTCTTGGTTATCCTACTGAAATAATTGATAAAAGTGATAATGTCAAAATGAAAATTCATTGATTGGTGTCTCATGGACCTACATAAATTAGAGTGAATATTATAAAGTGGTCTTATAGAATATATTTAACTTTCATATGGATTTTTATAATCATCTCCCCTTTCTGACATGATGAAAAAACAAAATATTCATTCCTTTATAATGTTGTAAAGTTTCTTAAAAAACCTATTTTAGGATGTTTTTCCATACCTTTATGTCTAAGATGGCTAGGCCTATAATTCCCGAAATTTTTCTTATCTTTATAACTTAAATAACACGCCTTACAAAGTTATCTACTTTGAAAGAGATTTTTTCTAGTTCTTTCTCCCATGGTAACAAATTTACTATTTTCCAAACATTTTATAATGCCTGGATTTTTTCTAAGAATCACCTCATTATCATAATAAATAAAATTTATCATAGTACGTTAGTTTTTATTGATCCCATCATCATGAAAAACATTTTTATATTTTAGTTTATTAGCTTCAATCTCATCTGATCCAATTCATCTGATTTTTAGTCAAATCTTATTTTTGAAAGTAACTAGTCATCTATCAATATTTTTAATATCATTCCAATTTTTTATATATCTATTTATGTGTGAGGAATAAAAAATATAAAGAATGACGTTTTGATCCTTATTTTAGTGATTTATCTACAAGAAAGGATCTCTCTTCATATTTAGTTTTTCTACATTATTTATCCTCCCTCCTATAAGAAACTTGTCTTCAAATAGTAATCATATGTTCTTCAAAAAATTGATCTGGTTGGTAACATTTTCAAATAACTTCTTCCAAGAATTAAAACTAATTTTGTGTGGGAAATTTCCTAACATCATGGGATTTTGGTTTTTTACTACAAACAGCTTAGGAATGTTACTTACATTTCATCTTCCTTTTATCATCGTCATTTAATACCTTCTTTTAGGATTAGAAATGTTCTTGAACAAATTATAAGGAATGTGGAAATATATACTATAAAACCAAAAACATCCACTTAATATTGGTCTAATATAGAAATATGATCTTTCGTTGTAATTAGTTTTATGTGGTATAGAACATCAATCTTTTTATGTTTCCTCATAGCATGAGGTGACTTTATTATGGACATTATTATAAACATTTTCATATGTGATATTTTTATCACATCCTTACTCAATCCAATATTTTTTTGATATTTTTCTTATTAATTATCTTGTTTATAAAATTAGATGAATCTATACATTTAGTGGATGTGTATTTCATATAATTTTGGGAATTATATTTCTCAACAGCATGAGATGATTTGGATTTTATCTCTGAATTCTTCATGAAATTTTGAATTATCTATATTAAGGTACTTTCAACCTCAATTAGTTTGGATTGGGTTTTCCAAACGTCATCCCCTATAACAAAAATATTCATAATTTGATATTCCACCATATTTCCTTGTTCTAAAATTTTCAGTTTATAGATTATGACTGAATGAATATACTCATTTTCTTGTTTAAGAGAATCCATATTATATACAATATCCTTCCCGACTTCTTTATTCAACAATATGATTTCTTTTTGGAAGTTTCTTATTTTTATTAAGTCATGATACATGTTTATTTTTAAGTTGATATTCTCTATAGGGGTTTTCACCTCTTCCTTATTCTTCATTATTTTAGGAATCTCCATTATTTCCAACATTTGTAAATAAGGTTTTCAATTTTCTTAAACATTAAAATTTTGAAGAATTATTTTCAGAATAGTTATTCAAGAAATTTCTTATAAATTATACAACTTCTATTTACAGTGATATTTTTCTTAAAAATAGGAGAATTTTTATCTTCCTTATATTATTTATTAAATGTTTTCCACTTAGATATTTCTTCAGAATGATCTTTATATTGAACAAAATTTTTTGGGGGGAAATTTGTTACAAAATCCTCAATTGCTCCATACTTGAAATTTTTAACTGGGATTTTCCCCCATATTTTACTCTAACCCTTCAATAATGTTTTTAGATAAGATACAGAATATTTCCATTGATTTCAACTTATTCATCATCTTCCAAATCACTAAGGTCAAAATTATCACTATCATAAATTTTGAGTTTTGTCATCAATTTTAAAAAAATTTAATTCTAGATTTTTATTTTAAATTATAGAGGTTTAATCATATCATTAGGAACAAAAATATTAAAAAATCAATCCAAATATAAATCATCTTTACCCTCTAATTTTGACATTTTATAGCAACCTACTAGGGATGTTTCTAATTAGTTTATTAAAAATGTTAAAATCATCGAAGACATCTCTAAATCCTATGTTGTTGCACAAAACTTCATTAACTATGTTTAAATATTCATGAATATTTTCACCATATAGTATAGTGATATATTCAAACTTAATTCATATTTTTTTAACTTTTCCTCATTTACTTTATTGTTTTCTAAATAAATATATTTTAGTTTTCCTATGTTTCATAAAATATTTTTAGAATAATCACCTTCATAAATTACTTTTATAATAATGTTATAATAATATAATTTCAAGGCATACCATCAAGAACAATTTTTCTCTTATTCAAATAATGATTAGGATCATTTTTATCAATTGGTGGAAATCCAACTATTTTTGCATAAATAAACTCCAAACAAAGATACATAATAGAGGGTTTCATTCTATTTTTACAGCCTAGATAATTTTTCCCATTTAATATTGAAATTCCTCTGATATTCATTGAGTTGTTATTTTCCATGTTATGAATACAACATGTGAAAATTGTCTTTAATACCCATTCAAGTTCCCAAGGATCAGCGTACCATTGAGAGGGGTGTGGGGGATAAATAATTGTGTTTTATTTTTAAAAATTATCATTTCAGAAAATTTATTACCTATAAATTATTTGAGTTACTTTTGTTATAATTTTTTTATAAAAACATCATAAGCAAGAAAATATGAAAATGAAAATAATTACCAAAACAATTACAAGGTTCAACCTTAGTCTGTTAACCTACATTATTTTCTTAGATAATGTTGTGGTTCTATAAAAAATCATTATTAGAAAGAATTGAATAACACATTAAACTAACTCTATTTATAATCCTTCTATATTTCAATATGTATGATTATAATGAATCCCATCAGTTTAAAAATTTATTCTTACAAAAGAAGATCTAAAATTGAAATATGAAACTTTATAACTCCATGTCCCAAATTTTCATTAGAAAATTTTATATGGTTTCTTTTTTTTGGAATGTTTATCTTGTGTTATCTTTAAATATTTGATAAAACTCTATTAAATTAGAATCATTGAAAACATTACTATTTAATACCCTTCATCCTATCTGATTAACAACAATTCTATACTTCAAAACTCTATTCAAAATCATTGAATGTTTCTCTATGTCCATTTCTTTTAAAAAAACAAGTGTTCAATGATTCTAATTGAAACATTCTACATATTTTTTCATCATCTTAAAACTAATATTAGTGCATAAACATAATTTGACATAAGTTTAATAGTGACTTGGATTTTTTTAAATGATTAATGTTTAGTAAATTGTTATTTTTACCCCTTTATATAGGTACTATTAGATTGTAAAAGTCATGATTCACATTTCAATTTTATAATCACTAAAAATAAAATTATATACCACCAACTCAGTTGTAATTCAATGGATTATTTTTAATACTTTTAGAATATTCATAAATATTCATTGAATTTTCTATCATCCACAACCTTATTTGAGTTTCCATAAACTCAACGTTACAAATATTCAGAAAAATTACATAAACACGTCATAATAAAAATAATTGACCATTATTATAGTATCATAATTATTGATAGATTTATAAAATTATATAAATCTTACATGGAACAAAATCTATTTAAATCATTTTTTTGTCAAAAATTCTTTATTAACTCTTTGAATGATGGATCCTTCTCTATTTGATGAAAAAATTTCACTTCTATAGTTTTTTCATCCACCAAAAATATTTTTCTATGGATTATGCCTAGTCACCGAACCACATATTTTACTTTTATAAATAAAGAATAATCTGAAAATATCATCCGATGACAACTACAATTTTCTTCTTGTGATTGTCTTCCTAATGGAGCCTTCTATGAATGATAAAAAAACATCAAAACAATAATTTACTTCATCCAATGGAATATATTGTTTTATGAATTAATAATAAATTATCTATCCAACTTTTCTTTTTTCCAATCACCATTCCTCTTCTTCTTTTCAGTGGATTCTCATTATAAAAATCCCCTATCTAGTAGAAATTATGAAATGTTTTTCCAATAGACTTTCATATTGAAACATTTATTAACATAAAAACCTCAAACCTAAGATATATTTTTCAAAGAAATGTTTTTTGAATAGAAACATCATACATACTAGCTATTTGTAAAATTAAAATTCTCATATCAATTTCTCTTGATCAATTTTTTAATATAAACAAAATCCTCTATTCTATATTTCTCTTGACCAACTGAAGATGGTTGACTACATTGTTGGAACTTTTAATGACTTAGTCACACGAAAATTCTCTATTTAATCACCTTTTAACAATTTTATGATCTTCAGTAATCTTCTCAAGTCTATATATTAAAAAGTTCACCTAGATAACTCTATATAAAAATCTCAACCAAAAATGTTTTTTGGATTATTTTATCTAGAAAACATAATATTGCCTTATACAAACATCAAAAAATTTACACATTAATATTTATTAAAACAAATCTATTGGTGATATATATATATATATTGTATATTCTATAAGTTTTATATGAAATTATTGGTTTGGAAATTATTTTAAGTTCGAATTCTTCTCCCATTATACAAAATCGAGAATTTTGAAGATTTATATGATGTTAAGAACATGAGATAGAATTATATCATCACCTAACTATGTTATAATTTATATATAAATGTTATGAAAAATTTTCAACTCAATGAATTTCAACGAATTTCATAAAATACAATTCTTACCAAACATTTTTTTAAAAAAATTCAGTAGATTCCATTCACCCATTTCCAAAAAAAAGTCCTTAATAAAAGTGATTTGTCATAAAAAAACTTTTTAACATGAGAAACATAGATTATCATTAGGATCCGTAGAAATACTATCATCCTATAAAATTTATATAAGTTTAAGTGATTTTTAGACCCATATTGGTTAGTTTTAACGCATTCTTAACACTTTTGATGATTATCTACAATATAAAATCTCTATAAACTTTATGTTCCAAGAAATATAATATTCAATAAAAAGTGACCCATATGTGGAAAATTGATGATATGATCGACCATAACACATTCCTTTATATATATAATATTTTTAATTTTTTTAATTCATTTAGTAAAATATTATTTAACATAAGATACCAATAAATTCTTTTTTAGGACTATTCACATAGTTGAATTTAAAAAAAATTAAGGTTATAATTTAATTCTAGTATATACTTCTAACACACTAATAATTCATTATAATTTTCAAAAATATTGGTGTAACACCATAAATCATGAATTTGTTTTTACTTCATATGTTTATAAAATTATTTACCAGGTTTTTCAATTTCATGAACAAGCATTGTGTAGAAATTATTTAAAAATATGAAGTAATTATTCCATCACAAAAAAATAAAAAATAATTTTTCATCATAGAAAAAATTCACTCATTTTTCGGACGACCATTTTTGACTTAATATAAATTTTTTTTATCCCTTTGAAAAAATATTAGATATATTAAAATATATAGAGTGACATTTTTTAATTATTATTTATATAAAATAATATTAAGGTAATTATCCATTTAATGTAGAAATAAATCCCCATAATTAATTTTTTCGATTTATTATGGTTGGAAATTTTTCAACTAATGAAATAAAGTCAGGTATTTTGGTGATTTTGAAGTCTAATATCAATGTGTTAATGTTATTTTACCCATTTTACTCGTACCATGGTGAAAAGTTTTTTACCATGGTTATTATTCATAGTGAAATAAAATAAAAGGGATATATTTTAAAAAAATTAACGTGTTGATTCCAAATATTGAATCTATTTTAGCAAATTCTATTCCAATAAGTTTAAATAAATAATTTAAAAATAAACCCCCAAAATGTGATAGAAAATGGTTTAAAAAAATCCTAAGCATAAAAATGTTTTAAAATAAAAATTAAGCATAATTTTTAATTAAATTATGTTTAATGAAAAGGACTTAATGAAATTCTAAAAAAAATTCAAAAACACTATGTAATATTTTAAATTCTATAATGGAAAAATACTTTTCAATAAAATTTCATTTTTTCACCACAAAATGTAAAATAAATCTTGTTAGAATATCCCAAATTTCACCCTTAGGTAATTTTGATATTATATTTTCAAAAATGATATAATTTTTTTTTCTAATAAATTTTCTAAATGTTCTCAAAATTATATAATATAGTATATCTTAAAAATAAATAAAATCCATTTTTGAAGAAAACATTTTTTGAAGCATAAGATGACTTTACTAAAAATTGAGTGATAATTTCGTAATTATTAATCAATATTTTTTAGTAGGACCTTAATAAATATATATATATATATATATTTCATAATGTAGTCACTTTTTTTCACACCCTTCAATTCAATGCCTAGGTTATAAGAGTCATATTTATATAATATTTTGTTACAATCATTGAAGCCCAATGTTTCATGTCATGTATGTTATCAAACTAATATTCATTTAAAATATCTCAATACTTCATTAACCATATTTAATTATTTTTTGTAATTTGATCTCAAACATAATAATTCAAGGGTTTAATATTTGAAAAATCCCTTTATTGAAAACACACATCATAAATAGGGTAAATAAAATGTCTTTTTTAATATAGGGAAATGAAAATATGAAGGTCATCTAGAATAACATATAACATGGCTTCTAAATAAGATGAAATTAGTGAGAAATAAAAATATGGACACATAAGTTAAAATTAATGTTAAAATAATGATGGGGAGTTATAGATGATAAGATCAAAATAATGATAATGAGCACAAAATCAGGAAATAGTTAGAGAGAATAAAGACTTTCAATTCATCGAAAAAGATATTAAATGATAATATTTTTAATTTATGTGGGATAATTTTATTATCTAGACTAATAACATTGAATAATATACTTAATTTCTTTTCATCAAATCAAGTAACATAGTTTCATCATCTGACGACATTTTTTAATTGGTTTACACCTCCCTCTCATTATATAATCAAAGTAATGAGTATGCATGGTGAATCATTATTATATATAAATAATTCAATTTTAATAGATAATGTGATCTATAATAGGATAAAAAGATAATCATAATGTATTTACTAACTCCAAAAATATTTTAAAAATCTAACACAATAAAAAAAGTAATAAACCAATATATCAAGAAATAATACATTTAATTCCAAAATTTCTAAAATAACTCCAAAGGTTCAACTTATATCAATCCATAAATAAATATTATTATATCTGAATTAACCTCAGAACCTCTAAATTATATAATTTATTAACATAATAGGTTTTCTCATTACTTTAAACATACATTCCTAAAATTTTGATAGGCTTCTTCTGAATGATTCCCCATGTTAAACATAAGGGTTATATATACCTCCACCCTAAACATTTTCCCCTAAATTATCATCATTTCCATTAAAATACCATCAAATAAAACCTCAAAGGGGGTGTGTATTCCATTAAAATTATGATAAGACATAAAATTATTAACCATATTTTTATCAAAAACTCATATGTTAAACTCACATGAGAACATCATAATCTCAGATTCTCTTTTAACCTCCTTTGATAGAAACCATAATAAACATGAACCCGTACACCCAGATCTAGTGCTAAAAATAGAATCATTACATTTCTTGATTGTGAACCAATATATGTAGCCCAAATTTAACTGTCCAAATTATTATACCACAAAAAATAAATATTGGATCACTTTATTACCCATGAACTTTTTAGGATTATATTTTTAGAGAATTACCAAAAAATCATTCATAAGATTACTCATGTATTCATGGAAGAATAGTTTTTAACTATACCCAAAATTACTTATTCCAAATTAAATCTTCATTATCCCTCACAAGATACTATTTTATACATATAAACCTTATATAATTATTTATTATCTTTGGAAATTAAAAATTAGAAGGCTGATCTCGAATGCTCAATAACGGTAAACATAAGAATTGAAAATTGATTATCATTTGTGATCATAAGATTAGAATAAGGGTATGAGAAGGTATTAAAAGTATAAAATCACTATATAATAATATTATTTCCCATTAAATCTGAGATCATTAATCATGACACATTGAATATAAACATTAACAAATATAAGTGTTATATGAGATTAAAATTTATATCCATGTGAATGGAAACATTATATCCTATTAAGCGTATTTAAATACTATATAGGTTTCCTGGAACATCAAAAATTCATCATGGAATCACCAGAAAACATAATTCCAATATATCATTGGAGTAACCTATTATTGGTAAATTCCACCATATCTTAGGAGTAACTTACAACGAGTTAACTGAATTCCTTTACCCAATGCAATTTATGGATATAATGAAACCATCAATCCTTGATATCTAACGCGACCACCTGTCCTTTGTTTATAACATAACCTCCCATGATTGGTTTATAATGAAGACACCCATTACCAATCCATACATATTCCCAAGTACCATATAATTAAATAATAATAACAATCTTTCACTTTTCAACATAACACCATTGAAAACAATCATCAATGTTTTTGTAGCTTTATCAACTACTAAAAAAGAAATAGGTTCCATGAAAATATCTTTTAAAAGGTATAATTTATTAAAATAAATAATAATTATGTTATCATAAGACCATATCCCCAATAGATCATAGGAAAATAATTATGTTATTTAAATAGATGAAAAAGACATTTAAACTAACATTTATGAAATTTATCTAAAAATAAAGAAAATATCACAATATTTTGATAATATTTGAAATAAACAATCCAAGAATAATGAGAAAAATATTTCCCTTGAAAATAACCATGGAATATTATAATGGGAACTTTAATGTGAAGAATTTTTATGATGTCATGAAAATCCATCCATTTAGTAAATGTTAAAATAACGATCATTTTTACTATTCCATAAAAAATATAAAAGTACCCTATTTGGAAAATGAAAATAATATTCATATAATCTTTTTAAAGAAATTTAAATATATTTGAAAACCACATTTAACAATAATTTATTTATATACAATAACATTATAGAAATCATTTTAATAATCAAGGATATAGAAAAGAAACTATTCTCGACCAAAAAGAGAAATAAGGTCAGGTTTTCCTTAAAAACAATATTTTGATATCCTTATGTTCTAAAGAAAGGAAAATGAAATGGAACCATGTAAAACCCAAATATAACCATGTGGTAATATTATATATTTCTTTTATGAAGTTAAAATCCTTTAATTTCTCCCAAAGGAAACTTTAACATATATAACCCCAAAGGGAAATGAGATTGTCACATAAATAATTTACCAATTTGGTTACATTCGAATCAAAAGAAATTTAATGAAATTTAATGATATTTTTTTAATATAATTAATTACATGAGTTAATAATTCAAACATTAATCATGATATATAGTAATTATAGGTATTTTTAGGAGGTGTTGCTTTATTGATCCTGTGATTCCCTAACCATTGATGTCAGTCACTGTTATCCCTCCACCGCCTGAATGGGGGGAGGAATCCCTTTAACCTATGATTATTTTTTATCCCTTCATTCATCCATTTCTGAAAACTGGATATCCGCACCCCCTTTAACATGATCTATCTTTTCCTTAAAGTGGTCGATCTCTACAATGGTTTTCCCCAACTTTTTATTTTGATGATGAAGTTCACATAGGCCATGTACTTTCTCAATCGAACATTGGTGGCATAATTCACTCATCTTAGACCTTTGGTGGACGAATTTTAAAAAATGTTCTTTATATCCTAGGGGTTTTCATGATTTGGCGATAATTAGCCTACTGGGAAAGTGTCTTACAATGGCCCAGATTACCTCAGAGGCAGATCTGATAATGGAATGGTCTAAATATCCTTGTTTTTACCATAGATATCCCTTATTTTGTCTTCTACTGGTCATATGACCTTCATAGAAATCTTGATTCTATGATGATGATAATTTGGGTTTGTCTCCATAGACTCCCCATTAAAAAAATATTTCAAACCTTATTATGTTAGAGAATATTGTTAGCTGGTTTTTGTGCATGGATGATAGAAAAAACACTATGTATTATGCAGTTTTACTAAATTTATTCATGAAGGTTGATGTTTATAAAAAACAATTGATAGGGGTTGGATCTACTTTGGAGAGAAATTTTGGTATAGAAATAAGGTCATCATTGAATCGTGGATTTATTTTTATCCATCGTGCAAGCTATTTGGTCATATTGTTTCATCATGTCACATGGGGCTCATGGGATCTCATGGGGTGTCTACTCCCACACAACACAATGGACTAGATTCCATCAATCCACCATATTCTTCTATTACTTATAATTATAATCTATGTTTGGATACTACCTTGTTTAAGCAGAGGTCAAGCATCAGGATTCTTGAGTTGATGGAATCATTGCAAGATTGATTCATGATCTGGGTGTCCCCAAGTCCACATCCTTGATGATCCTCTTTCCATAATAATTTCCAATTTTTCTAATACTATTAAGTCTATGTGGGTGGATCATGGAATAGAAATCGAGAAACAAAATACTAACTATGGTAATTGACTCCAAGTTAATAAAAGGGTTCTTGAAGAGATACATAATTCTACTAATTGGAATGTGGTAGTAACACCAAGTTGAGGGCCTCATGATCAGTGTAAAAAATAAAAACTGTTAAGATTAAAAATCCACTCTCAACAATAATTGAAGTCAAAAAAAAAAATTAGGGTCTTAAAGGATGAAAAAAATATTCTCCCCAAATGGGAAACAATAGGCAGTGTTACGATATTTTAATTAAGAGGATCTAAGTGAAAAAGATGTTAATTCCCAAATCGTTATGAATTAAGGGTAGGAATCTATGGTTGGTCCAGGCTCAAGTAAATGAAAAAAAGGAATATTAGTTGTAGGAATTTCTCGATACACACGAGGGGAAAAATCAAGACCCCTCAAAGATTACTCAATAAACCCAATGACAAAAATAACTAGGTCATTAAGAAAGGAAAGGTATAATGGAACATAAGTTAAATTGGGGTACCTTATTCTATTGAATTAATAGAATAAGATTCAAGAACGAAGGGAAATTAGACTCCTACTATAGATATAAAATCACCTGTGGGTGGAGCCATGGTTTAAGAGAGAATAATGTTGGATGAAGACACAAATAAGGTAGAGGGATAAACAATAGAGGAGGCAAAGAAACACATTGAACTTTTTCGAAATTCCATGGAGTAAATTTTAGAATAATCCATTTCAATCAATGGACCTAAAAGGATTTCAACAGTATGTATAAGATACTGATTTCTATTTTTATTGATTAAGAGAAAAAGAAGTGGATTGAAAAGCATGATCAAATTTTATGATAGGATTCAATGAATGGAAGATCAATTTGGGGGTGTATCTAAAAATTTGGAATAAAATTGTCCTGACTCGTCCTTGGGGTCCGTGCCTTGACAACCCCAAGCCCACCTTCCATAGTCCAGGGATGGAGACTAGCACCAAAGGCGTAAATCCCGATAAAAAGGGAAGTAATTTCCTTTATATAGTAAAAAAACACAATAGATTATGCAACAAAAGTAAGAACTAAGTAAAACTAAAATACAAAAGTAAGTGCTGAAAGGAAAGGGGCCGGAAATACAAGCCCAACAGTGAGTACAATACAACTGAAAGACTAGTACAACAATAGTAAAGTAAAGCAGTAACTATGGAGTCGTCCTCTGGGAATCCCACCTGAATGGGTGGTAAAGATGGCAACCTCAGCACCTCGGGTCCATCCATCTGCCCCGTGTACGTCCCACCAAGTGGTTCACCTTCAGATACCGTCCATCTCCTCAAGTCTCTACCACGATCAGTGCTGTCTGACATCTGCATCTGACACAATGAAGTGGGGTCATAACCCGTGGAGGAGTGAGTATAACAATAATTAGTAGGGACCCTGAGACCCCCGATGGTCTCCCAGAATCCACGAAGGATAAACCACAACAGAAAGATACAATCCCAATGTAACCACCAAGTATACTTAGGTATAAGACCATATATAAACCTAAGTCATCAATCCCAGTTCGGGTCCAACTCTTGAGCCCAAGCACAACCCAGTCCACAGAGGAAAGAAGTCAATCAAATTGATGACAACGATTGAAAGTCAAGACTGAGCTCACACAGGTATACATATTTTGTAAAGTGATAAAGATGATCAGATGTAGTCACTGATTCATCTAAGTTGTCGGACCCACATAAGATACTAGACCAGCTACTCTATCGGATCCATGTAGGATACTAGAACAGAAGTCAAACTGTTGGAACCACGTAGGATACAAGAACAGTAATCATTGCAGTCGAACCCACGAAGGATTCCAGTATGATAGTCATCATCACCGAACCCACGAAGGATTCCAGCACGGTAGTCATCGTCACCAAACCCATAGAGGATTCCAGTACGATAGTCATCGTAGTCGCAACCAGCTCTTGGGTTCCTGCACACAGCACGCTCAATTTCGGGAGGGTTCGCTCCTCGAGAAAAGGGGTCGATACATAAACTGTTACAAAGTCTAGATTTGATGTATCTTGAAGTTATGTCTCTTCAAAAGGAACCCAACGCGATAGACGACACTTCAATCGGATGCCCAGTCTGAGAGTTATTAGCATTTTTGCTCTGGGGGCCCAGTTAGAAATACGCTCATTCCAAACCCATACATTTTTCAATGTTTTCCAAAAATCACTTAGATTATCGCAAAAGGACCGCTTCGTCGTGAGGGTCCCAGTGCCGCAGACGGCACATCGATCAGACACACGGTCTTTGAGTTATTCACCTTTAATTGAATACGGGCCCGGCCCGTTATGCCCAGTGGCTGGCGGGTCGGGTCAACCCGATTTTGGCGGGTCCGACCCGGAAGAGGTTCGGACCGGCCCGATGAGTCGTGCGGCCCGGCCCCGCAGGCCGGCCGCAGCTTGGCCCGGAGGGGACAAGCAGTCCGCGGGGGGGGGGGGGGGGGGATGCTTTCTAGAACCGGCGACGCCACCCTCCCAACAATCCGGCCGAAGCCGGCCAGCCTTCCCAGGGCAAGCAGCCCACTCAGGTGGGCCGCGGTCTTGCTGCGCGGCACCTTCGGGTGCCGCGACTCCATCGGCCGGCCGGCCGAAGAGCTGGTCAGTTCGACGCCGAAGCGGCCCACGGAGTGCGGGCCCTGGTCCGCCGTAGCACAACACCCCTTGTGGCGCTGTGGTCTTCCTTCATCCTAGCTGGCATTAGCCGGCCATTTTCTCTTCGGACGAGTGGCCCGCGGTTGTGGACCGCGGTTTTTCCGCACGCGGTCGGTGCACATCCACCACCTTCGCCTGTCACCTCCATCCATTTCGTTGCCAATTCCATCGAAAAAGAACAAGGATCAACAGATGGTCGTCGCGCCATGTTCATTTGGCCCGTTCCCTCCACGTTAGGCGGTATCATATGGCCAAAGTCAAACCATAAATTTAACGAAGAACAAGAACAATTTTATCAATTAAAAATTGAACATAATCCCCCAAACTCGATCAAGGTTTGTTCGTCGTAGATGCGGGAAACAGTGTCTCTCCATCAACGTCGGAGGAAGAGCCGTCGTCGTTGGAGATGTTCCCCGCAGAGGTGTATCCTACCTTGATGAGGAGGAAGAAGATGGTTGCGGAAGTATTGGAGCGTTCTTCACCGAGAGGAGACGATATTATTTATGGAATAACCAAGCCCCTCTAATTCTCCAAAGGGTCCCGACCAAAATATTATCTAAGGAATATATTATGATAGACTTGTCCCAATTTTAATAACTCGCCAAGAAATTCAAAAATAATTCAAAAGAGATGTTCCAAATTAATTTATAGGGTTATTAATTACATTAGTTGGCTTCATTATGTTTTGGAGGTGGAGAGGCTCCACTTTAGTATGGGAAGTTTCCATAATAAATACAAGGGGATGTTAATGGGGAGTTGAGTGGAGTTATGGGGAGATGGAAGGTTAGGGATCCTATGGGCCCCACCTCACAAATATCCTCTCATGGGAGGTTATGTGGGTGTGGGATCCACCTCTAACTCTCCTTGGGAGGAAATAACCAACTTTCATAAATAAAATTGTGTTCCACATATTTTATTTATTTCATTCTAAATACCCAAATATTAACTCTCAACCCACATAAAACACAACTGCGGTAATGGTCCCCTTACTGGAATACTGGCACTGCGAGTTCATCGGTGTCCTTAGATTTCAATTCTGAGCACCGGTTCAAAAGTTAGAAAAACCCACACATATGTTTACAGAACGTACCCGAACAAAACATCAGAAATTGATTCTGGGCACATCGGGCCTTGGAATCAAGTGCCATCTGAAACCGAAGACTCGTAAAATTCCAATGTATTTAATAAAAAATGTTCCTTGAAATCTCTGGGTCTTTACATTACTCCGACCTCAGGTCTTTACGTCCCCGTAAAGCTACAACACACACTAGGGAAACAAATGGAGGTATTGAGCTCGCATCTGAGCCTCCCGCTCCCAAGTGCTCTCCTGGAGGTTCCAATGTTACCAGTGAATTCGCACCATTGGAATCGACCATCCACGTAGGACCCACTTCTATCAATCCTCAATCTCTACCGGGACCTCCCTTAATATCTCCCCATCATTGATGTCCAGCTCCCAATGATCGATGATGTGGGTCGGGTTATGCACGTATCTCCTCAGCTGAGATACATGGAAGACGTCGTGCACCCGGTGAAACTAAGGTGCAAGGGACAGGAGGTAAGCCACCTCGACCACTATGTTGAGGACCTGGAAAGGTCCGATGAAATATGGAGATAACTTGACGCCCCAGAAAAATCTCCGTAGACCTCGTCGAGGTGAGACCCGTAAGAAAACGTGGTCGCCATCCTCGAACTCCAGTAGTCTCCATCTCCTATCAGCATAGGACTTATGTCTGCTCTGTACAGTTTTTATCTGCTCCTGGATGATCTGCACCTTCTCCGTCATAGCATAAACCATCTCTGGTCCTACAAGTGCTGACTCCCTAGGGTCAGTCCAGCACAAAGGTGATCTGCAAGGTCGGATGTATAGTTCCTCTTATGGTTCCATCCCGATGGTGGAGTGGTAACTGCTGTAGTATGCAATCTCCACCAAGGGTAGGTGATCCTCCTAGCTACGACCAAAGTCAAGGACACATGCACGGAGCATGTCCTCGAAAGTCTGAATAGTCCTCTCAGTCTGACCGTCTTTCTATGGATGGAAGGCGGTGCTCAAGCGAAATTATGTCCCAAAGGCCTCCTGTAACCCCTTCCAAAGCCGGGAAGTGAATAGATCACCCCGATTAGAAATTATAGTCGACGACACACCCTGAATTTGAATAATCTCCTGAATGTAGAGGCGTCCCAAGAAGGCACTTCCTCGATCTTCACTGGATCCACTGCAACTCCCGCCTCCGAGATGAAGTGTCCCAAGGAGTTTACCTCTCGTATCCAGAACTAAAACTTCTAGAGATTACCAAAAAGATGGTTCTCTTGGAGTGTATCCAGTACAACCCGCAATTGGTAGGAATTATCCTACTTAGTAGTCAAGTAAATCAATATGTCTTCGATGAAGACTACAACAAAACGATCGAGGTAAGGCTGGAAGATCCTGTTCATGAGACTCCTCAACACTGCTGGAGCATTGGTTATACCGAAGGGCATAACCAAGAACTTGTAGTGGCCATACAGACACCTGAAGGCCGTCTTCTACACATCCTCATCTCGAACTCTGAGCTGGTGATAGCCTAAACAGAGGTATATCTTCATGAACCATCGTGCTCCCTTGAGCTGATCAAAGAGGTCGTTAATCATCAGGAGTGTGTACTTGTTCTTCATGGTCACCTGATTCAGGTGACGGTAGTCAAAACACAGTCACAAGCTCCCATCCTCCCACTTGGAAAAAAAAAATCGGAGAAGCCCTGGGTGAAACACTGGGTCGGATAAATCCCTTTCCCTGCAAGTCCTCTAGCTGTACCCGTAGCTCATGAAGCTCGACGGGATCCATCCGATATGATGGTGTAGATATCGGTGTTGTCCCAGGGTACATGTCAATATAGAAGTCTACCTCTCTAGGAGGAGGTAGTCCTGGAACGTCATCAGGAAAAACGTTTTCATACTGATCCACCACAACAGGAAAAATCAGACTCCACACATCTACTTCTCTGAGGATGAGACTAGCCAACTGATGTGTGATCGGATTCCCTCTCCTCTACATAAGTCCATCCTGTGCTGCAAGGGCTCCCTTCTTTCTAGTGAAGATGAAACTGCTCCCATCCGTGCGGACACACCTCACATTGCACCTTATACAATCGATCTGAGAATGAACTGCAGATAACCAGTCCATACCCAAGATGACGTCGTAAGGCCTCGACGCCGCTACAAGAAGATCCTAGTATAAGCTGTCACCTCTTAGAGTAAGCTCACACTGCCGGCACTAGCGTGTAATCATAGAGTCTACTCCCATAGGAGTCTCTAAATGTAAGGATCGAGCCAATGGCTCTATCGAAATCTTCGAGCTCCGAACAAGGGTAGTGGAAATAAAAGAATGACTCGCACCTATGTCTATAAGTACTGAACCAAGGGTGGAGTAGACACAGAAAGTACCTTGAATCATCTCAGGTGTGCCGTGGTCGTAAGCCTCCATTTCCTGGAGGTGAGCCTACCTCTATCCGCCAGCTCCCTGGGGTCGGGGTGGACCTCCTGGTGGTGGTGGTGGTAGAGCCTCAAAACGTCGTCCACCACCCGCTACTCGGTCCGCTCCTCTGCCTCGTCTGCCTGCTCCCTGCGAACCACCACGGTCGAACCTCAGCCTCTGCCTGGGAGGTCCCTCCACTATCTTCTACTCATCTGCATGTAGGGTTGGGTAGTATCGATCCATGTGACCCTACCTACCATAAGCATAGCACTGCCTGCTCCTCGTATAGCTGGCTCTGTTTCGGGTGCCCCGTACAACCGAACCTGTATCCTGAGGTTGCTCACTTGATGGTCTGGTCTGCTCGGACCTCTGCGTCAATTGTCTAATGCCGGCTATAGAATACTCCGCTATGTGTCCCCCTGAGGTGGTTCTCGCTGCTAGTGTCGGTTCAGCGAGAAAGCTCTCCACAAGAAGCGCTTGCTCCAACACTCCCGCCTGCGTTGGAATGCTGAGGGAGATCTTCAAAGCCCTAATCTCATGCCTCAGTCCCTGATCTAAGGTCCGGGCCCTGAAGAATGGGTCTTGTACCATGTTCGTGGAGTAGCGTGAGAGGTCAGTAATCCTCGCTGAGTACTGAGCTACTTTCTTGCTGCCCTGCCGTAGATGAAGTAACTCCTGAATCCACACCACACGAAGGGTGGCTGGAAAAAACTCTAAGAGGAAGATACTCACAAAGTCTGTCCAAAGTAGAGATGCCTCATTGTGCACCTGGATCATGATGCTCCACCATCTATTTACTGCTTTGTATAGTAGACTTGTGTCAAGGATCACCATAAGGTCGGATGGTGTCCCTACCAATCTAAAGAATTTGACGATATCCTCCAGCCAATAGTCCACTGCCTGAGGGTCCGTCTCTCCACCGAACCTAGGTGGCCTCTTTCACTGAAACTTGTGCAACACACTCAGATGGCATGAACTCTCTACTACTGGGGCGGGTAGTATCGGTGGCTCAGTAGGTTGTGGTACCGCTGGTGCCTCCGCTACGATGGGGCCCTACACGGAGGCCTCATCGCTCCTTGGGATGCCATCTCGTACGTGACTCAGAACCCTAGATGGATACCTTCATGGGGATATCTTAAAAAGAAACAGGTGTGCCACGGTCAAAACAGTATACCTGGTAAGATGACACAAAGTAATCACAAAAAAAAACTTTGAAACACACATGCAATCATTGTTTTCATGCACTGAGTCGGAAATCAGGGGTTAGGGTAATGGTGTATGGATACGTCGGCCGCCACACCAACACTGGACTCCCTGGAATGAAATCCAAACTCAATACTCTTAACACTATTTCTTTACAGAAAGGAAAGATCAGAGTCTGGAGTTCTGCAGTAGAATTGACTCCTCTAATACCAATTTGTCACGACCCATCCTTGGGGACCATGCCGTGACTACCCCACGACCGTCTTCCATAGGCCACTGGCTGGAGACTAGCACCAAAGGCGTAAATCCCGATAAAAATGGAAGGCATTGCCTTTAAATAGTAAATAAACACAACAGAGTACGAAACAGAAGTAATCGCTAAGTAAAACTGAAATACAAAATTATGTACTGAAAGGAAAGGGGATAGAAATACAAGCCCAAAAATGAGTACAGTACAACTAAAAGACTAGTACAATAGCACTAAAGTAAAACATCAACAACTGAGTCGTCCTCCTGGAATCCCTCCTGAAGGGTGGGTACATATGGTCACCTCAGCACCTCAGGTCCTTCCGTATACTCCGTGTACGTCCCACTGAGTGGTTAAACTCCAGGTACTATCCAGCTCCTCAAGTCTCTACCATGATCAGTGTTGCCCATCGTCTGCATCCAACAGAATGAAGTGTGGGCATCGCCCATGCAGGGGCGAGTATAAAAATACTCAGTAGGGATCTCGAGACCCCTTAAGGTCTCCCAGAATCCACAAAGGATAAACAAAAAAAGGAAATATACAATCCCGAAGTAACAACCAAGTCTACTTAGTTATATGACCAAACATATACCTAAGTCATCAATCCCAGTTCGGCTCCAACTCTCGAGCCCAAGCACAACCCAGTCGATAAAGGAATGAAGAAAATCACATTGATGATAATGATTGAAAGTCAAAACTCATCTCACACATGCATACATCTTTAATAAAGTGATAAAGATGATCTGATGTAGTCACCGATTCATCTAAGCTGTTGGACCCATGTAGGATACTAGACCAGCAAAGCTGTCGGACCCACATACGATACTAGACCAGCGACTCTGTCAGACCCACATAGGAATATAGAACAGAAGACAAATTGTCAGACCCACGTAGGATACCAGAACAGTAATCATCATCATCGAACCCATGGAGGATTCCAGTATGGTAGTCATCATTTCCAAACCCTCGGAGGATTCCAGTACAGTAGCTGTCATCGTCGAACCCACAGAGGATTCCAGTATGGTAGTCTTCGTAGTCGCAAAAAGCTCTAGTGTTCCCGCACACAACACGCTCGATTCTAGGAGGGTCCATTCCTCGAGCAAAGGGGTTGATACATCAACTGTTACGAAGTCCAGAGTTGATGTATCCCGAAGTTCCGTCTCGTCAAAAGGAACCCAATGCGACAGACGGCACGTCAATCGGACGCCCAGTTTGAGAGTTATTAGCATTTTTGCTCCAGGGGCCCAGTTGGAAATACGCTCGTTCCAAAGCCATCCATTTTACAAAGTTCTTAAAAACTCACTTAGAATATCGCAAAAGGACCGCTTCATCGCGAAGGTCCCAGTGCCATAGACGGCGCATCGATCGGACGTGTGGTCTCCAAGTTATTCACATTTAAGTGAATACGGGCCCGACCTGTTAAACCCAGTGGCTGGCGGGTTGGGTCAACCAGGTTTTGGAAGTTCTGACCCGGCAGAGGGTCGGACCGGCCCCATGAGTCACACAGCCATGGCCTGGAGGGGCCGAGCTGTCCGAGTGGGGGGGGGGGTGCTTTCCCGAACCGGCGGCGCTGCCCTCCCAACTAGCCGGCCTTTTCGGCGCAAGCGGCCCAATCGGGCGGGCTGCTGTCTTGATGCACTGCACCTTCGGGTGCCGCATCTACTTTACCCGGCCGGCTGATAAGCCGGACGGTTCGCCGCTGAAGCAGCCCGCGAAGCGCGGGCCGCGGTCCTCCGCAACGCAGTGCCCCTTGTGGCGTCACCGTCTTCTTTCGGCCAGGCCGGCTTTAGTCGGCCGGTTCTTCTTCGGCTGAGTAGCCCGCAATTGCAGGCTGCGGTTCTTCCACACGCGGCTGGCGCACGGCCGCCAGCTTCTCCCGTCACCACCATCCCTTTCATCTCCAATGCCATTGAAAAAGAACAAGGATCAATGGAGGGTCATCAGGACATGTTCATTTAGCCTGTGCTCTCTGCGTTAGGCGGTATCATATAGAAAAAGTCAAACCATAACTTTTAATGAAGAACAAGAACAATTTTATCAATTAAAAATTAAATATAGTCCCCTACCTCGATCAAGGTTTGTTCGTCGTATATGCGGGAAACTGTGTCACTCTGCCAACGTTGGAGGAAGATCCATTGTCGTTGGCAACGTTCTCCACGTCGATGTCTCCTCCCTTGATGCAGCGGGATAAGATGGTTGGAGAAGTTGTGGAGCGTTCTTCACCAAGAGGGGATGATATTCTTTGTGGAAGAATGAATGCCCTCTAATTATCTAAAGGTTCCACACCAAAATATTTGCTACAGAAAATATTAGGATAGACTTCTCCAAATTTTAATGAATCCCCAAGCAATTCAAAATAATTGGAAAGAGATGCGCCAAATTAATTAATAGGGTTATTAATTACATTAGTTGGCTTCATTAAGTTTGGGAGGTGGAGAGACTCCACTTTAAAAATGGATGTTGTCATAAAAAACAGAAGGGGATGTTAATGGGGAGTTGAGGGGAGTTATGGGGAGATGAAAGGTTAGGGCTCTTGTGGGCCCCACCTCACAAATATCCTCAGAAGGGAGGTTATGTGGGTGTGGGACCCACCTATAACTCCCTTTGGAAGGAAATAACCAACTTCTATAAATAAAATTGTGTTCTAAAAATTTTATTTATTTCATTCTAAATCTCCAAATATTAACTCTCAACCCGCATAAAATGCAACTGCGGTAAAGGTCCCCTTAATCGAATATCAGCGCTGCGAGTTCATCGGTCTCCTCAGATTTCAATTCCGAGCATCGGTTCAAAAGATAGAAAAACCCGAATGTACGTTTACTTAATGTACCCGAACAAAACTTTATAAATTGATTTCTGGCACACCGGACCTCAGAATCAAGTTCCGTCAAAAACCACAGACTCGTAAAATTCCAAAGTACTTAAGAAAAAAAATTTCTTTGAAATTTCTGGGTCTATACAAAAATGGAAGGTCATATTGAAGTGTTTTACAAGATGATCAAGATTTCTAGTTAACTATGTGTAATAGGGGTTATTTAGAGTAGTTTACTTTAACATCTTTATATTTGTTTTTGGTGAATTTTTATCTCATTTTGTGATTAGTTTACTATGTAGTGATCAAGTTTGGTTTCAGACTTTTCCATAAAAGTGTTTTTCCAATGAAAATTTACATTTCAGTTATTTAATTATGATTAAATAAGTACAATTTTAGAGAAATCATGGTGAATGACTTAAAAAATTTCTCATGAAAATGATATTGAGATAAAGAAAACTATTTTATGGATCATAACAATAGAAGAAAGAATTAATCAATGAAGTGATTATGAAAACATGTATAAATAGAGAAAAATAGAATCCATTTAAACTGAAAAAATAACCATATTGTAATAACATGTATGTTCTTATGAATTTAAAATTATAAAACCTCTCTAAGAACAACCTTGAACATAAATATCCTCAAAGAGAAATAAGATTGTAACAAAAATAAATTATTATTTTGGTTACTTCAGAATCAAAAGGCAGTGAAATAAATTTTATGATATATATATATTTAAATTAAATGAATTAAATGAATTAATAATTTAAAATTTAATCACCATGTAAAAATTACACCATGTAGATAAATCATAGTGTAGGATACAAAACATTTCTCAAGAAAATGAGATTGAGATAAAGAAAATCCTTATAAAGATAATAAAATTAATCTGATAATTAATCCATGATGTGATTGTAAAACCATATATAAATATAAATAATTTTTTTAAATATATAATAAAAAAATTTCCATATCATTTATAACATATTCAAGCCATAACAAAGTCAATGAAGGAGTTTTATAAACCAATTAAATGAAACTGAGTTAAGAAACCCTTTACATTGAGTCCCAAATTGCTACGTATGTACTTTAACTCATGTATAATAAAATTATATTAATTATTTCTTCCCTTAAGAATCATTTATATATTTAATAATTTATAATCAGACCAATAATTTAATTTATATCAATGTAATATTTAATTACATAATCAGTTAATTCCATCTTGGTTTAATTGAGGATGTTTAGTTCATATTTAGAAAGTGAATTTTGCAGGTCAAACATTGACCAAGGGGTTGTTATTATATTATCTCTATAATAATAATAATCATGATATAATTAACATATTTATTCCATATGTACACCTTTTAAACCATCCCTTATAATTATTTCGGACAAATGAAAGACATAGTTTCATGGAGGCGGTAGTCAACAGACACACAAGAGTGATGTTTCCATTTTTTTATGAAAGGAAAAGAAAGAAATATAATTAGTGATTATCTATAAAAAAATTATTTCTGCATCATAAATATCATCTTATTACATTATATACACCCTTATATCAATCAATTTGAGGTGGTGGTGAAAAATAAAATACATTAGTTCATGAGGTGGTAGTGCACATGTATGCACAAATGATGGTTTCTTTTCCAATTTGATAGAAAAGGAAATTTATTTAACTTATTATATAATGATTATAATTTCTACATAAATTTAAGATTTTAAATTTTTTTATTGTAATGTTTAGGATTAAATTTAAGTATATAGAAGAATCAATAAAATTAATGAACATGATTTAGAGTTTTACTTCATCTATAGAAGACAACCTTCAGTTAACATATTAAGTATTTTTGTTGTTATTTTAGTGATACTAAGAATAATATGATGTTATGAGGGATTTTGGGAAGTTAATTGGGAAGATCTTGGATTAGATAAATGGATAATCAAGTTTCAGGATGATAGGATGTGTGGTGTCCTTTTATAAGTGAGGGGAGGGGCACCACTAGAATTAAAAAATTATTAAATTTATATAAACTATTTTTCAAGTTAATGTGGAACCAACATGATATATTTCAAATATAGTATGATTATGAGTCTAAATTATATCATAAAATAAATATTTTACATGTTTAATTTATGTATTAAAACTTATATCATTGTTTTAAACCCCAAGTAATCCATTTGATGATTATCGGGATATCAATGTTTTTTACACATTAGTGGTAAATTATTTTACTATAAAAGAAAATGTAGCCTATAATTGAAAATGGTATATATTATAGATCATATAATAATTAATTGGTGAAATATTACATTTTTATGAATTTGAAATTATTTACTAATATATTATATAATATAAGATACCATTAAAGTCGTTTTCGGTGCTATTCACATATTTGTCTTTAAAAATATCAATATACTAATATAGTTCAAATATAAACATTTAAGACATAACTAACATATTATATTTTTCATAAAAATAGGTTAATATAATAAATCATCCTAAAATACTACTTTTTATATTTTTAAAATCATTTAATTTATTTTTCAATTATTTGAACTTGCACTATGTTAGTATTTCTTAGTTATTTAAGGTAATTATTCCCTTAAAAAATTTTAAAATAAATTATAGGGGAAAAAGTAATACATTTTTAAAATAACCATTTATATGTGAACATAACTTCCTTTTATCCTATTGAGAAATTATTGAGATAATAAAACAAATAGAGTGAAATTTTGTATTCTCTGTTTACATAAAATAATATTATGGTCATCATCATAGGAAAGTTGCAGTAAATCACCTTATTTTCAAAATATAGATGAATATGGCTGAAGAAACTCTCAAAGGAAATAATTTCAATTGTTTTGGTGGTTTTAAAGTCTCATCCTATTATTTTAATCTTATTTTACTTTTTTCCTCTTTACCCGTGGATAACGTTTTTTATCAGGGACACTATTCAAAATGAAAAAAATAAAAGGGATCAATTTATAAAGTCTGAACATCATGAGTAAAAATATGTAATAAATTTTATCATTTTTAATTATTATAACTGGTATAAATTCTTTTTAAAAGAAACCTGCAAAATGAAAAGAAAACAAATTTTCTAGATAAATACAATTGAAGTAAAAAAACATTTTTATATAAAAATTAATCATATTCTTTATTTAGATAACATTTATTTAATTTAATTTTAAAATAAATTAATTAAATTTTATATCCAAATCTAAAAAAAATGTGATTTTTTAAATATATGAAAAGAAGAGACACCTTTATATGTAATTGGTACTGTTAACTATTCAATGAAGAATCATTTTTTTCTTCAAAAATACACCAAAATTTTACACAAATATATTTTAAAATGTTGATTTCAAATATTATATCATTTTCATTAAATATAATTTATAAATTTGTAGTAATTAAATATAATATTAACTCACAAAATTAAAAAAAATCTTTTATTGAGGAAAACATATTTTGGAAGAAAAAATAACATTACTACAAGTTGAGTTATTATTTACTAAGAATTAATCAATAATTTTTTATTGTTTTGGATTAATATAAATATATTATAATTAAGTTACTCCTCTTCATACTCTAAATTTCAATGACTATGTTTTCATGGTCAGATTTAAATAATAACATTTTATGGTTCTTAAAGCTCAGTGTTGCTTGTCCTGTACATGATAAAACATAGTATTATTTTAAAATATTAGGGAATTAAACTAATATTCTTATTTTTAATTACTAGATGAATATGTATATATATTTTACCACTAATAAATAATTACATGTCACTCTATGAGGTATATTTTAACATTCTGTTGATCATTCTAGAAAAAAACATAGAGGAAGAATATAGGTGATCATGTTATGATTGATTGTAGTCATGACATGTGTTGGTGAACTCATATGAGAGATATAAAATCTAAAGTAGGTTATATCTCATTCACAATTTATAGAATTTTGTGTTTGGAGTTAATTATTTTGGTATGAGATCATAAATAATGTATATTTATTCTACACCAGAATATTTGGTATATTAAATGTTTAAATGTACAGACAAATGAGTCTTGCCATAATAGTATAAACAAGACTGTGAAAAAATTGATTGAGGAGATTGAAGTGTTATCTTATTAAGGATATTGGTATATTAAATTTTCATCACCTACTAGAACACAATTAAATGTTTATTTCCAATAGATAACATAGTTATATATTTTTTTGGAATTTGTTTGGAGGATTTTTACTCTTGACATATTCAAGTGTTGATTGAGTTTTATAAAAGTAATTTTATTACTTGTTTCATTCCAATTAATTTCTTATTGATGTTTTCAACATGAAATCAATAAATATTTTAGTTTTCATTTTTTGATTATTTTTCATGATTTTTATTTCTTATACTCACTTTCTAAGATGACTCATTAATATGTGATGGTGGTTTCCTCTTTCATGTGTGGATAGTTGTCTTAAGGGGTAATAAATTGAGAGTATAAATATTTTTGAATTAATGAATTTATAATATTTATCTTAGTATGCAATTTTAGTTAGGAGAACTTTTGGAATTTAATATTATCATATACGTTTGCTTGAGTCTGAATAAGAGAAGTGTGGAGGGAGGAACCCCAATGTAGTAAAGAGGACCAAGCTTTTAATTATATATCATAATTTTATTTTCCATAAAAATTTCACCTAAAAAACCATGGATAATAGATTTATCTAAATATCGGATTTTCATTGGCCTAGGTAGAATCAATGAACATTAATTTAAGAATTTGTTCCTTTGAAAAAACTTTGTGAACAATCCAATCAATCAATACTTGAGTGAGATAAGTAATATCATCTAAAGTCATCCTTTGAAATTTATCCTGATCCAATATCTTAGATAATTATTTTCACATATATATGTGATTTATTAAATTTTCTTGATCCAAATTTCTATAAGATATCCAAGATAAAAATATAACTTAAAAAATAATTAGGGTCATATTATATTCTCATGGGATTAAGCTCAAAATACTCTTTTATACACATTTGGGGATAGAGAAAGAATAAGTAGTTTAAAATTATAATCTTTAGAATCTCATAAGAATTAACAAAATTGGATATTCATTCCACTTTTTCACTATTTTAAGGGAGGCATATATAATTTAGGAGTAAGTCACTATTAAATAATTCATTATTTTCTCCAGTAATTTATATTTTTTTATTATATATCATGAAAATAATGTGCTTTATCTAATAGTAGACGATGATTAGTAGATGAGTGGGACATTTAAAATAGATCATGGCATGTTGAGTCTTAGTATACACTCAAGTAAAACAAAGAGATCAAGTTGGCCATCATTACAAGTTTAAATATTAGTACCGTATAACACCACAAACCCACTACACCTGTTGGGTATAAAGACCAATTTTCCAAAACGGACCAAAAAAAGAGAATGACTAGTGTATCAGGTTCATACCACCAAAAACTATGGGTTATCTTACATAGATGGTGTAATCCTAAGATTTCTTTAACCTCTAATATAAGGGATAAACATTTAAATTAGATCCATCCCCATAAAAATGATATATAATATGTCTCAGTGTATTATAATTTAGATTGAGTACCATCACAACCATTTGTTTAACATTCTAGAGGCCCACCACACCTTCAAGAGAACATGAGCCTCAACCCAGTTGGTGAGGTATCCTTAAGTGCATCCAAAAGACTCAGGTTCAAAAATAGGTAGATGCATAATTCTAGGGTACTATAGCATTACTGTAGTAGGTAATGTAGCAGTATTGTACACTGTCGCATTACTGGAATTGTTCGGTACTGTAGTAGATGAAACTATTCACCTTGGGCCATCGGTTTGGTCTTGGAGTCCTTATGGATTTCGGGCCACCCAATCCTTCAGGTGACTAGGGCTTTCGGGCCACCTTTAAGGCCTTTGGTCCACCTCAAGGCCTTCGAGGAAAATGTAGTTTCCCCAGACACACTATAAAAAAAGTAGCAGTCCCAGAAGATGATTCAGAGTAGGTTCACTCACCAGAGTAGAGCCAAATGGATTTGTCAGAATGAGAGGGTATAGCTATGCCATCAGGACTATCCTGTGCATGCATGGGAAGCCTAGCAAAACGGTCATGCAAAGGTGGAGAGCTACTATCAAGATGTAGATACTGGGGATGGGTAGTTCCTTGTTGATGGTCTGGTTGAATTCCCTAAGACCTTCGGGTCATGTAATCTCCTAAGCCTATGGGCCTTGTAATCTCTGAGCCTACGTGCATTGTAAGGGTTCCCCCTCATCCCTTGAAAGGGGGTTTATCAAAAATCAATAAAAATGAATGCCTTTAACCCATTTGGGCATGACACCTTCAAGAACAATGGTGTCTCTTAAGATAAAATTTGATTGTGTATTTTTCCATTTTAACATTGAGATAGAGATAAGAACCATATAAAGTGTCAACTAAAAAGATCAATTATCACTTGAGACAATTTATATAATTGGTTTTTGGATTAATAATTCCCACCTTCTCTAACATGGAATCTACAGATTCAAATATAAAATGTTACTCATTTGGATTTAAATTTATCTTTCAAAGAATGAGACAAAGACTTGGATATTATTTGGTAGTTCCCACATCACATATCTTATTTTTATATTTAAATACATAACTTTTACAATATGTTATGGTCTATTTCTTATGTTGTGGATAATCCTTTTATGGAGCATGGACTCATGATGATGAATTTAAGGTCTAGAGAATCTAAATTTATGAAATATCTCATAATTCTAGTCTAGGTTAGTGTAATAGGGGTCCATGTAGAATAAGGATGCATCAAGTGGATGAGACCACCTAATTGGTTTCTCATATGGATGCACATAAAAAGTAGTTTGACACTTTATAATTTTGAGTGTAACCTATTCCAATGTAACAAACATCACCACCTACACCAACAATGGATGTTCTATATTATGTGATGTGATTATGTGCTAATTCTTATTAGGGGTCACATAATAGAGTAGAACAAAATCATAACCTAGATTTTAGGTACATATATTAATGTTATGGCAAAAAATAATTTCAGAATACTTTCATTATTGGATGTCCAGTGCTGCGGAAACCTCATAAAAATAGAGGGTGGAAACAAAAAACAAGAAGGGAATAAATTTATTCAAATACAATGAGACATACATACCCACAATAGAAATAACTAAAAAGAACATTAAAAACATTCCCAACCATCAATTTCAATAAATGAATACTCTATAAAATTTATATCCTAGCCCACAATAGTTTTTCCTACACAAAATTTCATCTATCGAGGATATTCATCAGTCATTTATTCAAAAATATTATTAGTAGATGACTACTTATGAAATTAATATGATAAATTAAAACTATTACATTTGAAACCTTGATCATCAAAAATGTGATATTGATAATATTATTTCAAAATTGTTACAGAGTACACTTTTGAATAACATAGATAGACACTTAATAGAGTAGGATAATGTTTTGATGTTATGAAGTTTGAAAGACTGAAATGGAATAAATTCACATGAGGAGGAGTATAAGGTGTAAAATAAGAGGCAAAAAAATATTGAGATAAGGAGGATGTTGAAACCTCAGTTAAAAGGGGGAGCAAAGAGGATAAAGATGAAAGGAAAGGTAGAGTCTTACATCATGTTCAACATGAATTAAATAAGGAAGAGTATACATAGATAGAAACTTATCAAAACCCTACAAAAATTTCAGAGAGGTTAAGAAAAGGGAAAATAAAACCTCAGTATAATAAATTTAAAAACATTTATAATTGTATGTATATTAGTATTTCCTTTTCTGTGATAATTTTACAAATTCCATCATATCTAAAATTTTTATATGAGGTATTGTTAATGAAAAAGTAGTTAGGGGATTTATACATCACTTCCCTTAGTTTGGAATGTTTAGTAGTAATTAAATTGAATATCCATAAAAATATGAGTTATTTTGTGATATTTTCCATCCCTTTCACTATTGGTTCGTAATCCTTTGGGAAGGAGATTTGTGATTTGGGTGTGATTCTAAATCTAATTCTATTGGGTGTATTATAGATGTTGGGATTGGATAAACCATATATAAATAGAATTATGATTTTCTAGTAGATCAATAGGTGAAATAATTTAGAGGGATCCTTGATGATGTTCTTATTAAGGTGGGGAAATTTACATTACTAATTTATTTCATAATTCTTTAGATGGTAGAATAATGGGATGTAGACTTTATTTTTAGAGGGAAATTATTCCCCACAGGGAAGGATTTTATTGATGTAAATCAAGGATGGATTATTTTTTATTTTGGAAGGTTTAAGTTATATTTTTAATAATAAATGATGTAATGTATTTTACAGAGTTGTATGATTTTCACATTATTTTCATTATTGATGTACTGATTTCAATAAAGAGATTGATTTCCTTTGTAGAGGGTTTAACATATACTGAGGAATTATCATCCTTAGTTAAATCTATTAATCATTGATCCACAAATTACAGAGTTGAAGTATCCTCCAAGTACACTAAGGTAGTCATTTTTGGAAAATAAATATACCTTACTTGTGAAAAAAATTAAAACTAAAATTGATAAATATAATTAATTGTGAAAATTATTCAAGAAAATAATACAAGTTTTTTCTTAGGGAATTACTGATATAATGGAAATCAATATCCTTATTCTCACACAGAAGGTGTTTGTTGAATAAGGGATGAAACCAAGTCATTAAAAAATAATAATAATTACTCCACTAATAAAGGAGGTGGTAAAATGGTGATTATAGAACTATTTGATATAGGTATTGTTATATATATATTTTATAGTGAATATGCCAAATAATTGTTATTTTTACTCAAAATGGGGACTAATTATGGAAAATAATGAAGAAAATGAGCTCATTTTAAAGAGAAATATTATAGGATGACTGGTTTGTGTGGAGTATATAAATTTGAATTAAGGTATGGGAAAGATCAATTACCATTATTGTTCATGATTAAGATGTTTAAAACAATTTTTCAGCATGAGTTTTACTATTTAATGCATGAATGCTTCAATGTTGGTGTACCCACATGACTTGTCAAACACTTATTTCACAGTTTTATATAAGACTTTATCCTATCAACCCATATCATTTGGAATGTGTAATGTACAATATAAATTTCAATAGTATATGACACATATGTTTCACAATAAGGAAGGTCAAAACCTATAAATTTTCACGTATGAGTTTTCATTATATGGGTTGTACTTTGAGGTGTGATTGAAATATTTAAACAGTATTCTCAAAAGATGTGAAGAGAAGTGATTTTTACTAAATATGGAATAGTTCCACTTTATTATTGAAGGATGTATTTTACATGGGAACATAATATTAGAAAATGTAAATAAATATTATCCTATAAATATATGGGTGACATAAGGGTTTCTCAATCCAACTATAGACAAGGGGATACAAATCATTCTTCAACACATGGGATTATACAACTACTTTACCAAGTATATCTCTAAGATATATCAGCAACTCAAACATCTATTAGTGAAGGATGTTCTATTTTTCTTTGAAGAATCATATAAGGATTCATTATTTATTTTTGAAAGTAATCTAATGTATTCCCTAATTTTAATCTCTCTGAACTATGAAAATTATTTTGAGGTAATATATGATGTGATAAATTTGAAAGTAGGAGTCATGATAGGATAGAAGGTTGACCATATCTATCTCTCCATAAACTCAGAAATCTATGAACATAATTGGAGCACAACATGTTTTTATGAATTATTATTTATTTTTAACAAATTAAATTACATTGATAGATTTCATTACATGCAACATTTATTTTAGCTTTCATTACACGCGACAATAATTTTAAAAAATCCATGATATATTATTATTATAATTATTTAAATAAAACCATTATAACCCAGACATAAAAAATAGAAATATCAAAAGTTATTATTTTTTTAAATATTATTTATTATGTGTTTATATAAAAAAACTATTGATAAAAAATAATTTAATTTTAGAAAAGTCATTATATTTTTTGAAAATAATATTTTCTCAAAAAATGTAATTTATTTATTTTTATGAACAATAATAAAATTTTTATTTTAAATTTTTTTAAAATTATTTAATTAGATAAACACGATTTTTAAAATATCAGATCAATATTAGTTTATGGTGAATTTTTGGTATTTAGTTTTAAATATTAAAGTTTTAGTATGTTGTGAAAAATACTGGTTTTCATTGAAAATATCCTTTTTATAGAATTTAAAAGGATAATTTTTTGTCTTAAAAAGGATAGAAAAGTAAAATTAGCCAAATTATATATAAAATAAAATAATTTTATCATTTTAATCATTTTAATTATGAATTTTGATACAAAAACTTTTTAAACATTTTAACAATTTCTCTTTGGAAAATTGCTTTCCTGTCACGTAGACTGGTTTAATTATAATTTAAAATCATTCACTTTTGTTATTTGAATTTTAAAAAATCGATTCCATATTTTTAATTATAATAATTTATATTATCTAATAAGTTCAAAATAATTTTTAACCATAATTAATAGTAAATAGGGTAAGAATTATTTTCTACAGTTATGGTAAAAATAGATTTACCAGGTGGTTAAACTAAATAGATAACGGTTAAAAATTACCCAAAACATCTCCAAAAACTATTCTATATCAATATATTAATATCATAACATCTTTTATTAATAATTATTTATTTTTTATCTTGTTTGAATTAGAAAATTGTGGGTAGACATTTTTCTTTACAAAAATTACAATTATGCCAATCACCTCACTTATAAAAGGAAATCCATTATTACCAAATTTTCACACTTAAAACTATTTGGTTCATCAAATAAAAATCCCAGTTAGAAAATTAATTCCCACCAATTATCCTAGAATCCTTTTTTTTCATATGTCTAATTAAGGAATACTTTAGGTGCAAACTAAAAGAAGTTATCCAATGAAGAGGTAACACCCATAACATGGAGTTTAATATTATTTATTCCTTCACCTTAATCAATTATTATAAAAACAGGATGATATAATAAACTAAAAAATATTCAATGTACTGAGATGTTTTTAGGTTATGTTAGTAACTTAAAACCATATCCTCTTTGATCATATGGGAAACAAAATCACCATTCTTGTGTATGGAGGACTACTGCCCTACGAACCGATGTTATTTATTTTACATCTCTATCTATCATGACTATATATAATGGTGGATTAAGTATTTATATATGATATTTATGGTATAATTATACATATGAAATAATTATATCATATATACCTTGATATATTCCATTCTGTGGGAATACAATGTCGTTGCCCGTGTGTATAACAGACTACCACCTTGTAAATCGATGTGATTCATTAATGTTTTACATTAAAGTTAATAAGGTTGATTTTAATGAAAATATTTAATATATATTATATAAAAAAGATTTTTTAAGGATGATATAATATTAAAGTTGATTTTATTCAACCCCTTTAGAAAATTTAATCAACATTCATGCGTACGTATGACTAATCGTCACAGTGAACAGTGTATTTTATTTTATATCACTAAATCTTATGGATTTCTATAAAAACATATATTTTGAATATATATTATAATTTTATCTTGGTAAAATCTCTATAAATTTTTTAATTATGATGAAAATATGAAGATAAAAAATAAAAAATCCAAACATACATAAAAAACAAAGAATTTATTTCTCGAAACCTGACTTTAACATGGAATTGTAAATAAATAGGAAATATAAGGCCATAATTAAATAATAAATGGATTGATATATATAATTTTTGTTATTAAATATATTTTTAATAAAAATATATTTATTATATAAGAGGATCTACTGTGAGTTGAAGAATTATATACTTATAGAAAGAGATTTCTAGTTTCTGTTTTTTTCTGGGAGACATATGAAAATTCACCACTCATTTATTTTTTGTCATGTATATAATTCCCCTTTGAAATGATATATCCAAAATAACCTAATTTTAATTGAATTAAAAGTTAAAATTTATATTATTCATTTTAGGGTAATATAATTCAAAATATTACTTGGCGAAAAGGGATTTCTGTATCAATTTTCCTTCCATGAGACATATGTTATCTTGTGAACCAATATTCTTCGATGAGGTGTATGTAAATCCAATTTGATATTGATTATAATTAATTTATTTATTTTTATGATATTTTAAATTTCATTTCAAGTTATTCTTTCATGGGACTTACAATTCAAAGTTACCGAAGTGGGTTAGATTTCATGTTATAATCTATTCGTTTATCATGATTATTTATGATTATGTTTTTGATGATGAAATATTCTGGAAAATATCTCATGAAACTCATGAATTTTATTTTTTTCTCATTTAGTCATTATAATCAATATTTTCCTTTAATTTTATTATATTTGTGTTATCATTTGTTTAAAATAATTTTTTATGATAAATTGTGCTTATGTCTCTCTTCGATCGAAAATAATTTTTTTTCCAAAACCATGTTTCCTAAAAGTGCGTTTGAAAATGTTTTTTATACGTTAAAAACTATTTAATACATAAATTTTTACTAATGATTGAATTTTTACAAATTTTTTTGTAATTAATCTTTATGTAGCTTTCCAAACAATATCTGTCTCGATTTTACCAAAAAATGTGAAAGGAATATTAATTTTAACAAGTATGGAATGAAATGAATTCTATGCTTTCTTTAAAAAAATATAGTTGAAGGATACTTTATAATATTATATGTTTTTAATTTTTTTAATAAGTGTTTTTCAATGGGTAGAGGATATTTTCCTCAATTAATATTTTAAATTATCATTAAAACTAATTTTCCCTCCAAGATGAAATCCATTTATGTTACCTATGACTTAATAGTTATATAATACAAGGATTCCAATATTATTCATTATATGATTTTTTTTATGATGAGATGATAATTATAATTGTTTTTTGTCTTATAAGGTTTATACTATGAGAAAATGATTATGAATCCTACTTCATTCCATGTGTTATGCTATGACGAAATGATGAAATGATTATAAAACCAGTCTATTTTCCATAAGATAAAATATGATTCAATATTTATGAAACCCATTTAATTTCATGGGTTATGATATGAAGAATTTTTTATGAAATTTTGGTGCACATAGACAATATTTTAATTATGTGATGGCTGGGACCTATATATCCCTCTAATGAATTGGGTAATTATTTATATATCATTAGATTGAAATAATTGGAACATGGAGTGAACCTTGTTTGGTAAGGGTACTTTTCCACTATGTTGGTATTGGGAGTGATCCTTGTCTACTATGACAGTTTGGGTCATTAAATCATTCTATTATGATATCCTTGGAAATGAGCATTGACTATAATGGAAATGATTTTCTACGCTTATGTGTATGATATAATTCTATGGATTATTCCAATGATCTACTATCATGGTTCATGTTCTTTGGTTTCCTTATTATTCATGTCTTATGAAATACCAATATTAATTCCATGGATCAATATTTTTATCTTATATATATAGGATAAGGTTTTTATATGTTATTCTCATGTTTTTATTCCCTTATGTTGATGTTATGAATTTGTATCCCCCTTGTTTACTTTTACTGATCATCTAAGATAACTTGAAACATTATAAAACAATATAAATAATACATAAAAAATAATGGAATAATGGAACATCATCTCATAAATCCCTTACAAAACCATTATCAAATTCATACAATTAGAATAACCAATAAAAATACTTATAATATAATTATATATAAAACATAATAATTACCCAATGAATTGGTTCACAATCTGAGTACACCCATCATATAATATATAATGAGATCACTTAGAGATACATAGGCACACCCATAATTTAAAATTTCCAAGAACCGAAAAATGAATAATGCGTATAAGAAATTAATTTCATCATAACTCATTGAAACAAACATTATTATTTTTAGAAAATAATTAAATCGTAAAAAGTAAATATGTTATATAAAAATCTCATCGTAACATGGTTAACATATGGAAATTAAATGGGTTTTATAATTATCTCTTTGAAACTGGTCAACCTATGGAAAAGAAACTTATTACATAACAATATCTTTAAAAACATCTTAATCTATCTAGAGATAGAATGGTTATTTTATTATTAAAAAATATTCTTATTATATCATAAGAATAATTTTTTTTGTTGTTTATTAGTCAAAATACTATTAGAAACATTAAATTTTTTTTTAGTAAAATAATATTTTTAGTTTGAAAATAACTTTTTAAAACATGAATCATTCTGAGAATAATTTTTATTTAAATAAACCATGAAAGATTATAATGGAATCTTTTAAAACCCAATAAAAACATTTCTTGAGGAAAATATCAAATTTTATTTTAAAAACACTTTTTAAGACATTTTAGAAAACATTTTTCAATAAAAAGGTTTTGCAAGAAAAAGAATTTATAATGAAAAAAAATTCATAAAACAATTCATTTGAAATATTGAGTACATAAAGAGAGTAAAATGAAGGTAAATTATTCATCATCATGAAAAAATAGGGGAATATAATTATTGATAATTATTTATAGTTTGATCATAATATTTTAACATTGGAGACTTAATCACAGACGACTCCTATAATTGATGAGATTGTAATGGGAAACTCTTACCACATAGGCAATTGTTAATCATAATCACCATAAAAATAATATATTAAATTAAACATAAAATACCATGAGAATAAATAAATTCATGATATTAAATGTCAATTGGTATGTTTATAAAGCACATAAAGGATGTTAGGTGTGTAACACAACAAAATATTTAAAGAAGGAAAATTCTGACCAAATCCATTACTGATTCGGTAACATTAAAACTGATGAAAGGAAGATCCAAAAATAGATATTTAAAACTAAATAAAATTAAGTATAATAATAATACATTAAATTACTGTTAATAATATATACCATAATAAATAAGTGGTGAATAAGGAATGTATCTCAGAGAAATAAAAGTGAGATGAGAAAAACCATTACCTTGAGTCTGATTCATCACACTTGTTCTTTATCGTTAGTAATAATAACCTTATGTTAATTATTTATTTTAAATTTATCAATTTAAATTATTATAATTTATTTTAATTCACTTATAAACAAGTTATAAATAATTATTTAATCAATTATGTTTAAGTTAGATGTCTGGGCCACATTCAACTTACGTGTCAAAAATGTCTTTTGTAGGTTGACTATGATAAAAAAAATATTTATTTAAACATATCAATAATAATAAATTTGTAATAATTATCATATTTATACATGAATTTTAATTTTAAAACCAATAATGAGTTATTTTTATCAAAAATGAACAAATGTTATGATCATAGTGATCGTGGGTCGTACGTACGCACAAGTAACATTTCAATTTTTCAATGATCATTATGTAAAGAAGGTAAATTATAAATTATCATTAAATAATGATAAATATTTAATAATAAAAATGATATATAATTATATATACTTATATATATATATCATTATTTCATTTTAAAAGGAATCACATATCTTCGGGGAAGCGGTAGTCCACACATATACGAACGACGTAATCAATTTTTATGTTTCTAAAAAGGTATTAAAGAAAAATATAAATTATATTAAAATAACTAATAATATGTAATTAATATTATAATTATATTATATATATCACATATAATCATTATTTATACACTTATTACCTTCCATGTAATATGTTAGTGAAAGACACTTCACATTGCTTCATGAGGTGATAGTCTGTCGTACACACCAGAGACATTATCATATCTCCTAAGATAGAGAATGTAAATAGGGTATATATGATATAAATAATAAATAGGTAAAATTATATTATAAATTTCATATATAAACATTATATACACCACTATTCCTAGCCTTGAGACCTGGTAATGAAAAAATGAACGACATCAGTTCGCGAGGCGGTAGTCCGCCGTACACAGGAACGATGATTTAATAAACCATTTTATTGAAGTGTGAATTTTTGTAGTTTTTAAACATTAAATAAAAAAATATCACATTATATAGGATAATATTTTCATTATATAATAATTTTATAATATTAATTTAATGGGGTGCTGAAAGAAATAAAAAAATGCTCGTTGATGAACGTTACCTATTATTTAGGTAAATCCTTTTTGTTTGAAGAAATGTACTTTTTTGGATTTATTTATGAATAAATTGAGTATTATAATTTTGTAAGTGGGAGGTTGGGAAGTTATTTTCCAGAGTTTTTATAATTCAAAAGACCCGAGATGTGTGAATATATGAGGGGCATCAGTTCTCTTTTATAGTTGAAAAAGAGGAGAATGCTTGAAAATACTCAAAAGTATTCACTATTCGGAGGTCCAGATTACAAAATGTTTCTCGAAAATTTATTAGTAATCGTTTGTAGGTATGATATAGTAAATGAAAACATCCAAATATGAACGAAACAATTTGTTTAAATATTTTTTCCTTAACTTTTAAGTGTCGTTATTTTCTCATTCTGGGTTTTCATTAAGGTAACTGGTTTTATATCCTAAGTAATTTTTCATTAAGAATAAATTAATGTGAGTCTTATTATTAAATTAACAAAAATTTATTATAATTATTAAATGAAATTTTTTAAATAAAAATACCTTAGGTATTGGAAATGAATTTTTACTAAAGCACATGTAACACACAAAAAGCATCACTTTAACACAAACCCTGCCAAGAATGTTTTTACTATTTAGTGGTCAATATATCCATTATAGAAGATAAATTGGTGTAGGATTGAACCATATATAATATTTATATACATTTAAAAATTAATTTTAAGATGATAATATTTTTTTATTTTTAAATAATTTAATAAGATATCATTTATTATAAAATTTTATTAATATCAATTTGAAATTATTTATTTATTTTAAAATTTAAAAATAAAAAAGAATTTGAAATTGAATATATTAAGTTTACACCTATGAGAAATGATATATTCATCAAAAAAATTAATATAAGACTATAATTCATTCAATGTACATCACTTTTAATATTTTTAGTATCATTTATTTTAAATAATTTTTGACAAAATAATTAATATTTTTTCATTTTATAGGAATTTTAAGTAATTATTTAAAAATTTAAAAATTAAAGATAAATTATCCTTATAAAAAATATATTTTTTATATTTGAAAATAATATATATAACTGAACATATGTGGTTTTTCCCTATCCAAAAGCTTTATAGAAATTAAAAGGAAAAAGGGTTCTACTTTTTCATTTTCTTCACGTAACATATTATATGGGTGAATTTCAGGAACTAGTGACAAAAAAATCCATATTAATATTTCCTAAAGTCATAAGGGTACAAATATGTACTTAAACGGTGTTTTTGGAAAAGTTTCTAGGTCATGTTACCTGTTAGGATTAAATTTTAAGCTCTTGGTAAACAAGTTTTTTCCTTAATCACTATGACTAATTTTAATAGTTTTCACTAATTGTTATGGTAAACATTTAATTTATCAATATTATACATTAAAAATTATGATTATTACAAATATTTAATCCATTTTTCAAAATTGAATTCATATATAATAGTTTATCTTAATTTTAATTCCACAAATGTGGCGAGAGAGCATGTTTTAAGAACAATATGTTTTTTTAGAAAAAGAAGATTCAATATTAACTCAACAAATAAAAATAATCATTTTAGGAAAATATGTAAATATTTAATGATAAATAATCTATAAATTCAATTTTAAACATTTAAAATTTGGTATTATTAAAATTAATTTAAAAGGGTTAGCATTATTCATTTTAAAATAGTTTATTAAGAAAACTTGTTTTTAAACTAAAAATCAAACCTATACTAAAAACCAAATAAAGATGATTGAAAATAAATTAAGTTTTTAATATATAAATAAATTATAATTAGTTTACTATAAAACATTTCAAAAAAATATTGGTACTTTTAAACTAAATAATTTATAGAAAAAAATACTTTTTACAATACAATCTGTATTTTTATCATATTCACCAAAAAACATTATTTCCAAAAAATCAAAAAAATTTACCCAAAGTATAATATGATATTACAATTTGAAAAATTAACTTTATTTTAACAAATAAATTTTATAAAACTTCCAAAAATTTATTAAAATATTATATTCTTGAAAATCATTAAAATTTATTTTTGAAGAAAACATATTTTTGAAGAATAAAACCACTTTACTAAAAATTGATTGATTATTTAAAATAAATTATCAATAATTCATATTTATTATAATATATATATATATATATATTTAATTTAGTTAATATTATTTTCACCCACAAATTTAACGATTAGGTTGAAACGATAATATATGTCATTGGTTGTTTAAGTTTAGTGTTGTGTGTTGAATATTCCATCGAAAATAAAAAAATTGGGGTTTTGTTTAAGGAAATATAAACTATGTGTTTTGTGTAAATCAAGATAAAATTTGTGTTTTTTAATATAGAGCATCGAATAAAATTTTATTCTTTCCAAATCTCTGGGTGTTATATCCTTATTCCCTTTAATAAATTGTTTCCTCGTAATTTGAACTTCATATTGGTAATCAATGGATAAAAATATGAAAAATAATTTTCTTGTAAACCCACCTCACAAATGGTTTAATAAGATAACATCTTAATAATATAAAAATGGTTTTACAAAGGTTATATGTAATAAAACATAACTAGGTTTCCAAATAGTAGAACATAATTGGGAATAGAGGAAAGATTAAAATAATTATAGAGTGTTATGGGGCTATTTATAACAAGAAACTGAATGATCAATAAATATTTAATAGAATACTAACCATAATTGTGTGATGATCAAAAATACCATTGTTTCATCCAAATTGAAGTAGTAGGATAATATTTTTTTTCAAGATCTTTTTTCATAAATTTGATGAGTTATCTTACCATCCAGATTAATAGAATATGGAATATACTTATTTAATGAGTATAATTTCATCATTGAATAAAATTCAACAAAAATCTCATATTCCTCTCCAAATTATCTGTATTTAGGATGAATTTTTAATTTCTGAAGTTGAAATTTTTTTAAGATCACATAACCATAAAAGGAAAAAACTTGTGATTCCTCATGTATTTAGACATTAACAAAAACCAAAAATGTTAGCACATGGTAAGATTTTTCCTAAAATAAAAATCCTTCATATGATATAATAAAATTAAATATTTAATAGTAATACCCAAAGTTCAAAATAAATTATTCCATCAATAATTATATTTAAAATTCTTCAAACATTTCTTGACTAAGATCAAAATCCAAGGATTATAATGATTTGATTATATACTCTTCCTTGATAATTAAAACATTATTCCAAAAACAAGATACAAAATGTTTCTTAAATAAACATAATATTTACCTATAAAAATGTATTACTAACTAGGACTTCACGTAGTCCTGTGGTATGTACTACACCCTTGTCTCCCTTCGGTTTTGGGTTCAAGCCCCAGCCTTTCCAGATGTGATGGGTTGTCACCTGGCCTTCGGGTTTTCTAATTTTTGTACATGAAAAAATAATGACATCTTAAATAGTACTTCATATTGATAATATTGGTTAAAAACACACGATACAAATAATACATGTTTAAAAATGTAATTAATAACTTTAATATCTCATTGTTTAAAACCTCAATGGGGTGTCTATGAATTTGAACTTATGATCATCCTTTAGAATATATACCTATGAAAGTATCCATAAAAATTATGATAACCTCACTTGAAAACATCATAATATCAAAAGTTATCAATACTGAACAATGAAATCGAATATAAAAACCTAGGAACAGTACCCCAAAATCCTGTGATAAAATCATAGACATTAAATTTTGAGATTTGATGACCATAATTGTGGCCTAATTTTTTTCTTCCAAACCATGCAACATAAAGAGAAAAAATTGTACCACATTAAACAAATAAGGAACTTAAAGTTTTATAGTTCTAAGGTATTATTAAAAAATCCTATATAAACAATTCAATTGATGTTAAAAGATAAATTCTCCTACTTACCCCAACTTTTCTTTTTCAAATTAAGACATCATCATCAATGATAATAAATCTATTCTATAAAAAAATTCATTCGACATAATTCTTTAATACATATGGAAAAAGAATAATTATAAGGGTGATCTCAAATGATTAGTAAGGAAAAAATAAAATTTAACAAATTAACATCATCAATGAGAATAAAAAGTTCATAAGGGTATTATGAAATCATCAAAGTGATTTTTTACGAGATATGAATTCTCATACCCATCAATTCATTGATCATAAAACATAAAAACATAGAACAAGGAATTTAAAAAGGAAAAATTCATAAGAAGGAATAATAATGTTAAATGGGATTCCAATATTTATCAAATGAAAAATCATAATCCTATAGGAATCATAGATAAAAAATTGGAATCATGGGTCATCATCTCATAGAAACCTTACAGAACACTTATAGAACCCTTATAGAACCACTCAAAAACGAATAACCATATTGATAACTTATAATATAATTTTCTAGAGAATATAATCTTTACATAATGAAGATGAGAACTATATGGGTCACCCATTTTGTAGGCTATAATGATATCACCCAGTTCTATCTGGGTGCACCAATCACTTATTTTGTCTGAGAATAAAATAATGAATATATAAATAAAGAATTCAGTTCATCATATATCAATGAAAAAATATTTATTATTTTTATAAAATGATTATCAAATGGAATGGAAATTGGTTCCATAAAAATCTCTTGAAAACATGGTTAAATTTGTAAAATAAAATTGTTCTATAATAATATATTTGAAACATGGTAAACCCATGGAAAAGAAACAGGTTCAATAACAATATCATTGAAACATGATTAATCCATCAAGATAATGAATTATTACGGTATAATTAAAAAATATTTATATTGTATCATGTGTAAAAACAAGGGTTCATGACATTGATTATTATAAATACCATTAAAATATCATTAAAAACATTCTTTAAATGAAAAAATTATTTTTAGTTTGAAAATCACTTCGTAAAACATAAAGTATTTTGAAAATACTTTTCATTAAAAATAACCTAGAAATATTATAAATGAAGATTTTAAAAATAATTTATAACATTTCATGAGGAAAATATTCTTCCAGGTTTTAGAAACACTTTTTATAACATTTTTAGGACTTTTTATAAAAAACATGGTTTGGAAGAAAAATTGCTTTTGACCAAAAACATAAATTTCCATAAAAACATTCTTTGGAAACCATGAGAACATAGAGTGTAAAATGAAATGGAAAAATTTATTCTCATGACTTTACCAAAGGAGAAGAAATTTTATGATAATTATTTATAGTTAGATCATAATATGTTGATATTGGATACATAATCACAAACAATTCCCGATAATCGATGATATTGTAATATCAAACTTTTACCACTTTGGAAACTATCAATCATTATCCCCAGGAATGTATTGCATACAATGAAACTTTAAATTAAATTATATTATCTTAATTCATCATATTACATGTGAAATTGGATGTCTATATACATTATAATGGAATTTAGGTGCATATCATGATATATGACTCGAAGAATGAAAATTGTGACAAACTCCATTACTGCATTGGTAACATTAAACCCGTAAAACCTGTGAAATGGAGATCCTAAAACGGATATGTAACAAAAAAATTTATTATAATAATCATAAAATAAATTCATGTTCAATATATAAACCAAACAATAAATATATGTTCTGAATATTGAATGTATATCACATAACTAAAATTGAGATAAGAAAAACCCTTAACTTGAGTTTGATTCAGAAGATTGTTCTCTATATTCCATAATAATAAACAAATGTTTGTTATTTACTTTCCTAATAAAATTTTAAAGATTTATATTAAATTTATCTTAATTATAAAAAAATTATATATAATTTTATAATCAATTTTATTTATGTCTGATGTTTTGACCATATTTACTTAATGTGTCAAAAATGATGTTGGTTGGTTGATTATGGTAAAAATGGTCACAATTTAGATATATATATATATAATAATAATTCTAAAATAATTATAATATATATATATATCAATAATAAGTTAGAAACCAATGATGAAATATGGTTATGAAAAATGAACTAACATTACGATGATGGAGACGGTAGGTCGTACATACGAATAAGTAACATTTCAATTTTTAAATGATCGTTATGGAAAAAACATAAGCACTATTTTATTTTTATAAAATTTCAATTATTTCATAAATAAAATTATTTTAAATTATATGTACTTATATATACCTTTCTTAAGATGTAAAAGGAATCACATTTCTCTGAAGTGGCGGAAGCCCACACGTCAATGAACGACATCATCACTTTTTCAGTGTGTGAAAAGATAATAAAGAAAATGATATATTATATTTTTAAAAATATAATTATGTAATTATTAAAATAATTATTCTATTTATATCATATATATTCATTATCTTTACCCTTATTACCTTCAATGTAACACTTTAGTGAAAAACATTTCACATAGCCTCGCAAGGAGGTAATCCATCGTACACACGAGTAATGTTATCGATAACCAATGATATGTAATGTAAAATGGTAATATATGATAAAATGAATAAATACATATAATTATGTTTTAAATATAATAGACTCACTTTATATCTATCCTTATACCAAACCATGATTGGTGGTAAATGAAAAACCAATGACATCGGTTCATGAGGCATTATTCTTCCACATATACAAATGATAATTTCCTAACCTATTTTATGGAAGTATACGTGTTTTTAGGTCATATCCATAACATAAACACAGAAAATTATTTTTATTATAATATTTTTATTATATAAACATGGTATAAGATTAATTGAAGTTGGTAGTGAAAGAAATAGAAAATTCATGTTGATGATTATTACCTCTTCTTAGGGTTACTCATTTTGGTTTGAAGCAAGGAACTAACTTGGTTTTCATTTAAAAAAATGTGATGCTTTTTTAATGGGATTAAGGATTTTGGGTAGTTATTTGGGATGTTTTTGGATGAGAAAAATGGCTTGATATTTTTGAAGAAGATAGGGGAGTGAGTGCCCTTTAATAATTGATGAGGAGTGGCATTCATGTAAATACTCAAAAGTATTGACTATTATGAGGTCAAAATTAACTAAAGTGGACAATTAATGTACAATTAAAGGTGTTTATGGTTGATATGGCCTCTAAAAACATCCAAAACTCAATTAAAAACATGTTTTAATGATTTTTTAACTTAACAGCTATGTTTCTGTTTTTTATTTTGTGTTTTCAATAAGGTAACTAATTTTAGAACCAAAATAATTTATCTTTGAAAAATAAATTGAAGTCCAAGTTTCTATGAAATTTATGAAAAAATATTAATAAAATTAAATAAAAATTATAATATAAAAATAACATGTGTGTTGGATATTAATTTTAACAGAATAACATGTAACATGAGAAAACAATACTTCAACCATTACAAAGGAAACAATGTTTTTACTATTTAGGGATAAATATATTCATTATAAAAGATAAAATACTCCATAAATGGACTATATTAGACATTTATTAACATTTAAAAATTTCATGGTATAATATAGTATTTTTCTTATTGCTAAATCATTTAATAAAGGGTAATTTATTAAAAAATAACATTAATGTAAATTATGATATTATTTATTTAATTTAATTAAAAAAACAATGAAAAAAATTAACTTTAACTAATTAAGTTATCACCAATTTGAAATTATATATTCATAAAATAATAATGCATGAAAATAATTCATTCATTTTACTACACTTTGAATATACTTTATATGATTTATTTTAGTGAATTATTAACAAACTAATTACTACGTTGTAATTTTTTATGAATTCTATGTAATTATATAATATCTAAAAATTAGAGATAATCTATCCAGATAAAAAAACATTTTTGACTAAAAAGGATATATATACATATAACCGAACGTATATGGGTTTTCTACTATCCCAAAGCTTTATAGGAATTAATTGGAAAAGGGTTCCTTTTTTTCTATTTCTTTACATAACTTTTTATGTGGGTCAATTTCATGAAATAGTGTCTTAAAAACTCATAAAAATATATCTTAATGTTATATGTTTCAAAATATGTCCATCCAACGGGTTTTAGACAATTTTATTGGTCATTATATTCTTATGATAAATTTATAATCCCTTAGTAAATAGTTTTTTACATTAATCTCTATGATTAAATTTATCTGTTTTTATTAATCATTATGGTAAAAATTTATGTTGGACTTATTATTTCATAAATGTTTTGAATATTTTAAATATGGTATCTATTTTTCAAAATTCAATTCACATAAGTGTAAAAAATTAATTTAATATTAATCCCCCAGATGGAGCGAGACAACGCGTTTTTAGGCAACAATTGATTTATATTTATTTTATTAATTATAATGAAACACAAAAATATTGGGCCATAAGGAATAAAAAACAAGAAAGTGATGAGGGGGGGTATGAAGTTGTGAAGATCGAGGGCATCTGCATGCACAAGGTTGAGACCCTACGGGTGAAAGGACCCAAGACTATAAATAGTAATTAAGTGGTTTTAATATAACTAAATAACACTTAGGTAACTTTAAAAAATATATTTAAAACATATTGGGTCTTTTAAACTAATTAATTTATTGAAAATAAATCCTTTTTACACAAATTCATATTTTTTACTTTTAAAAAAATCTGTATTTTCAAAAAAATTCCAAAATTCCACCAAAATTAATTATTTATATTATGATTCAAAAAATGATTTTCATTTTACCAAATAAATTTTATATTTTTTCTAAAAATTTATTAGAATATTATTTTCATTAAAATCATTAAAAATCATTTTTGATGAAAATAAATTATTAAAGAATAAAACTAGTTTACTAAAAAATGATTGATTCTTTATTAAGAATTTATCAATAATTTATATTATTTAAGAAAGGTATATATATATATATATTTCATAAAGTATTAAACACAGTTCATACCCACTAATTTAGAAAATATGTTGTAATAGTAATATATATCTTGGGTCGTTTATGTTCGATGATGCATGTTGAATAAGGCAATCAACATAAACATATTGGAGTTGCATGTAACACATGATAAAATAAATGTGGCACATACAACATAGTAAAATAAAATTTTAATGTCCTTTAAATTGTTGAATATATTTTTATTCCTTCAAAATCTCAAGGTGTTACAAATTATATTAATAGGTATGCAAGGGAACTATACCTTGTCCATCTTCTAGTATGTGTATATGTAATGAAATGAATATTCATCTAAATGGATGTAATATCATTGTATGAAAATACTAGGTCACCATGGTAGGTATTAAAGGATAGACTTAGTTATCATTTTTAAAATAGGATGAGAAACATTTTGTGAAATCCCTAATGATATGTCTAAGGATAAGTCTGAGGATTAATCAAACCACAAGGAAATCTCATATATTTTCAATAAATAATAGAGTGAGTTGTTTCCAAAAAATTAAATCATAGTCTGTATAATACAAGTTGATGTGGATCTAGAACAGAGGTACCTTGGGGTAATAACTCTGAAATAGGTGCATTGATCTGGACTAAATCATCTCCTGGGGTGTAAAAAAGGGCTTTGATTCATACTTGGTTTGACAATCCTAGGTGGTTTGGAATTGGATATTCAAAAACTCTACAAACAATCTAGAATGATTTAAATAGATGACAAACCTAGGGTGTCATAGATTTAAAATAAGGGGTTATGATTTAGACATCATATAAGTGATTTTTCTTGATTATGTGGTTCCCCACTATGACTATTATTTCTTACACTTTATTTTTTGTTTTTAGTTAAAGTATTTAAGCTAATGAAATCATGGTAATATTGATTATGAAGGAGAATTAAAGGATTATCCATCTGACCAGACAAATGTTATATGATTTAGAGTAAAAAAACTTGTTTCTATCCTCATGAAACATTTTTAATCCATGAATCATACTGTACTTCCAAATGGTCAAATATGGAAAAAAATTCTATTTAGCCTGTAATGAAGTAATTTCCACCTTCCTTTACTGGATCTAGTAATATTCTTGTTTTTGATCAATGGATCAGTGCCACTGAAAATATTTTTCCTGTATCGTGCGCTCAATACGTGAAAAAAGTCATTTTAGATTTCTATCATTTGGCAGGTGAAGTAGATGAATTGTTTAATCCCATAAATAATATAAAAAATACATAATGAAATTGACTCCACAGATTGGGTCAAGTTCAAGAACATATTTTTCCCTAAGTTATTTACTTTTATTATTTATATGAAGATGGAGATGGAGTTCCTTGAGAGTTATAAAAAGGAAGATGAATCACTTAGTACTTAGATGGAACATTTCACAAAACTTTCAAGTTATACTTATAATATTATCCTCCATCCTATATTTATGGTAAATCAATTATTTCATGCCTTAAATACAAGTCTCAAAAGGGATTTATCCATAAGTGACTTCTATATCGGTAAAGATATTTTTCTATGTGATATAAATGTTGAAATGGACATTGGTGTTATATATCAATTTCATTGTTTTTATAAGAATAGAAAAATTTAGTTCAAAGGAAAATCATAAAAACATGGATAGAAGAAGATTAGATTTTATTTATTCTCATTGTGTGGGATGAAAGATATAGAGGATTAAATTAATGGTACTTGAAATTTTTTTGTATATAGAAGGGAAGTTCATCATACAATCATATACCAACGTGATGGGAAGAAGTTATCTAATGATTAAAATGGAGAGAAAGGCCCATAGAATGTACCAGCCACACTCTAGTGTTTCAAATGAAAGGAGTACGGGAATTAGGAAAAATAGATCCCAAATTCAAATGTTAATAATGATGATTGATTTCAAAAACCTATTAAGATGAGAGACAAAGTGAAATCACATGGGATAACTATTTCGGTCGAGGGGTGAGATAACAATGTGGTGAAAGGTAAATTTAACATCAAATCTATAACTACTAATGTCTTATCAGAAAATTGATCTAACCATTATATCATATCATAAAATTTTTTAAATGTTATCAATATTCTAACCAAGTTATTTTATTTATAATTAGTAGTTAAAACCTATAATGGTATAATGATCACATCTCAGGTCTCCGATCATGCTTTGATTATTGTTTCTAAGAATTTTTTTCTGGTAAAAATTATTATTATTCCTTAGTTTGAATTTTATGTCATTTTATGTAGGGATTTTAAGTCTAATCATAATGAACAAATCAATTTTCTATGAATATAATTCTCATATTATATTCCAAAACAAAGTATGGTCATCTATTACTGAAACAAAAAATTGGATCTTTTGATGGAAATCACACCCACTATTTGAGATTTGATTCATATTCTGGAGGGGTGATTATCTTATATGGTTGAGGAGAAAATTAAAATCGATGATACACCTACTATGTGGGTGTTTTTTGATGTCTTTATAGGAGATATTCCGAACCTTCCACCAAAAAGTGATGTTGAGTTCCTAATAGTACTTATACATGGTGTCACATCATTTTCAAAGAATCTGTATAGAATTAACTCTATTGTGTTTAAATAATTGAAAAACAAACTCTAGGATAAACCTGATATGGGATTTATCTAGCCATGTGTGTCACCTTGGGTTGTACCTATTCTTTTGGTAAAAAATAAATACGGATGGATGCAACTCTTCTATGATTTTCAAGAGTTGAACATGATCATCATGAGTAATAAGTATCCTCTATCCTATATTGATGGCCTATTTGATCAACTGTGTAGAGATCAATACTTTTATGTAAAAAATATTCATTATATATTTAATTAATTAAATGTAATGATGGAGGATATACTGGGGATAACATTATCTAAATGTTATGGGAACTATGAATATATAGGGATGTTACTTAGTCTTACTAATGACCTTACTATCATTATGGATTTAATGAATAGAGTCTTTATTGATTACCTTGATTAGTTAATGAATGTATTTATAAATGAAACTCTTATTTATTTAATGATAATGTAATATTATTGATATCACTTTATAGTTTTACAAAATTCATTAATGAAGGGGAAACTATTTGTATAATTTTTAATGTGAATATTTTGGAGGAAAGATGTTTCATTTTTGGGTCATGTAATCTCAAGAGAGGGTATATCGGTAGATCTATCAATGATGGTACCCAATGTTTATTGGCCCAGACCAAAAATGGTGACTATGATCCATAGTTTTCTTGGTTTTTATTTATATTATCTGTTGTTTGTGGATAATTTAAAATGAATATCTAATCCACTCATCATGTTAAATACAAGGTATCCAAGTTCCTCTAGATTTTTGAATTTGAAGAAAATTTCATGGAACTAAATAGAATATTTGTTAGTGCACTGGTTCTTACATTACCCTGTAGTGGAGAAGAGTTTTTAATCTATAGTGATGCATCCAATAAGTGAACAAGATTCATTATTTTTAATAATTTCATGGTTTGAGAAAATCCCTAACAAGAACTTATGGTGCATGAGAAAAATTACCCAACTCATGTTTTGGAGTTAGCAATAATAATTTTGGAATTAAATACATAAAAGAAATACCTTTATAGAGAAAAGTAATATATATATATCAATCACAAAAGATTAATTTATATATTAACATAGAAGGATTTGAATATATATTAGAGAAGAAAATTGGAGATGATTAATTATTATGACTACTCAATACATTAGAACCCTAGGAAAGTGAACAAGCCATATGATGTAACAAGGTGAAAGGATCATTTTAGCTTAACCTTGATGAGGATAAAAAAGATTTAATATTTTTTGGATTTTTAAAGCATAGATCTAGAAACCCCTATAGAAGGGGAGAAATATTTTCTTGCTCAATTAAATGTTCCCCCATCTATCAATGTTATGATTAAAGAGTCACATAAGGAATATTTAGAGATAAAAAGGTCGTTGGAAATGCTCCTAATATTAACCTTGATCTTGATAGAATGGTATTTTTCTATAACTATGTATTTTTTTCTTACGTGCTATATTTTAAGATAGAGTTATTATAGGAATTTCATAGTACTTCATTATTTATTCATCAAGTTATTATGAAGAGGTATAGATATTTTTAATAATATTTATGGTGGGAAGGAATAAATAGATATATCATAAGATCTGTATCTAAGATATTAGTGTATCATCATGTTAATTTAGGGAAGAAAAATTATATGGAGATGTTACTTCTATAACATATACAAGAATGTACATGGGAAAACATATCCCAAGATTTTCTCATCAGACTCACCAAAACATTTAATAGGAATAAGGCTATGAGGGTTGTAGTTAACCACCTTACAAAATATACACACTTTATAAATATTATATATTAATTTTATCTTGATCATCTAGAAATAATATATATTATGTAATTGGTATGTTTTCATAGAGTTCCGTATTCCATTATGTCTGATTTGGATATATGGTTTATCTCAATGTTCTAATAAAGTCTTAAACAATATCTTAATATAGAGTCCAGTTTGAACAATATGTTTCATCCAAAAATAAATGTTTAGTCAGATAGAATAATTAAAACAATATAGGATACTCTAGGATATTGTTAAAGTGATTTCAATGGTGGTTTGGATGAACAAATCTTTTAATTGTGTTTTCATAGAACAATAGATTTCAATCGAGTATTCAGATGGCTCTTTATGATTCCCCCTATAGAAAAAAGTGTAGAGATCCATCATGATGGAATTATGATATAGAAACAAATTTATTAAGACATAATATCACTAAATAAATGAATGATATGGTTACATCCATTCAAAAATTCATAAAGTAATCATTGAATTTGCATTAAAGTTGTACTGGAAATCATTGATGTGATCTAGAATTTGAATTTAGTGATATGATTTGTCTAAGAATTTATCCATGGAAGAAATTAATAATATTATAAAAGGATTAATCACTACAATATAGTAATATTGATACCTTTGAAATTTTTGATCATATCGGGATGATATTCTATCGATTGACTCTTCCACCAACCCTCTCTCAAGTTAATGATTCTTTACATATATATCTCCTAAGTAAGTACACACTATATCCTCCACATATACATAACACATAGGTTGGAACAATAGATAAGGGAATTTTTTATGAGTAACATACAGTTGATATTATAGATCGTAAAGAGAATGTTTTACAAAATATAACCACTCTGCTGGTAAATATTTTTTGGTGAAACCACCAGTTTGAAGAAGCTATATGGGAACATGAAGAAATAGTGAGGTAGAAGTGTCCTTATTTTTTGTATCAGAGTAAATAATTTTTTTTGTAGAAATTCATTTAACAGTGGGTATAATGTTACACCCTATGTTTTTATGAATATTATTTATTTCAAATAAAGTAAATTTCTTTGACATCTTGCATTACATGCAAATCCAATTCTATCTTATGTTACACGTGACATTGAGTTTTAACAAATTGTGATATATTATTAATATTATTATTTAAACACAACCATTATTACGTATCCATTAAACTTTGTGATATGAATAGTAATAAATAGTTTTAAATTATTGTGTATAATGGTTTTTTTAGAGAAATTATGTTTATAAAAATGTAATAATTTTTTAGAAAAGTCTTTATATGTTTTGTAAATAATATTTTTCTAAAAAAGATATTTTTTTTAAAATAAATAATGTAATTTTTAAAAAATTTATAAAATTAATTTGGTAAAAGTAACATAGTTTTTAAATTATCCTGATAAATTATCTTAGGGTGATTTTTTGGTATCTTTTAGAAAATATTATTTTTTCAGTGAATAGATAAAAATACATATCTTTATTGAAAAATTATTTTTTCAATTAAGGAATTAATAAGATTAATTTTATTTAAATTATGTTTCAAATTTAAATTCCATCAATTATATATCATTTTATTCAATTTAGTTCATTGGAATTATTTTCATAATGAAATTTTATATAAATGTTTTTTAATCTTTTGAAAACATTCTCTTCAAAAAACCATTTTTCATTATGTATATAGGTTTAATTTTAAATTAAATTTTACAATAATGTGAATATAGTTTGGTAAAATTTATTAAATACTTTTAATCATACTAATTTATGTTATCAAGTTAGAAAAACATAATTTTTTTTGATAATGAATAGTTAAAACCGTAAAAATTATTTTCTACAATTAAAGTAGAAATGGGTATATTGGGGTTTAAACTAAATAGATATGTATTAAAAATGACACAAAAATTTTCTAAAACGTATTTTAGGACCATATTTCAATTTTAGCCCTTGTATTTTCAATAATTTCAATTTTTTATCCATATTTAATGATAAAAAATTGGGTACACTTCTTCTTTTCAAATAGTTACAAGTGTTCCACTCACCTCACTTATTAAATAAAACCCCTTCTTATCTCATATTCACACTTAAAAAACCTTTATTTTCGAAAATCACAACTCAAATCACTTAATTAATCCCATCTTATCATTATAGAATCCTTACTTTTGTCATAAAACTATCATAATAAACCTTTTGGTGTAATCCAAAAGAAGTTGTTCGAAGAAGTGGAAATACCCATAACTATGAATTTTATATAATTTATTCCTCCACACCATTTATTAATTATTAAACCATGGTGATATAATAAAATATATAGATTAAATATATATATTTGTTTTTTTGTTAGGTTCATGGCCTAAAACCATCTCCTCTTCCATCAAATGGGATACAAAATCCTTATTTGTGTGTACGATGGACTACCGCCTTATGAATTGATGTTATTGATTTTTGAAAACCACCTCCCATGGATAGATATATTTATGGATTCAATCTCTATATATTGTAATTATTATATTATTATACTTTTATAATTATTATATCACATACAAATTTATACATTCCCTTCTTCAGGAATACGATAATGTCACCCATGTGTAGGACAAACTACCACCTCATGAATCAATGTGAAATGATCATGATTTACATGGAAGATAATAAGGATGATTTTAGTGAACATATGTTATATATATGAAATAAAAAATATTCTCTAAATGTAATATATTATTTACCTTTATTTTATTCAATCCAACAAGAAAATGTAAATATAGTTCACACGTATGTACGACCTACCGTCTCCAAAAATAATGTATTTCACTTTATATATCTAATTCATATATATTTTTATAAAAAAATATATAATAAATTTATATTATACTTATAACATGGTTAAAATTTTGGATATTATGTAAAAATTATTAAATTAGGAATACCAAAAATATGAAATCAAAACAAACACAAATCCCAGGAAATTGTTGCTCGAAACATGTCTTGAACATTGAATTATCAATAAATGGGTTATTAAAGGTCATAATTAAATCATATATGGATTTACATATAAACTTATTGTTCTGAAATATATTTATAATAAAATTATTTTCATTATACGTGGGGTTTGAATTTTTGTGAAATAATTCAATACTTAATGTAATAGATTTCATGTTCTCTTTTATTTCTGGGAGATATATAAAAATTCACCACTTGTTTTTTTTTGTATATACTAACCCATTAGTAAAATATATGATTAATAAAATTAAATATATTATATTTAAATTTAAATTTTATGTTATTATTTGTTGGGGCTTATGATTCAAAATATTACTAAAGTGTTAAGGGATTTGTATCTCCATTTTGATTCCTTGAGACAATTGTTATATTGTGAAAATATATTATTTTATTTGGTATATTTAAAAACTATTTAACATTTAATATAATGAATTTATTTATTATAATTCTATTTTATGTTTAATTTAATGTTATTCCTTCATGGGGATTAAAATTCAAAATTACCAAAGTGGTAAATATTTCCTATTACAATCTCATAATTAATTGTGATTGTTTATGATTATGTTTATAATGAAAAAATACTATGATCTATATCTCATGAAAATGATGAATTTTATTCTTCTCAAGTTATTTCAGTGGACTATATGTTTTCCCATCATTTTCCTATATTTATGTACAAAAGAGTATAACATAATTTTTTTAAGAAAAATCATCTTTATTTGTTTCTTTGGTTGAAAACCTATTTTCTATACAAAGACATGTTTTCTAAAATTATTTTAATTTTATTTATATTATAAAAAATATTTACCTATTTTTTAATTTTTACAAATTTTTAAAGGAATCTTGAAATATTTTTTAAAAAACACCCTCCTAGATTTTATTGAAAATTTGAAATGAATCATCATTTTAACATGTGATCCATAATAAAAATTATACACTATCATGATGAATAATTATTATGAATATTACTTTATAACATTCAAAATTTTTATTCAAATAATATGATTTTGAAAATGTTTTATGTTTTAAAAATCATTTTTCAATGTGGAAATAATATTTTCCAAAAGAAATCTTTTAAATGATCATTCAAAAATAACTTTCTATATAATATGAAATACTTTGATATTAACAATTATTCACTAAGTATATGGTCTCATGATACATTTCTTATTTATTATTTGAATGGTTTTTTTATGATTGAATTGTGTTTATGAAACTTGTTTCTCTTCCATGGATTACTGCATGAGGAAATGTTTATGAAAATAACTTCTTTTACCAAGATAATCTATTATAAAATAAGGAAATGAGTATGAATATTGTATATTTTATATAGGTCATAATAATATAAATTGCTTATGAAGCACATTCCATTTAATGAGTTATGATATGATGAATTTTTTATAATCTAGTGACACACATACAAATTGTTTTCATTACTTGATGAGTGAGACCTATATCTCCCTCTAACACCTTGGGTCAAGATTTATATATCATGAGATAGAAAATACTATAACTGGGAGTGATCTTTGTTCAGTAAAGGAATTAAATTACTATAGTTATCTTGGGAGTGAACCTTGACTACTATGATGGTTTGGGGAGTGAACCCATTCCACCGTGACATCCTTGAAAGTGAACCTTGACTATTATGTTAGTGATTTTCTATACTTATGTGCATTCTAAAATTCTATATATTATGTTAATTTTTTATGATCCCATATTTTCTAGGTAAGTCTCTCATAGAGTTTTGTTTGAACATATTTTAGTTTAATTTTCCTTCTTATTTAATTTTTTTAGTGGAGTCCCTTTTTGGGGATATAGAGATTTTGTTAGTGAAAATAAACTAATGTTTAGGGATGTATGTTTATTGGAATAAATTAATTTTCGGTATAAATTTGGTTCAAGTTTTCCCTATCAAATATGGGAAAAGAGTTCTCTGCTAGACACATTCACATCAAGAACATGTTACATGACATTAAAATATTGTCAAGTATAAGCTAAGGACTAGTTCCTCGCATGATAGTTTACATGACCTAAAAATGGTTTACAATGTGAAATAGTTGATCGATGTTATTTTAGCATTAGGTGATTTGTTTTTTCATGTATCTTATAAATCAATAAATTCACATTTTGAAGTGGTTTTACATCATTAATATCCCACAACTAGTGGTATTAAACAATGATGTGTGTATAATTTATTTTTTAAATTCCTTGAATCCTTTTATCACATGGACATGGGTGACTATAGGTGATTTTGGAGATATTTTTTCCCTACTAGATAACTCAGTCATGTGTTTTATCTCTCGTGACATGCTTCACATTGGATTTAACCTTTCTCATTATTGTTCTCAAATATCACGGTGTAATCTATTGACCACAATTGAGTTAGATTTTTATCATGTGTGATTTAGGGTTTTCTTTATAATATCAATCACCATTGATCCAATTGGAATTCTCAGTTGATTGTAACTATTCAATCATCGGATAATGAAAGGAAATATAAAAATTTTTATATTTCTTGTTTCTATTTATTCAAATATGTGAAATATTTTTTGATTGCACTGACACAACATGTTTGATAATAAATAGTGTAATTGGTTATGATAATCACATGTTTGCAATAATTTTTGTATTCATTTTCATCTAATGGTGGTGATACCATGCTTTTGGATACCCATAGGGTGAGGCTACCTAGGATCAACAATGAATTAAGAAATTCCATAAAAATATTATTTAGCATGATAATAAATATCAAGTGATTGCTTGTGAAATATTCACATTGAGAAATAGATTTATTTATAATTGAATGACAGATGATGATTTTGTATGAAATGGGTGTATAAACAGGTATAATAACTACAGAAGTTATAATTTAATGAAGGATTTGATAAATTAATGACAAATGGTAATTTGCTAAATTGACCATTTTTATTGTTGATGTTAATGTGTGTTATTCTAGCCATTATGACTTGTGTTGTATATTATGAGGAAATTACTATATAAATGTCTTTTCCTAGTGGTTCTGAAATTCTTATATAAAGTTATTTACCCAGTGATGATAAAATTATTATATAAAGGTACTTTCTTGGTGATACTGAAATTATTATAAAATTTGATTATTTTTTTTATGATTAAATGTTTATATAAAGGGATTTGATTTTTTTATGAAATTATTATATAAAAGGATTGACCAGGTTATTCTATAATTCTTATAAGGATTATCCTAGATATGTGATTATTCTATAGAATTGTGTTTATAGATAACATGGTTTTACTCTATACTCAAAGATATTCTAGAATGGTACTGAAGCAGGCTGATTATTTTATGGTATTAATGATTAATTTCTAATCCTGAATATCACTTTATTGCATGCACATATTACAAAAATAGTTTTTTGAGACATGTTGGTATCAAACTACATAGTTTTACCCCCACCCTATTTGGACCTCCATTTTTCACCTAAGCATACTATATGGATTCAGTTTTGGACAGGGGTAAATGACCTTTTTGTTAATCATTTCTTGTTGTATGGGTTGGAGCTTAGAGATGAGACCCATTGGGGTTCAATAATAAGATTTCTCGAGTGTATTTGTTTCATCATGGTATATTATCTGTATTAATATTAGTTTTAAATATAGATAAATTATAGAACGAAATTAAATGGTTTATTATTATTTGGTTTACTTGTTTCATCCTTTATTTTCTTGTTTCATAATATACTATCTCATCTTATTTCTATTATTATGATATTTTTTTTATTATACTATATTAAAATTCTATACCATTGTTTATAGATTCTATACTTTGTTCCCTATACCCTTGTATCTTGTCAGAAGCCTCTATAATATGGGGAGGCATAGTTGAGGTCCAATGAGAAACCTAATTTTTCCTTGTGAGAGAGCTCCTGATTGAGGTATATTACAATGTGGTATCAGAGGAGAAGTTTTTTTGTTACTATTAATTTAATTTTTTGTAGAGGTTTAATAGATACTATGATATTTCTAGTCATGGTAATGAGATTGTGGAAGGGAGTATCTAACCATAGTATGAGTGAAAATATGAGTACCTAGGGATGGTATTGTTGTTCATGATGTTCTTTCGTTACATTTGATGTTATTTCCCATTGGGTGATTCACTTTTTGGGTGATGCTATTATTTCTAAACATTTATAATCATGGCCCTATATGGTGAGAGCTGAGTATGCATGCATCATGATAGAAACATAAGGATATTTTATTGATATAAATTGTTCATGATATGGATATATTTATTTCATGTGATATATTTTCCATATGAATTTTGAAAGGAGATATCTATAATATATGATTAATGGAAATGAAAATTACTATTATGTCAACTAATTCACTTGTTAATCCATACATAGAGAGACCATTAGATAGTGGTTCTTTTTTTATTTTCACATTTTGATGTTTAACTTGTTTTTATCTAGTATTTTAATGATTATGTTTTTCTTTTAGAGAGACTCATCATTATCTTTGAATTGAGCATCACGAGAGGTGAAATCAAGATTCTCTTAACAAAGATATACAATTTAATTCTATAGATCTTGAGGATTATATGGATATTTAGCTTCATGAATAATTACTGAGGTTCATGTGATCCATGGAAAATAAGATTATTCACACCATGAATTTTATTTATGACTTGAAGGGAGAGTTTTATCTATAGAATCCACACAAGATCATTGGGATACGGGGTGCCTAGGAAACCATGTTCTGGATTTATTTAGCATAGATGATATTCAAGTACCTATGAAACTCATAGATAGGTGGGAGGTGCTTACTATATATATTCTTCCTGAAATTTCCAAGCATTGGTGGGACATTATATATAATGCTGGGAATTAAGAGGTGTTATCTCAGAAAGATATTGATGAAATGTTTCTTAGTAACTTCTATCCTTAGGCTTTGATGGATGAGAAGGATATTGAGTTCATTACCCTGAAATAAGAGGGAATATTATTTATTGACTATATTGGATATTTCATAGTATTTTAAAATTTTGTGGCATCTCCAGCATTTGATGAGATCACCAATGTGAGACATTTCTTAGATTAGAATTTCAATGAGATCAGTTCATATGTGAAATTTTTTTTCTTGAGAATCATTTCAGATGTGATGAATGAAACTCAAATCATGGAAGGGAATCTGAGAGAGGAACCAGGCAGTGACCATTCTATTTCAATAGGGTGAACTGGTATCTCTTCTTATTTAGGAAATAATTGTTGTCATAACAGTTATCACCATGTAAATAATAGTAATATTAGATAGGGTAATGGGAAACCATACTAGTTTCATATTCCATTGTACTATTATCAATGGGTTATGATTTTCCATAAGTATCCTTAGTGTCCTTTCTATGCTCCGGAGTGTTGTGATTTTAGTTTTTGAGGTTACATGAATAGTTGTTTTAGGGTTACGTAACAACATAGCAGTGGAAACGTATTAGGATAGGTACCAGAGTATGGGAAGCACTCAACTACCGACAAACATTTTGGTACATGGTGTTCCACTAGACATTCATGTCAAGGAAGGGGGAGTGGTACCCCATAATAGGAGAGACAATACAACGAAGAAGGAAAAACACAATGGACTCAATCTAGAGCCCAAGGGAGAGGGGAAAGTTAGCTACACACTATTCAGTTTACAATGACTAGTCTTGATTTCTTACCTTATATCGGTAGAGGAATGATTATTATATCATATACCCTTGCATATTTTTTTATATATGATCATCAATTTCCTTTATATTTTCTATTTTTTTGAAACTTTTTGGTCTTTTTTGTAGAAATATTGGATGTTATCTTGACCATCGATACACTTTTGGGAGTGTGGTATGAGAGTATCAAATGTTTTCAGAAATGATCGCTATAAATTGTTGTTAACAATTTTTTGGAAATCGTTTAGGTTGGAAATGATAGGTTTTAATTTTATTCTGTGTATGGATTGGATAGTTCAATATAATGATCACATTGACTACTACTATAGGATACTTACCTTTCTATCTCCTGAAGGGGAAAACTATTATCACCAGGGTGAGTGGGATATTAATACTTGTAATGTAGGACCAATTGTGGGTAGACTATATTATCTCATGGATTTCATAGTAGGTATTTCTCATGATGATGGTAGACTATTTCGGGATACATTTAATTTAGTGGTACACCATATTCTTTAAGTATTTATTAAATCGATCAATGGATAACCACCAAAGTAGGATATTGAGTTTAAGGTCGAATTAGTCTCTTGAGTAGAGATAATTCCTATCCCACCTTACAGGATGTCACCAGCTGTTCTTTAGGATTTTAATGTTTTGAATGAATATCTAGAATCCAAGGGTTTCATATGGTCATGTACATATTTTTGGGTTTATCCCATTATTTTCACCAATAAGGATTATGGGACTTTACACTCATGTGTGTATTATCAGATATTAAACTAGATGATAGTCAAAAATGGATATCCCCTTTAGTGAGTCAAAGATTTATTTGATAGGCTGAGATGTTCCCAACTTTTTTCTACTAGTGACCTACGACCAGGGTACCACCAGTTTTGGGTGAGACCATTATACATACTTCAGACTACTTTTAAAAGAATTTATAGATTGTGTGAGTTCGTAGTGATAAGATTTGGCTTGAAGAATTCACCCACAATATTCCTGGCCTTTATGAATCATATCTTTCATCCTTTTCTAGACCAGTTTGTGGAAGTTTTTGACAATGAAATTTTAGTGTACTCCCATTAAGATAATGATCATGTCGAATATCTTGTTATATTTTTATTTCATTGAGTTAGAATCAACATTACACCATGCTAACCAAATGATATTTTTTTGATATATAACGTGTACTTATTTGGAAATTCCATATCATAGGATAGGGTTTTAGTAGACCCAATGAATGGTGTAGTTGTGAAACCTCATACTCGGATTCCACTTAATAGTTTCCCCATGCTTGGTGGGCTACATGGCCACAAGACCAGATCCCCAAACACTAGATGTTGCTGACAAGTAGTGAGGGACTATGGTGTGTGAGTGAGGAGACTATTCCCTCATTACCAGAGTGTAGCACAGAGGGTAAATAACAACAAAGGTAAATAATGAAACCAATATAAGGAAACAACGAAAGTAGAAAAAAGTAATACATAGACAAGGGTAACAATAAATGAATCTTCTCAAATAACTAATGATGATAGGTTATGTCACTAGGAACTGTAAAACATGGATGCAATACATTAGGCATAACATGTTCCACAAAAGTATAAAGGAAAAGAAAATGACTCTACCAAGCATCCCAAGCTCAAGATCAGTAATATGCTATCAAGCTCTATCCTAAACACTAAGAAATCATGTTTTTGAAGTGGTATTCATCCCTTTATCAATAAAATAATTCATGTAATCTTCCTTAGTTACAAATTGGTTCCTGGAGAGGGTGTGAGTTAAATCTCAGTGGGCCTCCACCAATGGTGTCTACAACAACTGAACCATGTAATAGAAATCTAATAGTTTGAAATTAATCATATAAAGTAAATAAGTATAATGTAACTAAATACCCATGTATCTTCTTTATCCCACAACTAGTGTATGAACATGTAAAAAATTCATTGTCTGATTATTACAAGTTTATAAATAAGTCACATGTTAGGAATAGTGGAGGTTCTAAGATGTAATAAGGAATCCTATAATGATATTAAATAATGATGCACCACGGTAACAACCAATGAAATGTAAACCACATGGGTCACCAACTAAGTAATGACTTTTTCCTAGATAAGGGTAAGAGTGCAGTCCAAAGAGCATAGTCTATGGAATTCCAAAATAATATGCCTACCAATTCCAAGGTGATCATCAATGGTAAAATTGGGCTAAGAAATGACTATTATAAATGGGATTTAACCATGGAACCTAATTTTCAATGACTGATCCAAGGACTGTATCCAAGGAATCCTATGGTACAACATGAGGGGTCCGATGATGTGATACTTGGCATCCAATGTTATAAAAGATCTGGTCCCAGGTGTGTCTAAACGCAAGTAAGTTGTATCCTTGAATTCAAAACGGGGTCTATGAGTGCTCAAGGAATTCCCTTGAAAATCCAAGGCAAGATTATTTCATACCACACATATTCTTATAATTAATTCATATATAATTCATAAGGTTGAAACCATTAAATTTTATTAGTTTGACAAGGCTAATTGAGTATGAAACCATTTAATGTGCTCATAATTAATCCATATGTTCTTCTCATTCAAGAATTGCCTTTCATTAATGTGACAATGCCATTCTAGATAAAACCATTCATTTAATAAGTTTAATACATTTTTAGAAAACAAATTTCACTCCGATACCTTCCATTAACATGGTTGGGTGTGCTACGGATTTGAAACCTATTATTCAATAAAAAATTTAAATGGCCAAGTCATAAACTTAGTAAACCTTCCAATATCCATATAACATATAATTTATAAATTGAATAACTTAACATTGGAGGGTCATGTGGCTAGGATACATGAAACTTTACATTACAAAATTCACAATTTAAATCAAGCTATTTAATATAGACAATCTTAACCTTCGAAAGGTCCAGCCAAAGAACAGTTGAGGGGCACCTCAAACGTGTCAAAACACTAAAATGAAAAGTATGGAAAAACATCATACAAGAGACGTATGGAGTTATGGGAGTAACCAATAACAACTAATCAAATGTTTGGAATGATAATACCCATGCGATACTAATTATTGTAATCATGGAATATAAATTCAATAAATGACACCCGATGAAATCAGCAAGCCCCACACATAATTTCAAAAATCAATGGACTCGAGGGATGAGTTATAGAACACCCACCGTAGGAATGTATAAATATATTCGACCAGTATTAGCCTCTAATTTGACTTGGTATGGAGTGGATCTAAGAAAATTGTAAAAACTCTTACACCTTGACAACTTGGTTGAGAGTAAGAGAGATGAAGAACAACTAAAAAGGACTCAAGTACTTAACATTCCAAAGGAAACATGAAAAACAGAATCTAGAATGTATCATGGATGAAATAGATCTCCTTGACACATAGCATATGCATTCAAATTCTCCAAAATGGGATAAAATCGAGGATATTTCTGTTGGAATTCAGATTAAGGATTATAAAATGATTAATTAGGTCATGAAGGGTAAAAATGTAAAATTACCCAAAAACATTTCGTGCATGGTTTGTCCACAAGGTTTTCCAAACCGTGACCAAATCCTGCACGGGTACCTAGAGATGAGGGGGAACTCATACGGTTAGGTTGAAAGGATAGGAAAACCATGAGACAAAAATTCAATATGGCTCTGCTCGAAATTGAAGACTATCTAAATGGTTAGATCTGACTGTGTATCATAGAATCACGGTTTCCCTTAACCATCTCACATACCCATTTTTACCAAAAACATATTGGGGTTGGGATCCAAAAATCCCTAGAAACCCATAGGACCTTCACTGGCCCATTGTGGATCGATATTAGATCCCAAATAAAGAATTTGACACAATTTAAAGGATCCATACCTGAGTGAATAACTGAGTTTTTATATTCTTCCCTTGTTAAAATAAATCATGCCTAAGTTCCCCTTCCAAGGGTTGAGAAACACTGTGTGAGAAAAAACCCAGGCCAATAGGCACGTATGTCGACCTCCCACTCACATGTCTCATCCTACACGCAATTGTGCTACCATAGAACCCATACTAGAGGAACAAATCAGCCTCAAAGAGACTCTGTGATCTGGTCAACGATGTGTACTAGATATTCCTCCAAGGATTCATCAACATCTTACTCAACTTCGTCAGGATAAAAGGTATTAGACAGGTCAACATGATATTTATGAAGCTGTGAAACCTGGAAGACATCATGTTTAGAATAGTACCTATGAGGTAATAACAACCAATAGGCTACCAAACCAAATCTCTCTAGAATCTAAAATGGCTTTACAAAATAAGGATACAACTTATGTTTCTTATTTAACCAACTATTCCCTATCCAAAATGATATCCAAAGGAAAACATGATTCCCGACCTCAAAATCTAGAGGTCGTCAGTAGTGTTCAACATAATATTTCTCTATAGACTGAGCATTTGTCATATGCTTCATGATCAGCTGAACTTCCTCTGAAGTCTATTGTACAAGATGAGGACCTTGTAGGGCTGACTCATTTTCCTCTAACCTGCATAGGGGTGAACGACATGCCCTACCATATAAGTCCTCAGAAGGATAAATCTGAATTGTCATCTAAAAGATTTTATTATTGGAAAACATGATGGGAGGGATATGATTCTCTCGAGAAACACTGAAATCAAAGAAACATGATCAGAGAAAGTAATCTAAAACATGTATCATTCATTATGATTTTCCATCAGGGTGAGGGTGAAAATATAATATTATAAGCACTTTTGTACACATATATTTCTGGTATCCCTTCTAGAACCATGATATGAAACAAGAGTCCCTATCTAAAACGATAGTATGAGGGTACCTATATAGTTATATGATCTCATGTACACACAATATTCCTATATAACTAATTGAGAAAGTCTATCGGAAAATTGATGTGGGATTCTTTCATTAGTCGGTTAATAACTACCAATACAGTGTCACGACCCCTCGGTAACTTTTTTTTTCAAATACAAAATCTATTAAATTATCTTCCCATTTCCATTTCGAGAGTGGAAGTGGATATAATAATATTACAAGTCTATAGTGCCCTACCTTCACCTGCTAACAGGTGGAACACATAGTGATAAATCATGTTTTCTCACATTTCATCCCAGGTCACCAATACTAGCACTACATATCTTAATTAATTTCAGAGATGCCAGGATGAACAACCCATTGATAAGCAGGGGAATCCTGTATCAACTCCTCTATCAATTCTGTAGGAACCCAGACACACCCATGAATAATCACGATGTGGTATCTCTCTGTTGACCAATAAGGAAGCAGTTTATCTCCTAATATACACTTATGGAGAACCAATCCCTTAGGATCTAAAAATTGTTTTCCCTTCACCTTCTTAAGGATGGAAGTGGTAATGGTTAAGGATGAGAGGTAAGAACACTCATGTCTATCATGAAGCTACAAATTTGTCTCAACGAAGAGGGCAATTTATTTCCATTCATCAGTAGCTTCTCATATGTCATTTTCTTGAGTTTTATATCTTAGTACATCATCAACTAAATTTTCCTTTTCCATAAATATATGAATGATCGAAATAAAATGACTAAATATATTCTAAACATATTCACTATATGATATTAAATTCATGTTGTGAATAGATATATTTGAATCTATTTTGTTCTGTGTACACCAAAAAGTGATCACCTGATAGATAATGTCACCAACAACATAAGGCATAGAAAACTATTGTTAGCATAAGGTATTGTGTCAGGTAATTTATCTCATGAGGCCTTATCTACATAGATCTGTATAGAAAGAATCTTTCCTCTAGTATAAGAACTACTTCTAGAATAATACCTAATTCATAAAAGATGATGAAATAATATCTTCCCAACTTTAGAAGAGTCTGAATAAGTACTGATACAATCCTCCCATTCAGCTTTAGAAAGGATTTATCTCATTCTTATGACAATAGGAACTAAAAACCTTTATTTGTAAGGGCATTTAGTGGTGAAACAAGGAGAGAAAAGTCATTTATGAACCATCTGTAATATCTATCCAGTCCCAAAAAACTCTATATATCAAAGATTTTCCCGGTAAGCTCCAATGAAACAAGAACACTAATCTTTTCTGGGTCAAAAAATATTATTGATTCCAATATGATATGACCTAAGTAATGAGCTTTTTCAATCCATAAGTGGAACTTAGGAATCTTAGCATAAATCATACGTTATTTTAGTGTACTAATAATTATATCAAGGTTCTTGGAATGGTCTCTATGAGTATGAGAATACACCAAGATATCGCCAAAAACACCATGACAGAAGAATCCAGATAGGGTTAGAAAACACTATTCATTAGAGTCCAGAAGACAGTGGGAACATTCATAAGACCCAAATACCTATCAAGAAACTCATATATACTATACCTACTATGGAATGATTTAAGAGTCTTTTCTAGTGGCCTTAATCTAACATGTGATATCCTTACCTCAGGTCGATCTTAGAGAAGACCCTAAATCCTTACAATTGGTTAAAGATATTATCTATTCGAGGAAGTGGATACCGGTTCTCCATGATTATCTTGTCCAAACTTCTATATTCCTTTCATAGATGTATGGTTTCATTTCTATTCTTGGAAAAAAAACAAGATAACACCAATAGGATGTATTGATCCATATATAACCTTTGTCTTTTAGATCCTCTAATTGTCTCTTGAGTCCATAGACCTCAGTGGGTTTGATAATATATGGATAAATGGACCATGGAGTTTCTCCTAGTACATGTTGAATAATATAATTTACCTCCCTCATAGGAGGTAATATAGAAAAGTCATTAGGAAAAACTACCTTAAACAAACTACTACTAGAGAGAAAGTAGATTTATACAGTCTCTGATCCCTCATAAAGAGATTTCCAATGTGGGGAGTCACCCCAGCCAACCCATGATGGTCTGGTACTACTCTACCAACTTGGACATCCCACTCACCCTTATGTAGATAACTTCTACCCTCTGGTGATGTAAAAGATAAATTGTGGTGATATCAGACTTCAAAAGATTGATAATAAACCAACCAATCTAGCTAAAGAATTAAATCAAAGTCCGTAATCTCAAGAATGAAGAGGTACTATAATAAAGGGTAACTACCTACCTCAATTGGATAATTCCGACATTGGAATATTCCCTCTGACCGCACACCTAATGGTGTATCTAGGGTCATTAAACTACAATAATACTTTATCTATAGCCCAAGAAATTCCACGATAGATATAGATATAAAAGAGTTTGAATTACATATATAAAATAAAGTAGATACTCTAGTAGATGCCACTAGAATACTACCTTGTATTGTAGATGGCCGAGCATCCTGATCCTCATGTATCTGTTGTAGTGCAAGCAACTAGCCTGATCTGCAGTACTGTGCAATAGCTTGACTACCACAGTTATAACAGATTTTTGGTGTAACTGTTGATCAGGGGTATGGATACCATGAACAAGACATCCTCCTAGTTCATTTCTTATGGTTTTATTCTTACTCCTCACCCGATGTGGCATGAAAGAACTGAATCATGAAGGTCGATATGTGGCTTATTGTTTTCCCCCCGATGCTGGTGGAATGGTCCTACATAATCTATGAATATGCACCCAATGGATGCAAGACTGACACTTCATTGGGTCTCTATCAAAATGTGGTTTCAGGTTCCATCATCATCCACATTGATGACACACCATAGAGTTACCACAATGGGTACTCTGGTTGTCACTTCCCTGACGAAAATCCTAGAGGGAACATTTCTCTCCAATAGATGAATTAATTTCCATCCACGTGACTGATCCTATATGCCCTCTATTTTTACCATAACTTTGGTTTCACTTAGTGATATGAACCTGAATACCTATTTTGTAAAATTATGGTAGGGAAAATACATTCACATGCATATGGATGATGTACAAAATCCCATCCTTGAAGCATCTATCAAATGAAATATCATCACAATCTAGAAGTGGTGTAAAGAGTTGCAACTCCATGAAATGCACTGAAGACACGAAAACTGATATAGTTACCTTATCAATATGCATTAAATCTATAGCTTTATTATCTCTCCATGGATGAAGAATGAACTGGTCATATAAGGTGGTCGGAAAGTCAACTTATACCATAACCTAATGGAAACCATCTCTGGTAGTCACATACCACCAATGCATTGTCAAATCTCAAGGAATGTATGTGGAAATCTTGGCCCTCCACTCTAGATTTGTTTCTAGATACTCAAAGATAGATAGAGTGGCCTCCAGCCAAGACTCAGAAGCCTACGGACCACCATCCCTTGAAAAGGTGGAAGGGTTCTGTAGCTAGAACTCACAAGTCAAATCATCCATCATATGTGTATCTCATGAAAAAAAGATGCACGAAATATATCACACATAAGAAACTATCATGAACTTCGACATCAATTCATAGATCAGGTATGGCAGGTAGTGCCTCAAGTGGAACTCCTTGGGGTAATACTGACTTCTTAGGGCCCACCACATCGAGGGTATGGTTATCCCCACAATCCGAGCATACAATACGTGGACACTGTGGAGTCATAGGTCTATAAATTCTAGGCATACTCCTCATAACAAACATAAAGTATATAGATAGTGACACGTAACAAATCTTAACAAGTAAAGGCATACTACCGAAGGTATAATATCGCCACTACCGAATTATATGACCAAGTATTGGTATGTGATCATGTATAATTTTAGGGTGTTCCAATAGATGAATGGTCAATATTACATTAACACATAATTTATTTGAAACTATTTCATTTAATTTTTAATATAACTACGAGGTTTAGTCCTTTACCTTTCATAAACATGGAAAGGTGGGATAAGGACATGAAACCACATCATTTTGTATTTAATTTTTCATTTATAATGGATATCCCTTCACATTGAATCAGTTCCCGTACAAATTATCACTAAAAAGGATACACATTTGTTTATATCATAGTGGCTCGACTCAGTAAATTAGTCACACCAACCCACAAGGGCCCATACACCTCTTGAATTGAGATAGGTAATCACTCAACTGCAACCAAGGAATATCACAAGCATAAGAAAACTATCATAATATCAATCAATAATCGCAGAAATATAATGAAATTTATGTAGTGAAATGCATCTATATGTCATGGAAATACTCCTGACATGAAAATCCTAGGTGCCTATAATGATTAATGGACTATACTCCATGTCCTCGTATCGTAAAGATAAGGATAAAATAAATCCTCAATTAGAGTAATAATCAACTACACCACACATCATGTTTGTCACCCAATGATTAAATAATATCAACTATAATAGGAAAAATAGAACAATAATTATATTTTGGGTAACTTGGCTTTTACCCCTAACCTGTGTTCGACATTCCCAAGCACAACTTATGACCAAGCCCCATAGCATTTATAATCTCTAATATATTGTCTCCAAATAGTAAATACATAATGGAGAATATCCTATGACACCACATTGTGACACCCTAGAACCGGATGCCACTAAATAGGTGCCCCGATCTTAGAGGGGAACATGACCACAAATGAATATGCCAAAATGCCAGAGGCTTCCAACTAGTAGTGATGGCCTATGGTTTATTAGTGGGGAGACTATTCCCTAATTACCAGAGTGTATCATAGGGGATATATAATAATAGATTTATATTTCTGAAGTAGTATAGGTAAAAAGAGGAATCAGATAAAATTAATATATAGACATTGGTAACAATAACTAAATCAACTAGAATAACTGATGATGATATATCATATAACTGGAAACTAGAAAACATGGATAAAATATGTCATGCATAACATGTTACAAAAAAGTTTAAAGGAAATAGAAAGACTATCCCAAGCCTCCTGAGCTCTAACTCGATCATCTTTTATCAAGATCTATCTTAAATAGAATGAAATAAAGTGTTCGAAGCCATATGATTCCCTTTATAAAAACTTGTATCAATGTAATCTGTCTCGGGAACAAAATGGCACCTGGAGAGAGTTTGAGATAAATCTCAATGGTCCACTACCAATGGTGTCTATAATTTCTTACCCATGTAATGGAAATGTAATAGTGTGAAAGCATGCATATATCAATTAAATAATTACAATGTAACTAAATAACCAATTACCTTCTGCAAGCCTCAGCTGGTATAAAAACATGTAACCAATTAATTATGTGATTATTATAAGTTTATAAATAAGTCACATGTTAGCAGTAGTGAAGGTTCCACGAAGTAATAAGGCATCTTATAATGATATAAAATAATGATGTTCTAATGTAAAAACCAAGGTAACATAGACCTAAAGTGTAACACCCGAAATTGTTTTGAAAAATATTCTTTTTAATTAAATTAATGTGTTGTGTTGTATGCTACACCAAAAGGATCTTGCACTACACGCATCCCTGACTTGGCTGGTATTACACGCAATCAAGACCTTCTTCGATAGCGTGTGTAGTATGCAATACCGAGTTTCAACAAATTAGATATTATTATAATATTATTTTGATCTAGCCGTTATGAATAGTAATACCCAATTTTTGAAATTTTATAAATTTTATCTTTCAAAATGGAATTCATTTTTAGATTCAGAATATCGAAATTACCCTAGGGTTAATTTTTGGTATTTTTCTGAAAACATTCAATTTTTGATGAATAGTGAAAACACAGGGTTACTATTTAAAAACCGACTTTTTATTTAAATAATTATTTATTATATTTAAAATTATTTTAGGTCAAAATAAATACATAATGACTATATAAGTTCAATTTAATTCATTGGAGTCATTTTATTATAAATTTAGATATATAAAAATGTTATTGAACTTTTCGCTGTCTTTTACCCACCTCTTAGAAAAATTTGAAAATTTACATAAAACTTTATTTTACCACTTCTGTGAGTGGAATTTTGAAAATATGAGAGACACGGTTAATATCAAGGAGTAAAATGTTGTTCAACAAGATAAAAATAATTTTTTGTGAATAGTAACTTTTTTACTTTTATTTACCACGGTTAAAAGTAAATGGGGTTATTAAGGGTAAAAATGATATTATTATTACCATAAGACATATAATAATTCTGTTGGATAAGTATAATTCGACCAAAAGATACTTTAAGAATATAATATTATCATTCAGGTCCACTTGGATTAGATTAGGACATTTTTCATTATTTTATTTAAAAAAGAGTTAAAATAGTTAACATCAATGTTTAATAACTAAAATATTTTTAATATAGTGTTATACATAAGATAAATTCGAATATAAATAATGAATAGAAATATAAAAATATTTCCTAATTAATTTAATTTTATTTATAATTTTTAAACAATAAATAATTTAATTTATTTATGACACAATGGTGATGCAGTAATTACCTAGATAATGAAATATTAAAATAATTGATATTATAAATAACCAAATAAATGTAATTTGAGACTTTTTAAGAATTCCAATAATTTTATATGTTACTATGACATGGTAGTATTGATTTAATTAACTTTTTTTGAACTAATCATGCTGTTACGATTTTCACAAAAATAAAGTACCAAATAGTGTCAAAATTGACATAAAATAATTTTTTTTAAAAAATATGTTATATTATTAAATTTTATTTTATTCCTAAAAATATAAGGTTCGGCCAAATGACTTAGATAAGGTTATATATATTAATAATGAACCACTTGGGGTTCGTTTGTCTTGTTATAGTAAGTTTATTAACCATATAGTGTAAGAAAACATGAAGACACGGTAAAAGTTAAATTATTTAACTTGGAGTTAAATCTAAAAGATAAGGTTAAAATAGTAATCTAAAATTGTCTAAAACCTATTGGTTGAGAGTATTTCGACCCATACCCACTTTATCTTCTAAATAAATCAATTTGGAGCTATTATAAAGCGAATATGACTTTATTATAAAATAATATTTTATGTTTTTCCAAAGGTACCCCTCTCCTCCCTTATAAAAAGGGAACCCCTTCCCTCTTCCCTTCACACCCTTTTGAGCCTTGAATCTTGGAAAACCCCTACCCATTTACCTTATCATCTTCCCTAGAAATATTATAGAGGTTCTGGTCTCCTCAAAAGTCCAACCCTAGTGCCTTAAGAGGAGGTTAAGAAGAGGCGTATCAAAGTAGAGGTAATATCGTTTATCGATTCTTTCCAATTTGTTTCTTCCTCTACTTCATCTTATTTATTTGTTTCATCATAAATTAATAACATCAGTATCATTTATATACTGATATGTAATTATAAATATGAAACAACCCTTTTTCACCTTCTATGCATCCTACGGAAAATGAGATCATCGCGCGTGCGTACGTACGAAATATCGTCTTCACGCCATGGTGTAATCTGTTTTCCACCACCACCTTAAATGGATGGGTATAATGGTGTAAATAAATAACTATATATGGTTATTTGAAAATTGATATTGATTCTGAAATATTATATATACACTGCAATACAATTCCACGATCATGGGAATGATATCATTACTCGTGCGTACGTACAGACTACCTTCTCCACGAATGCGATGAGATTCATTTTCCGTGATTAACCATTCAAGAATGATTATAAAGTACATATAATGAATAATAATGAAATATATGACATAATTAAGATAATTTATTTATATATATATATATGTGTGTGTGTCATCTACTTACTTCCATTCAAGTCAATGAGGAAAAGAAAACAGTGTTCATGCGTACGTACGGCCTACCGTCTCCATGAACTGTGTATTTCATTTCATTTATCTATCTGTTATATATATATATATATATATTGAATCCATATGATATATAAATCATGATTTAAATTATGGAAGTAATTAAATCATGATATAAGTAATAATAATTTCAAGAACAACAAGTCCAAACATGTACGATAAATGAAAAGTTTTACACAAAACACAGCTTTAACATGATATTTACAAAAGAACGGGTAATATAAATTCATAAAATAACCATATATGATATCATAACAATGAATATGATTCTTTAATAAGTCAATAAAATTATTTAAATCATTATACAGGAGGTATGGATACATACGAAGCATATCAGACCTAAGGTAACGGATAACTATTCCAATCTCGTTCTTATCCGAGATTGTTATTCGTAAGTCTTAACTGGGGTTATTATTATCATCCATACACATGTTTTCTAAAAATGTTTTCATGTATTTTAAAGTCATTTTTACCCAATTTTTAAATTTACCACATGTTATGAAAGGAATCTTACTTTTGTTTACCACACATGGAACGTGTTGACTTTTCCGACAAAGGTATGAGAAGAATGTTATTTTTAACTTATACGGCGTGAACGGATTTTTACGGTTTCATAATGCCTTCTTTTCATGAAGCTTACTCTACAAGATTTTATGACTATTTTCAACAAAATTATTTTATTTTAAAATTTCATGGAATTTTGTGAAAAGAAAATGATTTTGAAGAAGAAAGGATATTTTCCTCAAGAATTCATTTCAAGTGTTTTATCAAAACAACTTTCCATCTAAGATGAGATTATTTCATATGTTTATGTTTCAAGTATAATGTCTCTATTATTTACATGGTTTCAATTATCTTATGATGAAATTATATCCATTTGTTTTATATGGATTATGTTATGATGGGATGAGGTTTATGAAACCCATTTTATTCTTTGGTTTATGATGAATGTAATAAGTTTATTTTCTGGAACAAGTAAGAATGATTGCATTATGTGATGGCTGGGACCTATATCGACCTACAATTAATTGGGTAAAGATTTATGTCTCTTGAGATAGACATGGATGGAACAGTAAGTAAATCTGGTTCAGTGATACAGGACTGGAATGAGGAGTGAACTCATTTCTAAAATGGACTTTTTCCCCTAAGATGGTCTAGGCAGCAATGCCTTGGCTACTATGGAAATCATATAAAGTGATTAATAGTTTGACACAATTACATGTTCCCTTCCCATGATATTTTATCAGGATTTATTTTCCATTATGATATATGCCAAATGTACTTCCAAGATTTATGTCTTTTCTCAAGATTTTGATGTTTAGATTTTTTGTTCAAGTTTTTGGATTCAAAAGTTTATAGATTGTTTTTTGTTCTCTATGCTTTCCCTTACTGAGTATTTGAGATCAACCTTTTTATTTTTTCTTTTCCCTAGGATATAAAGAAAGTTTTTAGGTAAGAAAACCAAATGTGATGATCTTTATGGGAGATGTTGAAGATCTTTCACCATGATTAGAAGATTACGTTCCTAGTTTCCAAAGACACTAAACTAATACGGTCTTTGGGAGTTTGTTTTTGTCATGTATTAAGTATTCCTCAAAAGTAATGTAATTTCCATGTATGTCAAGATTTGGGTCTCTACAGTTGGTATCAGAGCGAAGGTTTAGTTAACCTTCGGAAACTGGGATGTGAAAACATTAGTCAAATCCCTAGAGATATTTCTAAGGTATGTCTAGGGATGTCCCTGATGATAAGTATATGTATAGGTTATAGTCCTATAATTATGGTAACGTTATTAGAATTAAACCTAGGATGTTAGATATTGAAGGTACTCCCCCTTTATTATTTTGTTTTCCATGTATGATTTTTGCCTCCCAGACTATTCTTTTTGGGTTTTAGAAAATGGCCGGAAATGGGAAGATTCACGATAATAGAGGGTATGATGGACAATGCAATGATATTCTTCATGACAAACCAAATGAAATGGGATTTGGAAGTCAAAAAATCATTATTATTCCTAATATGAAATCTCATAATATGATCAATAATATCATCTTTGGTATGTTTCCCGACTCAGCTAATTAGAGAAAGATGGAGTTTCAGGATGATCATAGAGCAAAGAATGTTCAATTTCCCTCATGTAAATCATGTGGGAAGAGGCATCAGGGAGAATGTTTCAAAGTAACTGGAAGATGATTTGGGTGTGGAAAAGAAGGAAAAAAATCTAGTAATTTTAAAAGAAAATGTTCAGTTAACACCATGGACAAGGATAATGGTATTGCTACGACATCAACTACGGTTAAGTGTTTTAAATGCGGAATGTGTGGGTATTATGCAAAGAAATTCCCTAAGGGAAAATATCATAAAGAGATTCAACATAGTCATATGGGTAGTATTTATGTGGAAGATGATGAAGAGACTACTAATTATATATGAGATGGAAGAAATGATGAAGTTTAGTTAGTGGTTTAAGAAGGTAGTGTCATCATGAATAATGTATGGTACTATGGAATAAAGAATAATCTATGGATTGTTACACTGTTTCCTTTAATTGAGTTTTAAAAGTATATGTTGAATGGTACCGGCAACCATGCATGGTTATTAAAATATTTTTGGAAATTATATGATATGCGCATAATTGCGGGATAAGAAGATAATGAGATATTTGATAGTATTAATGAGCTCATGACTGATATAAGGATAATGTGATATCATGGTTTGAGTATATAGAAAATTTGGGATTTTAGTATGTTGAAAGAGTTAAATTTTGACATATTTCATGTTTTCACTAAGGTTCTATGGTAATTTATGTTTCAAGACAATACAAGATTAAGGTATTTACATGTTTGGAATGCGATCAACAAGATATATCTTATGATATATGGGGGATAAATGATGGTATTCACGTGCTTGTTATGTGACCTTTCTAGTAATCGTTTTGTTTATACTATGAGATTGGACATATGTATTTTGGATAATTCTAAAGATTGGAATGCATTATGTTGGAAATCAGATAGTATTGTTTTAGGCTAGAAATTTTTTTATATTATTTCGGGAATGCTGTAATAGTATAGTTTTAGAAAAAGGGAAACCTGTAGAACGGGTGACTACCCGTCGCGTCAGACAAGGCTATGGGAATCGAACCCAAAACTGAAGTTTGACATGCCTTTATTTCCTACCACTGGCCTACAGGAAGTCCTTGGTTAGTAGAAACTAGTTTTATCAAGCAGTATGATAGATGAAGTATAAGTCCATTTTTGGAATCATATACAATTAACCTCACCATAGATGGACTTATGTATATTTGATAACTTTTTCTAACCTTTTGTTTGAGATATATGGGATGACCCATTATTCTATCACATGATCTGTTGACACTTCATGAATGAAAAATTCAACTTCATTTCTTTAAGAGATGAAGTGGAAATTGTTCAAGGCACGAACAACAGTGAAATTATACCAAAATAAAGTAAGTATTGATTCTAATTCAAAATCTTCAACTTTAAGGAAATCATCTTGAAAACCAAAAATGTTGTCCTAGTGCCCTTATATCCGATGAATCAGATGGTACCTTAGATCAACACAAATTTATGGCTTTGTGATTTTTGGATTTTTCATAGCCATGTTATCTACCACTCTCCATCAGAACTCGATGGTTAGATTTATCTTCCATATTCATATTTTCACCTATGTTCTCCTATGTGGAAACCCAGTGATTAGTTAATTTGGGTAACTGTTACGTTTCATACTTTAGTTTTTAAAGATAAGTTTTGGTATTCCTTTTTACGATGTGAGTTTTTATTAAAGAAACAGTCGAGTAGTAAACCATTTATAACCCCGGAAAATTTTTTGGGCGAAATTCATTTTAAGTGGGGTAGAATGTAACACCCCGAGCTTTTATGAAAAATATTCTTTTTAATTTCATTAATGTCTTGTGTTGTATGCTACACCAAAAAAATATTGTACTACACATATCCCTGACTTGGCTTGCATTACAAGTAATCAAGACCTTCTTCGATAGCGTGTGTAGTACACAATACCGAGTTTCACTAAATGAGATATTATTGTAATATTATTATGAACTAGCCGTTATTAATAGTAATACCTACTTTTTTGAAATTTTATAAATTTTAACTTTCATAATGGAATTCTTTTTCAAATTCGGAATATCGAAATTACCCTAGGGTGAATTTTTGGTGTTTTTCTAAAAACTTATAATTTTTGATGAATAGTGAAAACACTCGGTTACTATTTAAAAACCGACTTTTTATTTAAATAATTATTTATTTTATTTAAATTTATTTTAGGTCAAAATTGATACATAATACCTATATAAGTTCAATGTAATTCATTGGAGTCATTTTATAATAATTTTAGACATGTAAAAATTTTAATGAACTTTTCACTGTCTTTTACCCACCTCCTAGAAGAATTTGAAAATTTACATAAAACATAATTTTACCACTTCTGTGTGTGGAATTTCTAAAATCTGGGAGACACGGTTAATATCAAGGAGTAAAATGTTGTTTAATAAGATAAAAATATTTTTTGGTGAATAGTAACTCTTTACTTTTATTTACCACGGTTAAAAGTAAATAAGGTAATTAAGGGTAAAAATGATATTATTATTATAACAACACATGTCCTAATTATATTGGATAAGTATAATTAGACCAAAAACAACCTTAGGAATATAATATTATCATTTAGGTCCACTTGAATTAGATTAGGACATTTATTATTATTTTATTTAACAGAGAGTTAAAATAGTTAAAATCGAAGTTTAATAACTAAAACATTTTTAATATAGGGTTGTACATAGTATAAATTCTACTATAAATATTTATTAGAAATATAAAAATATTTCATATATAATGGTATTTTATTTATAATTTTTAGAAATTAAAATAATTTAATTTATTTATGACACAATGGTGATGCAGTAATTGCCTAAATAACGAAATATTAAAATAATTGATATTATAAATACCCAAATAAATGTAATTTGAGACTTTTTAAGAATTTAAATAATTATATAGGTTAATATGACTTGTTAGTATTGATTTAATTAACTTTTTTCGAAATAATCATGCTGTTATGATTTTCACAAAAATCAAGTACCAGAGAGTATCAAATTTGACATAAAATAGTTTTTTAAACATATATTATATTATTAAATGTTATTTTATTCCTAATAATATAAGTTTCATAAACATTACTTAGATAAGGTCATATATATTAATAATGGACCACTTGGGGTTCTTTTGGATTGTTATAGTAAGTTTATTAACCATATAGTGTAACAAAACAAGAAGACACGGTAAAAGTTAAATTATTTAACTTAGAGTTAAATCTAAAAATAAGGTTAAAATAGTAACATAAACTTGTCTAAAACCTATTGGTTGGGAGGATTCCAACCCATCCCACTTTATATTCTAAATAAATCAATTTTGAGCTATTATAAACTGAATATGACTTTATTATAAAATAATATTTTAAGTTTTTCCAAAGGTGCCCCTCTCCTCCCTTATAAAAAGGGCACCCCTTCCCTCTTCTCTTCACAGCCTTTTGAGCCTTGAAGCTCGGCCAACCCCTGACCATTTAACTTATAATCTTCTATAGAAACATCATAGAGGTTCTGGTCTCCTCAAAAGATCAACCATAGTTCCTTAAGAGGAGGTTAAGAAGAGGCGCATCAGAGAAGAGGTAATATCCTTTACCGATTCTTTCCAATTTGTTTATTCTTATACTTCTTCTTCTTTATTTGTTTCATCACAAATTAATAACATCAGTATCATTACTATACTGATATGTCATTATAAATATTAAACAACCCTTTTTCACCTTTTATCCATCCTACGGAAAATGAAATCACCGTGCGTGCGTACGTACGGAATACCATCTCCACGCCGTGCTGTAATCTGTTTTCCCCCACCACCTTACACGGATGGGTATAATGGTGTAAATAAATAACTATATATGGTTATTGTAAAGTGATATTAATTCTGAAATATTATACATACACTTCAATATAATTCCACGATCATGGTATTGATATCATCGCTCGTGCGTACGTACGGACTACCGTCTCCACGAATGCGATGAGATTCTTTTTCCATGATTAACCATTCATGAATGATTATAAGGTATATATAATGAATAATAATGAAATATATGACATAATGAAGCTACTGTATTTATGTATAAAAATATATATATTTCCTCTACTTACTTTCATTCAAGTCAATAAGGAAAAGAAAACATCGTTCATGCGTACGTACGACCTACCGTCTGCATGAACGGTGTATTTCATTTCATTTATATATCTATTATATATATATATATATATATTAAATATATATGATATATAAATCATGATGTAAATTCTGGAAGTAATTAAATCATCATATAATTTATAATAATATCAAGAACAACAAGTCCAAACACGTACGATAAATGAAATGTTTTACCCAAAATGCTGCTTGAACATGAAATTTACAAACGATAGGGTAATATAAAGTAATAAATGAACCATATATGATATCATAACAAAGAATATGATTCTGTAATAAGTCAATGACATTATTTAAATCATTATATAGGAGGTTCAGATACGTACGAAGCATATCGGACCTAAGGTAATGTTTAACTATTTCAATCTTGTTCTTATCCAAGATTGATAGTCGTATGTATTTACTGGGGTTATTGTTATCATCCAGGACCATGTTTTCTAAAAATGTTTTCATTTATTTTTAATGTCCTTTTTACCCATTTTTGAAATTTACCACATGTTATGAAATGAATCTTACTTTTTTTTACCACACGATGAACTTTTTGACTTTTCCGACAAAAGTACGATAAGAATGTTATTTTTAACTTATACAGCATGAATGGATTTTTACGGTTTCATAACATCTTATTGTCATGAAGCTTACTATACAAGATTTTATGACTATTTTCAAAAAAATACATTTGTTTTAAAATTTCTTGTAATTTTTTGAAAAGAAAATTATTTTGAAGAAGAAATGATATTTTCCTCAAGAATTCATTTCAAGTTCTTTATCAAAACTATATTACATATAAAGATGACATTATTTCATATGTGTATGTTTCAAGTATAATGCCTCTATTATTTACATGGTTTCACTTCTCTTATGATGAAATTATATCCATTGGTTTTATATGGATTATGTTATGATGGGATGAGGTTTATGAAACCCATTTTATTCTTTGGGTTATGATGAATGTTTTATGTTTATTTTGTGGCACAAGTAAGAATTGTTTCATTATGAGATGGGTGGGACCTATATCTTCGTCCAATGCATTGGGTAAAGATTTTTCTCTAATGAGATTGACATGGCTGGAAAGGTAAGTTAATCCGGTTCAGTGATACAGGACTGGAATGAGGAGTGAACTCGATTCAGAAAGGGACTTTGTCCACACAGATGGTCTTGGCAGCAATTCCATGGCTACTATGGAAATCATATCATGTTCTTAATGGTTTCCCATAATTACATGTTTTCTTCCTAGGCTATTTTATCAGGATTGATGTTCCATTATGATATATTCCTTACGTACTTCCAAGATTTATGTCTTTGATCAAGATTTTGATGTTTAGATTTTATGTTCAAGTTTTTGCATTCAAACCATTATGGATTGTTTTATGTTCTCTATGCTTTCCCTTACTGACCATCTGAGCTGCCCCTTTCTATGTTTTATTTTCCCCCGGATATTAACAAAGGTTTTAGGTAAGAAAACCAAAGGTGATGATATTTATGGGATATGTTGAAGATCTTTCACCATGATTATAAGATTACGTTCCGAGTTTCCAAAGACACTAAACTAATAAGGTCTTTGGGTGTTTTTTTTTTCATGTATTAAGTATTCCAAAAAAGTAATGTAATGTCCATGTACATCAAGCTTTGGGTCTCTACAGTTGTTATTAGAGTGAAGGTTTAGTTAACCTTTGGAAACTAGGATGTGAAAACTTTAGTGAAATCCCTAGAGATATTTCTAAGATATGTCTAGGGATGTCCCTAAGTATAAGTATACATATAGGTTATAGTCCTAGAATTACGGTAACGATATTAGAATTAAACCTAAGATGTTAGATATTGAATGTACTCTCACTTTATTATGTTGTTTTCCTAGTATGATTTTTTCCTCTCACACTAATCATTTTGGGTTTTAGAAAATGGCTGGAAATGGGAAGATTCACGATAATGGAGGGTATGATGGACAATAGAAGGATATTCTTCATGAGAATCCAAATTAAACAGGATTTGGAAGTCCAGACATCATTATTATGCCTAATTAGATATCTCATAATATGATCAATAATATCAACTTTGGTAAGTTTCCGACTCACCTAATAAGAGAAAGATGGATTTTCTTGATGATCATAGAGGATAGAAAGTTCAATTTCCCTCATGTAAATCATGTGGGAAGAGGCATCAGGGAGAATGTTTCTAAGGAACTGGAAGATGATTTGGGTGTGGAAAAGAAGGACACAAAGATATTAATTGTAAAGGAGAAGGTTCAGTTAACACCATGGACAAGGAAAATGGTATTTCTAAGACATCAACAACAGTTAAGTGTTTTAAATGTGGAATGTATGGGCATTATGCAAACCAATTCCCTAAGGGAAAATCTCATAAAGAGCATCAGCATTGTCATATTGGTAGTATTTATGTAGATGATGATGAAGAGTCTACAAAAGATATATGGGATGAAAGAAATGATGAAGCTCAGTCAGTGGTTTAATAAGGTAATGTAATCAAGAACAATGTATGGTACTATGGAATAAAGAAAAATCTAAAGATTGTTACACTGTTTCCTTTGATTGAGTTTTGAATGTATATGTTGAATTGCATCTGTAACCATGAAAGGATATTCAGATATTTTTGGAAAGTAGATGATATACGCATAATGACGGGATAAGATGATAATGAGATGTTTGATAGTATTAATGAGCTGATGACTGATATAAGGACAATATGATATCATGGTTTGAGTATATTGAAACATTGGAATTTTAGTATGTGTAAAGAGTTAAATTTTGACAAAATTAATGTTTTCACTAAGGTTCTATGGTAATTTATATTTCAAGAGAATACATGATTAAGGTATTCACATGTTTAGAATGCGATCAACAAGATATATCTTATGATATATGGGGGATACATTATGGTATTCACGTGCTTGTTATGTGACATTTCCAGTAATCGTTTTGTTTATACTATGAGATTGGACATATGTATTTTGTATAAGTCTAAAAATTGGAATGCATTAAGTTGGACATCATATAGTATTTTTTTAGGCTAGAAATATTTTTATATTATTTCTGGAATGATGTAATAGTATAGTATTAAAAAAAGGAAAACCTATAGGACGGGCGACTACCCATCGCGTCATACAAGGTTGTTGGAATCGAACCCACAACCGAAGTGCAACATGCCTTTTTTCCCTACCACTGACCTATAGGAAGTCCCTAGTTAGTAGAAACTAGTTTTTTTAAGCAGTCTGATAGATGAAGTACAAGTCTATTTTTGGAATCATATAGGATTAACCTCACCATAGATGGACTTATGTATATTTGATAACTTTTTTAACCTTTTGTTTGAGACATATGGAATGACCCATAATTCTATGACGTGATCTGCTAACACTTCACGAATGAAAAATTCAACTTCATTTATTTTTGAGATGAAGTGGAAATTGTTCAAGGCACGAACAACGGTGAGATTATACCGAAATAAATTAAGTATTTATTCTAATTCAAATTCATCAACTTTAGGGAAATCATCTTGAAAACCAAAAATGTTGTCCTAGTGCCCTTATATCCGATGAATCAGATGGTACCTTAAATCATCACAAATTTATGGCTTTGTAATTGTTGGATTTTTCATAGCCATGTTCTCTACCACTCTCCATCAGAGCTTGATGGTTAGATTTCTCTTCAATATTCATATTTTCACCTATGATCTCCTATGGGGAATCCCAGTGATTAATTAATTTGGGTAACCATTACGTTTGATACATTTTTTTAAAGATAAGTTTTGGTATTCCTTTTTACAATGTGGGTTTCTATTAAGGAAACTGTCGAGTAGTAAACCGTTTATAACCCCGACGAATTTTGAGGGCGAAATACATTTTATGGGGGTAGAATGTAACACCCTGATATTTTATGAAAATTATTCTTTTTAATTTCATTGATGTCTTGTTTTGTATGATACACCAAAAGGCGATTTCACTTCACGCATCCCTGACTTGGATTTCATTATACGCAATCAAGACATTCTTCGATAGCGTGTGTCGTATGCAATACCGAGTTTCACTAAACGAGATATTAGTATAATATTATTATGAACTAGCCGTTATAAATAGTGATACCCAATTTTTGAAATTTTATAAATTTTATCTTTCAAAATGGACTTCTTTTTTAGATTCTGAATATGGAAATTAGCCTAAGGTGATTTTTTGGTATTTTTCTGAAAACATTCAATTTTTGATGAATAGTGAAAACACTGGGTTACTATTTAAAAACCGAATTTTTATTTAAATAATTATTTATTTTATTTAAATTTATTTTAGGTCAAAATTGATACATAATACATTTATTAGTTCAATTTAATTCATTTGAGTAATTTTATAATAATTTTGGATATATTAAAATTTTATTGAACTTTTCACCGTCTTTTACCAACCTCCTAGATGAATTTGAAAATTTACATAAATCATAATTTTACGGATTCTATGAGTGAAATTTCAAAAATCCGAGAGACACGGTTAATATCAGGGAGTAAAATGTGGTTCAATAAGATAAAAATATTTTTTGGTGAATAGTAAATTTTTACTTTTATTTACCACAGTTAAAAGTAAATAGGGTAATTAAGGGTAAAAATGATATTTTTATTACCATAACACATGTCATAATTCTATTTTATAAGTATAATTCGAACCAAAACAACATTAGGAATATAATATTATCATTTAGGTCCACTTGGATTAGATTAGGACATTTATTATTATTTTATTTAAAAATGAGTTAAAATAGTTAAAATCAATGTTTAATAACTAAAAAATTTTAATATAGGGTTATACAAAAGATAAATTAGACTATAAATATTAATTAGAAAGATAAAATGATTTCATACCTAATTTTATTTTATTTATAAATTTTAGACATTAAATAATTTAATTTATAAATGATATAAGGGTGATGTAGTAATTACCTAAGTAATGAAATATTAAAATAATTGATATTATAAATACCCAAATAAATGTAATTTGAGACTTTTTATGAATTTCACTAATTTTATAGGTTAATATGACATGTTAGTATTGATTTAATTAACTTATTTCGAACTAATAATACTGTTATGAGTTTCACAAAAATAAAGTACCAAATAGTGTCAAAATTGACATAAAATAGTTTTTTAAACAAATATTATATTATTAAAAGTTATTTTATTCATAAAAATATATGGTTTGGACATATTACTTAGATAATGTTATATATATTAATAATGAACCACTAAGGGTTCTTTTTGCTTGTTATAGTAAGTTTATTATCTATATAGTGTAAGAAAACAAGAAGACACAGAAAAAGTTAAATTATTTAACATAGAGTAAAATCTATAAGAAAAGGCTAAAGTAGAAACTAAAACTTGTCTAAAACCTATTGGTTGAGAGGATTTCGACCCATCCTCACTTTATCTTAGAAATAAATCAATTTGGAGATATTATAAACAGAATATGACTTTATTATAGGACAATATTTTAAGTTTTGTCAAAGGTTCCCCTATCCTCCCTTATAAAAAGGGCACCCCTTCCCTCTTCTCTTCACAGCCTTTTGAGCATTGAATCTCAGACAACCCCCACCCATTTCCCTTCAAATATTCCCTAGAAACATTATAGAGGTTCTGGTCTCCTCAAAAGACCAACCCTAGTGCCTTAAGAAGTGGTTAAGAAGAGTCGCATCAAAGAAGAGGTAATATCCTTTACCGATTCTTTCGAATTTGTTTCTTCTTCTACTTATTCTTCTTTATTTGTTTCATCATAAATTAATAACATCAGTATCATTCATATACTGATATGTTATTACAAATATGAAACAACCCTTTTTCACCTTCTATCCATCCTACGGAAAATAAAATCACAGCGTGTGCGTACGTACGGAATACCGTCTCCACGCCTTGGTGTAATCAGTTTTCCACCACCACCTTACATGGATGGGTATAATGGTGTAAATAATTAACTATATATGGTTATTGTAAATTGATATTGATTCTGAAATATTATACATACAATTCAATACAATTCCACGATCATGGTAATGATATCATCGCTCGTGCATACGTACAGACTACCGTCTCCACGAACGCAATGAGATTCATTTTCCATGATTAACCATTCAAGAATGATTATAAAGTATATATAATGAATAATAATAAAATATATGACAAAATGAAGCTACTAGATTTATGTATACATATATATATATATATGTCATCTACTTACTTTCATTCAAGTCAATAAGGAAAAGAAAACAGCGTTCATGCGTACGTACGACATACCATCTCCATGAATGGTGTATTTCATTTCATTTATCAATCTGATATATATATATATATGTATATATATATTGAATATATATGATATATAAATCATTATTTAAATTCTGTAAGTAGTTAAATCATGATATAAGTAATAATAATATCAAGAACAACAAGTCCAAACATGTACGATAAATGAAACGTTTTACCCAAATCGCTGCATTAACATGAAATTTACAAAAGAACAGGTAATATAAAGTCATAAATGAACCATATATGATATCATAACAATTAATATGATTTTTTAATAAGTCAATGACGTTATTTAAATCATTATGCAGGATGTTTAGATATGTATGAAACATATCGGACCTAAGGTAAGGGATAACTATTCCAATCTAGTTCTTATCAGTGATTGTTATTCCTAAGTATTTACTGGGGTTATTGTTATCATCCATGACCATTTTTTCTAAAAATGATTTCATGTATTTTTAAAGTCCTTTTTACCCATTTTTAAAATTTAACACATGTTATGAAAGGAATCTTACTTTTGTTTACCACACGGGGAAATTTTTGACTATTCCGATAAAAGTATGAGAAGAATGTTATTTTTAATTTATACGGCGAGAATGGATTTTTACATTTTCATAATGCCTTATTTTCATGAATCTTACTCTACAAGATTTTATGACTATTTTCTTCAAAATTATTTTCTTTTAAAATTGCATGGAATTTTTTGAAAAGAAAATGATTCTGAAGAAGAAAGGATATTTTCCTCAAGAGTTCATTCCAAGTTTTTTTTATCAAAACCATATTCCATATAAGATGAAATTATTTCATATGTGTATGTTTCAAGTATAATGTCTCTATTATTTATATGGTTTCACTTCTCATTTGATGAAATTATATCCTTTTTTTTATATGACTTATTTTATTATGGGATGAGGTTTATGAAATCCATTTTATTATTTGGGTTATGATGAATGTTTTATGTTTTCTTTATGGAATAGGTAAGAATGATTTCATTAGAGATGGGTGGGACCTATTTCTCTCTCTAATACATTGGGTAAAAATTTATATCTCATGAGATAGACACAGATAGAATGGTAAGTTAATCTGGTTCAGTGATACAGGACTAGAATAAGGAGTGAACTCAATTCAAAAAGGGACTTTGTCCATTATGATGGTCTTGGAAGCAATGCCTTGGCTACTATGGAAATCATATCAAGTGATTAATGGTTTTCCATAGTTACATGTTTTTTTCACAGGATATTTTATCAGGGTTGATGTTCCATTATGATATATGCCTTACGTACTTCCATGATTTTTGTCTTTGCTCAAGATTTTGATGTTTAGATTTTATGTTCATGTTTTTTCATTCAAAAGATTATGGATTGTTTTATGTTCTCTATGCTTTCCCTTACTGAGCATTTGAGCTCACACTTTTTGTTTTTTCTTTTCCCCTGGATATAAAAGAAAGGTTTTAGGTAAGAAAACCAAATGTGATGTTCTTTATGGGAGATGTTGAAGATCTTTCACCATGACTAGAATATTATGTTCCGAGTTTCCAAAGATAGTAAACTAATATGTTCTTTGGGAGTTTGTTTTTGCCATGTATTAATTATTACGCAAAAGTAATGTAATGTCCATGTATCTCAAGCTTTCAGTATATACATAAAGGGTCACAAAATCAGTAATGACTATAGTCTGGATAAGGTTAATAGTGTAATCCAAGAAGAATAGTCCAAGGCTTTCCACAATAATATGCCTATAAATTCCAAAGATTTCATCCATGGTAAAATAGGTCTATGAAACAACCAGGTGTGATGGGATTTACCCATGGAACCTAATTGTTAATTTTGAATTCAAGTAGTGTATCCATGGAATCTTGTATTACTTCATTTGGGATCGTATAGTTTCCTACCAGGCATCCAAAGTTATACAAAGACCGATTCAAGGTGGGTCTCAACCTATGAATGTCATATCCTTGAAATCAGAATGGGATCCTAAAGTGCTCAAGGAATTCCTGAGAAAACCCAAGGTGAAATATAGTGAGGCCACTCATTTTTATATTATGAAGTCATATATAATTCCTAAGGTTCAAGATATTACCTTTCATTAGTGTTACATGGCTAATTGATCATGAAACCATTTAATCAGGTCATAATTAATAAATAACTCCATTTTTCTCAACCATTTCCTTTCATTATGGCGACACGGATAAGTAGTATGACACTATTCATGTAGTCCATTTAAGAAATTTTCATAAATCATGGTTCACTCCACTACCATACATTAACATGGTAAGGGGTGAGGTAAACATGAATCTTATTATTCAATTACATTTAAAAAAAGTCACATACTTAGTATAATAGCCAATTTCCATTTCACCTTTAATTATCAAATAGAAGCACTTACCTTAGATGGGTCAAGTGTTTAGAATACATGTTACTTAACATTTGTCAATTCATAATTTAAATAAATCCATTTAATATATAAGATATTTCTCTTAGAATGGTCAATCCATTGTACACTCGAGGGGTGGGTCAAAAATGTCAAAAAACAGAAATGAAAATTATGTCAAAAATTTATATATGGGATGGATAGATTTTTGGGTATAGAACTAACAACTAATAAAATATTTGGAAATACCATAAGAATACAGTTCTATTGATTATAAAAAAGGCATATAAATTCAATAAACATCACCTGATGAAATCGTCAGGCCAGACACGTCATTTCCAAAATCAACAAACATGAGGTATGAATTATAAACTACCTAACTTTGGCTTTTAAAACTCATATCATCCCGTAATAACCTCTAATTGGACATTGAATGGAGAAGATCTGAGAAAAGTGTAAAAACACATACACCTAGATAACTAGGTTGAGAGAAAGGGGGATGAAGAATGGATAAAAAGGACTCGAGTACATACCATTGTGCATACAACATGATGAATGGAATTTAGAATGGATATTATATAAATGAGATATATGGACTATTATCTTAGGCCTTAATAATCTCCAAAATTGAGTAAAATGGATGATATTTCTGTTAGAATTCAGATTAGGGAATATGGATTGTTTAATTAGATCATGAAGGGTAAAGATGTAAAATTACTCAAAATTTATCCCGTGCTTGCTTTCTACACATGGTTTTACAAACCATTTATAAACCTTGGATGGGTACCCTGAGAAGAGGGGGAACTCACATGTTTAGAATTCATGATTAGGGAAACCATGCTCTAATCGTGCAATATGTCTTTGCTCGAAAAGAAGACCATATGCATGGTTATATCTAACAATCAATCCTACCTTCATTGTTTCCTATAACAATGAGACATACCCATTTTTTCCTAATAGATGGGTTTCAGTCTTCAAAAAATCCCATAAAACCCTTGGGACCTTTACTTTCTCATTCGGTATCAATATTAGGTCCAAAAAAAGAATTTTACAAAATTTAAAGGATCCATACCTGAGTGAAAACTTAGTTCTTACAGTAATCATGGTATCTTTGGAGTGGCCTAAGAATGACTTTGGGATTGAAATTTTTCATGTTTTAATAGGTTATTATCGATGTACAAATAAGGAATTATCATATATGACAATACTAATGTTTGGGATGACCATGAAATTGGTGTGGTTTATTTGTTCAAATGATTATTAAAGGGATTTTCAAGAGCTATTGAGTAGACTAACCTCAAAATGAATCTTCACCTTACCTATAATGGGTAAGGTATATACTGCGCACTATAAAACATCAAGAGTTTGACTTAGAGAAGTTATGATTTAAGAGGACCAAGTGGTTTCTTATTCCACTACATAGAAGATACCTAATGAGATAAATTATCAAACCCACAATCTAGATTTATCTACCTTGGCACATTTCTTGACAAGATAGAGAAAATATCTTTTAGGAGACAGGTTTATGTGTACATAGAACACAAGAGCCTAAATTTCAATTCATAGTAGAACCTGAACCATTGGTAGAGGAGATGGGTCGAGTATCTGCAGTGTTTCATCATCAATTTATCTTATACACCAGGAAAGGGAAAGAACATTTTTGATGAGTTGATCTAGTTGATATTGAAATATGAAGCCTGTGAGTGTTATGAAAAGTAGCCAAAGATGAAACTCTTTACATTCATGCATCTAGATGTTTAGGACTCCCATAGACAAGTATCTTTGACTTGAAAATCAGTTATACTTATGATTCTATAACAAATAAATATATTAAAATTATCTTATATGAAGGTCTTAGCTCAGAGAGACTAATCATATGGTGGGGATCCACTAAACTTATTTTCAAAATTGTAAATGATTTTATTCTTATCCATTTAAAATTATGGGTTCATAAGATCTTGTGAGAGTAGTTAATGCGAGAGTTTAATAATTCAAGATTAGTTGTAATACATTATTAAACAATAATGTATTGTGATCTCCATAGTCATTACTGGTGGCCAGGAATGAAGAATGATGTTTTAGGCATCCTAGTGAGATATTTCATCTATTAGAAAGTGATAGATGAACATTAGTGGATTTTTGGGATTTCCATCCTTTACCAATCCCAGAATTAAAATAGGATTATGACACTATGGATTTTTTAGTAGGATTACCCCAAATAACTTTTAAGAAATATGTGTTATGGGTGATCATAGATTGAATGATAAAGTTATCCCACTCCATTCTTATTAAGGATACGTTTACTATTTATATTTAGGTAGTCACTACATGGAAGAGATTGTATTTTTTCTAGGTGTTTTGAGGAGTACCATTTTTGATAGTTATCCTAATTTCACATCTCGATTCCGTAAGAGTCTTAAAATGTCTCTAGGATCATAGGTTCCTATGAGTAAATACAATCATCCACAGATTGATGGTCATTCTGAATGGACAGTTCAAATTATTGAAGATATATTACGAGCCAGTGTTTTGAATTTTGGTGGATCATGGGAGAGACATTTAACACTTATAGAGTTCATTTATAATAAAATCATTTAGGTGTCAGTCCAAAAAAAAACTTTCATGGATTTTTATTGAAGGCCAAACCATTCAGCTCATTATTGTTAAGAGGATAGGGGTCAATTAATATTAAACCTAGTCTTATCCGGGAGGCATATGAGACGGTTTATTTGGTCATGAAATAGTTGGTGTTTGCATAGAGTAGGAAGAAATATCACACTGAACAGCATATATTTCCTTTTAATATTGATGTGGCTTATCATGTGTTCCATTTGGTGGATCCTAGTTTGTGGAAACTCCATATTAGGAAACAAGGAAAGATAATGCCTAATATTTCGAGGTTGTTTGAGATATTAGAAATATCTATCCATTAGTGTACCAACCGCCCCTTCCACAAAACTACAACACCACATATGATTTGTATTAGGTATCAAAGATTCAATAATATGATCAAGTCCTTTGTCATGTGATATATATTAATTATGTTAATCTGGGTGTTAATGATTACTTTCTGGAGTATCAGATATAGATTTTAGTGGATAGTGAGAATTATCTTTGGGGAAGGACTATACCAATATTTTGAGTATAGTAGAAGAATAGTCATGTTCAATAGGAGAACAATGAGAGTGAATTTTATACTTGAGGAGAGTGGCCATACTTGTTCACCGAGACCCCTGAGTGGTGTTTAGAGAAGATTAGGGATTTGGTGTAATATAGTGGGGTGGTTTTAATATCCCTACTTTTTTAGGTATACCACTCTTTGAGTTTTGGATGAACATTATTTTGTTGTATTTTACTTCTTCTTTAAACATTTATGGTTGAGTCCCTTTTTGGGTATGGAGGTCTTTTTCATGAGCAAAATGACCTAATGTTTAGGGATGCATGTTTTTTTGAATTAATGGAGTGTCGTTATAAATATGGTTAAAGATTTTATTATAAAAGTTAGGTTGAGAGATGTCTTCTTGACACACTCATGTCATGAACATGTTGTATAAAGTGACAATGTTGGTTGGAATAAGCTATGAAATGGTTTCAAGAATGAATGTTTAAACACTCTGAAATTGGTTCATGCTTTAAAATGGTTGATGGGGGTTATTTTTACGTGAGATGAATTGTTTTTTAGCATATCTTATAAATAAATAAATTCACATTGTTAAAGGGTTTCACATCATGAATATCTGAGGACCAGATGTTTTAAACCATGATATGTATATGATTTATTTTTATCATCCACCAATCATTCTCTCTCAAACCCTAGGGAAACTTCAGATTATTTTAGAGAGATTTTATCCCTTATAGATGCCTAAATCAAGCACTTAATCTCCCGTGAGTTTCTTCATTTTTCCCCTTTATTCCATTTGTTCTCCATTATCATGGTAGAATCTCTTGACAACATTGGTACCAGATTTTCATCTTGTGGGATATAGATTTTCACTTTTAATCTCATTCGCCTTCATTACTCATTGAAATTCTTGGGTGAGAGTGTTTCTTGAATTTTGAGATAATGGTAGGTGGACTAAACCAAATCTATATTTTATGTTTCTATTTGGTCAATTATGTGAAATATTATGCAATTTCACTAACACAACACACACATTAATAAATAGAATAATGGGTGATGATAATAATGTGTTTGGATTACTCTTTGTATCCATTTGGATTGAATGGGGTTGAGACCTAGTCTGTATATACCTATATGTTCTGCCAACCCATGAACAATAACGAACTATCTAATGATTTAAAAATATGAATTATGATTCTTGGAAATATCCATGGATTTTTTGTGTGAGATTCACCTTGGAAAATGGCCTTCTTAATTATTGAATAAGAGATGATGATTTTGTATTAAATAGGTGTGAAAGCTAACATGATAATAGATTAATGTACAATCTAGTGAATGAATTAATAATTGATAGACAATGGTAAATGGATAAATTGACTGTTGTTTCTTGTGATATTACATTGTGTTATTCTAGTCGTTATGACTTCAATTGTAATTTATGATAAAATTCTCATATAAAGGGATTTTAACAATGTTTTTGAAATGATTATAGGAAAGTATTTTATCAATGATGATAAAATTCATATATAATGGAAATTGTCTAGTGATTTGTACCTACAGATTTTTACTGACACACTACTTTTGTTTCTATTTTGTATCCAAGCAGATTACATGGATGCAAGTTTGGACAAGGTAAATAGACATTGATGTTGATTTTTTGATGATGTATTAGTTTGATCATAGAGGTAGGACCAAAATTGGGATTGGGACCCAATATTTTTATTTTATTTTTTTTCATCATGGGATTTTATCTATATTACATTCAGTTTGATATTTAGATACATTAAATATGGGAATTACACAAATTAGTATTATTTATTATTCTTTGGTCATCCTTTATCATCTAGTTTCATGATTTACTATTTCATCTATTTATTTTAATATTATATTATTCTATTTCTACTACATTCCAATTTTGTACTAGGGGGCATAGTCTCCCGACTAGGTTCTATACACCCCCACTTCTAGTCGATAAATTTTGGAGTATGGGGAGACACTCCTATGGTCCATTAACAAACTTGATCTGAACATGTGAGAGATTTATTGATTGGGGGATGTTATAAATGTTATTATCTAATGTATCATGTTATTTTATCTCCTTGTGATTCATTTATTATGAACATCCAATATTTATTCCAAGAGTCAATATTTTTATCTTTGATATGTTGGGTATGGTTTTCATAAGTTATTATCATGTTTTCATACCCTTATGCTTATGTTATTATTAATTATCTCTGTTATTTACTATAAATGAAAATATAAGATCACCATTTATTATTTTTCTTTTCCCTAGGTTATGCTGAAATGTATTATGTATGATACGTAGAAGAAGGGTGATAGTTAGAAAGAACATAGTGGGGAATGCTGTTGTTTTTAATTAAACAATTTATTTTATGATTCCATGTTTCTAAAGGAACTATACCATTATGATCCTCAGATATGTGCTTGTGTAATGTATTGAATATTAATCTAGAAAGATGTAAAATCTTAGTATGAAAATCCTAGGTCATTATATTAATCATTCTGATGTAAACCAAAAAACATCATAGAATGAATTTTTTTGTGGTATTTACTTTTGAGAATTTTTGATCCCATATCATCCTATATATGGTTAATTTTAACACTGACCATACTACATTAGGGTACCAGCTAAATAATAATGATGAAAAAACAAGGCTGATTCAGTTGATTATATTTTTATAGTAGATGGATATTCTGATAAATGACAATAGTGTTTTAGAGAATGTGTTTGAGTATAACTAATCTAGGATAAAACCGCCATATGTGGAATAATATGGAGTGATATATATCACCAAATAGATCTCGAATGAAAAGAAATTTTGTGCTACTATGGAAGATCATTCGTTGTTTTCTATTATAAAAACAATTTTTCCATCTTGATATTGTATAAATATTTTTTCTTATCAATATTTGAATAGATTTATGAACAAAAAAGAATTTTATTTCTAGGATGAGATACTATTGTTTAAATAATGTGGAATTGTATTTATTCGATAATGTGTACCTAAATTAATTAGAAAACATGTGTTGCAATTCTGTCATTCATAACCCATCAAAGGAAGAAATGGGTTTGATAAAGCCACTGATATATTATTTCAAAGGGGTTTATTGTGGTCCACTCTTCTAAATGATTTTTTAACTTTGTGAAAGTATTTAATTGATTCCAGTAGATAATTAATATTGGAATAAGGAATGAAATACAACAACACCTTATTTTAGAAGATAACATATTTGATGTGTGTGGATTTTAATTCATGGATCCCTTCCCAAATTTCTTCAGAAACACCTATATTATTTTTTATTTGGATTATATTTTAAAATCAGTGGAAGATAAATTTAATATTCCAAATGTAGTTAGTGTGGAATGAATTTTTTCAAAAAATAATATTATTTTCTTGTTTGGAATTCCTAAATTACTCCTTAGTGACTGAGACACATATTCAATAAGCACTTTATGAGAGGATTAATAAGGAATTATGGTTTTAGTAAAAAATCCTAATCCATTATCATCCACAAACCAATGGGAAAGTATAGAAATCTAATTGAGAGATCAAATAAATTTTAGATAAACTAGTGATCTTGAGAAATAATTATTATAGTAGAAATATGGATACATCACCATTCGTATATAAAAAAATATTTAAAATTAAAATAGGTATGACCCCATTCAAGATAACATATGGAAAACCATTTCATTAACTAGTAGGGATTGAGAACTGTTCTTATTAGGTTATGGGAATTACAAGAAGTGATGAAAAATTGGTTAAGAAGATGAGACTATTGAAACTAGTTGATTTCGATGAACTTAGAATAAATGACTATGAAAATGTAAGAATATACAAGGAGAAGACCAAGTTATGATATAATTGATTGATTTATAGATGAAACTTTTCACTTGGAGACAAGATATTATTATTCAAATCATGATTGGAATTGTTTCCATGTGAATAAATGTTGTGTTTGTTAGTACCCTTCCCAATGGTAAAAGTTTTATCACTTTGAGTATTCAAGATATAAAGGGAATAAAATCCCGAATTCATGTAAAATGGATAGTGGTTAACATTTCACATGGAAATATTCCAAGAATGATCTGTTTTAATTATTATGTTTGATTAAGGATATAGAAGGTATGTCATGATATTGTTGTTAAATAAAGAGATAAATGTGATTAAAACACGGTTCATTTTTAATATTTTTTATTTCATTTGGATTTTTATTGAGCTTTGGATATCATAATTTTTTGAGGCCTCTAGTCTAATTCCCTATAAGAACCTCAAAGGCACTAAAACATTACCAGAGTATAATTTTAAGTAGATATATCATATGACAACTTGAAAATCTTCCAGCATTCAAAAAATTAACTAGATAATTAAATTCGTGGTGTAGTTGTTCTCACCACATAATTATGGTGGAAAAGTGGTCAAAACAACTAAACAAATGAATTTCGAAAAATGTAATATTTCTAAATCATGTCACAACACATTAAAAGGGATTTTTTTGTTAAAATAGTGTGAAATAATATTTTGTGTTGGGGGGTACTTCAGGACATTACCCAAGTAAGGGACAATATATCTACATCCTGATGAATTTGGTCATGATATGACTATTATAGAAGAATAAAATAATAAATTCACATGTTTCTCCTCGAAACTAGTCACAACACAAAGGAAAACATGAAAACATGATATAATATATACTTATATACATTTCGACGATAACACTAAAAAAACACCACACCCTTATCTCCTCCTCAATTTGGGATCACATGATAGGTTCCCCATATACATTACATAGAATGATTAAACATTTATATCCAAAGGTAAACTTCCAAAGCTCTTTGTTGTAGTTTTTTATCCCCATAATTTCCCAAAAAAACAAAAATTCAAACCACTACATCCCCTACTAAAATTTACACCTTCATTCCCACCCACCACTTCAAACCATTAATCTTTTTTATTTCACATTCCATTTCCTTTAATAAATTTACTAAGGATCACATCAAGACTACTAAACCTAAATGTAAGGAAGCATTCCCACTAACCCAACCCCCAAATGACATACACAACTAGGTATACCAAAATAAGAAGGAAAAGGGAACTATACCTTTTTCCTGAACCCTCCCTTATCCAATAATATTACTCAACCAATAGTTACCATTCTTCTATGGGGGTGGGATGGGTTTTCTCACAGTATCATATATATCCATGAGTTCACATCACTAAACCAAATAAAATATATCGATTTTTAAAGATACAGATTATGTAACTCTAAAATAATAAGATGTTCAACATGGGAATCTTGTAGTTGATAAACACTAAGGAAGAAGTTATAAGGGTTCTATAGGAAATGAAACTAGAATAATTTTTTACGATCAGAGTGGATTTCATTGGGAGTTAATGTTAAAGTTTTTATCCACTATCAAGATGATAGTATAATAATTTAACTTCCTTCTAGGACGACTACTAATTATTTTTTTTCTCTAATTGAATTTTGTGTTGGATTGGGAATCTATAGCACAAATATTGATCAGACCCCAAATAAAAAATTTCTCATGTTGGAACTATAAAAATAATCGATCGTTAGAGATGGTGGCCTATAATATCCAATATAAATAGAAATAATTGTAATAATAAAACAAAGAGCACCCAAACTAAGGGAACCCTTTTAGGGGTTATATATAGGGACATTTAACAATCTTCATTAGTTGGATGAAACTCAATTTTGGTTCTGAGATACATAGGGGTGTTTATTCATTTCATAAATTCTCAAAGGGGGTCAGAAATCAATATAGAATAAAAATTTTACCTCTACTTATATAAAAAAGTATATAAGTACAAGGGAACATTGATGGGATAAAATTTTAACACTTATCTAAACACCTAAAAGTGTTCAACACATACCTATCCCAATTTTATTTGGGGATACTATATCTAATGAACACATATTTTTTGTTCAAGATATTACTCTTAAAGGAGGGTAAAAAGTGTGAGTGGGGGGGTTTAGTAATATGATTATTTAGATGTGGTCGAAGCCACAATGATTCTTTTCTCAGGCTACCTCATACACAGGATTTGACCCCGAATATCTATAGAGGTGGGAAAATACTGAACCTACTCTTTCATCCCGACCCTCTACTACTCAGATGTGCAATCACTTTTTTACCACCTACCAATTTAAAATTGTGACTTAGTCAACATTATTTCTATCTACAGGACTTATATTTTAATAATTAATTGTACAAACTTATTCTAAACCACTAAAAATATCTATAATAAATTATCTATAATGGGAGACATATTTTATGTTACACATACGCACTGGTTTAGAGCATGTTTGATTTTATGGGTCATTATAAGGGATATTCCCTTTCCATTGGAATTATGGTGGAATATCCATTTATTGTTATGAACACTCATCAGATAGATTCTATCTTGATCAGAGACACACAATTGTATTGGGAATAAAGATAACATAATCCTCCCCATAGTTATCAACACTAGCCTCTGAGCCCTCTGTAGATGTCCCCGAACAACACCCTATCAAACATTAACCATAATATGAATTGGAACGGATCACCACAATGCTTAAAAGTATTGGGTAAATTGATTAATTGAGTAGATTTAGCATCCTACTTAGGTGGTGGAGTTTAGCATAGATAAATGGGATGTGGAACTATAGTATTTAGATTACCTCCTCTCCTACTTATTTATTTTTGTAATTGTATTTCATTTACTCTACATTTTGGTTTCTATTATGAGTTCTTCACTTGTCTCAGAATCATGTCATTTTTTATTATAATCATTTATAGAATAGATAAGAATTAATTTTCCCTATTAATTATTTATGATAAATATCACTTATATTATTTTAATTTATTTTGTCTTACAGTGAATGTTTTTAATTTTACTCACCTCTCCCTACTTCTGAGCTGAATATACTCTCTAGATTCATCTTAACTAGGTTTTCATATGGTTAATTGTTTACTTCATCATAGTTTTCCAATTTTTACTTATTTATTATTCATTATCTTTATGATTATCACTACACTTTCAATAAATATAATTTATATATTAGTTAAATAAGTGAGGAAATGATTTGATATTAAGTCTGGGGGAGATATTCAATGATAAAACTAAACTATTTTTATGAATCAATTTATCTAAGATATATTTTCTATTACATATGTTTATTTTTTATATGATAAAATAAAAAAATGAATTTAAATAGAATTAATAGTTTTAGGGGGAAATCATTTGAAATTTATATCTTGTTTAATTTCATATTAAAATATCATGTGATTTCTCAAATGAATTTCCACTTATTTTTTTGATTTGGAAATTGTAACTGATTAACTAATTACATAGTTTCCATATCTTGTTTTATTTCCAATTGTTTTTAAATCCTATTACTGAGAGGTATTCGAGACATTTTTTCATATTATTTCACACACCATCTTTCGTGAGAGAACTGAAGAAATGAATCACTACTAGAACTTGAAATCATACTTTGTTAGAGAATTGATATTTTAAATCATGTTAAGATGATCAAGGATATCGATTTATTTGTTATTTGTCCCATTTTATATAGAGGATTAACCTATATTATATCATTCAAAAATCCCACAGAGACCATGAAATGACTTGATTGGAATCCACATTATAATCCAAAATATTTTCCCACTATTATCATTTATTTATAAGTTCTTAATAATTCTTACAAACATTAATAAGTTATTCATGTTTTTCATTATGACTTCAAGTGATATTTACATTAATGAGTGTGGGGGGGGGATCTCTTTTTCATTTGGTATGATGTTTCACAAATTTTGTGATTTTAATATGTCGATTACCCTATTTTTGGGAAAAATAATAAGAAATTATGAAAAAATGGGGATGTGGGATACCATGAATTGACAAGTTATTGGAAACACCTACTGTAATCTTAATCTAACTATTACAAATAGTGTTGGTTGGATATTGATGGGGGTGGTGTAAGTTAGTTTTAATTCAAGAGTGTGATACTTATTCTTTAACACATTAAATTGGGTAAAAAATCTGTGAAATGTTATTATATTAAAATATGAATTAATTCAGTTCATGGAATGATTATATTATAAAACCAATATTAAAGATGATAGGGATATGCATATATTTTCATTTGAAGAAGGTGTAAGGAGAAATTTATTTAATTGGGTTATATTTGGAGTATCATTTATTATTATTTAGGTCCATATAATAATTTTTGAATACATTGAGTGTAGTGTTTTTCAGATCACTATCCACCATAATTTTCCTTCATATTCATTAGATCATTAAATAAAGTACCTTTTATTTTTGTAGTTTTAATTTATAAATTGAAAATTGAAATGTTTTTCAAGATTAATGATATAGTGTATGAATTTTATATTGAGAATAAATCTCATTACATTTTCCTATGTGTTGGGTTGGAAATTCCTGGATAGGTTTATCACAACATATACCTAAATGTACAGGGAAATTTTGAGAAATTATAATTGAATGGAAAAGTAATTAGAGTGTGAAATTGTTAATAAAACATGAATAGATACTTAGGAATGATTAGTTATTCAAATTTAATGTTTTTTAGATATAAAATTATTCTATTGAAATTCATGTTATTTGTTTCACTAGTTGGTAGATTATTTTCCATTGAAATCTTTTTGAGATTATTTTTTAATGAGGATAAGTAGTTGTTCAAGTGTGGTAGAATTTGAAACATCATTAATGATACTAATTTAATTGTACAACTTTTTTTATGATATGTGTATGTATTACTACCTAATTATCTGTTGTTGGAAATATGTTCAATGGTTTGATGATTTAAAGATTTGATGGGTTTTTTTTTGTAATGATAGAGAAATTTATATTTTTACACCTCCAACTACTAAGTCAAAATGTGATTAAAGAAGTAAGAATTAAACTAAGGAATTATTTATATTGTGAATAAATATTTCAAAGTTAAATAAAGAGTACCTTGTCTATTTGTTTACTAGAACACCCGAAAAAGTCCAACCAGTGGAAAAATAGGCATTATGGTGGAGGACCTAATGTGGAAATGAGGATCGAGGCTCAGAAATTATTTACAATGGAAAATATTTATTGGTAGAAGTATGTGTAAATTATTAGAAAATAGATCAGTGGTCATTGTGTAGGGTGACACTATGTGATGAAAATTGTATTGTGGTGCCACTAACCATGTTATAAACTATTATAAAGGTCATGTAAAACGTTGAAGTGGTATTCACATGCTACATCTTCACAACCACTACCAAACATCTAATTTATATCAATGGTTTGACACAACCATTGGTTTAGGTTTCTTTTCACATATACGAATTTTCTAGTCAAACCATTGGTATAGGACCACTGTACTAATGGTTTGACCAAACAATTTTGTTGGAACCTCATTTTTTTATTTCTCATAAATGATGTTTGATTTGTTTCTAATGTGTTTTTGGTTTTATGAGTATATAGTTTTATAAATAAAATTTGGAAATGAATTGAAAAGTCTCACCTCTATCTATGAATCACCACCATTAATGGCTCAATAAAATCCATGAATTACTACAAGACATGACTCAACATTATAGATTAACTACAACAATAATGTTTGACCACTATGCGTTCAACTGTCAGGATTGTACTACCCCCAAATGAGCTACTTCCATAAGTTCTACCATCTTCTTTTCCATCATTTCTCTTCCTATTTTAAATTTAATTCTTCTAACTACTATTTTATATAAGTTAATGAAATATATTTATTTGATGCTTATTCTTAACTCACTAAATAGGTGAATTGAAGGAAAATTAATAAGTCTTGTATGAAGATCAATAAAATTTTTATGATTATTCTTCAATGGTTATTTGGTACTGCATTGATATATATTTCCATGAACTCCCTCATGCACAATATTTTTTAATAAATAGCTCATACAGTAAAATTATATAAACACATTCAATTATTTATGTTTGGAATATATCAAATATCAATAGCCTTTCTATGGAGAATATTTTCATAGAACCTAGTGATAGAAAAGCCGTACTTTACGACACTCTATTTTTTAGGAAATTTCAAGAAACTATTAAAGATCTTTACCATAGAAAATTATAGGGAGATTGATCATGTGGAGAAGTATAATCTGAGATGAACTTTATATTCACCTATATTTTATTTTCTCCATTTATATTTTCTATATTTTCTATTACTATTCTATATTGATCTGTACATTTCCACACACCAACTCCTGCACTTAAACTGGACAATAATCAATATTCTCTTAAAGTATTCTCGTATGATTACCAATTGTAATTTTAGAAGAGTTCCCTACATGAACTATGTTGTTTTTATTCCAACATATAACTGTGGAAAAGGATTTTATCCTGGATAATATGTGTTGTATAATTTTTACCCAATCTAGGATATTTATCAGATTATTTTTTATAATAATCTACAAGGAAAGAAGTTATTTTCATATCATGTGTATTAATTCTCAGCATGATACTGATCCCCCTTTTTATTCCCTTGTTTGTTTGTGTATTGTATTAATTATTTCAAAGCATAACTTTCATATCATTTAAACTTTATGCCAAACATATTTTGATAGTAAATCATAACTTGTGTGTATATAATGGATTTTATTGTGGAAATCAATTTCAAAATTTATTAATTTCATATATTTTTTTATTTGATATCTTACCAAGCTTTGATAAATATTTTAAAAGATGAAACTTATATTAAAATAATGTGACTATTAAGATAGAGAATTTATTTTAATTGGTTTTTGATTTTGAACATGTTTTTAAAAGTATATATTCAAATTACTTATTTTTATTTTGGTCATTACATTCAAATTAAATATATAGTGTTAATGTTGACATTATGGTTATATTATGAAACAAAATATTTTGTTAAATTATTTAAAAATAATAAAAATCATGAAACTTGACAAGTTGGATAATAAATTTTATAAAATTCCTCAATCCATTTATAAAAAAATTCATCACATAGATGTTAAATTATAACACTTTAAGAATAATAAATTCATTAGTGTGGTTAGGGTTAAAACTGATTAACGAAGGGGTTAAACCAAAAGATAATGTTTAAAGTTACACTTAGACCGCTAAATTTTTTTATTATCTGAAGGAATTTTAACTATATATTATCTTATATTATAAATTATGACCCCATTAATCCTCTTCTATGTGAAAATAATTTAATTATATTTATATATTTTGATAATTCTAGGTGTGTCATTTCGTTCACTAAAAAATACTCCACCTATCCCCACTTATATTAAACACATAGAACCTATTATATAAACTAGACCCTAAACAACATAATATAAGCATAGTTATTTAAGTACTATAGTCTGTATTATTCCAAAAATACAAACACTAGTTTCATTAACAGAATATAAAAATGAGCTTTTTTGAAGAAGTGGTAATTACCTTTACCAACTCTATCAAACTTATTTCTGCTTAAAACTCTTCAAGATCTATTATAACCATCCTAATATAATAAAGAGACCTTTATAAATATTCAAATATGTAATTATGATTTTGGTACAACCATTATCCACCTCTTTCCATCCATCAAAAGGTGAGAACATCACTTGTTCATATGTACGACTTACCATCTCTACGTAACATGGTAATTCATTTTTCACCACCACTTTTAATGGAAGGTTATAATGATTACAATAGTGAATATAGCATATCTTTAATAAATAAATAATATTTTATAATTAAAATATCATTTAAAACATCTTACCTTCCAATCCATTAGGAAATGATAAATTTGCTCATGTGTACATGCAGAATACCTCCTCCATGAAGTGATATGATTCCTTTTCCATTTACTCTTTAGGTAGAGGGTATTTTGGTAATATTTAATTGATATATAAGATATTTATACATGATAGATATTATGGACATAATTTAATCATAGTTTTAGTACAAGAAAAATATATTTTATGTCAAAATATGCTTGAGTAAATAAACCAATTAACACCCAAAACAACGATAATATTGAAATATTATTTATGAAAGGGTGATAAGATGACTTTATAGTAACGTTTATGATATTATAAATATTAATATGCTTATATTATTAGTTAATAACTTGTTCGTAACAATTATATAAGATTCTAAATCAAGTTCTTCTAATATGAAATGCGAGTTAAGGTATTTCATCTCAATTTCTTGTCCTTTGATCCATATTTGGTATTATACACCCATTTCTACTTTTATGGTTTATATAACACACCTATGAGGTATTTTAAATGTATATATATTTATTTTGGATTATTAATGTTTCAATTATAATTTACTCTTTTAAGGGGTTACAATTTAAAAGGTACCAAAGATGTAAGGATTTATTTTAACAATATGATTTTTTGGATTTCCATTTTTTTCAATGACTAAATATTATAATTTTTACTTTATAAGATGAAATAATTTTATTACCCTATGTATATTTAATGATTGTAACACCTATTATTTTATATGTATTATTTATTAATAATATTGGAATTATTTTTTAGATAAGGCGCTGAGACGACGTGTAATTCCAAACCCTGATGCGCTTGAAAAAAAACGTTTTAAATGTTTGAAATATATTAAATATAATGCACATAGTTTTATTAAAAAAGTGGAATAAGTTCTAAATGGGTTCTTGGATTTGAAATCTGAGGGTACTGTTCAGTTTAGAACATTGGTTTCACCCTAGACCTAACTTAACAATAGTTGGTGCGGGCCATTTGTGAAAATGTTGTCCCGAGAATTAAAACAAATAAAATTATTTAATAAAATTAAATATTTATGATTCATTGATGTATAGGTTGATGAATATTTAAATATATCCTTATTTTAGAATTCTATGGTTATCCACAAAACCATGGAACCTCAACAAGATCATTTGGGGGAGAGATCCTTGGATAATTATCTAAGGCGAACGAATACAGATCAAGATCGGATCACAGATCATTGAGTAGATAGAATACATAGACCTCTTAAATGTTGAAAAAATGATCTTTCTTCATAAATAATTTATCCATCTTGAGGTAAGACATTTTTTATGTGTATTCTTCCATGTTCATCAATTCTATTAGGAATCGAAATCAATAGACGAACAGATTTATTTGGGGTTCGATAGCCTTGTGTAATTGGATTTATTTTGGGAGGATTTAATGGGGGAAATTATTTTGATTAAATAATTGAAGGATTCAATTTTTTCTAATGTAAATGAACTAATATCTACACAAACATTGATCTAGGTTCGTTCCTCTTGATTGATTTTTTCTTTTCTCACCTGATTCCGTGATTCACCATGTGTATTCTTCATTTGGTCTGAGATTCACCTAATCCCAAAAAATTGACCATTATGAAATAGTTCCTTTTTGTAATCATCCAATACCATAGATTTGGGATCGTTACGATGTGATAGAGTTTCGATTATTATTGCGATAGTGAATCATTCAACAACAGATGCTTGATTCCTCATTCTTCAGTGTTCTTCAACACATAACGAATTAATATGCATAGAATCATTATTCAAATGGATCATACGACATATCTTAATGATTTTAGATGGATATACTTGAACGAGGCTTCAGCTTAAGTTTCCTGGCAAGTAACTACTATAATGATAGTTGAGGAAATGGAGAAGATGATCGGACAACAGATCCAGGATTTTGAAAAATCCCACAGAACATGGCGTGTAATATGGGATTGCATGGCATGTGAGACCCATTTAGTGATATTTAGGGGTTTGGGATCGATATAATGATCACATGGTCTATGATTCGTATTACATGACATGTGAACCTCCCATGTTGACTTGACATGTACTTCAGAAGTACACAGACATGGGTTGGAGTACATTGGTACATACATTCAATGTACTCCTGCATGGAAATGACTTGGAATAGACAGACCGGTACATGGACATAACTTCAGTAAATGGGTATAGAGAGGAGACTGAGACGTGATACCATGTGTCTCTAAATTCCATGTACAACTTCTTCATGACATATATATGGAAACTACATTTCGTGTGAGGATATTCCACATGGTTATGACTTGGGATAGCTAAAAACATCTTGTAACCCTTGGTACATGTTTTTTAGTCCATTCAAGAGTGGTTAATGTTCATTGTTTTATTTTTTGGACCATTATTGGATTAGTTTATTGCCTTGGTCATTTTACTTAGGGTTATGATGTGAATGTACATCCACATCACGAGATTGTGATCCCCTATAGGGGCTGAGTCTCAGATAGAGTTGTTGTTTCCCTCCGTGAGACTGAAGTGTGATACTCTATCTTCCCATGTTGCAGTTTGTTTAATATGCGTTAACTACATGAGAAGAGTGTTGATTCCTCATCTAGCAGGCTATATCAGTATGGTGTGTTGAATCATTGACATATGATCCCCTATGTAGAATATTGTTCTAGAATGGGTTTTTGGTGTCCCCTATTGGTTCTCGGTGGGAAAAATTATCTATGTATCATGGTCCCATTATACCCATGAGATTCATTATGATGTGGTCGATGACCCATACCTCTTCATCAAGTGTCTTTGATGGTATCCTGGCTCATGGGGTGAGTTCTCTCAAAATGAGCATTGCTTCGAGCAGAATCTTATGGATGATAATTGGTTTTGACTGCATTATGGTGTGGTGTATCTCCTGAGTATATTTGAGTTCTTTTTCATTTCTATTATAAATAGATTGTTATATAGTGTATTGAGCTGACTATACATGGTGCTTTGTTTTTAGTGTTTTTAGGGTGTCCAACTATGTATTGTTATACTCACCCATGCATGGTCTTTTCCCACATGTTTCATGTCTTGTGTAGATGATGACCCTTTTGATGTTGTCCTGGGATGATAGGGAGTGGGTGGATCTTAGCTAGACATTGACATATGGAGGTGTTTACTGATAACATACTTTTGGTTTAGTCATTTCCATTAGTTTAGGATGAAAACCTTACATATTTTGGTTGGGCATGTATTTAGCCCCCTTTTCTTCTTTTAGGGCTTTAATATCATACAATGTTGTGGGATCTTAGATTTATGCATACAATATTTCAGTTTTTCTACATTTTAGCATTATGTGGGATGTGATATTTTTGTGTGTGTACTGGTACTTTTGGCTAATGCCTCATATTTTTGGGATTTTCTTACTCGGTGTAGGTATCCATCCCCTCGCCTATAAGAGGTAGTCTTTGGGTAGTCGCATCATGGGGCCCTCTGGGATGGGTCATGATAGAGTGGTATCAGAGCATATCAGTTCTACCTTAGGGCCTAATTCGGTGAGATTGGTTTGGAAATAGTGCTAAGTATTTCGAGTTTGGATTTCAATACCGAGACTCTAGTGTTGGTGCGGTGGCTGTTGTATCCATACAGTGAGACCCAAATCACCTAAATTTTGACTCAGTACATGAGAACATTGGTTGTACGGAAAACATTAGTACATGAATAATATGGGAATGGTTGTGTTTTCAAGGTTATTCTTGAGTTATCTCCCCTGATATACTATTTTGACCATGGTACAATTTTTTTTATTTCAAGATGTCTCCTTATAGAAAACCAGCTAGGATTCCAGCACTTGATCACAAGGATGATCTGGCTATTGATGATGCAGTAGTTCCAAGACATGTTCCAGATATATTACCTCCCAGTGGTTTACCATCCATACCAACATTCCATTAGAAGAAACTAACATGCACACTATGATCTGAGGATGCATGTAGGTTCTGTGATTGTCATGAGTTTTAGAGGTAGTGACCTCCTGGGAATAAGGTTGAGCCATACCCCTAGGTGGATGAGGACTGGAAAGAGGAAGTAACTCATGTTTTCTTCCAAGTGAGGACCCATACAGAACAGATGAAAGTCCTCATGGAATTTCTTCTTTAGGGATCTGTTGGGTGAGAGTGGATCTTTGGCCACTCAGTCACATGACGAGACATCTCTCTCCTAGATAGACATTGGTAATCTCTTCAAATATGAATTCAATCTAGCTATATTGTGATCAATACACATACATGAGATTATTTATTTATACCAGGGCTATATTTTCATTGAAGAGTACTCAGTCAGATTCATAGATCAATTATGTAACTCCATGGATATGTTTTAGGACCATTTATTCAAGGATTAGACTTTTGATAAGGTCATTCACTGGGACATCAGGGCATTAGAGGTATCTCATAGAATTTCCTCCTATACTAGAGTTCTTCAATATGCTTTGCTGGTATAAATTTTTCTGATAGAGCAGACAATTGTAGTGGGAACCCGGTAGGTAAGGCCTCAGAAGAATATAGCTGACGACAGTGATAGGGATTCATGCGGGATAGAAAAAATAGGAGGTGATTCAAGAACTCTTTTCCAGTAGTGGAGGGATATCAGGGTGGATCAAATTAGCCCAGGGACATGAAATGTTTCTCTTGCAATGCTCAAGGACATCTAGCATGAAATTTCTTGATCCATTGTACAACTGATCCAGAGACGGTTGAGGGTCCACCAAGATGGAGGAAATGGTTGGAGAAAGGTTTTCTTCATGGTGGTAGACATGGAATAAGGTCTAACTGGGAAGAAAGGGGTGGTCTGAGGTTCCACTTATTACCACCATTATCCATATGAGGTCCACTCTAGGCTCATGAATCTGGTGGGTGAGGATGAGGCTAGCTGTAGGCTATGGAGTCCTATGTGCCTAAGGCTCCTGGGATGATATGAGTTATGATCTATCTCTTTTCCACTTTATCTGTAGTATTGATAGGCATGTGTTCTAATAATTATTTATTTTCTACTTCTTTGGATCAAAACATAGAGATTCTGGTTGATATTTTGACTCAACACATTTGGTGGGAGACTCCGATGGGTATTGACTTATCAATTTCACACTTGTGCCAATAGTTTGACCTGATGCATGAAGGTGAGAGTTTTGTATGGGATGTCTTTGTTGGAGAAATGAGGCCATATGATGTCATCATAGGTATGTGTTTTCTATATATAGTTCATGCCAAAATTTAATTTTTTTATGTAGAGGATTTGGTGTTTCCATAGTGATGGGACTTGGTTTTCCTTTTTTACTGAAAAGGAAACCCATGAAGAATAGGATACAATCATACATTGGAGGGAACGATTGATTACTAATTAGTTGGATAACCTGGACCCTAGTGAAATGGATGTTGCGACTTTTTAGTTTCCTATAATGGTGGAACAGTATGAGGATGACCTCCCTGAAGATGTTCTGGGTTTACCTCTCCATCGAGAGGTAGATTTATGCATCAAAATTCATCCCATGATGACTCAAATATCTAAACCGTCATATCAGATGTCTCCCATAGAAATTTGGGAGATGAGGATGCTATTTTTGAACTTGCAAGTGAAGGGATTTTTGAGAAACAATATTTCCACCATGGTATCCCTAGTGTTTTTTCCTAGAAGGTAGAAATGAGATTGAGGTTATGTGTGGAGTAACAGTTCTTGAACCAAGTGATCGTGAAGAATATGTATCCACTATTGAGGATCAATGACCTATTTGATCAGTGAAAGGGGTATGATGATTCTCAAGGATTTCCTTAGATCATACAATCTCTAACTATGAGTACGAGACAAGGATATACCAATGATAAAATTTAGAGGTCACTATAGTCACTATGAGTACTTGGTGATGCTGTTGGACCTGAAAACATCCTAAATACTATTCAAGAGACTTATAAACTAGATTATTCATCCATTCATAGACCATATCATTATAGTCTTTGTCGATGATATCTTAGTGTATTCAGCAACCAAGGAGGAGCACAAGAGACACTTGAGGATGGTCGTAGATATAATATTAGAGAACACTCTTTTTAGAATGCTCTCAGAGTAGTTTTGGATTATAGAGGTTCATTTTGAAGAAACTATCATATTAGATGTTGGAGTGGTAGTGGATCTAGTGATGGTTGAGGCAATGCTTACTTGGGGGGCCACCCAAGAGTGTTACAGAGGTACGGAGTTTCCTTGGATTGTATGGGTACTATCAGAGGTCTATAATTTACTTCTCTATAGTAGAAACACCCTTTATAGTATTAACCAATAGTGGATAGCCTTTTATGTGGACATGAAAGTGTTAGTAGTTCTTTCAAAAGCATTGGTAAAGGTTTAATATAGCTCCCAACTTTGGGTTACCAAAGGTGGGTGTCAATTGTTGAGTTAATAAGGTTTCCTTATGACATTTTCATTCATTTATGTTTTTAAAATCACAAACACACTATCTTAAGGAAAATTTCATTTCCCATATGTTTTATCTTGATAAGGAAAATTTGTCTTCCCCAAGGATTTATATCCATACCATGTTTTTCATTTTTTTTTTATATTTTTAGTATCTCTAAATATAACTCTTTTTAGTCCTAAGTGAAAAATTCAATTTTACATCTAAAACCACAGAATTTTATAAATACTTAGATATAGAGTATTTTTTTTTCAGGATCCAAATTTAGTACTTGAATTCTATGAAATTCATACTCTGAATTCTCTGAAATTCAGACTCTGAATTCTCTAAAATCCAAACTCCGAATTCTCGAAAATTCAGACTCCAAATTATCTAAAATTCAGACTCCGAATTCTCTGAAATTCAGAATCCGAATTCTATAAAATTATGATTTTGAATTACATTGAATTATGATTTTTAATTCCTCATAATTCTGACTTCGAATTCCTCATAATTCCAACTCCGAATTCCTTAGAATGCAGAATCTTAATTCCTTAGAATTTAGACTCAAAATTCCTTAGTATTTAGACTCTAAATTCTATATAATTCTGATTCCGAATTCATTAAAAAAGGAAACCCACTTATCCTTGTAACATAGACTCTGAAGGCTTACTCTCTTAGACTCCGAATTCAATTTTTTCCTCAGACTCTAAAATATTGAGTCTGGTTGAGCAACCATTTTTTTCTTACTCTTGTTTGAGTTATAAAAATATTTCATCCATTATATTTCTAACAAACCCTTGATTGAGTGACATGTGTATAGGTCCCTCAAAAATTCAAGGAAAAATATGACTGTTGGGGGAGGGAGGTGACCGTTGAATATGTATGTATAAATAGGAGCTCATTTTAACGAGCTCAAAAACTGAGACACGTTGATCAATCTAGAGATTACATGCTACTGAAATGATTTCTATAGAGGGAGACTTTAATTATTTTTGTGTACAGAACATCTTGTTCAAAATTACTTCGTGCGACTCCAAATGTTGCTGATTACATTCGAGGACTTCCAGGAGATGGAGGTGGCGACTACCTTAATGTTCGATGGCTGGCAAGGATAGCAAGAAAGACTTTGATATTCATATCAAAGGTTTACCCTATTGTGGGTAAGAAAAAATTTCTTGAAAGTATATATCAGGGAACCTTTATCCAAGTTTGTTGCATCCCTACTCTTTGGGTTAAAAGATTTACTACTTGTTACTTGTATTGTTTCAAGTTTGTTTTTCACTTCATTTTGATTGACAAGGAAAGTATAAATATCTTATACATTCTTATACTATTATTCGGATTAGAAATATTATGTATGATTTGATGTATAATCTTTGTCCTTGTAAACTTTTCTTAAGTTTCATTTCCGGAACCATATTTTCGGAATCTAGCAAGTTTTTAGAACTAAGAGGTGTTGTGAGTTTACCTTGTTTAACTTTGTTAAATATTACCATCTTTAAAATATCCAAATGATTTTTTAAAGTATAAAATTCACCCCCTCTGGTATATTGAGCATAAACATTCATCTTTTTGATCCTACAATTGGTAAAAAAGTAGGTCTCTAAAATACTTATATTCACATATAAGTCTTCTTGATCAAGTTTTTCCTTGTTCTATATTATCCTTTCTTAGGATATTTTTATCCTTGTTTACAAAATTTTATTACTAATATGTTTGTGTGGAATGTTTTTTTCTTTGATATGGAAATAATTAATGTTGGTTCAATTAAAAATAATAATCCTACTAGACCACCTATATTTCATGCGAATGATTATGAATATTGGAGAGATCGTAGGAAGACATTTTTCATTAATACTGTAGTGGACAACTTTGTTATGCTGACTGGAGATTACAAGATTCATGATAAGAAATTCAGATCTTTTACTAATCATGAAAAGTCGGAATATCAACTAAACTATAAGTTACACAATACATTGTTATGTTTCATGACCAGGAATATATATAGCCGGATTTTTTCTTGTGGAGCATCAAATTGTATTTGGATGAAGCTTGAAGTAAATCATTTTGGAACTTCCAATGTTATTTAAACTAGAAGAGCTATGATTAGAGCTGAGTACCATGGTTTTTTATTTCCTTATGGAGAACCTATATATAAGGTACAAAAGAGATTCATGACTATTGTCAACAGCTTACAATCCATGGGTGAAAATGGTTTGGATGATGAGGCACTTGTAGAAAAGATTATTGGCATCATGCCTAATGAGTGGGAATCCAAGAGGATAACTATATATGAGAATAGGAAAGTCTCACATATTACTCATGATGAGATTTTTGGAACTCTTATTCAACATGAGACTAGAATCAAGAGAGATGCAAATAATGTTAATAAAAAGAATGGGAATGGAAGTGTTACTTTTACAACCACATCAATTCATATGAAATCCAGGACTCCTGAGAGAGTTACAAGATCTTTATCTAAGAAGGTCCCAGTTTTATCTGAATCAAGTGAAAGTGAAAATTCTAAGAATGAACTAGCTAATCTGGCTTGAAGGATGAACAAGATAGTTGGGAAGAAAAAATATCAGTATAGATATAATAAAAAAGAAAGAAAGTATAAGAAAGACTATAAAGTAACTTTTTATGAATGCAAAAGAGCTGGACATATAAGGCAATATTGTCCTATGATTAAGATTAAAGATAGAAAGGAAAAGAATTAAGAGATGAATAGAAAGAAGTACTACATTTCTAAAGCTATGAATGTTTTAGAAAGCTAATGAAAATTTGAGTTCCATTCCTGGAGACTCTTCTAATGAATCCTTAAATTTGCGAATCTTCTGGACAGAAGAATCTTGGTTTACATGCCAAGTTACCTATTGAAAATCATTATTTAATGGCTAAGGTACACAATGCTGAATCCATAACCAATGTATCCTTGAATTCTAATTATAGTGATAGTAAATACTATGAATCATCAGATGAAGAATCTTCTTTTAATCAAGATAATATTGTACCTACATATGATGAAGTTTCTAGGTTTTCTAAGCTCCTTGAGAATAAAAATTGTAATGTCAAGAAAAATCCTGATAAGGAAAATTCTAATAGTTCAATTCTTACTAAGGAAGTGTCAGATCTTTCTAAAGATCGTGATAAGAAAACCCTTGATTTTGAATGTATTTCAAAAAACCCTAAAGTAGGTAATTCTAAGAAGGATAAACTTTATAAGGATCTAGAAAAAATAATTTCAAAGAAAAATGTTTTTGTGACTAACTCTAGTGCTAAAACAGATGTTTTTAGGATAAGAACATAGTTATTATTCTAAAGTCAGAAATATTTTCCTTAAGTGTTTTTAAAACATTAACTTAGGTAAGGAAAAATTTATAAAATGTATTCTCAAATTCGTCCTTAAAGGAATAATTCTGTTTTTGGTTATACCAGTTCAAAACCAATTTTTAGTAAAAATTATTTTTTTCCTCAAAGAGATCCTTTCTACACTAAGTGTCAGTGTGGTGGGATTGGGAAAAAATTTGTTCCATAAATAAAACTCAGTGTTTAGGTTTTCATAAAGATTATTTTTCAATGAAATTTTGGATTACTAATTTTTTTTGATGTTTCCTGATCCATGGATGCTTGGGTTTCGAAAGTCTAACTCTTTTATTTTCATGAAAATAAAGATATTACCTATATAAATACATGGTACATGGGTAGTGGATTTTCCTTTCATATGACTGTTAACAAAAACTTCTTTGAAAAGATTATCAAGACGAAAGGAGAAAAAGTAACTTTCTTAGATAATTCTAAGGGTGAAATTATTGGTACAATTAACATTGTTCTTCTTGAAAAAACTTTGATTTCAAATGTTTTATTTGTTAGGGGTCTTAATCAAAACCACAATATCATAATTCAATTATGTGATTGTAACACCCCGAGAGTTTATGAAAAATATTCTTTTTAATTTCATTAATGTCTTGTGTTGAACGCTACACCAAAAGGAGCTTACATAACACACATCCTTGACTTTCCTTGAATTACACACAATTGCTACCTTCCTCGATAGCATGTGTAGTATGCAATAACGAGTTTCACTAAACAACAATATGCTATTAAAATATTATTAAAACTAGCCGTTATGAATAGTAATAACCACTTTTTTAAATTTTTTAAATTTTATTTTTCAAAATGGACTTCATTTTTGGATTCGGAATATCGAAATTATCTTAGGGTGAAATTTTGGTACTTTTCTGATAACTTTCATTTTCTGATGAATAGTGAAAATTACTAAATTATAATTAAAAACAAACTTTTTAATCGAAATAATTAGTAGTGATAAATTATTAATTTGAGTGGTTTTAAAGTATATTTAGAATATATTTTTACAATTTAATACAATGTTGGTCATTGGATGTAATTTCACATTTAAACCAGACATAAACAAGTGTCAATCTTTTGATAGTTATTATCTCTTAAGAACACGTTATTTGTTTTGACGATGGGAATTAATTTTTAAATTAATTAATGAAACTAATATGTTTTGAATTTGGTAAAATAGACATCATTTTTTAGTTCATAATATCAAATATAGATTAGGCCTAAATTTTGGTATTTTTCTAGAAACATTCATTTTTTTGATGAATAGTGAAACCACTAAGTGGTAGTTAAAAAAATGAATTTTTCATAAAACATAATTTTACCGCTTCTGTGAATGGAATTTTAAAAATCCGAGAGACACGGTTGATGTCAGTAAATAAAATGTGGTTCAATGAGATGAAAATATTTTTTTGTGAATAGTAACTTTTTACTTTTTTTACCACGGTTAAAAGTAAATAGGGTAATTAAGGGTAAAAATGTTATTATTATTATTATCCTAACACATGTCCTAATTCTATTAGATAAATGTAATTCGACCAAAAACAAGCTTAGGAATAAAATATGACTATTTAGTCCCACTTGTATTAGATTAGGACTTTTATTATTAATTTATATAAAGAAGGGTTAAAATAGTTAAAATCAAAGTCTAATAACTAAATAATTTTAAATATAGTTTTATACATAAGATAAATTCAACTATAAATATTCGTTAGAAAGATTAAAATATTTCCTACATAATGGTATTTTATTTTTAATTTTTAGACATTAAATAATTTAATTTATTTATGACACATAAATGATGCAGTAATTATCTTATTAATGAAATATTGACATAATTGATGTTATAAATACCCAAATAAATGTAATTTGAGACTTTTTATGAATTCAAATACTTTTCTAGGTTAATATGACATGTTATAATTTATTTATTCAACTTTTTTTGAACTAATAATTCTGTTATGATTTTCAAAAAAATCAATTACTAAATAGTGTCAAAATTGACATAAAATAGTATTTAAAACAAATATTATATTATTAATTGTTATTTTATTCCTAAAAATCTAAGGTTCTGACAAATGACTTAGATAAGGTTATATATATTAATAATAAACAACTTGGGGTTCGTTTGGATTCTTATAGTAAGTTTATCAACCTTATTGTATAAGAACACAAGAAGACACGGTAAAAGTGAAATTATTTAACTTAATGTTAAATCTAAATGATAAGGTTAAAATAGGAACCTAAACTTGTCTAAATTCTATTGGATGAGAGGATTTCTACCCATACCCACCTTATCTTCGAATGTATCAATTTTGAACTATTAAAAACCGAATTTGACTTTATAATAAAATATTATTTTTAGTTATTCCAAAGGTGCCACTCTCCTCCCTTATAAAAGGGCACCTCCTCCCTCTCTTCCTCACACCACTTTGAGCCTTCAAGCTCGGCCAAACCATGCCAAATTAACTTCTCCACTTCCCTAGAAATATCCTAGAGGTTCTGGTCTTTCTCAAAGACCAATTTTAGTTCCCTAAAAGGAGATCTCAAAGAGGCGCTTCAAAGAAGAGGTAATGTTCGTTACCAATTCTTTCAACTTCATTTCATCTTTCACTTCTTCTTCATAGGTTGTTTAATTATGAAGTAATAACATCAGTATCAATCATATACTGATATTTTATTATAAGTATGAAACAACCTTATTTCACCATCTATCCATCCTATGGAAAACGAAATCATCGCGCGTGCGTACGTACAGAATACCGTCTCCACGCCGTGGTGTAATCTATTTTCCACCACCACCTTACTTGGATGGGTATAATGGTGTAAATAATAACTATATATGATTATTGTAAAGTGATATTTATTCTGAAATAGTATTCATACACTCCAATACAATTCCACGATCATGAGACCGATATCATCGCTCGTGCGTACGTACGGACTACCGTCTCCACGACGCGATGAGATTCATTCTCCACGTTAACCATTCATGAATGATTATAAAGTATATATAATAAGTAATCATGAAATATATTACAAAATAATGATACTGGATTTATGTGTATATATATGTATGTCATCTACTTAATTCCATTCAACTCAATAAGGAAAAGAAAACAGCGTTCATGCGTACGTACGGTCTACCGTCTCCATGAACGGTGTATTTCATTCCCTTTATCGACCTATAATATATATATGTATATGATGAATATATGTAAATCATGTTTTATATTCTGAAATTATTTAAATCAGGATATAAGTAATAATATCAAGAACGAAAAGTCGAAACACATACAATAAATGTAATGATTTTACCCAAAACGCTGCTTTAACATGGAATTTACAAAAGAACGGGTAATATAAAGTCATATGTGAAACATATATGATATCATAACAATGAATATGATTCTTTAATAAGTCAATGACATTATTTAAATCATTATACAGGAGGTTCGGATACGTACGAAGCATATCGGACCTCAGGTTGGGGATAAATATCACAATCTCATTTTTATCCGAGATTGTTTATACTTTGAAATTTACTAGGGTGTATTTTATCATCCACATCCATGTTTCCTCAATATGTAATATTATTTCCTTCCACCTACAATTTTTTAAATCCAATTTTACCCTTTGGTGAGTTTTTAGTAAAATATATGAAAGGAATCTTTTGTCGTTTTTTATACGAGGTACTTTTTTGACTTTTCCGACAAAAGGACAAGAAAAATGTTTTTTAACTTATACGGCGTGAACAGATTTTTATGGTTTTATAAAGCCTTATTTTCATGAAGCTTCCTCCAAAATATTTCATGACTATTTTCAACAAAATATATTTCTTTTAAAATAGCATGACGTTTTGTGAAAAGAAATTGATTTTGAAGATAAAAAGATATTTTCCTCAAGAATTCATTTCAAGTGTTTTATCAAAAACTTTTTCCATCTAAGATGACATTATTTCATTTGTGTATGTTTCAAGTATAAAGTCTCTAGTATTTACATGGTTTCACTTTTTTTATTATGAAATGATATCCATTTATTTTATATGGATTATGTGATTATGGGATGATGTTTATGAAACCCATTTTATTTATTGGGTTATTATGAATGATGTATGTTTATTTTGTGGCACAAGTAAGAATGATTTCATTATGAGATGGGTGAGACCTATATCTCACTCCAATGCATTGGGTAATGATTTATATCTCCTGAGATAGACATGGCTGGAATGGCATGTTAAACCGGTTCAGTAATACAGGACTGGAACGAGGAGTGAACTCGATTCAGAAAGGGACTTTGTCCACTAATATGGTCTTGGTAGCAATGCCTTGGCTACTATGGAAATCATATCATATGCTTAATGGTTGCAAAAATTACATGTTTTATTCCCATGCTATTTTATCATTCTTCATGTTTCTTTATGATCTATGCCTTACGTACTTCCATGTTTTATGTCATTGCTCAAGCTTTTGATGTTTAATCATTATGTTCATGTTTTTAAGTTCAAATGTATATGGTATGTTTTATTTTATCCATGCTTACCCTTACTGAGCATTTGAGCTCACCCTTTTTATGTTATCTTTTCTCCAGGATATAAAGAAAGGTTTTAGGTAAGAAAAAAAGGGGAAGATCTTTATGGGAGATTTTGAAGATCGTTCACCATGATTAGAAGACTACGTTTCATGTTTCCAAAGACACTAAACTATTACGATCCTTGTGTGTCTGTTATTATTATGTATTAAGTATTCTGCTAAAGTAATGTAATATCCATGTACGTTAAGTTTCGGGTCTCTACAGTTGGTATTAGAGGAAAGGTTTAGTCAACCTTTGGAAACTAGGATGCGAGAACTTTAGTGAGATCCCTAGAGATATTTCTAAGGTATGTCTAGGGATTCCCCTAAGGTTAAGTATAAGTATAATTTATAGTACTAGAATTATGGTAACCCAAGATGTTAGATATTTAAGTTACTCCACCTTTATTATATTGTTTTCCCTAGCGTGATTTTTTGCCTCTCACACTATTCTTTTTGGGTTTTAGACAATGGCTGGAACCCGAAGGAACCGTGTTGATCAGTGTAATGGAAAATGCAATGATTTTCCTCCTGAACAAACAAATGTTATGGGAGATGGAGTGAAAAATCTTATTGTTATACTTACAAAAGCAATGAATCATTCTAGACTTCGAAATGAGCAGAGAAGTGAACAATATTCTATTGAGTCCTTCATGAGGCAACATCCACCTTATTTCAGTGGGTCTTCTGATCCACTTGTTGCTGAACAATGGATCAGTACTACTGAAAAGATATTTTCAGTTCTTCAATGTTCTGATCATGATAAAGTCATCTTAGCAGTGTATCATTTGGAAGGTGATTATGATCAATGGTGGAATCTTATCAAGAATACGAGGCCAAGAGATGAAATTGAGTCCATGGAATGGGACGAGTTCAATAACATATTTTTAAATAAGTACTTCACTCGTATTCTTCGAACAAAGATAGAGAATGAGTTTCTTGAACTAAAGAAAAAGAATAATGAATCTGTTGGTATATACGAAGCGAATTTTACAAGGCTTGCAAGGTATGCATCTGGATTTATCATCTAACCTAAAAGTAAAGTTGATCGATTCTTCAGTGGCTTAAAATGAAATCTTCGAAGGGAAATATCTATATGAGACTTCAGTAGCTATGAAGAAATTGTGTGTTGTGCTATCAAGGTAGAAATGGAAGTTGGTGTTACTTATCCATTTCATGGTTTTGACAAGAAACGAAAGATGGAGTTCAAGGAGAAATCTCAGAATAATGGTGAAAAGAAGATGAATGTTTCCTTATGCTCAAAGTGTGGAAAGAAGCATGGTGGAGATTGTCTTAAAGGGACTAGAAAATGTTTTATGTGTGGAAAAGAAGGTCATCGAGCAGCTGAGTGTCGAAGTAATGGAAAAAGGGTTGCTAATGGTGTGAATAAAGAAAAGACTGCCGAGAACACACCAACAACACATCAATGCTTCAAGTCTAATGAAATGGGGCATTATGCTAATCAATTCCCTAATCCAAGGGTTAATGATGATCTAAATGAGCAACCACTTAAGGAAAACGACAAAGGGAAGTCACATGCGATCACTATTGGCGATGTTGAATATGACAACGATGTGGTTGAATGATTAAGTGTTTATGTAATAGGATTCCAAAATAATGTTGTATATAGTATCATGGAATATTGGAATATTTTTTTATTGGTCTATTGTGGTTTTCAATGGTACCGGTAACCAAGGAATGTGATTGAGATATTTTTGGTAAGCAGATGATATGCGCATAATGAAGGGATAAGAAGATAATGAGATGTTTGATTGTATTCATGAGATCATGATTGATATAAGGACTAACTGATATCATGTTTTGAGTATAAAGAATTTTGAGGATTTTGGTTTGTGGAATGTGCAAACTTTTAACTACATTCATGTTTTCACTAAGGTTCTATGGGTATTCATTCTTTAAGAGAATACATGATTAAGGTATTCACATGTTTGTAATTTGACCAAAAAGATATATCGTATGATATATGGGGGATAAATGATGGAATTCACGTGATTGTTATGTGACATTTCAAGTAATCATTTCCTTTATACTATGAGCTTAGACCGAAGTATTTTAGATAAGCCTAAAGATTGGAATGGATTATTTTGTAAAGAATTTACTATTGTTTAAGGATAGAACTTTTTTTGATATTATTTATGGGATGTTAAAGTAATATAGCTTTAGAAAAAGGACTACCTGCAGGATGGGCGACAGCCCATCGCGTTGGACAAGGCTGTGGGAATCGAACCCACAACCGAAGTGTGACTAGCCTTTATCGCCTGCCAATGGCCTACAGGAAGTCCCTGTTTATTATAAACTAGTTTTATTATATTAAGCAGTATGATATATGAATTATAAGTCCATTTTAGGAACCATATATGATTAATCTCACTATAGATGGACTTATGTAAGTTTTGATAACTTTTCTAACCTTTTGTTTGAGGTAGATGGAATGACCCATCATTCTATCACATGATCTGCTAGCACATCATGAATGAAAAATTCAACTTCATTTCTTTAAGAGACGAAGTGGAAATTATCCGAAGAATGACCAACGGTGTGACTATACCAAAATCATGAAATTATTTCTTCTAATTCCAATTTCATCAACTTTAGGGAAATGATCTTGAAAACAAAAAAATGTTGTCCTAGTGCTCTTATATCTGATGAATCATATGGTACCTTAGATCGTCAAAAATTTATGGCTCTGTGATTTCTGGCTTTTCCATAGCCATGTTCTCTACCACTCTCCATCAGAACATGATGGTTATATTTCTCTTCCATATCCATATTTTCACCTATGTGGAAACCCAGTGATTATTTTATTTGGGTAACCATTACGTTTCACACTTTTGTTTTTAAAGATTAGTTTTGGTATTCCTTTTTACGATGTGGGTTTCTATTAAAGAGGCTTTCGAGTAGTAAACCACTTATAACCCCGACGAATTTTGAGGGAGAAATTCATTTTAAGGGGGGTAGAATGTAACACCACGAGATTTTATGAAAAATATTCTTTTTAATTTCATTAATGTCTTCTGTCGTACGCTATAGCAAAAGGAGCTTACACAACACGCATACTTGACTTGCCTTGCATTACACACAACATCGACCTTCCTCGATAGCGTGTGTAGTACGCAATAACGAGTTTCAATAAACAACAATATGCTATTAAAATATTATTAAAACTAGCCGTTATGAATAGTAATAACCACTCTTTGAAATTTTTTAAATTTTAATTTCCAAAATGGGCTTCATTTTTGGATTCGGAATATCTAAATTATCTTAGGGTGAAATTTTGGTACTTTTCGGATAACTTTCATTTTCTGATGAATAGTGAAAATTACTAAATTTTAATTAAAAAAAACCTTTTTAATCGAAATATTTAATAGTGACAAATTATTAATTTGAGTGGTTTTAAATTATATTTAGAATATATTTTTACAATTTAATACAATGTTGGTCATTGGATGTAATTTCACATTTAAACCAGACATAAACAAGTGTCAATCTTTTGATAGTTATTATCTCTTAAGAACACGCTATTTGTTTTGACGACGGGAATTAATATTTAAATTAATTAATGCAACTAATATTTTTTGAATTTGGTAAAATAGACATCATTTTTGAGTTCATAATATCAAATATAGCTTAGGCCCAAGTTTTGGTATTTTCTAGAAACTTTCATTTTTTTGATGAATAGTGAAACCACTATGTGGTAGTTAAAAAAAATGAATTTTTCATAAAACTTAATTTTACCGCATCTGTGAATGGAATTTGAAAAATCTGAGAAACATGGTTGATGTCAGTAAATAAAATGTGGTTCAATGAGATGAAAATAATTTTTGGTGAATAGTAACTTTTTACTTTTTTTACCACGGTTAAAAGTAAATAGGGTAATTAAGGGTAAAAATGTTATTTTTATTACCCTAACACATGTCCTAATTCTATTGGATAAGTTTAATTTGACCAAAAAAACCTTAGGAATAAAATATGACCATTTCTGCCCACTTGGATTAGATTAGGACATTTATTATTAATTTATTTAAAGAAGGGTTAAAATAGTTAAAATCAAAGTTTAATAACTAAATAATTTTTAATATAGGTTTATACATATGATAAATTCGACTATAAATATTCATTAGAAAGATAAAAAGATTTCCTACATAATGGTAGTTTATTTGTAATTTTTAGATATTAAATAAGTTAATTTATTTATGACACAAACATGATGCAGTAATTATTTTATTAATGAAATATTGACATAATTGATGTTATAAGTACCCAAATAAATGTAATTTGAGACTTTTTATGAATTAAAATAATTTTCAAGGTTAATATGACATGTTTTAATTGATTTAATAAACTTTTTTCGAACTAATCACTCAGTTATGATTTTCAAAAAAATCAATTACTAAATAGTGTCAAAATTGACATAAAATAGTATTTAAAACAAATATTATTTTATTAATTGTTATTTTATTCCTAAAAATCTAAGGTTCGGCAAAATGACTTATATAAGATTATATAAATTAATAATAAACAACTTGGGGTTCGTTTGGCTTCTTATAGTAAATTTAATAACCTTATAGTATAAGAACACAAGAAGACACAGTAAAAGTAAAATTATTTAACTTAATGTTAAATCTAAATGATAAGGTTACAACAGGAACTTAAACTTGTATAAATTATATTGGATGAGAGTATTTCGACCCATCCCCACCTTATCTTCTAAATATGTCAATTTTGAACTATTAAAAACTGAATTTGACTTTATAATAAAATAATATTTTTAGTTATTCCAAAGGTGCCCCTCTCCTCCCTTATAAAAGGGCACCTCCTCCCTCTCTTCCTCACACCACATTGAACCTTCACGCTCGGTAAACCCCTGCCAAATTATCTTATCCACTTCCCTAGAAACATCCTAGATGTTCTGGTCTTCCTCAAAGACCAATTTTAGTGCCCTAAAAGGAGATCTCAAAGAGGCGCTTCAAAGAATAGGTAATGTCCGTTACCAATTCTTTCAACTTTATTTCTTCTTCCACTTCTTCTTCTTAGGTTGTTTCATTATGAAGTAATAACATCAGTATAAATCATATACAGATATATTATTATAAGTATGAAACAACCTTATTTCACCATCTATCCATCCTACGGAAAACGAAATCACCGTGTGTGCGTACGTACGGAATACCGTCTCCACGCCGTGGTGTAATCTATTTTCCACCACCACCTTACTTGGATGGGTATAATGGTGTACATAATAACTATATATGATTATTGTAAAGTGATGTTTATTCTGAAATAGTATACATACACTCCAATACAATTCCATGATCATGAGAATGATATCATCGCTCTTGCGTACGTACGGACTACCGTCTCCACGACACGATGAGATTCATTCTCCACGTTAACCATTCATGAATGATTATAAAGTATATATAACAAGTAATAATGAAATATATTACATAATAATGATACTAGATTTTTGTGTATATATATTTATGTAATCTACTTAATTCCATTCAACTCATTAAGGAAAGGAAAACAGCGTTCATTCGTACGTACGGTCTACCGTCTCCATGAACGGTGTATTTCATTCCTTTTATCGACCTATAATATATATATATATATATGATTAATATATGTAAATCATGTTTTACATTCTGAAATTATTTAAATCAGGATATAAGTAATAATATCAAGAATGACAAGTCGAAATACATACGATAAATGAAATGAATTTACCCAAAACGCTGCTTTTACATGGAATTTACAAAAGAACGGGTAATATAAAGTCATAAGTGAAACATATATGATATCATAAAATTGAATATGATTCTGTAATAAGTCAATGAAATTATTTAAATCATTATACAGGAGGTTCGGATACATACAAAGCATATCATACCTAAGGTAAGGGATAAATATCACAATCTCATTTTTATCCGAGATTGTTTATACTTTGAAATTTACTGGGGTGTATTTTATCATCCACATACATGTTTACTCAATATGTAATATTATTTCCTTCCACCTACAATTGTTTAAATCCAATTTTACCCTTTGGTGAGTTTTTAGTAAAAGATATGAATGGAATCTTTAGTCATTTTTTATACGAGGTACTTTTTTGACTTTTCCGACAAAAGGACGAGAAGAATGTTTTTTTAACTTATACGGCGTGAAATGATTTTTACGGTTTTATAAAGCTTTATTTTCATGAATCTTCCTCCAAAATATTTCACGACTATTTTCAAAAAAATCTCTTTCTTTTAAAATAGCATGACGTTTTGTGAAAAGAAATTTATTTTGAAGAAGAAAATATATTTTCCTCAAGAATTAATTTCAAGTGTTTTATCAAAACCATTTTCCATCTAAGATGACATTATTTCATATGTGTATGTTTCAAGTATAAAGTCTCTATGATTTACATGGTTTCACTTTTTTTATTATGAAATGATATCTATTTCTTTTATATGGATTATGTGATTATGGGATGATGTTTATGAATCCCATTTTATTTATTGGGTTATTATGAATGATGTATATTTATTTTGTGGCACAAGTAAGAATGATTTCATTACGAGATGGGTGGAACCTATATATCCCTCCAATTCATTGGGTAATGATTTATATCTCATGAGATAGACATGGCTGGAACGTCAAGTTAAACCGGTTCAGTAATACAGGACTGGAACGAGAAGTAAACTCAATTCAGAAAGGGACTTTGTCCAGTAACATGGTCTTGGCCGAAATGCCTTGGATACTATGGAAATCATATCATGTGGTTAATGGTTTCCACAATTACATGTTTTATTCCCATTCTATATTATCATTCTTAATGTTTCTTTATGATCTATGCCTTACGTACTTCCATGTTTTAGGTCATTACTCAAGCTTTTGATGTTTAATCATTATGTTCATTTTTTTATGTTCAAATGTATATGGTATATTTTATTTTATCCATGCTTACCCTTACTGAGCATTTGAGCTCACCCTATTTATGTTATCTTTTCTCCAGGATATAAAGAAAGGTTTTAGGTAAGAAAAAAAGGGGAAGATCTTTATGGGAGATGTTGAAGATCTTTCACCATGATTAGAAGATTACATTCCATGTTTCCAAAGACAATAAACTATTACAATCCTTGTGTGTCTGTTATTGTTATGTATTAATTATTCCGCTAAAGTAATGTAATATCCATGTACGTTAAGCTTCGGGTCTCTACAGTGATGATGGTCACCTTGTTAATTTTAGGAATGACAAGTGCTTAGTACACAATTCCAAGGAAGAGTTTATTCTTTCTACCAATAGGAAAGAAAATGTTTACACATTAAGATTAGAAGACCTTAGGAGCCAAGACCTACCATGTCTTAGTGAAATGTAAGATCATTCTTGGTTGTGGCATAGAATGTTAAGACATTGTAACCATAGGAACCTACATAAAATCTCTATGAAAATACTAGTTGAGGATCTACCAGAGCATAGATATGATTCTTGAAAAGTTTTTGATACTTTTCAATATAAAAAAAATATAAATCAAGTTTTAAATCAATCGGTGAAGTATCAACTACTTATGAATTACTGTTTTTGCATATGGATCTTCTTGGTCCAACACAAATTGGAAGCATTGGAGGCAAATATTATGTATTTGTTTTAGTTGAGGATTACACTATATTTATATGGGTCTATTTTCTACAAAGAAATCTGAATCCTTTTCTTATTTCAAAACATTGAGAGCCTAAGATAAAAATGAGAAAAATCTTCCTTTGATAACAATTCATAGTGATCATGTAGGTGAATTTCAAAATTCTATTTTTGAATCTTTTTTAGTAGAAAAGGCATTACTCATATCTTCTCAGCACCAAGAACCCCTGAGCAAAATGGGGTTGTTGAAAGAATAAATAGAATTCTTCAATAGATAACAAGAACTATGTTGAGTGAATATTCTGTTGCCATTCATTTTTGGGCTGAAGCTGTAAGTACTGATTTCTATACTATAAATCTTGTTCTGATTAGACCTTTTCTTAATAAAACTCCTTATGAGTTATGGAATGGTAGAAAACCTAGACTTTCCTACTTCAATGTTTTTGGTTGTAAGGTATTCATTCTGAATACTAATGATAATCTACACAAATTAACACCAAAATATGATGAAGGAATTTTCTTAGGCTACTCCACAACTTCTAAGGCTTATAAAGTTTACAATAAAAATACTTGTACTATTGAACAAACAGTACATGTCAAATTTGATGAAACTGATACTTTTGTTTTTAAAAAACCTCAACCTACATCTTTAGATGTGTTTTAAAAAACATATTATCAACCATTTTTATAAGATACTTATGATAAGAAAAATTTTCAAGAAGGTATTTATGAAACATTTACCCCAGAATATTTCCTACGCTATGTTGATGAATAGGTTTTAGAAAACCCCAAATTAGTTTTTTTCATAAGAATCATCCCAGTGATAGTATCACTGGTGATGTAAATAAAACTATAAGTACTAGAAGTTCCTTATGAAATAAGGTAGAAAATCTAGCATTCCTTTCCCAATTAGAAACAAAAAACATTGATGAAGCTTTAGGTGATGATGATTAGACAAAATCAATGCAAGATGATCTAAATGAATTCAAAAGGAATTAAGTCTGGACTTTGGTTGAATGAACTAAGGAAACTTTTGTTATTGGAGTAAAATGGATCATCAGAAATAAATGTAATGAAAATGGAATCTTAGTAAGAAATAAATCTAGATTGGTTTCTAAATTCAATAATCAACACGAAGGAATAGATTATAACGAAACGTATGATACATTACCTAGACATGAATCTATTCGTATTCTAATTTCCTTTACAGCATTCTTTAATTTAAAACCATTTCATATGGGTTTTAAATGTGCTTTCCGTAATGGTTTTGTTCAAGAGGATGTTTTTGTTGAAAAACCTCCAAGTATTGAAGATAAAAAAACATCCTGAAGATGTTTTCAAACTTACCAATGATTTTTATGGACTCGAACAATATCCCAGGGAACTATATTATAAGCTAACATGATTTATGGTTCAAAATAATTACGTTAAGGGAAATGTTGATCCAACCCTTTTATAAATAAAGATAAGAAAAAAGTTTTGATTGTTCAAATTTATTTTGAGGACATTTTATTGGGTTCAGATAAGTAATCTTTTGTCAATTCCTTTGAAAATCTAATGAAATCTGTGTTTGAAATGTGTATGATGGGTGGGTTAACATTTTTCCATGGTATTCTAATTTCTCAAAATCTATAAGAAATATATATATCCCAACACATGTATATTAAAGAACTTCTTAAAAAGTATGGATATTACAACACTAAGAGTATAAGTACTCCCATTGGTACCTAAAATTCACTTGATCTTAATGAAGCTAGGAAACCAGTAGATCAAACATCTTTTAGAGGTATGATAGAAATTCTTCTTTACTTGACAGCTAGTCGTCCAGAATTAATGTTTTTAGTATTCTTATGTGTAAGATATCAATACAATCCTAAAGAATCCCATATAATGGTAGGGAAAAGGATTTTTCACTACTTTAATGGAACCATGGATCTAAGACCCTTTTATATTTCTAGAAATGATTTTGTTTTAAAAATTTATTCGGATACTGACTTAGGTGGATGTAGAATGGATATGAAAATTAAATCTTGAAATTTACATTTCTAAAGAGATTCATTAGTTTCTTGTCATGCAAAAAACAACACTCGATAGCAGTTTCTACTGCTGAAGGTGAATTTGTAGCAGCTGGAAGTTGTTGTGCTCAAGTGTTGTTGATGAAACACACACTCACAAATTATGGTATGAGTTTAACCAAAACAAAAATATTTTGTGATAATACTAGTGCCATTTCCTTAAGTAAAAACCCTCCACATCACTCTCATGAAAAACACCTAGATATTAGGCATCACTTTCTTAGGGATCACACACAAAAACAAGATATCATTCTTCAATTTATCATAATACAAGATCAACTTGATGATATTTTCACAAAATCATTACCATCCGATAGATTTGAATACATTAAACAGAAGATAGGAATGATAACTATATGGTAATCTCCCTTGTTAACTTCTTGTTGAAACATATCTCCTTACAGTAAGAAACTTTTTTTCATAGGGGGAGAACATATACTTGTTAATTTGAATGAAATTTTTGTGTAATGAATTTTTTTTGTAATAAATATTATATTTGTAAGGATAATTTATTTTAATGAATATTTTTTGTAATAGAATTTTTTCGCAATGAAAATTTTTCATTACTGAAATCTGTCGTAATTTTTAAATTTTCATATTCTAAATTTTTGTTGTTAAAATTTTCATAATAAATTTTTTATAGTCAAAATTTTTGTAGTCAAAATTTTTGTAGTAAAATTTTTCATAGTAAAAATTTTTCGCTGTTAAAATTTTTCCAATTCAAAATTTTTGTTGTATAAAATTATCGTATCTAAATATTATTCATGAAGAATTTTCCTTATTATGAATAATTTTCCTAATCAATCTGAATGTTATGATTTCTTTCCCTCTGTTTTCATAATATTCCTTTTTACTTGCTCATATTTTATTTTGTCTGAAGCAAAAAATTTCGTATTGATTTTAATTTTTCTTAAATCAATTTTTTTTCCTAAAAACCTCAAAAGATCAGATTGGAACAAATTTCCTTCAATGAATATCTTTTCAAATATCAGATCTGATTAGAAAGTGTTCAAAATTTGGATCAATTTGGGAAGATGAATCTTCACTTTGATTACCTATATAAATGACCCCAAGTATCTTGTCCCACATCGAACTCAGGCATTTGAGTGCTGAAGGTCTGCCCATCCTACATTATCCCATTCTAGATTTGCATGGTTTCCTCAGTTCCGAATGTTTTTTGAAGCTTCGTCTCAAAATGAAATGGCATCTATAGAGGAAATCTCTGAATGAAAGATTTAGAGATAATGGTTGGTTCATTCGAATTTATTTTCTAAGTTTGATTTCATTATCCTTAAGAATATAAAGCTGAATGGGTGGGGGATTATTTTCATATCGATAATAAATGCACAAGTTCCGGGGTATCTGGAGTTGCTGGTTTAATTCCAAAAAACAGTAAGATTTTTCAATGAAGGAGGAAGAGATAAATTTTCATTCAAAAGCTGTGGAAAGACGTATTCCCATTCTTATAACATGGTAGAAAATCTTATAGAAATTCCATATTATGGATAAGCTGAGTTTTTCTCTCACAAGCTACCTGATGAAATAGGGTCATTTGATAAGAAAAAGGCATTATCTTGTCTTGGACTTGATGAAGTGAAAATTCCAAAAATTATTCATCTCACTACAAATCATAGGATTCTTCAGCAATGGCTTCAAGGTTTTATAATTTTGAGAAAAGGAGACAAGGATACCCTAAAGAAAAATGATAAGTATTTTCTCAATTTCATGGTGAATCTAGGAAAGATAAATATTGTTAAGAATATATTCATTACGACTAATAATATAAAGGATGGAAATATGAAGGCTCATATTATTATGTATCTGGTAATTCATTCAAAAATCATTGTTCTTTGTCTTCAGTCTTTCAAGATCCCTTGATGTTCTAAGCTGAAGAATTGTAAGGCGATGCTTTTAAGTGATGATACTCTGAGGAGGATGAAGATTGGCTTTAATTTTCAATTTCGTGAATTTCATGATTTGTCGAAAGTAGAAATTTAATCTTTTTCAAAGTAGTCAGAAGTCGCTGAAGCATCTAAGAAGGGGGGAAGAAAGAGGAAGGTGAGGGAACCAGAAGAGAAGGAAAAAAACCTAGTGGATAAGAAAACTCAATCTTCACCGCCAAACCAAATAAAGAAAAAAGCATATCTACATGAAGTTATGGCTAAGTGGAGAGAAGATAAGAAGAACATGAAGGAAGGGGAGCCTAAGTTTGGCCTCGACCTTGCTGAGGCAAAAGAATTGAAGGAAAAGACTGGTGAGAATATAGAAAAGGAAGAAAAAGAAAAGAAGCAAAGGAAGAAGATGTTTGATGTTGAGATAGTGCAATCCCTTATGAAGGCTGTTGAGAAATCCTCTGAGAATATTTATATACCAGAGATGTTTCTTCAAGAACCACTTCCTGAAACTCCATGAAAGAAGTTTTTAATTCTGGAAAAAAATCAAGAAGAATTAGTTGAATAAGAAGTAGAAGAATAGGAAGAAGAAGGAAGTGGTGACTCCAAAATGTTTCATAGTAGCTAGAGGAGTATCATGAGAAGGAAAGACCTTTTGATAAATTATCATTCTGAACCACTCAAGATGAATCTTCAAAGCTTTCAACTCCTTGTAAGGATGAATAAAAGGGTAATGATGAAGTAAATAAACTATATAGGGAAGAAAGCATCAATAAAGATTTCATTTACCCAGAGGATGTTGAGGCAGAAGCCAAGAAGAAATAAATTGATAAAGACAAAATTGTTTAGCTATATGATAGTGAACATGAATCTCCTGATCAAGAAAAAGTCATTCTAAAGGATGATAAAGGAAAACTAGTGATATTTGATACACTTAGCAAGGTTGTGGTAAAGAAGAATGATGTTGGTGGTTCATTGAAGAGGATGTCTATTCAAATAGAAAAAGAACCATCACCAAACAAAGTCTCGGATTCAGAATCATCCTCTCTCAGACATAACTTTGTAGTTCAATCTTTGAAAAAGCTTGTTGGGACTATTCCAATATTCTTAGTATAGTCTTGATGCTTCAACATTAATTAAATCAAAAATCAGATTCAGTATCCATGGTGATGGATAAGTGTGCCAAACTCATGTTAGACATCTAGACTTTTCTTATTAGTTATGAAGCTCATAAAAGATGATGCAAAAATATGAAATTCTGGTCAAGGATGATAATTGAAGAGATGAGAATCCTTGATGAATTCCAAGAAAGTGTCACAGATTCTTTTGACACCGAAGATGTGAAGATCAAGGATCTCATTAATAGTATTGAGGAATAGATAAATCTGGAATAGACTTCTCAGAAGAAATAAGTGAAAGATCTAAAAGGGAAATTAAATTAACTTGCTCAGAGTTGGAAGAGATAAAGGTATCTCAGAATTGAGATAAAAGAGAAGCTAGTTAAGTAAGAAGATGTTCTGAAGGGTCTGACCGAATATCTTAAGGCTTATGAAGAAAAAATCAAAGCCTTAGAGAAGAAAATAGAATATTAGGATCAACTTCTCAAATGTGTAGAGGAGGATCACAAGGAACTCAAGAAGCTCAAAACCATAGTGAAGAAGCTAATGTCGAAGGAGAAAGAAAGATAATTTCATTCTAAATCTGATGTTTTTTTGTATTTTCCTATTGTACAAATTATTTCAATCATAATGAAATTCTCATTGATCTTTATATTTTTGGGTTGTTTAGTACTAATAGTTTGGGTACTCTATTTCCGTTCCATTCCCTATAGTTATTTTTGAAAATCACAGTGGGGGAGAAAGGAATGTCAAAAAAGAATACTTAGTAAAAAATAAATTTCCCTAAGTAAGGGGGAGTTCATCTAAGGGGGAGTTTTCATCAAGAAGATTTTTGTATACAAGAAATTGAAAAATCTCATTTAGGAAATTCAATTTATGATCCTTAGTGTTTCCAAAGCATAAGGGGGAGTTAGTTGTATTATCTTAGATCCATATGTAAAGGGAGATAAGTTTTTATTTAAAAGCCCATAAATATTTCTAAGTCCTTATATTCTTTTTTGTAAGGATGTTCGTGCTTTTCAATAAGGGGGATATTGTTGAGTCAATAAGGTTTCCTTATGAATTTTTCATTCCTTCATGTTTTTCAAACCACAAACACTCTATCTTATGGAAAATTTCATTTTCCATAAGTTTTATCTTGATAAGGAAAATTTACCTTCCCCAAGGAAATTTATCCATACCATGTTTTTCATTGTTCGTATTTTTAGTACCTCTAAATCTATCTTTTTTATTCCTAAGTGAAAAATTTGGTTTCACATATAAAACCTTGTAATTCTAAAAAAAATTAGATATAGAGTATTCTGTTTTCAGGATCTGAATTCAGACTCTAAATTCCATGAAATTCAGATGCTGAATTCTCTGAAATTAAGATTCCTAATTGTCTGAAATTCAGACTCCAAATTCTCTAAAATTTAGAATCTGAATTCTCTAAAATTCAAACTCCAAATTCTCTGAAATTCAGACTCCAAATTCTCTAAAATTAAGAATCTTAATTATCTGAAATTCAAGATCCAAATTCCTGTGAATTCAGACTCTGAATTCCTCTGAATTCAGACTCCGAATTCCTCATAATTTAGAATCCAAATTCTATACAATTTAGATTCCTAATTCCTTTAAAAATATAATCCGTATATCCTTGTAACATAGACTCTGAAGGCTTACTCACTTAGACTTCGAATTCTATTTTTTTCCTTAGAATCTGAAAAATTGAATTTGGTTGAGCAACCATTTTTTACTTTCTCTTGTTGGAGTTTTAAAATGATGTCAACATTTGTTTGAGTGACACGTGTATAGGTCCCTCTGAAATTCAATGAAAAATATGACCGTTGAAGGAGGGAGCCGGCCGTTTAATATGTTCCTATAAATATAAGCTCATTTGAACGAGCTCAGAAATAGAGACACATTGATCCACCTAGATATTACAAGGTGCTGAAGTGATTTAAAGAGAGAGAGACTTTAATGCTTTGGGTGTAATGAACATCTCGTTTAGAATTGCTTCATGTGACTCTGAATGTTGCTAAGTACATTCGAATGCTTCTGGGGATAAGAAGATAGAGGATCCGACTACCTTGAAGTTTTAGGTATTGATGGGATAACAAGATAGACTTCGATATTTGTATCGAGGGATTACCCTAGTGTGGGTTAGACCGACTTTCTTGAAAGTATAAATCAAGGGGCCGTTATCCAAGGTTTTTGGATACCTTACTCATTGGGATAAAAGATTTAATACTAGTTACATGTTTATTTTCATGTTTGTTTTTCGCTACATTTTGATTGATAAGGAAGATATAAATGTCTTATACTTTCATATACTTGTACTATGATTAGTAATATTCTATACGATTTGAGTTCAAATCATTTTCATTGAAATCGTTTCTTGAGAATCATTTCCGGAACTATATTTCCAAAATCAATCATGTTTGTAGAACTAAGAGGTCTTTTGAGTTTACATTGTTTAACATTGTTAAAAATTACCATCTTTAAGAGTTAAAAAGAAATTTTTTAAAGTATAAAATTCACCCCCCACTTTTATACTGAGCATTGAAATTCATCTTTTTGAACCTACATCAAGTACATAGTGTTCTACAATGCATCAAGGAGTAAACATGGTTGGGTTCTAACTCAGTGTTAAGTAATTATTTCCTATGGTTCATGCTATTTGATACCACATGAGAAGAACTATGTGTCCTATGAAATTAAGGTAAAATATGTATTATTTGTACTAAATATGTTGAGACACTACCTGATGGGAGATTGATTTATCATATACTCTAACCATAAGAGTTTCAAGTATGTATTAACTCATAAGGATTATAAGTTCAGACATAGGTTATGGCTAGTGTTCCTCTAGGACTACGAATTATAGATTATCTATACTATTGAGAAGGGGAATGTGGTTGAAGATTCTATGAGTAGGAGATCTAGTTCAAAGTTGTTGGTTGAGTCATATGAGCTGTTAGACTCATTAAAGTTGTCCATTGTGTATTTGGATAGTGATACATATCTCTAGTTGATGGTTATTACAACACAAATTCTATTATGTTTCAGAGATGTTCAACATGGAGATACTAACAATGAGACCTTACGTAATCAGATATCCCCTAGACATGCTCCTGATGGATTTTATGAAGGTGTGGAGAATGTCAATATTTTTAGAGGTTGAATTATGTTACTAGTGGTGTTGTAAGAAGAGGTTCTGAGATATTTTCATGAACCTCCATTGGTGGTAACACCAAGTGTGTAAAAGATGTACCAGGACCTCTAATGTAAGATTTGTTGTCCAAGGATGAAGAAAGGAGTTCTAGATTTGGTATCTTGATGCCCTACTTTTCCGAAAGTAAAGGTTGAGCACCAAATTAAATTAGGTTTAGAATATCCCCTTGAGGTTCCAAAGTGGATGTGGGTTGGGATATCCATGGACATCATGATGGGATTACCACGTACGTATAGGATACACAATTCTATCTAGGTTATTGTAGTCTGACTCATAATGTTAACCCACTTCTTTTCTACATGAGTGAAGCATTCAGTAAAGATCATGGGACACCTCTATGTTCAAGAGAGAGTTCATCTCACTTTATATACATAAACAATTATTTCGGGATCATGATGCCCACTTCACAACCCTGTTATGGAAGGTATTTCAAGAGGCCGTTGGGACCCAGTTATGCTTGAGCACTACATTTCACCCCCAAACTAACAGCCAGACCAAGTAGACCATTTAGGTCATAGAGGACATTATAGAGTCTTTCATGTTGGAATCTGGACGAAGTTGGTAGGACCACCTACACTTGGTTATGTTTTCATACAACAACAGATAATATTCCACCATTGGTATGGCACCATTCGGGGATTTTTATGGGAGGACCTATAGGTCACCAGTTTTCTGGATTGACCTACTAAATTCTACACTCAAGGGCCAAGAGTTGGTGCGATTTATAATAGAGAAGGTAAAAATCATCTTAGAGTGAATAAAGACTAGACAAATCCACTATAAGTCTTATGATAATTGGAAATTGAGGCCATTTTTGTTTGAGGAAGGTGACCATGTATTCTTATGGGTTTCACCGTGACATGTGTTACAATAATTTTTCTAAGGCAGTAAGCTATCTCTGAGGATCATCATCTCATTCCAGATTCTATGAATATATAGTGGGGTGTCCTACAAAAATCCAACACCTTTTAAGTTATACCAGGTACTTGGTTTTTCCAAGTGTCACTACTAAGGAGATATGTGAATGAACCATCACACATTATTTGATGGGGTAAGATAGACACCGAGGATAGAGAAACCATACTGAGTACCCAGTAGAGATTAAGGATCAGTAGTAGAGGATCCTTCTTGGGAGATTCATTCCTTTGATGCATGTCTAGCGGTAGAATGATAATCTCTATGATAGAACTTGGGTTTGGGAGGCTCGGATTTATGATTAGTTCCCACATCTCATTTTGTATCCCAAATTTAGGCTTTTCTAGGATGAAAATACCTATGGTGGGTAGAATGAAACATCATAGTTTTTTGTGAATTATTTTTGAATATTATTTGGGGTTTTTTCGAGATGATGAAATGAGATGGTGTCTGATTATGAGAGCCGGTGCACCCCAAATAAAATTTGGAAATATATTAAAAATATTAAATAGCAAGGGAATTATTTTCCTAAAAACATTATTAACATCTAAATGATTTCTTGGATCTATAATATGAGGGACCAATTGTGTTTATAATGGTTGTTTAACCCTAGAAACTACTTGACATTAGTCAATGTGGGAAGTTTTTGAAATGTTGTCACATGTTCTAAAAAGAATAAAATTATTTAATAAAACTATTTTTTATGTTTCATTGATTAGTGTTTAGTGGATCTTAAAAAAGATCATTATTTCATAATTATATGGTTAGCCTCAAAACCCTGGATCCTCGGGAAGATTGTTGGAGAGAAAGAGAGAGATCTGGAAAATTCTATTAGGTGAACAATGATGGATCATTATCAAATCTTAGATCATTGTGCTAATCTAATTAATGGGCCTCATCAATTAAATTAACACAATATTTCTTCATCGTAGGTCGATCAAAATCAATATTGTATATTTTTTTTATATATATTCTTCCCCATTCATTAATTTTGTGATGAATTCAAATAAATCGATGAACGGATTGATTTTCATATTTCCTTACAACATAGGATTTTCTTTTTATGGATTAAATGGGATAAATTATTTTTATTAAAAATTTTATGGATTTTATTGTTGTTCTAATGGGAGTGAACCAAGATCAACAGAAACATCAATCATGGTTTTTCCCACTCGATTGATTTACTCCTTTCTCCCCCAATTCCACAATCCACCATGAGTGTTATTAATTTGGCATAGGGTTAGACATATCCTAATCAATCAATCATGTCACACATGCAGCTTGGAATAATGATCTAACATCATAAATATTGGATCAGAATGATGTGACATTGGTTCAATTGTTGTATCTCCAATGAATCGGTCAATGATGAATTCCCTATTTCCCATTATTCTGTGTTCTTTGGTGAAAAAAAATCACCAACACATAGATCTACTCATCTAATAGATCAGAGGTAAGATCTTCAGGATTGTTGATGAAGATACTTGGATGAGGATCCCACCCCCCAAGATTCCCAGAAAGTCACAACATGAATGATGACCCAAGAAATAGAGAAAAAAACCAAACAAATATATGGTATTCTAGAAAATCCTGATGAATATGGTGTGTAATCCATGATTACACAACATGTGGGCCCCCTTTTGAGGTGGATAGGATTTAGGGATGGCGATAATTTTCACATGACATGTGACCCCTTTTACAATGAATAAGACCATCCTCGGTTGACTCAATGTGAAATCATGAATTACATGGAAATGAGTTGGAGTAAATGAGCACAAACACATCGTGTACTCCCTGATAAACAAGACTTGGCATACAAAGACAAGTACATAGACATGAATTTGGTACACAAACACAACAAAGAGACACAGGTATGATATTGTTTGAATTTACATGCCATATAATACTTATATATGCCTTGTATATGGATACTACATCTCGTGTGTGGCTCTTCCATGTGGGAAGAACTTAGGATATCTAGCCACGCCATGTACCCCTTTGGACATGATGTGTAGTCCCTTAGTGAGTGCTTGAGGCAATTAATTATCTTAGTTTACAAAAATATAGATTGAGTGTATTTCTTTTTTCCTTTTCTCCAAGGGTATAGTACATAATTACAATAAAATCACTGGACTGTGATCCCCATCTAGAGTTTGAGTCTCAGATAGAGTTGTAGTGTCCCACCATGAGATTGGAGTGCGATCCTCTATCATCCCTTACTGAATATTGTGGAATACATCTGACCTCCCTAATAAGGATGTTGAACCTCAAAATAGAAGTCCTTATCGATAGGGCATTTTGCATCATTGACATGTGATCCCTTACATAGAAGGTTGAACTAGATTGGCTTTATAGTGTCCCCAAGTGGTTTTTTCATGACCCACTATCTGTGTATCATGGTATCCTTTCACCAGTGAGCTTTACTAGGCTGATCCCAATCACCCATACCACTTTGGTGAGTTTCTTCAATGCTATCATGGCTAGTGGAGTGGGTTGTCTCTGAACGATCATTGATTCGAGAAGAATCTTGTGGAAGATAGTTTTTTATAACCTGATTATAGTTTGTTGTATCTCCTGAGAATATCTGAGTTCTTTTTTAGTTTCTATTATACAATGATTGTTATATCTCATATTGATCTAACAATACATGGTGCTTCATGTTTAGTTATTTCAGGTTTTCCTACTGAGTATTGTTATACTAACCCCTGCATAGGCTTTTCCCACACGTGCCCTATCTTATGGAGATGATGAACCTTTTTAAGGTGTCCTAGGAGGATAGGGAGTGGGTGGAGTTTAGCTGGATCATGACAGACCGAGGTGTTTACTAGGAGGTTACTTTTGACTTAGTCCTCACCCTTGGTGTCGGGTAGACTCTTTATTTCTTTTGGTTGGGCTTGTATTTAGCGCCTTTTCCCCTTTTAGTACAACACTGTTGTACAATATTGTTGGTTCTTAGGTTTAATCTTGAATTCATTGTTTTTGTTTTACATTTCGACATTGTGTTTTCTTGGAGATTTGTGCATGTGTATGGGTATTTTAGGCTAATGCCTCCCATTTGTGGGATATTCCAACTTGCTGTTGGTTCCTACACCTGGCCTATTAGAGGTGGGCTTAGGTTAATCATGAGACATTCCCCTATGGGAAGGGTTGTGATAATGATTTTCCAAATTTTCTCCCAAATTTTCATTTTTTTATAATTAAATATTGCAACAAAAATTTTAAAATAAAATTCGATTATATTTGTCTTTTGATTGAGATTATTTTTATTTTTGATCCATATTTCTAAAAACTATTTAAATTTTTTTATTTAATAAAATTATATTTTATGTTATCCACGGCTTTTTAAAATGTATGAAAATAATTCATATAATTGTTTTCTAGATGTTTCATCTTCTCCTTTCTTTGGAAAAAGTCTAAAGTAATTTTTTCAACATATTTCACGTTAATAATTTTTCTGGAATCCATAACTATTTCACACTCTTATCTTTTTCTATAATTTTATATTGGGTTTAAAGTGAAAAATATTAAAAGAATTTTTATTTTAATATTTCTCTTCCATTTTCCTTATTTCATCAACGGGCATGTTTGTATGAATCCTATAATTCAGATTAATTTATGGTCGTATTTTATCTCTTATTTATTTTTTGAGCGTAAACATTATGTTGAGTAATTCAATTTCATATAATAATTAGTGAAAATAAACCAACCCATGTAGCCAAATACAATTCCCTAATTAATAAAAGTTGAATTTAATACAAGGCATCAAATCCTGAAAGACTGAATATTTTAATAGACTTGGTAAACTGGATATATAGAAGAATTTATCAATCATTTTAAAAAATCAATCATAATTTTTTAGAGTAAAATTATTCCTTCTATAATATTCTTGAATAAAAATCATAGTACACTTCATGGATTCTTGTTAAATGAATCAAAATTAGGGAGATCTGAAATGATTAGTAAGGTTTAAATACATTGGAAGCTATCTTAAATAAATAATTATAATACATATATAATGGTAAATAAATGATCACAAATTCCATTTAAAAAACTAGATAATGAAAAATTAATAAGGAAAAGTAAATAATATAAACCACAAGCCATTTATTTAAGAGACTGAGAATAAAATGAATCCATATATTACACTATAGTGAAAATATCATGGATAATAATAATCAAATTCTGAATGCTAGAAATGATTAATTAATATAAACCATGAATTTGTAAAATGATACCACTACCATCAAGAACATTCACAATATGGTTTAACATACATTAAAAAACTATTAAATGCATTTTTAACAGATTTTTCTCATGAAAAAAAGATAAATTGAGGGTCTATACAATGTCAGGCCCCACCCATCACTGCATGTCCAAAGAATTTATCATATATCATATAATAGATTTAGTTTATAATAATGTGCCTTATCATCAAGTATCTGTATTGATTGAAATATACTTATTTAATATTATTTCCCCATTTAATCCAATAACTTTCAATGTAAACATCATATATATAAATGATATACGGCTTAGGAAAAAATAATATCAATCATACAAGAAATATGTATATTTAATAAAAATGAAATTTTCTACTAATGATAATCATAATTAAATAAACGGGGTTGTATATACACAATGGAAATGAAGTTTAGTGTATAATAAAATAATTTTCCTCAATAAAGCAAAATTAAGAAAATGTCATTTACAAAGATCACATCATTGAAGTTAGAATTAATCAAAAGAATTTATTATGTGTATCCACATTAAATCAACTTAAAACATTTGTAAATACCATATAAGATAATAAAAATTCATTTCCAATATATATTCTTAGCGTGGAACATTAAATTAAGTATATGTTTAACCTAATGAAAGGAAATTGTGTTATGAAATCCCTAAACTCACCCTTCTATTAAGTTTTTAATAGTTTAACATCTTATATAATGATTTAAATAATTGTTATAACTTTATCAAAAAATCAGATTAATATTTATAATACCTTATATTATACATTAAAACATCATAACACCCTTTCATTTGTAATATTTTGTCTTTTTTTATTTTGGGTGTTAATTGTCTTATTTTCTCATGCATATTTTGTTATGAATTTCTGTGTTATTTTCTATATAATATAGATCCACCACTTTTAAGGGGGTATTAATATTATAAATATCATATTGAATCATTAAATACTATTTTAGAACCATTATTTAATATTAAACAAGTAAAATGAATCACATCGCATCATGGAGACAGTAGGTCGTACGTACTCACATGTGATGTTATCATTCCATTAATGGGTGAGACGGTAAGGAATTGGATGATATGATAATTAAAAAGAAATATTATTATGTAATATAAATTATATATATTTATCATTACCATCAGTATTTCCATCCATTTAAAGTGGTGATGAAGAAAAAATTAGACCACTACAGGAAGATGGTAAGTCATATGTACTCACGAACGGTGGTTTTGTTTTTCATAGGATGGATAAAAGGTGTAATATTGGTGTTTCATGATCATAGTAAAGTATACATATATATAATGAATTGATTAAATTTTTATGGAAACAACATATCAATAGGATTTATAAGAAAAATATGATTTTAATACAGTATATAGGTGATTACCTCTTCTTCAGTGGACTACTATTAGATCTATTCTTAATGGACAAAAGGATGATATTTTTAGGAAAATAGAACCTCAATAACTTATATAAGTAATTTGGTAAGATAAATTGGATGATTTTGGTTGAGATATAAGTATCAATGTAGTGAGAATAAGTGAGAGAGGAGGTGGCTTTTTATAAATGAATTGAGAGACAGATTTAGAATTTTCTCAAAAGTGTAAATTATAATAATTTTTCCCTTCACAAAAAATGCCTCAAAATGGATAGATATTAAAATATAATATTGGATAGGGGTTTATTATCATAATAAATATAAATTATAAAAGTTTGGGAAATATATAAAACCTTATATTTTTTATTAACCCATTTGTTATTTATTTTTCCCTTTAATATGGTAACCAATATATTATTCACAATGTGTCAATAAATTTACTATAGAAGTAAAAATGACTCTTATATGAAAGATTTAATATGTTTTAAATAATATTAAACTCAAATGTATGAAGATTATATTTTTTATGAATTTTAAATATTTTAATGAAGAAATATTTTAATAAAATATCATTAATGTAAACTTTGACACTATTAATTTAATTTGACTTCAAAAAAATCATTAGAAAGGAGGAATTTGAATATAATTATTTCAGAAAACTATATTATATCATAAATATATATAAAATCTATTATAAACACTATTTAATTTAAATTATTTGAAAATTAATATTTTTAAAATGAGTTATTTTGTTTTTCTGCTAATTAAATTAATATTGTATTAGAATTTCAGAAGACTTTAATGTAATTATATAGTTATAAAAATATAAAATAAATTTATTTAATGAAAAAAATTACTTTAATTTTAAAATATATATTTATGTTCGTACATATATTTATTTTTACTTATGTGGACTCATAAAAAATATTAAATACAAAGAGAGTGACATTCTATAACTACCTTTCTTTTAAATAATATATAAATAATTTTCATGAACGTGTGTCCCTTAAACAGTTCAAATTCAAAATTAAGGCAACATGTTTCAAATTATATTTGTACCATTAATTAATTTGGACATGTTTAGGTCATGGTTATAACCTTATCGTTTTTAACCCTTCTTTAATCCCTTTTACTCTTACCATGATAACATGGTTTTTTACTCTTTAAGAATTAATATAGTTACTATAAAATTCCATTCCACCAATAAATGGATAATAAATGAAAATTTCATCCTTATTTCAATAATTTGTCTGAAATTAATATTTTATCAATATTATATCTTTTATTAAAATATTATTTACTATAAAACACTAATAATACAATTTTAAGGTTTATTCATTACATTCACTTTAATATAATCAGTACAACATGAAAAATTTAAAAAAGAATTTTTATATATCCCCAATAACAAATTATCATCTATAAAATTTCTGGATGACATTAATTATCTCAAAATATATTAATTTATTATTTTTAATATCATTTATATGATTTTTCAATTAATTAGATAATTACTACATCTGTGTTTTGTAATAATTTAAGGAAATTATTTTTTAAATTAAAATTAAAAAAATTACCATTTTGAAGATAAATATATTTTCATTAAAATTAATTGTTTTAGTCTAATATATCCTCTAGATAACCCCATATTAAAAACATAATATTTATTAAAAATCTGAATGTAAAATCAAATACTTTTCTTTAAATAAAATATTATAAGGGTCGTTATCACATAAAAATGGAATATAATGGCCATCTATCCAAATATGGAATGAATATTGATGGAAATTAATCCTGAATTATAATTGGGTACTATTTTATTGTCATTTTTGTGTTCTTATCATTTTATTTGTAACCTATGTTACCCAATTTACCCTTTACAATTATAGTAAAAATTTCCAAGGTTACTATTCATATTTGGAAAACATAAAATGAAATATTTAAAAAAAGTTGACATTATGAATCCAAAAATATAATCCACTTATAATAATTTAAAAACCATAATTTTCATACTTTAATTTTAAAATAATCCCATAACATTTTGTGAAAAATTATTTTCTTGAAAAATATGTTTTTATACAAAACAATTTCTTATACCAAAATTAGTTATAAGGATGAAAAAAGTAAATAGATGATATATATATGTAGATAAAGATTATTTGTTTTGATTTTACATAAAATTCAAATAATAGTGGTATATTATTTATAAATAAAATAATTGTTTTATCAAAATATGTATTTTTCACTAATCACTGAAAAATCAATATTCAAATAAAATTACCAAAAATCACCACAAGAAAATTTTAATATGCTAATTTAACAATAATATTATTTTTATAAAATAAAATTTATATATGTTCAAAAAATATAATGTAATATTTAATCATAAATAGAAATTAATACATTTTTTAATGAAATCGCATTTCATTAAAGAATAAAATGATTTTAGTAAAAATTATGTACTTACTAACAAAAAACTAAATACTACATTAACAATGAGTTGGAAATATATATATATATATATATATTTATTTATATCAAAATATGGATAATATAATCAATTCTATCCGATTTAAAAGCTAGGTCCTGAAAATCACATTATAATATTTCATTCTTCATTTATGTTGGCTATTGCATGAAATGTATGCTATCAAAGAGGTTAAATTTAAAAATAGACACACCATAAAATATTAGGGTGTTATATTCTCCCGAACTTCAATAAATTGCATCCTCACAATTTGAAATTGAAATTCAAAAATAAAAGGAGGATAATTTGAAAATCCTTTATTGGAATCCCACACCGGACATAGGGTAGTTACAAAAACTTCTTAATGATAAGGAAAATTAAATTAGACGGTCATCACAAAAGAATGTTTTTTAGTAGGATAACATTAGTGGGATTAGAAAAGATATGGTTTTTATTCAAATGTCATTTTCTTAGAGTTGAGGTAATGTTTTACTATCCAGATAAATCATTTGAGAAAATAAACTCACATGATTACATTGCATGATAAGAGAATAATCCCATCCTTCACATATACATCAATTTATTTCCACTGCATTTCTTACACCTAGAGATAGATATTCAAGATATTTCATTATGCTTGAAGCACATTTAACAAATTTTCCAAAAGTAATTCCATCGACCTTTAAATATTAAAGAAAAGAAAAATAGTAGGTACATGGAATAAAATATAATAAATCAAAATTTTAATATAAACAATAATATAAGAATCTCATCATAATCCATTCCATATGTAGATAACATTACGACTCATCCAAAATAAATTTTTCCAAAATATACAATCCAAAAAATTCAGAAGGAATGTCGCAAGATTTCCCAAATCAAATTAACATTACATTCCCTAAACAACATAATGTAACTCTTATTGTCACATACCAAATATAATAATACCTTTATCACCATAAAACCTTACCAAAAAACATGAATTATTCTAAAAATTAAATCTCATCTTTTCGAATATATTCCCTAAAAATCCAAACATGTATTAAACACTACAATGATAATGTAACCCATTAATCACTCACCTTTTTCATGGACCCCAATGCTTTCCCATAGACATATCATTATAAATATTCTCCCAATATTAACAACAAATTAATTTTTATCTTCCCCCTATCATATTATTTTCTGAAATATTAACTTTCCACAGAATAAATTCTCTTGGTTACTAGTACTATTCATCACATTCTTCAAAATCCTTAAAGAATTACCACAAAAAAATCCTTATACATTTTAAAATTAATAGGACGAAAATTTAATTGATAAAATACTACATAATTCATGAATTCAATCATAATCGCATTAATAATTCCACTTCTTTATTAAAACACTAACTACACTGAATCATGTTATTCATTAATATCTCCTTCCTTTCATATGTCATTTGTAGTCTCTTCATCATCAGTGATATAACCTTGCTGGTTCTCTTCTTCGGTTTTCACCCTATAAAATCAATTTGAATAATTTTAATACTATACACATTTAATACATTCAGTCATCGATAATACCCTTAGGATACCATTATTCTCAGCCATTACATTAATCAAAATTTTTATCATTCATTAGAAATTACTTGCTTCATCAACATTTTTTACACGAAAAACATATTCATATTCTTATAACATATTAAATTGTTTGTTTCTTCATAAATTCTCAAATATATATGAAACTAAATATTTTTTTTAATCCATGGTATTATCCACACGAGCTATCTGTGAAATCTATCCATATCTTCTTTATTGAGTTCAAGAGTTGGTTGTTGTTAAAATATTAAACAATATATCATGACCACAATATCCTTCACCCCAGTCATCATCCCATTTGGTTTCTCATTAATAAAATTTATACTACATTCAACATTAAACCAGTTTCTTCTAGATCCATATGTTTACTAAAACCAAAAGTGACAATTTGAGAAACACTATTCATACATAGTCATGAAGAATCATTTATAGGATGTATTAATCAGGACACCTTTTTTCAATATACATGTCCATATGATTATCCAAGATTATCCATGGTCACTACCAAATCTATACGATGCTATTCTATACTTAGAATTATCACCAAATTCATTCAAGGATTAATTTTCCCTAATATATTTTTTCCAAAATTTATTTCTCAATGTTTATACTAAACATATTTTGATACCAATTATAAAGATCATGACCCCAGTAGCCTTGATCTAGTGACTTACTTTATTACATTAGAATATGATAGAAGAAATCACATCCCGAAAGACCGAATAGTTTATTAGTCATAGTAAACTATATATATACATGAATTTCACATACATTTGAAAACAAAAACAACAAAAAAATATTTTAAGAGAATAAAATTATTTCCTATAGAATCTACTTTCATTACAATCATATTACATTTCATGGAATCTTGCGAAAGAAAGGAAAATAATGGTGGTATCAAATTAATTGTAAGGGTTATGTTCAATGTATGATATCAAAAATAAGTAAGAATGAACAATATATAATGGTAAATAATTGAGAAAAGATTCCATTTAAATTAATGGACAATTTATAATCAATTTATCTTGTTAAATTACTAAAAACACATACCAATTAATCAATAAATTGATAATAAAATGCATCCATAGATTCTCTCATATTGAAAATATCATGGAAAATAATAACAGAATTCTAAATGAAGTCAATGAATAATTATTAAACTTAATGTATCTATAATATGATAACAATACCTTCAATAACATTCAAAAGGTGGTATAATGAATATGTAAAAACCCATTTAATTCTAGATGAACTTACTTATATCATGAAAACTACTGATATATCGAGGGGATATATAATTTTGGTCCCACACTTCATTGCAAGTCCAAATAATTCCTCATATATCAAATAATCAATTTAATTAAAAACAATGGTCCTGATCATAATGTATCTATTTTATGTAAAAGATACATATTTAATATTATTTCCCCTGTTAATTAAATTACTTTCTAAGTAAATACCGTAGGTAAAAATGGTATAAGGTTTAGGCAATAATCACATCCATCATACAAGAAAAATGGATCTATAATATATATTATATTATTAGTGAATAATGATCATGAATAATTTAAATTGAAAGTATATACACTATTGAAATAAAATTGGATTCCTAATCTTAAAATATGACTCAATGAAGTTAAATTGAGATAGAGTTCGTTACAAAGATCATATCAATGAAGTGAGAAATTATCGAATGAATTAATTATGTGTATCCACTATAAATACATATAAATCATGTGGAAATAAAACATAAGATAATAAAAAATAATTTAACACCTAATCTTAAAAAGGCATAATCAATGAATTATAAGTTTAACCCATTGAATGTATATTGAGTTTTAAAACTCTTACCTCATGATTACCATTAGTTATGACTAATTTAAACTCAAGTATAATGGTTTAAATAATGTTATTAATTTATTATATAACCATATTAGTATTTAAAAAACCTTTTATGATAGTTTTATTACATTTGAGAACTTGTACATTAATAATATTTCATTTTTTTTGTTTTTTTAGTAGTTAGTTGCCTTGTTCTCTCAAGAATAATTTTTCATGAATATCCCAAATCTTTTATATAGGACATAGATCCATCATATTTAGAATTATATTAATGTTAGAAATATAATATATAATCATTTAAATAAAATTTATAAGTTTTCTTTAATATTGAACACAGAAAATTAATCATATCACATCGTGGAAATGGTATTCCCTACGTACGCACGAGTGAAAACATCATTACATTAATGTGTCGTAAAATAAGTAATTGGATGACATAGTTATTATCTAGAAATAATATTATTTAATATATATCATATATATTTATCATTTCTATCAATACAACCATCCATGTATAGTGGTTAAGAAAAAAATTACACCACTGTGTGGAGACGGTATGTTGTATATCCCCACATGCAGTCCTTTTGTTTTTTGTAGGAAGGAACAAAGGTTGAATTTTTTTTAATAATAATAATAAAATATATTTATATATAATATAATATATTTATTAATTCAGTCTGGAAAAAACTGCTGAAGAGGAATTACATAATGAATGAATTTTTAAAAAGTCAATAAAGATGATTATCTCTTATTCGGCAGACTTCCTTTGGATATCTTCTTGTGGGATTTAAAGTTAGTATTTAGGAGATAATAGAACATATAGACCATGTATTAGTAAGTTGTAAAGGGATGTTGGTAGGTGTTTTTCAATATAGAAGTCTTATTGTGGTCTGAATAAGTGAGGGATGATGTGCCCTTTTATAATTGATGTGGGGAACACTTCTAGAATTTCTAAAAATGTTAAATTATAATAAATAGATTTATCATTCCAAATTATTTAAAATGGAAATTTATTCAAAGAAAATAGAAGAAATTTTTTTAATATTATAAACCTATATATTTTAGACATATTTTGGGTTCATTTTAAAAATTATTTTTTTATTAACCCCTTAGTTGTTTATTATTGACCTTAACCGTGGTAACCATTATATTATTCAAAAATTGTTATGAATATTACTAAATATGTAAAAATGACTCATGAATGGATAATTTATGATTGTCTATACATTATTAAATTCCAATGGCCTAATATAATATTTTTATGAATTTTAAATAATTCAACAAAATATTATTTAGATAAATTATCTTTGATGCAAATTTTGACATTATTCATTTAATTTGACTTCAAATACGTCAAGAAAGAGAAGGAATTCAGACATAATTATTTAAAACAAATATAGTATATCATATAAATCTAGATAATTCATTATAAAATCTAATTTATTCAAATAATATCAAAATTAATATTTTTATATCATATATTTTATTTTCCTGTCAATTAAATAAATATTTTATTAGCATTTCTGAATCATTTAAGGTAATTATATTACTTCAAAAATTGAAAAATAAATTCCTAAAATTAATATAATTACATTAGGATAAAAATAAACATTTATGTTAGTTCATTTCTTTAATCTATCTATATATGGACACATAAAAGATATTAAATAAAAAATAGTTACATTTTGTAAGTGTTATTGAATTAAATAATATATAATTAATTTTCATGGACATGATTCTATTAAAAAACTAAAATTGAAACATAATTTGAGTGTTGAATCCCATATATACCTTAATTTATTTTTACCTTCTTAGGTCATGGTTGTAACCTTATCTTTTGGTTTTGATCCATATTTATCCCCTTTAACTAAAACCACGAAAAGATAGATTTTTACTCTTTGAGGGATTTTATAGTTACTATAAAATTCAAAAAGTCATTTAAAGGGATTATAAATAAAATTTCAAACCTTATAACAATTATTCGGAAGAAAATTATATTTTTTTGGAATTTTATATCATTCAATAAATATTATTATCTATATAATTTTCCAAATGTCAATTTTTTGTACTAGTCAATAATTTTACTTTAAAAACTATTAATTATTACTATTAATTATTTAAGTATACCCCTTATATGACAAGTCAATCTATAAAATTCATATATGTAATTAATTTTTTAAATATTTTAAATATCATTTATTTTATTTTTTAATTAATTAAATAATTACTCCATCAATTTTGTCTAAAAAAATTAATGTAATTAAAAATTAATAATAAAGAACCATGATAAAGATAAATCTTATAGTTTTCAAATGAATATTTATAGTTTAGGATATCCTTTGTATAAACCCATATTAAAAGTGTTAATTTTATTAAAATCAATAATGTGATATCTTTGACTTTTCATTAAAGAAAATATTATAAGGGTCATAATCATTTATAAATGTCAAAAAACGTTATATATATGAACCCTAAATGATTATGAACAAAAACTACTCACCAAATGAATTTTTTGTATGTTTTAGGGTGATTATCTAGTTCTTATGATTTTATTTTTTACATACATTACATAATTTACCATACACTTTGGTCAAAAATTCATCAAGGTTACTATTTATATTGGCCAAAAATAAAATAGAAATGTGCCCTCTTGACCTGGGTTCTAAATTCTTAAGCTCTAATATGGTTTACTAAATGAACACATACACTCCACCCCACATTCTAGAGGCTTCCGACTAGTTATGACTGTCTAATATAAATAACATGAGGAGACTATACCCACTTTATCAAAGGAGCACAACAATGAAAATAATAAAAAATACAAAGAATAATACCATAACCATTAGAGATCAATATCACATGATAAACCAAAACTAGAAAAAAAACATATAAACTAAAGTATTAGATATGTCATTCCATATTTCTATCAAGTGTAAATATGATAAGAAAAAAAAAGACACACTGACCAATCCCAAATGGGTCCCAACATCATTTTCGATTCCCACATTGATGATCTATCCCAACTCAGCCATAGTACATAGGGATTTTACCTTATCCTAAAAATCAAACAAGAAGTCTATTTTGGTACAGATATGGAAGCCTGAGTATGGTGTGAGTACAAATTGAGAGGCCGATACCAATTATGTCTAAAAAATATCCATTTTATAATAGTGTATACATTTGTATAAATAATAAATTACCATAAGGAAAATAGTTATCACATTTAATTATTGTTTATTTTACGACATAAATTTCATTGGATTCATGATGATAGCCAAATCATCAGTAACTTCATTAGATTATGCCAGAGTCTAAACCATCCCCAAAGGGAAATCAAATTTATTTATATGATAGGATTTCATTATCCATTTAATTACAATTTCATATCAATGCTACTTGGAACCATAGTCCAATGCCAACATTTTGTGCCTAGAACATCATGTATTTCACAGAACAATTATTTGGTTCATTAGTACCTATATCACACCACTTTGTGACGACATATGAAATTTTGAAGCATTATTCATTGCCCCATAGTCATTGTTTTCCCATATAGGATTTTAATGCATCTTACCTTGCACCACAATCATAATCACATATATCAAATGTTTCATATATATCAAGGTTAATCATCATTAACCTAATCATAAAACATTATCATTAAACTGTCTCATTTCAATTTTGAAATCAATCATGATTATTTAATTTGATCAATTAAAATAATATGAACAGTTCACCATTAAAAGAATTATCAACCTCTAATCATATAAACTATTAAAACATTAAGGATAAGACAACCATCAATTAGTTCAAATTATAATTAAATCTATAACCACATTAATCAACCAATTTCACAATTCACAATCTATCTAATTTCATAAATCATTTCATTCCATCAATTCATTGATTTTATTAATTAATTTCCCAAATAATTAATCCAATTATTGATGTTATTCAAAAATATGTCCATTTCAATTTGAAAAATTGCATACATTCAATTATAATCAAGACAATGTGAATTGACATTTGGACCACCTACCTCATGAATTTTTATGGATGTTATCCAAAACAAAATCACCCAAAATTATGTAGAATGAACAATTTCATAAATGAAGAATGGATTTAGAACCAAAACATAGATCTATGATCAAACATAATAAGATATAATAAAATCTATTTCTAAACAAAAACCAATGGATAATAAAACACAACTATTCTTATATGAAGATAAATGAGAGTGTGGAAACCAGATAGGAAGAGATTACATAACAGAAAAATTAATGATCCTTTAATCAAATATTTGATTCATCAATCATAGGGTTCTAGGGGAATTGGAATCCGTCTAAGAGCTCCCAAAAAATAAAGAAAAATTTTAGGTCTGAGATAGTTTGACGTGGGGTTAATATCATGAGACATGAATTTTAAAATATTTTTTTGGGGGATTAAAAACCACACACAAGGATTCATGGTTAGTGGATCACCGATTTCTAAACTGTGATAATAGTTTTAAGAAATGGGGAAAATGGTTTGAAAAACTATGTACCAACCATGACAATCCCATTTAAATAGGTTTGAATGGTTTTTTGATTTGGCCAGAGCGTTCGTGAAAACTATTGGAAAACCATACCCAATGAATTTTTCATCCAAGAAAATTTAAAATTTTCCAAATTCACTAGAAAAAACCCGGATCAAAAACCCAACCATGATATACTCAAAAAAATAAAAATTTAGTACCTAAAAATGGGAATGATACATCTCTAAAAAAAGGTTGAATCATACAATCTCCCGTGCTTATAATAGCTCATCCTCAATCAAAAATCCCAAGAATCTCTAAGATTCGAAGATGAAATGGTAGATCATCTATGAATGCATATTCAATTCTCTATCCCATGATTCCCCTAGAATAATACACTATTTACACAATCCTTAAACTACCATCATAATATTTCCACAGAAAATTCTATCACTGTGATGCATAACACTATTATAATACTTCTAAAAGGAATAATTAATACCAATCTCAACATCATGAGCACCGATCACATGAGAATGTTCAGTGTGATACTATAGATGTTGTCACACATGGAAAAACATCGTTCCCAAAAATATACCTATGTGTAATTGTCATCCAGTATGCCATGGACCCAGTTCTCTTCACAACTTCAAATGGTCAAACAAAATTTGGTGCTAACATTCTCTATCTCTATATTCTATGGCAACCCAATATAGGTGATAGTCGAATGAATTCATGGTCACCCTCTACAAACTCTACAATACATCAATGTTGATTAGAATAAAACTTATTATTACTCTAACTTGTAGCCATACATTTCCAAATTAGCTAAACCTATTCTGATGTCACCTTCCAAAGACTCATCCCCAATAAATCTGAAACTCGTTCCTCCATCAATCATAGTGTTGATATTCAATGCATACCATAAAGAACCCCATGTTTTTTACATCCGGATAGTTTCCTGATAATTGTTGTTATATGTGAACTCAATGAGCACTAGGTGTTTCTACGATTAACCATCAATTTCATGAATGCAAACTCATTGAAAATCTTCCAAAACTTATATATTATGATCTTACTACCCATCTGTCTATGGGTGGAAATATGTACTCAGTAATACCGACATAACATGTTCCTTTTACAAACCTATCTAGAACCATAGAGTTAAACATGAGACATAGTATGAAAATATACTCTGCAGGGCCTTGTGTAGATGGATTGTCTCATTAATGTATAGGTATCCCAACTTTTAAACAGATAAAGTTTCCCATGTAGGAAATAACTATTATATTTTTTTTGATATTAGATCCAAAATCACCCAAATTTCATTATTCTTTAAGGCTTCCTTAGAAGACCTACATGAGAATCCATAGAAACATCATCCCACTTTCACTCCAAAAAGGGAAATGGATATAGAAAAATACTAGGTCATTGATGCTCAGACTTCACCTATTGATAGGTGTACGATCATTTCACGAACCCCAAAATCTCCTTTATCATGCCTGACCAACAAAACTATTAGAGTTGGTCCTGATACATTTTGGTCCAACATGGATTCCCGTCCCACTTGAATGAATTTAGTTCACAGATAGACTCCCCTATCATACATTTAGGATCAAAAAATGTTTCCTAAAATAGATTATATCATCATAATACATAGATAATTGGAAGGTGACTCCCTACCTTCAAAGATTTCCCTCAATTTCAATCATTATAGATCCTAATACTTCCTCTCCTTGATCCACACAAAATGTATTGACTCTAATGATACTGATATGAGAGTAATATGATCCTACCCCTTTAGAACCATGATATGAATCTAAACTAGAAAAGTAATCATCTTCCACTCAGAATAGGACTCCATAACTTTTACCGTCTGAGTTTTTTTTCATAAAGCATCATAGAAACCATTTCCTTTCCTTGGTGTATATTCCAGCTCAAAATCGAAAGACTACATATTCTAAATCCATCTACGATACTGGATAATAAAACCTCACTATGAATAAATTTACATTAAGACCTTATAATAAGTATAGAGAGTAATGTTTTCACCTAAAAAATAAATCCACCAATACATCATATCATAAACCACTTTAGAAAACTCAACGTTGTGTATTTGCTAATTATATTTATGTGGCCTAAACTACCATGAACCATACACCACAACTCGATCCCCCATGCATAAACACTTCTCCACGAACTACCCCATATGTTTCAAAAAATACTGTATACTCCTCACCTTGCATAGGTAGGATCATGATAAATGTGGTAGTCATCCTCTTCTTCAACTTCTGGAAAGAATTGACCATTCAAAATTTACTACCTTCTTGGTCAATCTCAAAAGTGGTGCTCCAAATTGAGAAATTTCATCAATGAACCTCCTATAATATCCTACAATCCCTATAATTTTGTATATATCAGACATTTTCTTGGTGTTTTACAAAGAAACCACTTCTTGAACATTCTCTAGGTCCACAACACACCTTCCTTAGAGATGATGTGACCTAGGTAGTGTACCTTAACAATCCTAAATTGACACATAGATTTATTGGTACATAAATGATACTCTCATTGTATAATCAGGATGATGTCAACATGTTGGGAATTATTTTCATTAGTTTTTTAGTACACCAATATGTCATCCAGAAAAATAACCACAAACAATTCTAGGCACATGACAAAGATTCTATTCATCAAGGACATAAACATTTTCAGATTATTCATCTACCAGAACAACATCACAATGAATTCATAAAGGAAATTCCTAATTCTAAAATTAGTCTATAGTATATGATATGTTATAACTTTAAACTGATGAAACCCTAATATTAATTCAATTTTTGAGAAAACACAGTCTTTTTCAACTGGTCAAAGAGATCATCGATTCATAGAAGAGGATACCAATTTTTCATTGTCATCCGATTTGACTTCAGCTAATAAAATCATTAGCGTAAATTCCTGTCAAACTTATTATAAAATAATAGATATCCCTAAGGAAATATAATTGGATAGATAAGTTCCTTATCCATAAACTATTGTAGTTCATTTTTATTCTCTTTACGATCCATTGGTGCCATTATATATGCTGGAAAGAAAACAAGATAAGCTACAACAGTGATATCAATCATAAAATCCACACCCCTATTAGGTGGAAAACCCCACAAGTACCCAAGAAACAAATAATAGAACTAGTTCATTATGGGTGTAATTTCATCATGCTTCACACCCCCATCATACAATAAAATTCTTACAACTTGGTTGGTTAGATCCCCCAATTACAGATGAACTGGACCTGCATGACTGACTTGAATATTAACTATACACAATGTATATAATTTTTAACCTTAAGTGAAGTAAATGTCACTATCCTATTGTAAAATTAAATGTGGTCTCTGTATGATAATAACATATCAATTCCCATAATTATGGAGAATCCTAACATATCATGGATGTAGAGATACCATTGGAAGCGATACTCCCAAACCATGAGAAAATACCCTTTTCATAAAAAACATCTCTCGACCATACCCCAAACAATGTATCGATCATCATAACCCCACTTAAAAACTCCATTACCAGAATCAAACCATTCAAAAGTTGTATAGACATAACGTAATGAGAGTATATTGTACAACATAAGGCTCTAGCAATTATAGAAGCTACAGTAATAGTACCTCCAACTATCAATGGACCAGCCACACTATCCGTAAGTGTAGGATGATATTAATGAAAATATATTATACCAATACCATATGTTGTTGTCTAAGTACCCAAAGCTATAACACTATACTGATAAGGGTTCTCTTTTATAGAAATACCATGACCACTACCTTGACCTCCATGGCTAGTAAAACTCCAAATTTCAGACTGGTATGGTGTAGAAGACCCCTTTCCTTTCCCTTATTCAACATAGTTCCCCACTCACTACCCATATTTCTTTGGTTCTTGTAGAACCACTGTAGATGTACCATCCTGTCCAAATCCTAGAAATCTAATGGTGGTAGTGGGAACTATCTACAATTGTAGCATTCCGTACCAAATTGTTAGAATAGAACTCGAGTCATGTCCTAGGATACTTATCCTCCCCTATCCTCTATTCTTTCCACTACTATGGTTTACATATTTATAGAGATACTTGATACTACTAGAAAATGTTACTCATGGATGTACAGTAAAAACCACCTATCCTACACTAGAATCCTCCTTTAGGTTCTCCTCAGATATGAGATCTTGATTTACCACCTCATAAAACATCTTCTTCCAAATGATGTTGACTTGGGAATTAATGTCACATTTAATCCCATCTTAAAAAATTTTCACAGCATTTGCCTCATATCCTTCCAATGCTAGAATGAAGCGCTGATAATCAGTAAAGAATCTTTCATATTCCACCATAGATATAGTCCCTAGGGCCAGCCTCATGAACTCATCTTCCCACTCCTGCCCAAGCATCTCATGGTAGAAGTTCTCTAATATATTTTCTTGAAATTCCTTCCACTCCATATTGCCCAGTTGTCCATCATGAGTCTAGATGTGTGAGAAACTCTTCACTTAACCATGTTACATATAACCAGAAATCTTGAGTGTCTTCACACTAGGAGACTCTAGGTGGTCATGAATCATATGGATAAACTCAATCAAGAACTCAGCTGTACCAGGTCCACCCACTCTGTTGATAGTCGTAATGTGCTACAAATGGAACTCCCATTTCAAGATGGATATACTCTTCAAAACCCACTCTTGGTCTCATTACATAAACTAAATAAATATAGAAATTTTATCATGGATCTTCTCTCATTACCCTTCTTCCAAAAACTATCAAGGCCACTAGTTCCACTTCTAGGGGATCATTTCCATTCATGTACTATAATCACCCTATCAACATACATCACCATGGAGACATATCTATGTGATTCCAAACACAGGTATTAGGACAAAAAACCCAACATTAAAACATTTACATAAGAGGGATTCACATAAGTCCAACATAAGTCATCCCCTATATCCCTCCACATGTTCAAAACTGAGGTGCTATAACTATGATCATCTATCCCTCATCATGGTCAGGGATAAAAAGGGTAAATTTTTTCACAATTCTAGTTTCTCATTAGACACACATTTATCTTATTCAAACTATGAAATATTCTATCATTTATGATTTCCAAATTTAATATTAGTCTTGTTTTTTATTTAATTTACATAAGAAAGACGAACTTTTTAATTAAAACATCTCATCCCAAAACATACTTTTCTTGTGAATTCCTAAAATGATTCATGTAAAAATAATTAATGTGTTCCTAGAATGATGTATGTTTACATAAATCTGATTCTATACTAGTCCATGGATAAAATCTCAGAAAAAAATAATAAAATTTCATGACAAGTGCAGAACCCAAGGTGAAATAATATCCAACTATAACAAAAAACATCAATAATAACAATACCACCCTAGGTACTTCATTTTACCCATGTACATGGGATACCACTCCCATGAATGTTCTCTTATCCAAAACCCAACTCATCCTAGTCTCCTATATATCTTTCCCAAATAGTAATAAAAATTAAATAAAAAGAGAACCCCTTTTATATTACATTGTAATGTCCCTACCTTGGTGCCACATGTCGACTCCTCGAGTTGGTTCTCTATGTAACTTGAAGAAAGCCTCCCTGTACACCAGAGGATGTTGACTTGAAGTGAGGGTCTAACATATATAACAAGAGGATACTATTCCCTCTTTATCAAAGTGGAAAAACATTAGCAATAGTTAAAAGTATCCACAATAATACCATAACTAGTAAAGATTAATATCACATAATATACCAAAAATAGAAAACAATTTCCAAAAAAAATTAGTAGATATGTCATGAAATATTTGTGTCAAGCAATAAGAAGAAAAAAATAAAGACACACTGAAAAATACCAAACGGGGCCCCACATCCTTTTGGTTACTTCATCCATTATCTATCCCAACTCAGATATCCAGTATAGGGATCTTGAACATATCCTGTCCTCTAAACATGATGTCTATTTCAGTACTGATCATGCATCTTGAGTAGGGTGTAAGTAAAACACTATAGTCTACCACCAATGACACATAAATAAATTTCAATTCTAAAATAGTTTATACAGTTGGATAAACAATATGGTACTATAATGAAAATAGTTATCATATTTCATTATTCTTGAATTAAACACGTAAATTTCCATGGGTTTACCATGACATTCAAACCATAAATACCTACTTCGGCCCATGCCAGAGTCTTAACCATTCCCAAAAGGATATAAAATTACATTACATCACAGTATTTGAGTATCTATTTATTTAAAACATCATATCAAGGCTTTATAGAACCATATTCAAATTCCATCATTATGGTATTTTAACGTTATGTCTAGCGCCCCATGAGTAATTGGAGCATCATCCCCTGTCTCACACCTCTAGGTTATCACATCAGGGCATTTGAAGCATTATTCCCTATCCCACTATCATTGTTATCACATATGGAGTTCTGACACATTATTCCTTTCTACCACACTCTTCGTCACATATATCACAATATCACATATATCACATTTTTTATATACATCATAGTTAATTATAATTAACCCTCTTAGTAAAAATTATCATTAAAGTGATCCATTTATTTATTAAAATAAATCAAGGTTATTTAATTTAAATCCATGGAATAATATAAATAATTCATTATTAAACCAATTATAAATATTTAATCATACAAACTATTAACCCTTTATGGTTAAACCAACCATCCCGTAATTCCCATTATCATTCAACTTATAACTTCATTAGTCCACCTATTTTACAATTCATCATTCAACCAATTTTTTAAATCACGTTATTTCCTTAATACCATGATTTCATTAAATAATTATCCAATTAAATAATCCAATTCTAGATGCGATTTGGAAATGTAGAAATTCAAATTTCACTAATTCCACACATGAAATTATAATCAAGACTTTAGGAATTGAAATTTAGACGACCTACCTATCAATCATCGATGGAAATTTTCCAAACCATGTCACTCAAATTGACGAAGAAAAAAAAAATTTATAATAATAAAAGATATTTAGAACCAAAACCTAGACCCACGATCAAACATATTATAAAATAAGAAAAATTTGATCTAAACCAATGCCAACAGGGATAAAAACACACATCTTCCTCTTGGAAGAGAGATGAGAGACAGGGGAAACCATAAAGGAAGAGATTATATACAATAATACGTATGGAATATTCAATTAGATATTTTAATCACTATGAATTGTGTTTTGGGGGATTTGAATCCATAGAAATTCTCCAAAAAATAAAGGAAAATGTTTGGTATGAGCGAGGTTGATTTGGGGTTAACAATAAGGGGGGTTGAGGATTTTTAAATAATATTACAAGAGATTAAAATCATAAAAAAAATTTCTTATATAGGGGAACAAGGTTTCCCAAAATATGACCCATATTTGTGTTCCTATTCTTAGGGGTGTACTATTTATACTAAGAGGGTATATAGTTTGAAAAACTGTGCACCAACTATCAGAATCCCAACTATTTGGGTTTATATTTTTTTTCCTGAATGGGTGCATGGTTTGGAAAAACCATGTGAAAACCATGAAAAATTACTTTTACTCAAAAAATCCACAATATTCCAAATTTACCCAAGGTAACCCCTAAAAAACCCAACCCAGATATACTCAGAACGCTGAAAAAAAGAACCTGAAAAATATCTTGAGAAATCATCAAAAAACTTCAGGATCTTATATGAAATATTTAATAAATTTTTATCTTATGAATACAAAAATGGAATGAATTTTTTAAAATTGAAAAAATATATGTTTTGTAGTTTAATTTAAAATTAATCCCACAAAACAAAATGAAAAATATTTTTCTTGAAAAATGAATTTTCAAGACTATCTATGTACTTATACAAAAATAAGGTATAAGGATGAAGAAATTAATATATTGTATATAAATTATGAGTACTTATATTACATTTATATTAGATTCAAATTATAAAGATTTTTTTAATATAAATAAAATGATAGTTTTTAAAAATCATTATTTTAACTATTCACTAAAAAATAATCTTCTTAGAAAATTACAAGATATTATGGACATGATAATTTTGATATGTTGCTTTTAAAAATGATATTATATTTATAAAATAAAATTTATAAATGTTCTATAAATTTATTTGATTATTTACACATAAAATTAGAGAAAACCATTTTTGATGAAAATGTATTTAAAAAAAATAAATGATTTTACAAAAAATAAGTGTTTATTGATAGAGAATTAATAACTAAATTAATAATTATATGAATAATTATATGTATAATAATATATTTTATAATGTGTTAAATAATATTAATTTTCTCCAGTTTAATGGCCATGTTATGCGGATCACATTATTATATTCTATTGCTCATTTGAGCTGGTTGTTGTGTGCATCATATGATATCAAAGAGGTTATTTCTTAAAAGTGGAATACTGTAAAATATTAGGGAGTTACAATTTTTCATTAAATTTCTATTCATTATCCATGTTCATTATTTCAGGGAAATTATTTTTTCCTAAACCATATATCATTCATATATACCTTGTTTTACATTGAACGTTATTTTATTTACTGGGGAAATATTGATCTTCCGCATTATCTATTCAATATGGTATTTACTAATAGGGAATATTTTTAATAGATTAAAATGATTATTCAATATAAGAGTACTACATTGTAATTAAAGTGATGTGTGGGGCCCAAAATTATATATCCTCTAGATGTATCAACCTGTCTCTTGAGATAAACTAGTTAGATAAGTTTATTAAATTAGATTTTGGTGTATGTCGTCCCATAGTTAAACTATCTTGAAATAATTTCTTAATGGTAGAGATATTATGATATTTGATATCATGAAATGAAATAGTCTGTATATCAATCATTATAATTCTTGTATTTTTCTCTAAGAGATTACTATATTGATATTATGAATGGGATTAACTTGTGCTCAAGTTATTATTTAAATGGAATGTGTTTGAAATTATTTTCCCTTCCATATTGTTAACGAATTATTTAGTCATGATAGTCTCTAATGTATATAACTCATATTGAGTATTTGAGAACACCATTACTTTTATTCCATTCACTAAGATATGAATAATAAATCTTTTAAAGATTTCTAATTATTATGAACATTTTCTGTTGTTATGTTTTATATTTTGTTTCCAATTTATAAATGGGAATCATTTATGTATCTTTTTATAGGAGGATAGTAAATTGATTAGTCATATTGGATGAGATACCTTATATAATAATCCAATTTAATAAAATAAAAACAGACTCTAGGTTACTAGATATAGGTTTAGAACAGTGGCTATCTGGGAAATTTAATAAAAACATTTGGAACTAGATTCAAAATAAATGTTGTTGACATGAGGATTATGAAAATATCTTATAGTATTTTAAATCATTTACCATTAGAGGTATTTTTATTTTATATCTCAATATTCATGATGATTATGATCTAATTTATTATATTCCATTATTTAGTGATGGTTTCTAATGAAAAAAATGGAATAAACACCAGTGGTAAATATAACATTTCCCTTCTTAGAAATCCAATATAACACGTGTTAGAGGAGAAGAGATCATAGAAATATGAGGCCACTTGACCAAGTTTTGTCTAATAACCTTTCACATATAGAGAAACATGATATTCCATGACATGATACTCCCATATTCGATAAATGAATTTAACTAAATCCCTTAAATTTTATTAGAACTATAAATCATGTCATAGTTGAAATTAATTATCTAGAAAAAAAAATTATCAGATTTAGATGCAATGAAATGTAAAACATTATGCTCGAAGTTTATTGTCTTACAAATGATTATATTCAATAGTCGACACTAATTCAGAACACATGGGAGGAATAAGAAATATAACTTACATGAAAAATATAGTTTAATGTAATATGCTTAAACAAATATTTTATCTCGTGACAAATGAAGAAAAATGAAGAGAAAGTACCTCAAAATAAATAAAAAGGATGAAGAATGTGTCGCCGATTATGAGACTACCTTTACATTACTAACTAGGTATGCTAAAAATTACATACATAATCGGTAGAGTGGTATGGACCATTTCATTGAAGGCATGTATCCAATCCTATTAGGGGAACTATTTCATGAACTTCTTCATCATATGATGAAATAATATTATGTTACTTTAGAATTGACAATGAATTATCAGGATCCTATGTCTTCAAGGGATATAAAGAGAACAATAGTTTGATTCATCAATACAAAAAAGGTAAATTATCATAGAAGTAGAAGGGAACAATTAAAATTTAATCATGTAAAAATTAATGACTGAAACATATTAAAAGACGAATGAAGGGAAATTGATTTTTTTACAAATGTAAAGATTATTGTCAGGTTAATAATGAATTTAATGGAAAGATATAAAATAATACTATAAATTACTAAAAAATTATAGAAATGTGGAATGTTTCACACCAATATTCCAAGAGTCAATGGAACATACCACAAAATAGGCTAAGGGTAAAGGCCAAGCTGATGAGGTCACTACCACTGAGTTTGAACTTCCTAAAGATTTTCTGGTAGATACTTTAATAATAAACTTAATTTTAACCAATTTGTTTCTTGTATATTCACAAACTTTAATATATTCCACAATTTTTACGGAAATTATATTTTCTTTGAGGAACCTTAAATAGTGAGTTGTTAGTCAAAAATCAGTGTAAATATCACTAAAATAAGGAATTCTCAGTTAGTTCCCATTATGAAAAATTAAATTTCCATATTTATAGACTTGATTATTATAACTATGGTTGATTTTGAAATAATCCTTTTTGTTGATTTTATTTCAAAATATAATTCTAAAATTTATTTCTAAGAGAAGGATATCACTATTTGTGATGTGGATGTTAAATTCCAAATCTTTATAGGGGAGACTGAATCTTCTGATTATTGTTTATATCCCCCCCAATTTCTCTTCTAATTGATATTATTGGGTAAGAAGAGTAGATATATTCTATAGATGTAAAGGGTATTACTAAAATTTAGTACATAATTATTTTATTGAAAACATTGATATATTACCTAAGTAATTACCTGAATATCCACCAAAATGTGAAGATGCCTTTTCCATTGATCTAAACCCTGATGCATGACCTGTATCAATGAATACCTATTGAATGGATGATATATAATTATTATAGTTTAAGAAACAACTATTGTAGTTGTGTGGTGATGGATTTATTGGCCCTAGTGTTTAATCTTGAGGAGTCCCTATTTTTTTTAAGAATAATGATCGATCTGTGAGGCTATGCATTGTTTTAAATTAAATCAAAACACTAACTATAATGAAAAAGTATCATATTCCTCACATTGATGACATATTCCTCAAAACATATGGATCTTTATACTTCTAAAATATTGAACATAGTTTTGGATATCATCAATTATGATTAAAAATATAATTCTTTTAGAAGATATTATTTCATATGAGGTACAATCACTACCAGTTTTTAGTAATTCCATTTTGATTAGGTAATTCACCATTTATTTTTATTGATCTAATGAATAAAGTGTTTAAGAAATATCTAGATAATTTTTTTTGTTATTATTAATTTAATCTTGGTGTTCTCTAAATTATATGATTACCTTGAGAATAACATTCATATCATTATTAAGAATCATATATAAAAGGGTCTATATGGAAAATTTAAAAAATGTGAATTATGGCTTTAGAAAGTTTCTTTTCTTGGAGATATTGTCTCCCAATATGGAATCTCAATTCTTCCTATAAATAAAATGGTATTAAAATAATTTCCTACACCCCCAAGCATAACCAAGTTACATAATATCACAATATTATTAATTTACTATCCATGATTTTGTAGATTGGATAACCTGTTAACCAATCATTCACATAAATGGGTTATGTTCACACAGTAAAAGGAATGTGAATAATGTTTGGAATAATTGAAGAGGTTATTGGTGAAATATATAATTTTTAATATACCATTATGAAATTATGGATTTGTGATATATATTGATGCAAGGAATAATGGACTCAATTTTTTTCTTTATATTGAATGATTTTTTTAGAAATACATCCATGTAGTTAAATAACCATGAAAAAACTATCCAACTCATGATATAGAGTTGGAATCTATAATCATTAATTTAATGATATAGAGGCATTATATCTATGGGTAAATATGTGATATATAAATTGAATATAAGATATTAAAATACATCTTTTCCTAGAATGATCTCAATATGAGACCAATGTGTGGGATAAAGCTACTCAAGGATTGTGAATTTTCAAAACACTACCAAATAGGCATAGAGAATAAGGATACATGTGAATTGAATAGGAATGATCATGGAATCCTGAACAAAATGTGGATTGAAATGGATCCCATATTTGTATGTTATATAAATATGGATTTGGAAATTATTAAGAAATGGGAAACATCACTAATTATTTAAATGATTGAAATCCCATCCCTATCAGAAAATATAAATAATTTTTAGCCCAATGATAAGAATTTTCAATGGAAAATTTAATCCTAAATGATGTAAAATTTTCATTCTTTATATATGTAGATGGAATTATGAAAATTTTAAATCAGATATCTATTCCATCTACACTTATGATGTAAAGGAAATTATTAGATGATTCTCAAGGCTTGAATTTTTCTATACACCCTGGTAGAACTATGATGTATAAATATTTTAATGAAGATTTTTTGGGGGATAATATGATGCAGTAAATTGCTGATTTTGTGCCAAGATGTTTGGTTTATCGGTCCGTGAAGATAGAGAGACGACATCATATAGGACTCCAACATCCCCTACCTTTTTCTATATGTAAATGGGATAACTTTACAGTGGAGTTTTTCATTCGATTACCAAATAATATTATAAATAATACTACAATATGGGTTATTACTGATCACATTATAAAATATTCAAATTTCATCACTATAATAGATTATTTACCTCTTGATTGCCTTGAAAACCCCTATATTAATGAGTTTTTAAGACATCATGGTAAACCTATTTTATCTTTATTAGAGTAAGATCTATTATTTAAATAAAAAATATTATGAACTATTTAGAAGGGTTTGTATACTAAAATTCATTTTAGTACTGAATATCACCCTCTATCTGATGGATAGTCTAAAAGGAATATTAAAGCCTTTGAAGACATGTTGATTGTTTTCTCACCATACATTCATGTTCTATGGTATCATTATTAAACTTTGGTGGAGTATTACTATAAAAATATCTTTCATTCAAATATTTAGATGTAATGGTATGAATAAAAATATGGAAAGAGATTTCATACAAAAACTGGTTGAGATATAGTTTTTGAATGAATGAATGTGGTCCGAAAACCTATTGAGGAAAAATGTTGAAGGAAATTAAAATTAAAACCTATATTAAATCATATCAAAGAAAGAAATAGTGTTATGATTATGACTAAAGGATGGAATTGGAATTTGATTGTTGGGGTCATTTATTCTTTGTAAAGACCAATAATTTCTGTATTTTTTTTAATTATATGGGATTATTACAAGACTAAAAAAATTGACAGCATGTGATTTTGAGGGCCGGAGTTCCCAGAATGATCCGTTGAAAAAAATGTTAAGCTTTAAATTTCACACGTGAGAAGTTTTCCAAAAAAAAGTGGAATAACTATTAAATGGGTTTCCAGATCAATAGTCTGAGGGAACCATTGAATTGTAGATGGCGGTTTTACCCTAAGCGTGACTTATGTTTAGTCAGCACATGCCTCCAGTGAGAAAATTCCAAAATGGAATAACTATAAATAAATAAATTAAATATATTTTTTATTTTTAGTGTTTTTATAACTCATGAATGTTGAATCATATTAAATTTCTCATACCACTATTGAGCTCAATAGCGTATTATTTCCTTAGGCAGAAACTAACATTGGCCAGTGTGGGCCAATAGTGGATGTCATTTTTTGGTTGTAAATAAAATAATTAAGTAAAAAATATTTTATTGTTAAATTATTTAACTCCTAAAAGGTAACTCCAATTCGAAATCTGTGAGTACTGTTGAGCTCGTGAGGGAATGTTCCCCTTAGGCAAAGCCTAATCTCGATCGACATGGGTTGAGGGTGACTATTAAATTTTTTTGAACTTTTTTTGTATGTTCAATAAACGTGCTAGCAGCGATTTCTATCTTTTGAACTGGTTCTCTGATTGAAAAAACATGAGCACTTTTGAACTCGCAGTGTAATGATTCTCTTAGGAAAAGCTTAACTTCGACTTGCAAGGATCTGACTAAAGATGTTAGTTTTTTTACTTAAAAAATTATTAAAACAACTCCGTCTTTTGTTCTTTGGTTGCGTTCATCATGGAAGACCATGAAATACAATGTAAATATGAAACCGAGAGCCTCACAGTGATAGAAAAGTCCCAGGAGGCCCATTGGCGTAGTTTAAAAAGAAAACAGACATCCAGAGATTCACCAGAGGCTCACGGAAGTTCCAAAAGTGCAGAAGCGCCAGAGACCTGAGGTGGCGGAGACCAGATCTTGCCAGCCACAAAGAGTTGTAGGTACTTGAAGGCACCAAAACAGAAAAGGGCAGCAAGCCAACTCTAGTGGCATTGACCATAGCGGTGTGCGGTAGAGGAGGGTCGTGGTTCCGAGCCGCGGTGGAGGGTGGACCCATGCGTGCGGGTCCACTGTCAATCAGTCCATAGGGACCATCCCATTGATGTGGTGAAAAATGGTGCTTCTCCATTGAAGACCTGAATGACTCAGCTGTTCGGTAGGGGAGGGACCCCCACGACAGCCAGTGAGCTAGGCAGTTCCGCGGTACTGTTGGCCGTGCCCAGCTGGGTTGGCCGGGCTGAACCCATGGCCCCGCGGCCTTGCCCTTGGCTAGAGGACTGATCGCAAAGCCCAAGGGGCTTGGATGGGCTCTATCAAACCAGGCTAAGCCCATCCCCTTTGAGTCGGGCACAACCGGTCGAGTCGGGTCGGTCCAACATGACCCGGACCCTTTCTGGGCGCAGTTTCGCTTGAATGAGAGTAACTTCTAAATTAGACGTTCATCTGACGAACTGTCTAAAGCGCTAGAATTATTAGGATGAGGCAAAACTATTGAGATACTCAAATCGGGTTTTGGGAGAAAGTTGGAGTATGGCCGGGTTGGATCAGACTCCTATCTAATTGGATGCCCGACACTAAAATTCCTATAACTTACATACCAGACATCTGATTGACGTGCTTCCAGTTATGTTATAATCCTTATGATATGGCGGTTCATTGGGTTTCTACTTCATGGGACATTTTGGAGGTTGAGTACATCTGATGGATAGTAGAGAAGATCCTTCGGAATCATGTGCACTAAGTGTGGGAATCCAGGGGATTTTTGTTATGTGATGAAGGATTAGCGATCCTCAGTGGATTAGCACTCAGTGATCCACCGTGGTTTAGTGCTCTGTGATCCTATGTGGTTCAAAGATTAGATATCCACCTTGGTTCATCCCTCAACGATCCTCTGTTGTTCAGCACTTAGTGATCTTGTGTGGGTTAGTACCTGTCAATCATGTGTGGGCCAACGTTTAGCGATCCTGTGTGGGTCAACATCCATCTATCATGTGTAGGGCAGCTCTCAGCGATCCTATGTCGGTCATCACCTAAAGATCCTATGTAGGTCAACATATATCGATCCTATGTGGGTCATAAGTATAGCCTCTCGATAGAATAATATGACATAACTTTATGACTATTAAACTTTATTCCTGTTCTCTATGTTGTGTACCTGGTTTGAGTTGATTCTTTACTTGTGCTTTGTGATTGCGATCATGCATTGTGGTTTTTCCCATGGGGAATTTTGGGAGACCTTAAAGGTTCTCGGGTTCCCTAATGGGTATTGTTATACTCACCCTTGAATGGGCTTCGCTCACACCTTGTTGTGTCTTGTGTAGACGATGGAAAACATTGACCGAGGTTAGGGAGTCAGGACCAAAAGGTTCGTGGAGGTGACTGGTTAATTTGCAGAGCCACAGTGATGAGCGGTACCTAACCTTCAGGTAGTATCCATGGTGGACGAACTTAAGATCTATTTTTCCTTTTTGTTGTATCTCTTTCATTTGGTCCTGTATTCTATCCCCTTTACATTCAACAAATACTTCTACACTCACTGGTGGTTTATAGTTGTGGTTGTAGCTTCCTTATTCTTTTGTGTTTTACTTGTGCATAGTTTGCCCTATTTGTGTGTGTACATTTTGGGAGGCAATGCATTCCCTCTTTAGAGATATGCCTTTCTGGTTCTAGTCGCCAACCTATGGCCTATGGAAGGCGGGCTTGGGGTAGTCACGACATGGGCCCCGTGGGACGGGTCGACACAAAGTGGTATCAGAGGGCGGTCGGTTCTACCAGAAGAACTATGAATTTGTATTTTCAATGGGGGGAAATAGTATTAAGTGTCTTGAGTTTGGATTTCATTCAAGGGAGTCCAGTTTTGGTGAGGAGACTGATGTATCCATAAACCAGGACCCTTAATTCTGTTTTCCGACTCAGTACACGAAAACACTAGTTGCATGTGTTTTCAAAATGTTTTTTTCTTGATCTTTTTTGAGTCTACTCACCTGGTATAACTTATTTATTATGGTCCATCTTTATTCTTTTTTCAGATTCCTCCATGTAGACAGCTAGCCTGAATTCCAATGCGTGACCATGAGGATGGATCACAAAGTGATGAGGTTTTAGTTAAAGGACTATTTCCCGAGATGGTACCTTCGGGAAGTTTCCCAGTGATAAAACTGCCCATTAGTCAACAGTTACTACCGGCGTTACTGGTAGAGGACACATATAGGATCAGTGCCATACATGAGTTTCAGTGATAGATTCCCCTTAGGTTCTGAGGTGAGCTCGAATCACAGGTGGATAAGGACTGGATTGAGGAGGTGACCGAGCTTCCATCTCTCTAGGGAACCATTAGATCAAATGGTGGTCATGGTAGTGAGCATTCTATGTGGATCAGCTGGGCGATTCAAGAGTTTAGATTACCTCTAGCTTACGATGAGGTGACTTATTTTTTCATGGATAGAGCTTCGGAACCAACCATAGAGTAGGGGGTATCTTTCTATGAAAAACTATGGGGTTTGTGTTCCCTAGAGATTTTACAGTTTCAACAAGATGACATGTTGTTAATTTAGTATTCGATGAGGATTACTGACCATTATAGCTACTCGATGAATACTATATGAAGAGTGCTTGAAGGATCAGACCTCTGAGTGAGATGTGTTTAGGGAAACCCATGACAACACTATATCTCAGTGCATTCTTACTTATGTTAGGGTGCTTGAGAGAAAAATTATGGTTGAAAATACTTTGGATGAGTAGATTAAGCCAGTGAATATTAGCAGTGGGAATGTCGAAAACCAATGTTAGTTTTAGAGACATAGATGTGTATAATGTTTCAGGAAGAGGAAGAGATAAGGACAGATGAATCTACAAGATATTAGATGTATAATGGGATCTAGGAGAGCACCCGGAGGTGGTGTAAAGTTAAACATGTTACAACCACCACCACAATGTAGTCCCCATTAGGCTCAAGGAAATGGAGGATATAGGAAGTGAGTAAGTGCATGCGGTCAAGGAGTGTGACCCAAGATCTCTAAGGATGATTCAAAGAAAGGTCCGTGTCTATTACAAGCTGATGTATTAATAGACATAGGTACTAATCATTCCCTCTTATCACTAATCTTTTTCAATTCCTAGAGTTTCTGGTTAAACCATTGACTAGACACTCACACCAAGAGATACCTATGGGAGGAGACATGATAATCACGCATATGAAGATGATGTGATCTGACCCTTGAGGAGATATTTTTGGTTGGAACTTCTTGGTGGCCACATCGAGGCCTTATAATGTTAGTTTGGTTATAGATTGGTCATCCATAGATCATGTTCAAATTGAGTATTTTAGGAAAATAGATTGCGGTATATCTACATAGTGGAAATGGGGTATTCCATGGTCGGCGAAAAAGGAAACCTTGGAAGCTCAGGATAAACTCATGCATATGGGGGTCCAGCTGATCACTCTTGAGTCATCCAACCTTACCCTCATGACAGAAGGTGTTTTGTGTTTTGAGATCCCAATAGTAGTGGAAGAGTTCGAGAACATCCTTTCAAAATATGATTCATGTATTTCCTCCCCGTAGGGAGACATAATTTTGCATTGGCTTATACCCAAGGATGAAATCAATATCTACAACTTCATATCGGATGGTTCCCATGGGGATCCAGGAGATGAGAATAAAGTTGGGATAATTGTTTACTGTGTACTCCGATCACAAGAGTCTCAGGTATATCTTCTTAGAGAAGGACCTAAAACTTAGACATCGACGATTGCTAGAGTTCCTACAACACTATGACAGGATATGGTATACACTTCTAGGAGGGGAAATGTAGTAGAAGATACACTCAATAGGAGTTCAGGTCTACACCTTTTGAGTGAGGCGATAGAGAAATTAGCCACGTTGAAGTTTAACCTTCATGGATAGTGATGGAGGTACTTACCACCAGTCTATGAGAGTCACTCCTTCCCTTCTTTAGTATGTTAGGGAGGTACATATTTGGGACATTGACTGTGAGACCTAACATTATTTGATATCCTCAGGAAAAGATCTTGAATGATTTTTTGAAGGTGGGAAGCAGGTTATCATTTTCAGAGGATGCACTATGGTACCAGTGACGCTGCAGGAGGAGGTGTTGATCGATTTCTACACATCCCCTTTGCCAGTACATCCTGGTGTAGAGAGATATACCAAGAACTCTAACATCAACACTTGTGGTTAGTGATTAATAAAGAAGTGGCAGAGTTCATTTCATGATGCCTCATTTTTCATCAAGTGAAGGCCAAGAACCAGGTTCCAGTAGTCTTGACTCAACAACATAAGGTGGAATAATGGATTTGGGATGGTACATCAAGGAATTTGTGACAGGGATACCACGTACATCCAGGGGCCACGATTTGATCTAGGTGATTATTCACCAACTCCCCAAGTCGGCCCACTTTATACCCATATGATATTAGGGATCAGTAGCGGGATTGGGAAGCCTCTATGTACAGATGATAGTATGACATCACATGCTCCCATCGATAGTCTTTTCAGACCATGAAGCTTGTTTTACATCTCGGTTGTGGAAGGGATTACAGGAGGTGTTTGGGACTTAGATATTCTTGTGCCCCACCTTTAAACCTTAGATAGATGGTCAGAATGATCATACCACACAGATTCTTGAGGACAGTCCCCGAGCATGTGTCCTTGATTTTTTCCATAGTTAGGAAGATCACTTGCCTTTGGTGGAGATTGCATACAACAATAGTTATCACTCACCACGGGGATTCCACCATTTAAGGCATTGTATAGATAACCATTATGATCACCTATATGCTGGACATGCCCATGGGAGTCCTCACCTATGGGTCAAGAGTTGGTATGGGATACAACTAAGAAGGTGTAGATCATCCAGGAGCGGATGACGACTAGACAGAGCTGGAAGATGTCTTATGCTAACAGGTGACAGAGGCCCTTGGAGTTAGAGGAGGGGGAACTTGTATTCATATAGGTCTCACCCCTATCTATGATTTTAATCATACCTTTCCATATCCTCATCATAGTAGATGAGGTGGCATACCACATAACTCTCCCCCCACAGATGCACCGGGTGCATAATGTTTTCCATGTGTCGCAACTGAGGAGGTACGTGCATCATCCATTGTACGTTATCAACTGAGGCAAGATGGACATCGATGATGGGGAGACATTCACAGAGTTCCCAATAGAGATAGAGGATCGACAGGAACGGGTCCCTCGTGGGTGACTGATTTAACTACTGCAAGTTCAGTGGCATCACATGAACCTCCAGAACAGCACATAGGACAGGGAGGCTTAGATACATTCATAGTACCCTCATTTGTTTATCTAGATTTATTGTGGATTTCAGGGATGTAAACCCCTATGGTGGGGAGGATGTAAAGACCTATAATTTCTGTATTTTTTAATTATATGGGATTATTATGATACTGTGAAAATTGACAGCACGTGATTAAGAGGCTTGGAAAAAAATGTTAAGATTTAAATAGTGCGGGTGAGAAGTTTTCCCACGAAAGTGGAATAACTCTTAAATGGGTTCCTGGATCTGAGATCTGAGGGAATCATGGCGTTTTTGATGGTGGGTTTACCCTAGGTATGACTTAAGTTCAGTCGGCACATTCCTCCAGTGAGAAAACCTAAAAATGGAAGAACTGTAAATAAAATAATTAAAAAAAATTATTTTCTTTTTAAAATTCTTATAACTCCCAAATGTTGACTCAGATTAAAAAAAATGAGACCACCGATGAGCTAGTGAGAGTATGATTTTCTTAGGAAGATCCTAAAATTGGAAGGCGTAGGCCAATAATGGAAGTTAGTTTTTGGCCATAAATAACTTAATTAAGTAATATTTTATTGTTAAATTATTTAACTCCTATATGGTAACTTGGAATGGAAATCCAAGAGTTCTTCTGCTCTCATGAAGGAATTTTCCCCTTAGGAAGATCCTAACCTCGACCGGCATGGGTTGGGGGTGACTGTTAATAATTTTTTAACTTTTTTATGTTACATTTAGTATATGTGCTAACGGTGATTTCTATCCTTTAAAATAGTTCATGGATTAAAAATCAGAGAGCACTATTGAATTCGTAGTATCAGTTTTCTCTTTGGGGATGGATAACTTAGACCAGAAAGGTTCGAACAAAAATAGTTAATTTTTTGGACTTACAAAAAAAATAAACAAATTAATCAATGAGTTATTTTATTCTCTTCTCACTGTTGAGAAGTGGATGGCAGGACCACAGTATCACATTAGTCTTGAATGTAAGTCATTTAATGACATGAACCTTGGGTTTCTTATCCAACACGTTCATTGATTTTAATGAAATATTAATTAAAGTTCATTAAGGAATCACATTAATGAAATGGAACGTTGCTGGTTCCCTCTCTTCTATTTAAAAAAATCTTGGGCATGGGTTTTGGTCACTCACGAGAGGATCCTCTGATGATGTGCCGATGAAGTCTTCCACCAACATTGAAAGGAGATTCAATAAACATTGGAGTATTCAAATTAGACAACGATGGGTGATGAAGAAGACCCTAGAATGCGAGCACATCTCTCTCATCCATAGCGTCTTCCAATGAGTTCGAGGTGGGGGTTTATGTGCTTCATTCCTCCCTTCATCATGTTCATGTATATTATGAAGAAAAAAGATCAACTATCCCATTGGTTGATCTGAGTTTTGTTCTTTAATGTGGGAGGATAATTCAGGTTTACTTTATGAGAGTTTTTATGATTAAATAATCCTTAGCCTGTTATAACGCTAACGTAGAGGGCATGGGCCGAACCGAACAATGCCCGGACCCTCCACCATTTTTTCTTTCGTTGCATTCTTCTTGGGAGATTGACTAATATGGAGGGAATATGAAACTAGGAGTGACAAAGGGATGTAAGAGAACTGGGAGGCCCGTAGGCATAGTCGGAAAAGAAAAAGGACCACTATAGCTGCACTTGAGGCCCATAGAAGCTCTATAGGCACAACAGTGCTAACAACTGGAGGATGTAACGACCAGCTCTCTTTGGCTGCAATGAGTGGGTACTGCTCAAAGGTGCCACAATATAAATGGGAGGCCAACTAACACTGGCCAGGTTGAAGATGGCGGCATGCCCCGATAATATTCCCTAGAGGAGGGCTGGTGCTCCGAGCCCTGGTGGAGGGAGGACTTGCGCTCGCAGGTCCACTGTCGGCCTGTCAACACAGACCATCCAGCTGGATCAGTGCCAACTAGTTTCTTTTTTTTGATGTCCCAAATAGTTGTGACGTTCAAGAGGGTGCAAATCCCCATGCCAGCCAGCGGACTGGGCAGTTCCGCTGCCCGGCGGGCTGTGCCCAGCTGGGTGTTCCGGGCCGAACCCACGACCCAACATGTCTAGCCTCCGACCAGTAGGATTAGACCATGAACTAATGGACCAATCCCCTGGCCCAATGAGCTCGACCTGGCCCATCCCAACTGGTCCATTCCCATCCCCTTCGTGCTGGGTCAGTTCGGTCCGACCGGGTCAGACATGACACATACCCTTTTTGAGCCTAGATTCTCTTAAATGGGCGTAACTTCTAAACGAGACATATGTTTGATGAACTGTCTACGATGCTAGAATCCTTAGGACGACTCAGACCTTTTGATATACTCCATATTTGTTTTGGTAGAATATTGGGGTATATATGGGTTGGATCAGACTCAAATCCAACTAGGCCCCCCTGACACTAAAATACATATAACATACAGATTGGACATCCAATTGACCTGACGTCAGTTAAGTTGGAACCCTAATGACATGGTGGTTTATCATGTTATGTCTTAATTGGTGTTTGTGGAAGTGTAAATATGACCAATGGCTTGTGGAGAAGATGCACTAGAATCAAGCGCACTAAGTGTGGGAATCTAGTTGTTGGCTATGACGTGAAGCAAATATAGTGATCCTTAGTGCTTAATCAATCATGGATCCTCCATGGGTCAGTCCTTAGAGATCCTTCATGGGTCAGTGCTCAGCGATCCTCCATGGGTCAGCATTCACTGATCCTCTATGGGTTATCACATACCAATTCTGTGTGGGTCAGTACCAATCAATCCTGTGTGGGTTAGCACTCAACGATCTCGTGTGAGTCAATATATATCGATCCTGTGTGGGTCAGTTCTCAATGATCTTATGTGGGTTAGTACCTAGAAATCCTATGTGAGTCAGAATCTATCAATCTTGTGTAGTTGAATCGTAGAGCCTCCTAACAAAATTACATGATCTAGATTTATGACTAATCAAATTTATTCCTGGTTATTCAGTTTTATACCTGGTTTGAGATGATTCCTTACATGTGCTTTGGGATTGGGATCATGCTTGGTGGTTTTCACTTTTTTTAATTCTAGGAGACCTTTGAGGGTCCTGGGGTCTTAATTGGGTATTGTTACACTTACCCCTAAAAGGGCTTCACCCACACCTTGTTCTATTTAGTGTAGACGATAGAGAGCGTTGACCGAGGATAGGGAGTTAGGACCAGACGATGCATAGAGGCGACCTGTTGACGTGGAGAGACATAGTGAAGAGTTGTACCTACCCTTCAGGTTTGATCATAGGTAGACTACATTGGGAGCTATTGTTCCTTTTTGATGTATATCATTTAGTTGGGATTGTATTCTAGCCCCTTTACTTTCAGTACTTAATTTTACACTAAGCAGTGGTTTTTAGTTGTGGTTGTACCTTCCTTCTTCTATTTTGATTTAATTGTGCGCAGTGTCCATGTCCTTTTGTGTATAGGTTTGGAGGTAATTACATCCCTTTTTAGGGATATTCCTTCCAATTCTAGTCGCTAACCCCTGACCAATAGAAGGTGGGCTTGGGGTAGTCAGGGCACGGGCCCCCAGGGATAGTTCATCACATTCTTGAATTTATATTCTTTTATGTTTCTTATAAGGCTTGGTATGATATGAAAACTTAGACCCTGGAATATTGGACCTTTAAATATAATAGAAAGTATTGGAGCTATTTCACACCATTGTAAATACCACCGAACCTCTATAATGTACACGATGTGTTCAGTATATATTTATTGAGGACGTATATTCCATATCAATAACATGTCATCAACCCAAAGGAAAATATAACTTGAACATGATTTATCTTACTGTGAAGAGTGTATCTATATTTTTTACACCAGAGAACATGTGTTGAGGAATCAAAAATCCCAACAAGTAAAGGCACATTAGAGAAATCATAAGATAGAAGAGGTCGTGTGGTAACCATAAGAAATTGTGATTAAAAACATCCCTAATCTATTCATGATGTGACACACTATAAATTTAAAGGTTGATTTTTTTTAGGGAAAATGCATCACTTAATCTCCAATTATATTAAGCTTTCCATTTTAATGAAACAAAATTAAAATACTCATAGTTTTATTAAATAATATATTAAATAATAATTTTATAAATTTTATAAATTTAATTTTCATAAATTAATTTCAATTTTGGAATCAATATATCAACATAATTTGTTTTAGTTTTCTGAAATGAATGATTTTTAGTGAATAGTGAAAAATAAAAGTTTTTCAAATACAATCATTTATATTCATTAAATATAGTAATATAAAAGTCCCATTATATTTTTATTTATTTATAAAGTAACACATGATACATTTTATTTAGAAAAATATAGTTTTAATCAATAATTTCCATGATTTTATATATAATGTAATTTTTAAGATTAAAAATACATCATTCAGAAAAACCACCATTTTTAATACATTTTTTGTTGTTATATTAAAATTAATTTATCCAAGTTAAAGAAATTAAATCTTGAAAATTTTATAATATATTTGGAATAAAGAGGTTTAATTTTTTTAAATAGGAGCATTTAATTTTTAGTAATTATTAATAGTAATTGTGGTAAAAATTATCACATAGTTAAGGGTAAATGGTTTAATTAAGGATAAAAACAATGTGATAAGGCATATAAATCTTCAAAAAACATGTATTTATCTTATATAATAAGCGTTTTTAAAATATAAAATAAAATATTTTTATTTTTTCATATCTTCTAGAACATTTTTTTTATTATTAATTTTATTTTATTTTATGTAAATATAAATTCATAATTTTTACCCACATTCTTTTAATATCTAAAATATTTTGTGAATTAGATAAAAAATACATATGGTAATTTCAAATTTTTTATTTTATAGATTATTGATTATATATATATAATATTATAGATCTACTAAAAATCAATATATCAATTACATATTTGTGTTGATGTCTTTAATGTCAATTTAAATTAATCATGTCAAAAAAATATTATTGATATTTCATGAAAAATAATTTTCTTATTGAATTCTTTAAAAATCATAAAAATTCTCAAATAGGAAAATTATGATCATAAAAGGTTGGAAATATTATTCCTCTTAAATTTATGATAAAATTAATTGATTATACATAAAATTATAACTTTTTATTATTTAAAAAGTCATTAATAGAATTAATTTTAAAGTTATTTAGCTAAGGGTTCATGCTAAAAGATAAGATTTAAAATTCAACTTGAGCCGGTAAAAATTTTATTAGTTTATGCTATTTAAATCATATACTATGATAAATTTTAAATTATGGGCATATTATTCCACATTGACATGAAAATAAATTTATTATATTTAAATCTATTTATTGGTTCCTTGTGTGTCCTTTAATTCACTATAAAAAGACACGACATGTCCTCTATTATATATACTATCTAAGGAATATGAGCCTGACCAAAACCAGTTATAAACCCATATCAAAAATGTTATTCATGTTTTTGTGGATTTGTCATTTCTAAAAGATAAATCCTAGGTTCCTTAAGAGAGGATATAATGGAGCTCTTTTAAGGAAGAGGTTATCGCTATTACCAACTCTTTCAAAATTATTTCTTCATGGAAATCCTCAAAATCAATTGTAAGAACCAAAAAATAATAAATAAAATAATTAATTATACAAATATGTTATTATTATTATGTTAAAATCAATTTATATTTTTTTTTCATCTGATGAAAATTTAAAATATCACTTGTGTGTAAGTATGACTTACCATCTCCACGTAGTGATGTAATTTTTTTTTCATCACAACATTACAATGATATTTATAAAAATTGAAATAAATAATATATATGATATTTTTTAAATAATTATTATTCATTGATTATTATATTTGGATAAATTCTTAGTTCCCAATCCATTGGAAAGTGATAAAAATTCTTGTTTCTATATGTGGACTACCACGTCAATGATGTAATGTGATATATTTTTCATTTCATATTTACATGGAAGGTAATAAGGATATATTTAATTGATATATATAACATTCATATCATGATAAAAATTCTTGAGAATATGGAACCATAATAAAATTAAATGGATATAATCTTCGGTTACAAAACCTTATATAGGATGTTAAAGAACGTTCAACTACGGGTAGATGTGAGGTAACATATTTAATCAAAATTTACACTCCATTGAGACATATTTGGTATAATAAAACAAATTATTTTTATATGGAGTATATACAAACAATTTTTTTTATTTAACATGTATATATATATATTTATTTTTTCGTGATTATTAGATTTTTAATTCAAGTTTTCTCTTTAAGGAGATTAAAATTTAAAAGTTACCAATGATGTAAGCATTAATTTTAACATTATAATTTTTTGATTACCTTAATTATCATTGAATAAATATTATAATTTATGCATTGTATGATCTAATAATTATATTATCCACAAGATATTTTAGGTTTTTCCATATTTTCTTCAACTTTTTATTTTATTGACACCAGAATTAGTCAAATAAATTTTTAATGGAAAATCCAATCATATTTATAATTTGATCGGGTTTTTTTTCTTCAGTGTCTATATTTTTCAAAATAGTTTTACCAATTTTTTTTATCTACTCAAATGAAATTTTATGTTATCCTATAAATATTAAAATGTTTTGTGTGATTATATTTAATTTTTTCTAAAAGGTTCATTTTTCATTTTAAAAAAAATCATAAAGGAATGATAATTAACGTATACAAATTTAACATATTTTCATACCAATACAACTATTTTGTGATTTTACATTCTTCTACACACATTAAATGGTTATATACAAAAAAATAATTAATGAAATATTATTTTAATAATTCACTTTTGTTTTCCATATTTTTACAAAGAACATGATTTTATTATAAAACCTATATTTCGAATGAATTTATAGTCATATTTTATCTCTTATGAATTTTGTAGTTGTTGACATTCTATTGAAACATTTAATTTTGTTGACCATTTGAAATTAAATTTCTCTTAAATATTCAAATTCTTTGTATTATGATATTATTAGTTCCTAAACCACGTATAATTTTTTCATACAATTTTGAACCATGATTATTATTTATATAACTAGGGAAACATTGATATTTCATATTATTTATAAAATATATACATTTTTTAAGAAATAATATTTTTCATAACTAAAATTTATCATTCAATATATGAGTAATTAATGGTTAATGTAGTAACGAGTGGTCCCTATAAATATATATACCCTCAATTCATCGGTAGGTCTCATGAGACAAACCATATTTCCAAATGTATTTAATGGGTTTTGGGGTATGCTTTCTAATTCATTATATTGTATTTGATAAAATAATTTATGGTAGACGTGTAATGATGTCTAATATCAATATGCACAATAGTCTTCATTCATTTATTGAAGATTCAATTATTATCATCCATGATATTACTACATTATTTTTATACATGGATGCATTTTGTGCTCATGTTTTTGATTAAATAGATTTTTTTCTAGTTATTTACTAGACACATTGATTATGCCTTATTTAATCATTATATAATCTCTTTCACTTAAAATATACTAATCATTTGATATTACCCTTATTTTATTTTATTCCACTGTGATGTGAAGAATAAATTATCACATGATTTTCAAAGATTCCCAATATTTTCTATTATTATGTTTTATATTTTATTTCCAATGTGAAAAATTTAAAATCATGTATTTATCTAGTTATATAAGTCTACGCAACTGATTTCCCCTTTTACATGAGATCACTTGTATCTTTTGAGAATATGATAAAGTAGATATCATTTATGGGTTATTCAAGTGTTGGTTCTTATAGATGTTTTCCAACTATAGTTATGTAATGGTGACCCTATGAAATAATAATTTATAGTGTGTACAATGAATCACATGGAAACCTAGGAATTTATAATTCCACTAATTATATATTGGTTCTTGTGAAAAGATCATTATTTGTAAGATTAAAATTTTTTATGTACTTCCTATATGCATGAGGTTTTATTATTTCATGATTTGAAATAATTATATATCATACCCTATGGTATGGTGTCACATCATGATGAAAATTTAGGACACACACTTTGAAGAATAATAAATGAAATCACACCACAACTGATGGATATAATTTCACGTTATAGAGAACATGGTTGGGACATGTAAATGCTTAAGAATTATTCTGTCAATAGTTTACACTTCATGCCATTATAAATATGGAGTTTAAGATTTAGGGATAAGATCATAGAAGATACATGGGGATGCCATATCATGATATTAGGTAGAGTAAATGTTAAAACATTTAGGTAAACAAGTCACACTATAAATGAATATGACACATTGTGACCCAATTTATTAAAGAGATAAAAATATAAACTTTTTGACAACCATTATTTGTTCATGATGTGTTGCCTATTACCATATCAGGACATATGGATTCCTCATAAATAAGGGAGTTTTTTTTTATTTAGTAGATAATTTTTTTAGTTTTTTCAATCTTGATTTATTTATGTTTTATTCGATTATTCTTTAATTCATTTTGATCTTTTTTTAATTATAGTTAATTACTTATCGATGTTTTCATAGTTATATTAAGTTAGATTTTTGTTTTCAGTTTTAAATTTCTTCCCTGATTATTTGTGTCCATATATCACATATTTTGGATGAATTATTCTCTTGTGATAGAGTTTTCTTATGTCTTTTAAAATTTTTATATTAATGTGTGAGGGGTTCAGAGTTGAAGAAAAAATAATTAATGTTTTTCTAATATTTATCATGGAAATTCAATTTGAATAAGAACTATTTTAGAATCTTATTTAGTCTTATTACATTACATTAATTAGATGAAAAATATAATGGAGGGAGGAGTCTCTATCCCAATGAGTAGATTGGACTATCAAATTTTTTTTATTTATCTTTTAAAATATATAATATAATTATTTCATTTAGTGTAGTTTATTTTTCCAACTCTGGGATTTTATTTTCCTTGATAGAATCATTGAGATTGACCATAATAAGTTGGTGGAAATGGAAAGAAATTCCAACCAATCAATTTGATTAATAAATGAGTGAGATTCAGAATATATTAGTAATTATTCCTTTTAAATTGATCTCGATCCCTGATATTACTTAACTGTTTTCACATTAATATGTTAATTAGTTATTTTTATCGATCCAAATCCTAGTAAAATATTTGATCTTACTATAGACCTTTAAAACTCTAGATGATCACATTACATCCTCGTTGGATTTCCCACTAAATTTACTATTATATTCCATTATGGTCAGTGAATTAATTGGAAGTTTAAAATTGTAAAGCATTTAATCCCATCTAATTAGCAATGTTAGTGGGTCCTTCCATATTAATCCCATGAAAAATAACCCCAAAATCTAACCCTAGTATTTTAACAATTTGATACTACTCTGAAATAAATCGACCCACTAGGGACACAATTGGGATTGCAATAAGGTGAGTGTGCCACCCCATACCCACCTCTAATAAAAAATGGAATTGGGAATAACATTGAGTTGGAATATCACACTATATTGGATCCTTAAATGATAAAAAAATGAACAAAACATATATCTACAATTCACAAAAATCACCTGCAACACCAAATAATATATATAAACAACTAAACTATATAAAAAATTAATGAGATATCAAATACATTCGCAACTCCACATAATAAAATAATAAAAGAACATTACATCCAAAAAAATATTTTAAACCTGATAGAAAAATGTCTGTGGAGAGATATTACTCACTCAATGTACTCCCAGATCAATATCAGGTTGCAAATATCAGCACCATAATCCCAAACCAATATACCACATAATGTGTCACCAAACATCATAATGCATTAGTTATAATAAAGTCAGAACAACACCATATCCACCAAGACTATCTTTGAACTATTTATTTTCTCTAGATAAATATTACATGTGGGAACAATTACTATGTAGGGGTGAGTAAAAATATACTTATTAGAACAACTTGAAACTAAAAATTAAAGACAAGAAAACCGTTATCTCAAAATTCATGATATTATTGGGTAACCATGATGAATAAAAGGAAATATCCATCTAGTCTCTATGATGATAATATCTTGATGACCACCAACATGGTGAAACACGGTTAAACTATTTCATCAATCATCATACTCCATCATTTGATGGGATTAATAATCCTTTTTTTGTTGACCATTGGGTCATGTCAATGGAAAAGATATGTATCACATTGGGAAGTAGTAAAATAGATAATGTTATCATCGCTCTTTATAATCTTAATGGTGTAGACGATTAATGGTTTCCATTTATCTACAAAAAAAATAAGTCAAAAAAATAAATAGTATGGAGTGGAATAAATTGAATTATATATTCTACAAAAAATTCTTTCATCATGATAAGTGAGGTGACAAGGATAGATAATTTCTCGATATAAAGTAAAATAAAGGAAAAAACAATACAGAATATCAAACTTACTTTATATGTTTATAAACTCCCGATATGTATTATGTATTTAATACTAGGTGTAATATTTATCATTTCATTAATGGTATAAATTCCATCCCTCAAAGGGCATTAGTCCATTATAATTTTTTAATATGAGGATATAATATCATGTGCTATAAATACGATGAAATAATTATACAAGCCTTATGTTTCCCAATGATAACAAGAAATAAATGGTTGGATCAGCACTATGGAAAAGAAAATATGGAAAATGATAAGAAGGAAAAGAGACAAAAAATACCTCCAATGATAAATGCTTCAACTATAAGCCGATGGGTAACATTGTGAATGAATTCCCTAGGATTCAAATGAATTTCACTCAAAAAATGGTAAGGGAGAAAGGATGAAATTGTGTGATCACTACAGCTAAGGTTAATATTCCTAAATTTGTATTAGTTGGTTTATTTATCATTTACTAAAATTTATCTAGTGTTTTATTTGATTCTTGATCATTTTTACTTTTATATCTTATCTATTTTCCATGAAAATTATATATTTACCTAGTACCTTTGGAAGGGAATTCTTAATTGGGACTCTTAATGGAAATATTAATACAATAATGACACTTCATCCATCCCCATTACGACACAAAAACATACCCTACATGAAAAATTTATTATTATACCTATAGATGAATTTGATATAACCCTTGGAATAGATTAAGTTTATAATTATAATGAGATATTTTTTTCTAATAGAAGGATATTAGAATTTTTTATGGATATATGGAATACCTTATATTTAGACGGGAGAGTACATTATCTGAATCATGTCTGGCTGCATCTTCCACAACTCCCCATAATGAGATTATTAGGGAAGAATAGTAAACACAACCAATTAAATTAGAAAGTATGCTTATAATAGTAGATGTACTTATAGTCCAGGAATACATTGATTTTGTTCCTAAATAACTATATAGAATCTTACCTAAGTGTGACGATGGGTTTTCCATAAATCACTTATATGATGTAAAATTTATATCTATGATTCCCTAGAAGTTTTCTTGTAGTGGGGTTAGAGTAATTTAAGAAACAATTACATGATTTCTATGATATATGATTTATATTCATTTTTTATTCACCATTGGGAGCCTCAATTCTATTTTTTAAGAAAAAATACGGGTCTATGAGGTTGTGAATAGATTACAAGGAAATATTTATCATTAAATTAATAAATAAGTATCTTATTCCCTTTATAAAAACAAGTATCATCTACCCTTTATTGATGAATTGTTCGATCAATTCCCAATAGCATAATAACTTTTCAAAAACTAATATTCATTCTTAATGTCATCAAATATGAGTAATGAATATGATTATTCAAAAGAAATCAGTTTTTATGTGGTATTGATATTAATAATTTATATTAATACCTTTTTTATTGACTAATTAACCATCTATTTTTTGGATATAATAAGAAAATATTCAAGGATTATCTCAATAATTATTTTATTTAATTTATTGATGATATATTTATATAATATAAAATTGTTGATATGTATAAGATTCTTTTTCATATCATTCTAATGAATCTTCTAGAAAAGGAGTTGTATAGACAATTTATGAAATATTATTTCATGATTTTGGAATATAATGTTATTATCCATATTGATGATTTTTGGAATATAATTTTATTATCCATATTGATGATTTTTGGGATATAATGTCATTATTTCATGATTTTATTAAACACTCAATGATAAATGAATTGATGGAATGGAAACTTCCAAATAATATAACCAAGGAACTTATTTTCCTTGTATTAGAAGGTTATTTTAAACAATATGTTCAAAATTTAGTTTATTTGGTTATCAATTAAAAAAGTAGACTTGTAAAGGATTTATGTTGACATGGTAAATAAAATTCATGGAATGTTTTAAAGAATTAAATAGTAGATTTTTTAATGTAATGATATTGAATTTACCCTAAAGATGGGATACATTTGTGATAAATACTGATGAATCAAATAGAGGACATGGATGTGTTTTTATACGTAATTATAGAGTTTTTTCCTACGCATCAAGGAAGTTAATTATTCATTAAAAAAATTCCTGACACATGATATTGATTTGGAAGCTGTAATATTTTCACTACTAATATTGAGACATTACGATTATGGTGAAAGGCATAAAATATATATAGATCAAAAAATATTGATATATATCTTATCATAGAAAGAGTCCCAATGAGGGAAATGTTATGGTGATAACTAATTATGGATTTTTATTTCCTAATACACTACCACAATGGGAAGTTAAATAAGGTTGTTGATGCATTATGTTAGATGGATCATGGAGTTTTAAATAATATTTGGACTTACAGGGATCCTATATTCATGTATTATGTAAATTTGGATATATGAATCATTAAATAAGGGGGAACATCATATCTATTCCATATTTTTTCTATCTCTTCCATATTAGTGAAAATATAAAATTCTATAATTGATGATAAGAATATTAAAAATAAAATCAAATCCATGAATCATGAGAAGTTGGTAGACTACATCCATCGAAATGGAATTTGGAAATTTTGAAAGTGGCTCTGCAATCCATCATTTCCTATGTTGAAAAATGAATTATTAGATGGAACTGATAGATTAAATTTCATTATAAACGTACATAGAACCAAAATTTATTGTTATTTTATGGAATATTCTTAGTTGGATAATATGAAATACAAAATTTCAGACTATACATCTAGAATATTTTATTGTCAATATGTAAAGGATGAGAGACAAAACCCTACATGATCATGAAATCACTACATATTCCTAAATGTAAATGATATGTTGTTATAAAAAATTTTCCAATAGATTTCCAAATAATCTAAGAAATAATGGTTCAATGTGGATTATTGTTTATTGTCTTACCAAGTACACATGATTCCTCACTATAAGGTAAGATTTACCTCTTGAGTGCCTCAAATGAATCTATGTTAATGTTGTTATGAGACATCACTGGGGACCTATTTTGATTTTATCATATCATGATCCATGATTTATATCAGAATTATTGAAGATAATTTATATGGAAATCAACACCAAGGAATATTTTAGCACACTATATCACACTTAAACTAATGGGTAGTCTAAATGGGAAATTATGACATTGGAAGACACATTGAGGCAATTCTCACATGACAGTTAAGGTATATGGGATAAAAATTTACCTATGGTGTGATCCAAATATAATAATAAGTTTTATTTTAGAATTAAAATGTTACCTTATGAAGAGTTATATGGTAAAAGGCATCATACACCAACTTTTAGGGATGATGTTTGTTAAGGGGAGCTTGTAGGATATGATCTTATGGAGGAGACAATGAAATTTTGAATACTATTTAGAATCATATTATGTCCACACAAGGTTGGAAGATGATATACATGGATAAAAGATGTATGAATATAGAATATAATGTGGGAGATCATGTTTTCTTGATGGTATCTCCTTGGAAAGGTATTATAATGTTTTAAATGAAAGGGAAACTGTAACATCCTGTTACTGCTTCAGGTATTCCTAAACACTCTAGTGTTAAATTATTAATATATTAAGTGAGAAAAATGATTTAACAGTGAATTTTTGATCAATGTGTTAAAGGAATTAACTACAACTTAACATCTTATAATATTCAATTGAATATTTTGTGGGCTCGACACTAAGTTAGTATGAGATTCTGAGACCCACAAAGCCTCGTCTAAGACTGAAAAAATATTAATTACATTATATTACATTAATGTAATTTATTAAATATAATTGAATATGTAAAAAACAATGTTTCTTATGAGAAAGATGAGACCACTGTTATGTCTAACATATGGTGCTTACCCTATGAGGTATTTAACATTCAAAGGCGCTGGACATTTTGATGCCCCGCTCTTATGATAATGTTTTTAAATAATGTTTATTATATTATTATTCTATATAATTACATGTCTCACAACCATTATATGGAATGGGAAATATGAGACCACTGATAGGTTTAGAACGAGGTGTTTACCTTAGGAGAGGTATAACATTTGCAAGCATTACACATTTAGATAGCTCACTCACGAAAAAATAATTTTTATTTTTAAATATTTTTTTTTCATTCTTTAAATAATAAATAATTAATATATCCCAAAAGGATTATCATTTTAAAAATATGAGACAATAGTTGAGTCTAGAACACGTTTTTTTACCCAAGACATGGTATATACTTCACGAGGAATAAATGTTTGGTCTGCCTTATTTTTAAATTATGTTATATCATAATTTAATTATAAGAAATAATTTTATTTATCTCTCTAAAAACTTCATATTCTCCATGGAGAACCTCTATTTATGATGCAACCACATTTTGTAACCATTTATTTTCATCAGTTTCTCACTTGCATAAACTGCCAAATCATTAATAGAGGATTTGAAAAACATTGTTAAATATTAATAACATTTGAAACCGATGATCTTAAAGTTGAGAAAAAAATCTTATGCAATAGGGATATTATAAATACAAAAACCAATTCTCCATTTTCAGATGATGTCTGTTATTGATGTTGAGCAATCTTGAGACTCTGCATGCTTGGTTGGGGGACCTCCTAAGGGGCGATTTGGTGTTACCATTCTGGCCCACCACTTGATCTACCCATCCAATCCTTTTCCCCCTTTATGCATAGTTTCCATCCCAGGTGGGCTCTTGTTTATATTATCATTATCAATTTCTAAAAAAAAATTGGTTTTCATATACAAGAATAAGAACTCCAAATTATCAATAGATAATTCTATTATTATTTCTTTCTTCTCTTTCATGGGATAATTCCCTAAAGTCTCGTTGACAGTATATTAGAAATTATTAGGTTGTATTTATAAAATATTATTAGAAGATAAGTATTGTGTGAGATTAATAAGAGACAATGACATATAATTAACAAATAATAATATATAAATTATTATAAGATAATCATCATTAATCTTTAGCAGGTAGTTATAAAATATAATTATTATCAGTTAGGAAATGATAATTTCATAAGGTTATCCAATGGTTTTTTAATCACATTTAATTATTTTTTTAGATATGGAAAATTATCAATGATAATTATTTATATTATAAAAGATAATGAATAATAAAATCATATATATATATATATATATATATTGATAAACACACTTGGGATAATTTATTAAAATTATCTAATAGTATTTATTTTTATTTTCAAAAAGATATAGATATACATATAGTTTGATATATATTTTTGATAATTACATTGGAAGTTAAGGATGATTTTATTAAATATAAAATTATCAATGTGTAATTGCATGAACGTTTAAGGATAACTTCAAACACATGCGTTGACATAAAATGATAATCTAGGTATTATCCAAGTGAGATAAAAAATTATCACATGTAGTTTTTTAATTGATAATTTGAAATTATCAATGAGAGATAAAATATTATCGCGTGAAATATTTTAATCAATAATTTTAAATTATCCATGAGAGATAAAATGTTATCCCCAATAATATTTTAATTGATAATTTTAAATTAGCCATGACAGATAAAATATTATCACATGTAATATTTTAATCGATAATTTGAAATTATCCATGACAGATAAAATATTATCACGTATAATATTTTAATCAATAATTTTAAAATTATCCAGGGGAGTGAATATGATAAAAAATTTAATATTTTATTTCCTTTTCAAATAAAATAAATGTTTTGTTTCTAGGAACCGCTGATGAACGTCGACCATTGATAGGTCGATGCTTATGATACTAAGTCACTAGGGAGGTGTATTTAACCACACTAAGTGGTTTATCATGTCGTTGGCACCGACTACCATGAGGTATATGGTTCCATCCTGATTATCCAAATTGATTAACCATGTATTTATTGATTTATTTAAATAGTTGATTTAAATTCATTTTCTTAATCTCACTTTCCATATATGTAATAAATTATGATTACAGCAAATTTAGAAATTTGAAATGGATTTGGCTTGATATTTAGAAAACACCCAATTACATTGAATTGGTGTATGTTTATAGAAATTTGGTGATTTAAAAATTTTAATTTATAATATGGATTTGATAGAAAAGATTTCAATTAAATTGTATCATTTAACTATGGAAATTAATTATGAAGTGATGGAATTGGTTTTGAATTGATTTCAAACTAGTGAAAATGAATTAGAATATTATGATTGAAACCTAGTGGGTTTATCTTGTTAAAGAGGCATAATTTTTTCTAATTCCATTTTGGTTTTAGGTGTAAAATTGGAATTGAAAGAGAAGAAGAGGACTTAATTGTACTTTAAGCAGTCTTAAAATTAATTACCCATCATTGACTACATAAGATAACATGTAAACCTTAGGTATTTGGTGAGTTATTTGGACACACTCTACACTATTACAATGTTCTAAAACATAAATGAAGCAGTTCACAAACCTTATGAGATGGTGATGAGTCCTCTATGACAAGTGTTTGGAGGATGTATGTGCACACAAATTTTCGTGATCACTTAGAGAGTATGGAGTCCTTTATCCAGAAATACTATCGTACCTATTTGTTACATGACAATGTTTCTCCCTTGTTATTTATATATTAGATATAAATGTATGCCAATAATTTAGATCTACTTTAGTTTCCTGCTAAATTTACATAAACTATTTTATGTAACTATTTTATTTAAGCCATTGTTGTACAAATATTGCATCATTTAAAAATCCTTTTCTTAATGTAATTTTCCATCACGTGAAATGTATATCATGATTTTTTTTAATTATTCTTTAAAAATACCAACCTTTTTATCTTTAAAAATGAATTTATTCCTTTTTTTAATCAACTATTAGCATCTATTATGGAATCTTTGGTGAGACCCTACTGGGATTTTTAGCCCACACCTTACTTTTTTCCTTTGGGTTATTTTATACTTTCTCCATCTAGGTTTGTGTAAGGGAAAGGGATCTATTCGATTTGGATCCAACTATTGAGCATTGGGCTTAATGAGTTATGTCCCTTGGGACCTTGGGATATTTTTTGAATTTGGGTACTTGGGTTTTAGTACTTTGGACTTATTGTTCCTTTTTTTATTCTGGTACATTACACCCAATGGAGTTTTATTTTGTTACACATGCTATATTTTCTCTTTGATTTCAACTTATTTTGTGGAAAGATTGTTCCCACTTTCATGTTGTATGATTCAAGGTGATAGTTTTGAACCCTTGTGGATCAGGAACACCCTTCTGACTATGTCAGGGTTGGAACAGTTATTGGGTTCCCATGGTAACCTGGCTGGTTTTTGACAAAATGGCATTAGAGGGTGGTTGAGATTTTTTTTTCATGAAGTCAATATAGATTTGTGAAATATTTCTGGGACATAGGAGATAGTTTAAATTGAGTGTATGGCCATATCTCACTGAAATAAACCATAAGTTTCCTGGGGTCGTTAGTGAATGACATCCCTTAGATTTGTTCTAGTCCTTTACAAATTTTAATTTGGATAAATTGAAATCCCAATAATTTTTGTTCTTTTGTTGTGATTTATTTCCCTCATTTATCTATTTGAGCACTACCTAATGTCTTCACTGTGTAATTTTTTTGTTGGGTTACATCATTCATTAAAGAAGATGCATGAATATGATCTAGGAAGATGATGCTTATGAACCTCATTGAGTCAATCCTATTTCAGATCAGAATCTAGTTGAGGTGATCGTGTGTACTATCCAAACATTGAAAAATGGACCACAATCAATCCCTATTTAGGCTCCAACTATGGGTTCCCATGAGGATGTTCTTAGAAATCTTTATCAATGAATTATTTCACCAGTTACCACTATTTTTAAAAAGGCTCCATTGATTCTCATCAAGATAAGGAATGGTTGGGAAAGATTGAATGTATGTTTGAGTTCTTGGAGACACCGGATGAGATCAAGGTGATGTGTGCCACCATCACGATGGAGGGACCAAGAGGGGGATCCAGGATATGACGGTGGGGAAAAGAAACACAAGTACAAAGAGTGGATGGACATAAATTTTCTTTTCACTGAACATTTCTATCAAGTTTCAATGGTGTTGGCCAAGAGTGTGGAGTTTTTCATCCTTGAGTAGGCTGACAAAACCTTGACTGGGTATTCAAATCTCTTTGATGAATTAGTGATTATTGCATCTAAGACTATATTTAATTAGAGGATGAAGGATCAATGGTTAAATTTGGGGATTCCAAAAAGATATTCATTGTCAGGTTTTCTTACTAAATATTCCCACTTATGCTTATGTGCTAGATAGAACGATGATGGTTTTGATAGAAATGGCTAAAAAGTTAGGGTTGATGGGATTTCCTATTTCCGCCAGTGACATTGGATCATCAACACCTCCAAAAACTATGGGTTAATCAAATGATTCATGTAAAAGGGTTCTATCCATATGAATCTTGAACCAACTTCTTCACGTAGTGGATGAGTCCATAGAGGAAGATGATATGGGTCCAGTGACTGTTACATTTTACAGTTTGTGGAAAGTAACAATGTAATAGAGGATTTCCATAATTCGCTGTCACACATGCACTGAGGAACCATTAATATGGTCTATAGAATGAGGTGGCTATTCTGGTGACTATTTACGAGGCATAGCATTGATGAGTTCGTTTCCCATTGTTATATGTTCCAACGGGTGAAAGCCGAGCACCATATTCCTTTTCCCATGGCATTAACTAATTCCACTCCCAACTTTGAAGTGTGATGAAAAATATATTGACTTTGTGTTTTCTTCCTTTAATGAGAGGATGATGAATGTGATATAGGTTGTGAACGACCAGTTGACCAAGTCGTATAACTTAATACCCATTCGATATACAACTAAAGTTGAGGAGATAAGAAGTCTCTATGTGAAATAAATTATTTTTTTGCATGGAGTTCCATCTACTATAGTCTCTGATAGTGATCCTAGGTTTATTTATTTCTTTTAGAGAGGCCTTTAATAGGCACTGGGATATCATGTTCGTTTAGAACTACCACCACTATTGATGTTGATACATAACATGTTTTATGTATAACTGTTGTGAATGTATATCTCTAATCCATCTCACGTTTTGAGTTAGAGTGATCTTGAGATTGAACTTGATGTATCCTTAATAGATTGGCTAGTCAGGAAAATTGATTCTGAGTCCAAGATATTTCATGGGAGAACTATTTATCTAGCCCATGTGTTATGGCATCATGGTTCTGATTCTTATGAGACATGAGAGAGGGAGGCACTGATGAGATAGTAGTGACCTCATCCTTTTGATGCGGTGGCTTATTTATAGTCTTTCTAGGGACATAAAGTTCCTATGGTGGGGAGGTTATAGTATCCCATTACTATTTATGGTATTCCAAAACACTATTATGTTAAATTATTAATATCTTAAGTAAAAATAATGATTTATTAGTCTTTTTTTGAAAAATGTGTTAATGTCCTTAACTACTAGTTAACATCTTGTAATTTTCAACTGAATATTTTGGGGGTTCAACACTATGTTTGTATGAGATTCTGATACCTTCATTGCCTCTTTAAACCATTAATAAAAATATTAATTATATTATATTAAGATTACACAATTTATTAAAAATAATTGAATATCTCAAATATGGTGCGTCGTATGAGAAATCTAAGACCACTGTTATGTCCAAAATCCGATTTTTACCCTAGTAGGGGTATAAAATTAGAATTCACTAGACGTTTAGATGCCTTGCTATTGAGATAAGGCTGTTAAATATTATTTATTATATTATTTTTAAAAATTATTAAATATCTCACAAACTTTGTGTTGTATGAAAAATCTGAGACTACTGATAGATTAAGAATCTTGTTTATACCTTAGGAGAGGTATACCATTTGTAATCATGAAACATTTGGATGGATTTCTCGCAATAAAAACATATTTATTTTTATTGAATTATTTATTCTATTTTTTAAATATTAAATCCTTAATATATGTCAAATGGTTCATCATTTAAGAAATCTAAGACCACCATTAGGCCTAGAAAGATATATTTCCCCTAAATATGGTATAAATTTCATAAGGAATAGACATTTGGTCTATATTATTTTTTAAATTAATTTATTTAATAATTTGATTATTAAATTAATTTAAAAAAATTGTTTTATTTTCTTCACTCCTCACTTTATCTTCTCCATACAGAACCTCCATTAATGACACACTCAATTTTTAAAACCATTTATTTTCATCCTTTTGACCCGACTAAATAGCCAAATCATTAATGGGATTATTTAAAACACTATGTTTAACATTAATCATATTTTAAATCGATGATCTTATTCAAGACAAAATATACTATGGTATGGATATTAGAAATACTTGAACCCCTTCTCCATTTGCAGATGATGTTTTTTGTTGATGCTGAGGGATCTTAAGACTCTACATGCATGGTTGGGGGACCTCCTAAGGTTTGATTTTGGTCTAATATTACTTCCATCCACTCGATCTACCCATATAACTCTTTACCTATTCTATGTGTGGTGGTCATCCCATGTAGGATTCTCTTTATTTTATTATTATCAATTTATAAAAAAATTAAATTTGTTTTAATATAGAATAAGAAAAACACATAATTATCAATGAATAATTCTATTAATTTTTCTTCACTTTCAAGGGATAATTCCAAAATTTGTCGTTGAAAGTATAGTATAAATTATAAGGATATATTTATAAAGAATTATTCGTAGATAAATATTGAGGGAGATTATCAGAAGATAATGAAATATAATTTTCAATTAATAATTTATATATTATTATAAGATAATCTTCATTAGTCTTTTGTGTACAGTTAACAAATATAATTATTATTAGTTATAAAATAGTAATTTCATTGGGTTATCCAATGTTTTTTAATCACATAGAATTATATTATTTTAGGTATGAAAAATTATCAAAGTGTAATATATAAAATTAACCCATGATAAATATTTAGATTATATAAGATAATGAATTATAAAATGATATATATATATATATATATCGATAAAAACCCATGGGAAAATTTATTAATATTATCTAGTTTTATTTATTTTTATTGTCAATATATATATATAGTTATATATATATTTGTTAATTACTTTGGAAGTTACGTTTAATTTTATTAAATACTAAATTATCAACAATTAATTGCAAGAATTATTGATGGATAATTTCATGCACATGCGTTGACCTAAAATGACAATCCAGATATTATCCAAGAGTGATAAAATATTATCACATGTAATATGTTAATCAATAATTTGAAATTATCTATGATAGATAAAATATTATCTCTTGTAATAATCTCATCAATAATTTGAACTTATCCATGAGAGATAAAATATTTTCGCATAAAATATTTTAATCAATAATTTGAAAATATCCATGAGAGATAAAATATTATCACAAGTAATACATAATTAATAATTTTAATTTATGCATGAGAGATAAAATAGTATCACATGTAATATTTTAACTGAAAATTTTAAAATTATCTTGGAGAGAGAAAATGATAACAAATTTATTAATTTATTTCCATATGAAATAAAATAGATGTTTTGTTTCTAGGAACCCTTGACGAACATCAACCATTGATTTGTCAATGCATATGATAATAATGTCGTGCGAAGGTGTATTGAACCGTGTAGAGTGGTTTATCTTACCACTGAAACTAACAAACTTGAGGTAGGTGGTTCCTTCCTTACTAGCCAAATTGATTAACCATGTATTTCTTTATTTATTTCAAAAGTTTATTTAGAACTGATATTTTTAAACTCTCTTTCAATTGATATAATAAAATATATTTCCTGTGAATTGAGAAATTTGAAATAGTTTTGGCATGATATTTAGAAAACCCCCAATTCCATTGAATTGGAGTGAGTTTATGGAAATTTGGTGATTTAAATTTTGGATTTGAGGGAAAAGATTTCAATTAAATTGTATAATTTAATTTTGGAAACTAATTGTGAAATGATGGAATTGGTTTAGAATAGATTAGAATCTAGTGAAAATTGATTACAATGCTTTGATTGAAACCTAGTGGTTTTATGTTGTTGAAGAGGCATGTTTTTTTAGTAAAAAATTTTGTTTTAAATGTAATATTAGCATTGAAATGGATGAATGAGACTTAAATGTATTTTAAGAAATCTTAAGATAAATTACTCGTCATTGAGTTTATAAGTTCACATGCAAGACTTATGTAGTTGGTGAGCTATTTGGACACACTCTACACTATTACGACATTGTAAAACATACATTCCATAGCTCACATCCCTTAGGAAATGGCGATGAGTCCTCTTTGACCAGTGTCCACTGGACTTATGTGTACATATACTATCATGATCACTTTGAGTGTGTGGTGTCATATAGCCAAAAATACTATCGTAACTATTTAGTATATGAACATGTTTCTCCCTTGTTATTTTATATTTGAGACGTAAATGTTTTCCAATGATTTAGAACTGCATTACATGCCTACTGAGTTTACAAAAACTCTTTTCTGTACCTATTTTATTTATGGAATTGTTGTAGCAATATTATATCATTTATATAGCCTTTTCTTAAAGTAATTTTCCCAAATATAAAATTTATTTCATTTTTTTTCATCAAAATGAATAACCTCTTTATCTTTAAAAATTGAAAGCATTAATTTGGTTAGTCAATTGTTTTCATTTATTATAGAATCTGTGATGAGACCCTACTGGGATTTTTCGCTCACCCCCAAAATTTTTCCTTCGCGTGTTTGTATAATTTCCCTATACAGGTTTGATCAAGGGAAAAGAATAACTTAGAGGTGGATCTAGCTGTTGAGAATTGGTCTTGGTTAGTTATTTACCTTGGGACCTTAGACTATTTTTCCTATTTTGGTACTTGGTTATTAGTACTTTGGGCTTGTGGTTCCTTTTTTTATTCTGGTACATTACCCCCAGTGGATTTTTCCATTATTATTAATTCTGTCATTTATATTTTATTTCCTATTTGTTAGTGGAAAACTCATTCCCACATTCATGTTGTATGAAAACAGGTTCTAGTCACCAACCCATTGGGATCAGGAATGCCCTTCAAGTTATTTCAGGATTGGCTCAGTTATTGGGTTACTAGGTTACCTAGGTAGGTTCGTGATTGAAAACAATTATTAGGTACACTAGAGATTTTTAAATTCTTTAATGGATTAGTTCTACAACTTACTATTTGGAAATTTAACCTAACCTCTATAATGTTCATGATGTTTTCCATATCTCATTATTAATGAAGTAAACTACAGTCCCAATACATTCTCTATTGTCAAAGGGAAAAAAATTTGAACAATATTAATCTGAAAGTAAAGATGCATTTCAAATTCTTGATACCAAAGAATTGGTGTTGTGGAATGAGACGACTCAACTGGTAAATGTAGTGTGAAAAAATCTTATGGATACAGTGGTAACCTAGGAAACTGAGGATTTTATGATGACTAACTACCCACATCTATGTATTATGTTATATTTTGGAAAATTTTAGTATTTAATTTTTGAATTAGGGAGGAATGTAACACCTGAGATTCAATTATAGTAAGTATGATTTTCTTCTTAAGAAACATATAGTATAATATAGATAAATTTAGTCTAAAATGTGATTGAAATTAAAATTATAAATTTTTTAAATTTTATTTGTAGAATTTAAATCTATTTTTGAATTTTAATGCCAAAATTAGATTATTATTAATTTCATAGAGTTTTCAAAAAATATTTCACTTTTTTGTGAATATTGAAAAATATAGATTTTACAATACTAAGACTTTAATGTTGTTAAAATTATTCAATAATAACTTGAATGTTTATGAAAATATTTTTCTATACCACAAATATATTTAATAAATTATATATTGTATTTTTTTCATAAAAATACATTCTTTTCATTTTGGAAGTCTAAATAATATTTTTGTCAAAAAAAACTATATTAATTTATTTAATATTAATCTCATACATAAAGGGTTCCATTTAGTGTGTGTTTTTATTGGATAGAAAATAAAAGTCTCAATTTAGTTAACAGAAACTAATAAACTCAATTTTGTCAAACATTATATATTATTTTGCGGTAAAATCATTTTTATGCTTAACACTATCTTTTTTCTAAAAACTGTTTTTATTTCATTTTGGGACCTTGTATTAAAATTTGTTTATAATAATTATAATAATTGAATCATCTAAAATATATTTCATATTTTTAATTTAAATAATTAATTTTAGTTAATTAGTTCAACTAAATGTTTTGTCATAATGAATAGTAAACAAGTAAAAATATTTGACCACAATTACTATTTAGATTGGTATACCTGAGGTTAATATATGAAATAAGGTTAATAATTCCATATAAAAACATAGAATTATAATTGGTTGAATATATTTTTCTCTATATTATATTACATTGAATCCTTCGGAATTTGGAATCATTATACTTATGAAATTCATAAATTATATTTACATATATTATATAAATACAAGTGTGTCCACTCCCTCACTAAAAAATAAAACCTAATCTCCTATATTGTTCAAAATTATTGAGCCATCTAGATTATATAATATGTACCCCAATTACTTTTATATCCATTCCCTTTATTCTAGATCCTCATGTTATCTCTAAAAACAAATATTTCATAGATTAATTTGGAACCTGAAGGAGGTCATTCCAGGAAAAGTTAATCAACATTACCTACATTGTCACGTTCATTACTTATTATAACCTCCTATAAAAATTTTATTACCATAAAAAATTATGAATCAAGTTTCAAAAATATAAATATTTTTTTTTTATAATTAAGAGAAAACTATTTTCTAAATATTTTCTATCCTATGGAAAATGAAAATATCAGTTATACATACGTATGAAGTACCATTTAAACATAAAGATGTATTTAATTTTTCATCACCTTATTAAATGGATGGTTATGAATATGTAAATAATAAATAAATAATATATTTATTACATAATAATGATTTTGAAGATATAATAAATCATTTACATTTATATCTTTATACCTATTAAAAATTGGTAATGCCACTCGTGCGTATGTTTCGAAAGCCACCTCCCTAAATCTATGTTATTGATTATTAATTTCCATTTTATAGGTATGATCATTAATAAGTAACTAATTAATAAATAATATATATATATATATATATATATAATTATTAACATTCTGGATATTGGGAAATGTTTAGAAAGATGTAAGGATTAAGACTATAAAATCAAAAAAAACATGAAAAAAAATCATTAAAATCAAAAAAAAAATTAATTATTAATTATTAATAAAATAGAGGTGAAATATTATATTTAGATAATTTATATGATACCCTAACCATGTTTTCAAAATCACATATACTTCTAGATGGTGTGGCATTTGGCTTTATGTGTACCACCCTCTACGCCAAATGCTTGAGACTAGAAGAGATGTTCTAATTAGTTGATAATGGGAAGAAAATACACTCTACTGATGATAATAATTATGTTATATACATATATAAGATTGAGGAATTATGAACATAATAGAAATAGAAACAAAATAAACACAACGGAAGAATATACAATAGCAACTGTGATAATAATCCCAAACCATAATACCATTTATAGATGATAAAAACATACCATCATAGGTCATACAAAACCAAACATGAAAGGTTACCTGTTGATGAACACATGGGTACACACATACATATACATGTGTAACCCCATAAGGGAGGTCTAGCTCAATGTAAAAGAACCACCTATTCCAATATAATATATCCTATATGAAAGTTGTCCATCCATTATCAGTAAGGTGTAGGTCCTAAGCATGAATCCTTACCTATTATATAAAAGATAAAGTCTACATATACACCCAAGGAACCCATGTAGGGAGTGATTAATAACTCAATAGCCACCACTATCATATTTCTATCTAACATTAATAATTACATAGCATATGAATACATAAATAAATAAAAATAATTCACACATAAAAAATAAATAATTCAGTCCCATTTTTCTCAACATCAATACGTGAGCGTTTAGTTGTATCATCTAAAATCAATACATAATTGAACACATTCCACCAAATATATATTTCAATATTACGTGTCATTGATGTCATAAATGTAGTGGCGAGGACCCATGACATAGTACCTAGGTGTCCCCTAAATAATGTTATACCTCGAGAGTCCTGAGGATCCTATCATAAATATATAACTTAAAAATTGTCCCATTAGACACGTACCCTACCAAAATATAAGTAAAAGATATCCCAATGGAAAGGCCATAAATATTTCCTAGGTCCCTTGGACCTCTAGTCAGAATGTTTTTGTAATCTTAGTAGCTTGACGTCCCATGAAACAATGATATCCATCTTCAAATACATAATAAATAACAATTGGCTCAATAAATCTCTGTCATAAGGCACAATGATATACACATTCCAATAATCTTATCCCATGTACCTTAATGTAACAGAGAGCCTTAGTACCCAATAAATGGTCTTAACACCATATCCTAATGGACCATCACTATAAATTGTGGATTTCTATAGTGATCACCTACTCCATAACTAATGTTCAACACCATCCCCCAAATTGAAATATATCTAAAGGAATCCACCAATAATGAGTGGTAAAAATAACTTCAAAGGAGTCCTATATGTGTTCACATGAATCCAAAGGTTCATAAACAAACAACGGTGAGTGGGAATCACCAGAATTTCATAAGAAACATCATTCAGAACCTCATTACCAATTAGATAACATCACTAAGTCCCCATGTTCAACACCATTAAAATTCTCACATGAAATTCTCTCTACCTGAAGACATCATATACTTAACCTGGTGATCAACATCACCCCATATATCTCATGCCTAGAAAAACCAAACAAACCATGTTCCCTCAGTCCCAATGATCATTATCACCTCAAAGCCTTAGGACCATCCCATCACATTCCCATAAAATCATTAAAAACCCAATACATTTCAATTAAATTAAATTACATAACCATCCTAACCTTATCAATTGGTCAAAATATCCTTACCAAGAGTATCCTATCGACATACTCCAATGTATTCCCATTGACACCCCTTAATAACAATGAAACAATTATAATATACGAATTTAATTTATTTAAGGTTTCCCCCAGACAATCATAACACGCATATTTAATTTCACACCCATATGAATCATATATTCAGATAGAAAGAGGGGAAATACCTACTTTAGAAATTTTGTAGCTTCATCATTTATTATAAGTTTTTTACTTGATCTGTAATGATATAAGTCGGGTTTTTTGGGGAAAACCCTAAAAATACGAAAGAATATCTTGCATGAATTTTGAATTCCCTATGCCGAGATAGAATTATATAGGAAGAAAGTAGAATCAGGGTCTCACTATTATGCCTCCAATACACCCAAAAGATCTTGATTCAGATCATATATTGGAAATATAGGGAAAATTATATAGGTGAGGGGAATTCCACTACTGAAATCTTTATATGTACTTTCATTGTATGAAGTTAAAAGGAGGTGGGTCGATTCCCCATATACCCCCGTTTTAAATTGGATTCCTATATATTACATTGTGTGTAACCGTTACACTTCATTTAATAGTTTGATGACATGTAACAGATACACGTCATGTTTCATAAGGGGAATGAACTTTAATTTATTAGGTCATTAATCCATAATCCCATGCCCCTTTAAACCATTTTACATCATGTAAGTGATTTACATGAATTTGAAAACTCAAAAAACCTATTTACATCAAACTGGACAACCATTATACTTTCAATGTTTTCATGAACCCTTAATAATTCCACCAAACTATTAAATACACCCCAAAATAATTATTTTGTTCAAAAAACTATTAGAATTAGGTTTTGAGGATTAGAATTTATGATGACCCAAACACCAAACTCAAAAATTTTAAATTAAACCTAAAAAATGACATGTTCAAAAACCTTGGATGTTTCAACCTACCCACCTTACAATAGACCATCCTAGAGCTATGAGGTCTCACATAGAGATGGTACCAAACATACACATCTAATAAAATTACCCCGGTCTACCCTTGTCAGTCAAAAACAGGTAAGATCCCTTTGAGGCACTCCCAACTTTTCAAGTTACCTACCCCATCACTTACTGGCCCAAAATTAAATATTCTATAGTTTCCTCAGACCATCCAAGGACTTAAGAATCCTCACCTGAAATAAATTCATCCATTCCCTCATTACGTGCTTAAACATACCCTTTTCATAGCTGATGACCATCAAGTCCCACATTTCACCAGATGCACATTCTATACCCATTCCATACCTAACATTCATGAGTCCCACATCTCTTCATATGAACAGAATTTTTAAATATCAACATATTCTCATTATTCATATATCTCAATATATTCTCAAAAATAATTCTACACTATATATATATATATATATATATATGCATTCCCATTATAGCTTGTATGCCAATACACCTCATATAAAACATGCATAGACTCTGATTACCACATAAAAACTAGAACCTGGGTGGTTTAGTTATAAGATGAGAACCTCATGCAAAAAAACCAATAATAAAGTAATGAAAAAAAGGTAAATCCCTGATCAAGGAATACATATAACCATTGTTGGCTCACCGAACTACTATGGACCTACCATATTGACTACATGAAACTAGCCTGAAGCCCGAATACCTAATTTCTAATGTCCTTCTTTAGAGGAAGCCGTTACTAGAAATTGACCCCACTATGGGTCTCTATCCCTCTTCCACTACCTATAATGGTAGTAGACTCCACCATAACATCTCCTAGTAATGATCTAAGTCTTACCTCAGATCCTTGACACCACTCTGTACTATGGAACCAAGCTATTCGAAAAGGATTCCTATAGAACATCTCTAAATTCACCATCTGAAAACATGCTCAAAACGCCTTTAGAGGATATTCACACTGAGACCATATATTTCCAAACTACACAAACATGATGTATACTACAGAAGAAATACATCAATTTGGTCTTCCTAAATCTCTAGCATGTCTTCCCAGCGTAGAATTATCACAACCCCGATTATGGAAACCTGAAAAACCACTTATAAGATCACCTCAGATCATCATCTAGTAAGAATAAGACTGGTACTTCATGTTTCCCTCAAATATCTGGACCAGATTCACTACCTTAATGAATGATTTCTTCTGGTAGATGTTTACCTTCACCGTAATGTCGTACCACAAGCCATCCTAAAATTTCCTCATGCTATAAATGTTATCTATATCAATATAAGGGTAAAAGGGACATATATTTATAAACCTTGAAGAATAATACATGATGGAAATTAATCCTGATTGGAGGTTCATGAAATCATGGCTTCGGTCCACCCTCAAAGTCTCTTCGAAGAAGTGCTCGAAGAACCTGGATTCTAAATCCTTCTACAATAGTTTCTAATGTCTTCCTGCAAGAACTTTTACATCCCATATGGGAAATACTAGTCCTAAAACAATATATGATTCCAAATTTTCCCTTCGACCTGCAGTTTTCTCAAGCTCAAGAAAATTCATCTACAAAAACTCGATCCAGTTCTCTCGTTCCTATGTTCTACCCTAACCTAGGAATAACAGTGGGTGCTTAAACTAGAACTCGAGAGTCAAATATTCTATAGAGGACTCAGCTCCATGATCTCCACTACCAATTACTTATATGACATAAACTAATATCTCTCTGAGCTAATCATATAACCATGAACCAAAATATGCCATATGCTGTAGAAATCCTACCTACACATGATCCTGTACCAGTGACCCATGATCATACCGACCCTTAGGGTCTTTATCCTGGGCATGCTCTTGGAACATCATATCTCCACCCTCCTAATTCTCCACCGAGATCTATCTTGGTGGACCACATTGAAGAACAAACACTATGGTATAACAACCATAATTATCAAATATATATATATATCACAAATAGTAAAATCTATAATATGAATCACATCTCACCACCCTTACACTCCCCCACCACCCACATGTCACATGAAATCTAGTCTCATAGAACCTTATAAACCCATATCATAGTCAAGTATCACATATAATATAGGATCATGTACCCTTTTCTACACATAATAGAATCATTAATCACCTATCATGTATATCTTGAGTCATCAATCAGAGCTGGATATGAAGAATGACACTAAAAGAATATACATGAAAAAAAAAATTCTTCTTTTTTGACATTTTAAATTGGTCACCCACTTTTTTTTATCCATCCCTACCTACTCAGAATAGATTCAATCCCATAAATATTATATAAACATTTCATCATATATTATATCATCAAGAAACACATACATTGACTAGCTAAGTACAATTACCCCAAAATACATAAGGAGGGAAAAATATTTAGTTTTTTGTTGATACTTTAAAAAACAAAAACCATTAATAATATTATAGGCTCCCATTGAAAATAAAAAGCCTAAACATACATCATATGAGCCTAAGTTCCTATCATAAAGCATAAATATTACATCCTCACTATAGTATCCAATGGATAAAGAGATCAAAGAAAAAAAATCACAGCCATGTGCACCAATCAATGTGGAAATAAATCAATTGTAAAATAGATAATAATAAAATGAATTTCACATTCCCTAGAAACTTGGTTTGCTCTCCAATATGGGGTTTTAGGAACAAAAACATGATCTATTTACCTAGTTCTAACTAAATCCTTGTTTCTTGTCTATCATATCCCAAATAGTGATACCAAAAACGAATATAAACTCCTCTCATACCATTTTTAGCACCCCAACCCTACTTCCTAATTAATCTATGATACATATTACTATTCCAATGGGCCTTAGGCATGCCTCCTCATATGCTAAAGGCTTATGACTAGTAGTAGGGGCCTGAGTAGGTGATAATGGTGAGAATAAAACCTCTAGTGGTGATAATAATAATTGTATATACATATTTAATATAGTAGAAGGAGGACCATAATAGTATAAGATACAAAATAAGAACAACTAAAGCATATAAAATAGTGGTTGTAATAATAATCCCAAAGCATAATACCATTTGTAGATGATAAAAACATACATCATAGGTCATACAAAAAAAATTCAAAGTCTTCCATTTTTGACCACACACACACACTCACAAACACAAACACACACACACACACACACATATTCCAAAAAGGAATGTCCAACTCAATGTAGAAGGAACACCTATTCCACTACAATCCATCCCATATAAAAGTAGTCCACCCCTGATCACTAAGGCCCATCTACCCATCATAATTATCTACATGATCTAAAAAACATAAACTCTACCAGAATCCCAAAGGGTCAGTTTATAGTGTGAGTATGAACTCAGTGGGCCACCACCAAAGTGTTTCTGTATTACAAAAATAATTATATATTGTATGCAAACATAAATAAATACGAGTAACTAACACACAAAAAATAAATAATGCAATCCACTTGTTCTCAACATCCTAAAGTGATAGTTTAGCTACTTTGACCAATGAATGTACATCTGTAAACATGTGACCCCCAAAATATATTTTCATATATTACTTATCTCCAAAGATTTATTTTTAACGGAGAGGACCAAAATCTTTTTTCACAAGAATCCACTAAAGAATACCCTAACTAGATATCCATTAAGAACATACCATAAATATATCACCAACTCCTCATGCCATCTGAAACTTAACATTCCATAATCCAAGCAACAGATATTCCAGCAACACAAACATAAATATGTCCCAGTTCCCTTGGACCACTAGAAAAATAGTCTCTGGTAGATCAACAACCTAATTTCTCAATGCATTAGGATATCCATCTTCCAATATATAATAAATCACTATCAGGCAAATTATCTGACATCCCATGGAACACTGATATCTTTCCTCCAATAATCCCATTCCATTAGCTTATTGTTAATGGAGATCCTCATCCCCAACTGATGGTCTCAACATAATGTCTCAATACATTTTCACTATCAACCATGGCCTCCTCTGGTGATCAACTACTACATAACTAATATCCAACACCATACCCTAATACACAATATTTAAGAAGACCTCCACCCACAACGAATAGTCAAAACCACCTCAACTGATTTCTATCTGTGTTCACATGAATCCAACAATGCATCATCCAAAAATGGTCTACTGATCCACCAAAACCTCTTAACCCAAACCATTAAGTACCTTGTTCCCCATGTGACCACATTGTTGTGTCCTGATAGTCAACACCATCTCATGAAACATATGCCATTCTCTCTACCTAATGAACTCATCACATAAAATCAGTGATCAACATCATCTCAACTCAATGATCAATATAACCCCATGTATCTAGATACAAGTCCAACTTGATGAACCAAGTCACCTCAATCTTGGTGAATATCATCACCTCAATTCCTCTGGCCATTCCCAATATGTTCCCATTGAGCCATTGAGAACATATTACATTTCAATTAAAATAAATTACACAAATGGAAAACCCTTCCATTTGGTAAGAGTTTACATACTCAGAATAGATTATCAATGTAGACTAGGGTATTCCTAAAAAAATACCCTAACATCAATCAAACAATTAAAATACCATTATTTAATTAATTTATGGTTTCCCATAGAAATACCTAGCATGTATATTTAAATACACAATCATAAAACCTATATATTTATTGGTAAATCTAGGGAAAGCCTTCCATAGACTTATAGTCCTTTTTCTATTGAGTATCATCCACTAACATGAGTCATAATGAGAGAAATAAGTCTTTTAGAAAAAATCCATGAATATATGGAAATATTTCTCACACATATTTGAAATTTCATATGGAGAGATTAAAAAAATAAATGAAGCATGAAGAATCAAGGCCATACTGGTACACTTCCAATTCACCTGAAAGATATGGAATCAAAGCATGGATTAAGAATATAGGCTAAATCCTAGTGGGTATGGGAAGACCACTACTGAGCGAAACCTAGGGCCCTAAACCATCCAATAAAAATAAAGGATGGGGGATATCCCCCTTCAAACCCATTTTTAAATAGGATACCCACATATTACATGGCATGTAACAGTTACACTTCTTGTAATTAACTATTGATGTGAAAAATATACATGTCGTGTATCCCTAAGGTCAATCCCCCAAGTTTTTAAGTTATTAATCCAAAAAGACACACCCCATGAAACCATTACATGTCTTGTAAATTATTTACATGAAATGTAAAACATACAACAACTGTTTTTAGTATCCTGATCGTTAGTTATTTCTAAATATTTTACTAGAACCATCGTTATGTCTACGAAAACATAGACTATTTGGGAAAATAACACTTTAGGTAAAAAATACTCTACAGATTAAGTTCCAAAGCATAGAATTTATAATGTTTTGACCAATGAAATAAAAAACATCAAATTTACCCAAAAAGTGACCCATTTGAAAAAAATGGTATATACAATGTTTGATATTATAAGTATGTATATGGTTCCATTAATAAAATAGAATAAATATAAATTTACTATAAATGAGGTTAAATACCCATAAAAAGCATGTCATACCTATGGAAATTGTTTATTCTATAATATCATTATATTTCATGATTTTTTTTAAGTTTCTAAAGGAAGAATTACGTGATCATTCTATTTGAAGAACAATAAATTTTTTATCCTCTACTTATTTTTGTTATTTTCAAGTATTAGTTTCATTTTTACCTTATATTGTACTCAAATATACCAAAATAATATATTAAAGTAAAGAAAACTTTTTTATTTCAATTTACATAAAAATTATTTCTTCGATGACCATATGTTATTTAAAATGTTTTCATGAATTATTTTACAATACTCCAATGATTTAATATAGTCATTTTTACTCATATTTATTTTTTTTGAAAACAATTAATAAGAATATTCTTGTTATTTTTTTAATGAGACTCTTTGTATTAAATGTGTTTAAAAAATCATTATTTTAATCTTTACCTCATGAAATGTTTTCCCTACCATAATGATTATTTTTTTACTCGAATAATAATTTCAAATTTCCCATGTTTATTTCCAAAAAAATAATTATCATAATATATTTTAAATTATAGGATTTTAATATAAATGATTTTAAAATAAAATGAGTGTGTTCCTCAAGAAATATTCTTGTAATATTTTTAAAAGTATTTCCATATATGTAAAAATATGTTAATGAATGTTATTATTTATTGGGGATATACTCTGTTGATAAAATCCACCATATTACTATGGATGAAATATGATTATATTTTTATATTTATTGACTGGTGAAAAAAATAACATTTTATATGAAAATTTGGGAATATAAATGTTTATGTTTATTATATATTGAATTTATTTCCCTCTTATGATTAATGGATTGGATATGATTTTTGATGGGAAAGGTTAATGGTAGCCCATCGATACATCAATAGGTGTTATAAGACAACATAGTTTTGGTAATTGGTATACACTATACCTATTTTTTTAGATTTCTTTGAAAAATTCCTTGAATGTAAGATAATGATTTATAAAATAATTTATTTTATCATTATGATGCTATTTTTTGATATCCACGTGATTTTTCTTATTTCTATTACGTCCATGAATGTAGATAATTTTATAATATTATTTATATTTCATATTTTATTATTTTTTATCTATATAATATTTTTTATGATATATATATTCTACGACATTTTATGTTTTATTATTTCACATAAGTATCATATGATACCCCTTCATTTTACTTTTGTTTCACTAAGATACAAAGATGGTATCTGGGAATTATTTTAAAGATGTAATAGAAGAAATAATAATGTTCTCACTAATTTTTTAAGTTGTATTTTAATTTTCGTACATGATTTTAGAATCATGTATGTATCTTATCTTCCATGACTAATAAAATAATCAATCCATTATATTAGATCCTGGGGATTTTTTTTCAATTGAGTAAAATAACTTAAAAATTTGGGTTATTAATGTTGTGGAGTTACAATAATGGATGTACATCAACTTAAACTATGGATTATTATAGAAATTAATGTTCATTAACACCTAAACTCAATATGAAACCCATACGTTTCACCAAAAAATCAACCAATGGGTGATTTAGGAGTCACAAGTCTTGTAGTATTTGATATTCCCAATCTTCCTTCCACACCACCACCAAAATCTATAAAGGGAACATACTCATTGCTGAGGTATGCTTATCATTTAAGGGATAACCATATATTACTATACACCATTACAATGTTTTTATTCTAAGAACCCATAGGGGTTCCATCACCGTTCCCAAAGATAAATGTTGAACAAGGGAGGAAAAAATCACAAAATCATAGTAACACGATATGAGAAAACACACATCACCACTCAAAAACTATAATTTAGTTTCCAAACCACATTGAGCTGAAAAAATTAAATTATAGAGGACATAAATCCATAAATATAAAACCCACATCTCGTGTAATACACAATAAGCACAAGAAAAATTAAGGGGGTGGAAGACACTATCAATTATCTGTGGGGAACCCGCACCTCAACTATGTTGAGGGAGTACTAACCCCATTTCAATCTAGAGGTCACATGTCCGATGTATGGTAGGGAGTACTAAACTCCCAAATAAATATTAGGGTTTCATGATTTGTCAGTCACATGATTATTGGGGCTTTCCTACCTTATGAACTTTCTAATCATCTTACCTAGACCCAGTAAAAACCCTATAGGGCTATGTAGGATATGTTTATTTTGTCATCTTGAATCAAATTAATAATGTTGATGGGATTTGGTCCAACATATTATACAAGGGAAAATTATAAATATTGAAAACTCATGTGTCTAAATTTGAGTCATGAAAAATAATATATGAAAATATAATATGGTTGGAACATCAGATACCATGTACTATAGTGATAAAAATAATATAAACCCTATAGGAATTCTTCAACATGTAGTAATATATACATTTCATTTTAATTCATCATATGTGATGAGTTTTATGATAAAAACGGTGTGTGACTCCTAAGAGAGAACTAAACTTGTTCCAGTAGTTATCCAATTCATATACTCTCTTATTACACAATAATCATTCATGAAAACATGATGTTTGTTTTATGGATGTCTTCATGGTAATGTACTACTACTGGTGTCTTACTATATATTCCATACAATATGTGTACTGAAACTATACGCCATGAATATAGGACTAAACTTAGTTTCAAAAAAAATTACATGACATGTGATTTCATATGACACACCATGTAATATTTATAAACCCCTAAAACCAAAGCACCCTGACTATGTTGGTACACTACATGTGTTCCTATGAACAACACATAATATAGTCAGGTTATATACCCATAAGTACAAATCATTTTCATCTTAATGTTTTATTAGATAAATACCCTCCAAATCAAACTTCTATTCCCCAATCACTATCTCGAACCATTGGGGGTTGTTTTAGGCCCTCATTTCATTATCTTATTCCTTCATCGACTAAATCATTTAGTTCAATAAAACATGTCACTTTTGTTCCACACACCATACTACTAAAACTCCCAAACCAAATCCATCCCCACTAGATACCAGCTTCTATAGCTTAATGATCATCCAAATTCAAATTTCCAACCAATGAAATGAATGGTTTTGAAAATCCTCAACACATGAGTGGATACGAATTAAGGAATAGTGGCTGGTGATAATCCTAACTAACTTAATTTCCATACACAATGGAACCATAATGAATACAGGGGAACAATAAAATCTACAATGAAAAACATGACCATAATCAATGAAATTCACCTTGAGCAATCTTCACATAAATGAAATTCCCGATTTATAAGAAACAGTATAATATGATGAATATAATGAATATGGGGTTTGAAAAGTCCACTTCAATTAAACCGAAAAAAACAATAATATGTTACTTTTCATTAATCAATTAGCATGATGTGTAATGATTAAATATAAATGAATATTCCCTACCTCATGGATTAAAGGTTGTTTTCATAAAACATTATTGACAACATGGATATGGTTTTATTTTCTCTATGATTTTATCATCAATGTCATTTTGGATTTGGTCCCATTACTTTAATCTGATGTTGATTAATGCATGATCTATCCTCTCCCCTATATCTCTATAAGGTTTATGTGATTAGTAAAAGATACTAACCATTGGTAGATATTATAAAATGGGTTTTATATGGGAAATTAGTTAATTGAAAAAAATTACTATCTTGAAATAAATTAATTTCAATTTAATAACACACCCATGACAGATAATCCTATGTCCCTTCATTTAATCTATGTCAAAACTTATCCTAGTGTAAACCCACTACACCAAAAATAATCACAACATTAGTTTTCCCATATGAATATTTAGGCAAGAAAAAGTTTCAATATTTAACTAATACACACACACTGACTGAAAATAAAAATTACTTTTAATATATTATTATCCATGATGTGTGGTTCTCAAAAATTCAAGAAGGATCAATGAATAATAAAAAAAATAGTTTTTGAAATGTTTTAACTGTTTAGATAAAAATCATTTTTTACACAACAAACATTAAAAAGGAAATGAATGGATCAAACTGAATGGATCACTAAAAGACCAAAACATTGTAAATGAGGGACCAATCAGCACATAACCACTATGATAGAAGATAATCATATTAAAAAATAAGAACAAAAAAATAACGCAAATATACTTCCATTTTCAATAACACAGGGAACTAAGTCCCACTCTGCATAGACTATCTAATTAAGTGTTCATACACTGTGAGAAACCGTGATGATTACTATATAGCTAAACAAAAACCAAGACATCCCACTGCCTACGGTGCATGCCCCCCAACTAGAGAAATATATTTTTCAACTGATTGAATACCATACTAATGATGTTGGTCCTGATCCTCATTGAAAAAGTTCATAAAATAAGGGAGAATCTAAATCCATAATTAACTAATCCACACCCCAATGATTCTTAGAACATCGATATGGGGAGTAACAAAATCTTTTGATTCTCTGAAGGACCCATATATATTTAGGCTAAATGGTGTACTAAATCACATTTTGAATAGTAGATTGCACAAACCTTTTGAATATGGGGGATTATAAATCATTATGACCATTTTGAGTGCCCATTTTTTATCATCAACATGCATCTAGAGGAGTACAAAACCTCGGGGGATGCTTCACACAGAACCTCTGAACCAAGTCACCAACCCGATAAAGATAAGGGTACTCAGAAACCTCAATTTCCTCATGTATCACCACTTATACCGAATAGAGGTGTACCATTGTTTTATACATGTAAAAAATCCAAATATGTTATATCTTTTATCAAATTCATCCCATAAGAAAAAAATATAGAAAACTAAAATGTGTTGGGTCATGTTTCTATAAGGATTGACACAATCATGATGTGATCTATACCTCCATTCTAAAATAAATGAAACATTGGTTTGACACCATAATGGAAACTCCTCACACCATATCCAATGTCAAATTTTTTTACCATGATGAAACTACACATCTACACAAAATCTATCACATTTAAATCACTACCAGAATCACCCTGGCTGAACACACCTTACAAAAAATTAAATTAGAAAATCACATATCTTTGGTAAGATTAATCTTCATAAAGAATATTCAAATATTATATACCACTGGAAATAGGTACCCATCTAGGAATATGGAGTTATATGGAATGATCCTGTCATAATGTTTATGGTAAATTTATGAGATCTTGAGTTTTGGAAGTACGTGTACTGTCATGTTGTGATGTGAAACTGTACATCACTGACTTTATAATATCATCACTTCCATATCATAAGATTTCCACCAATCCATACCTCTATTTCCAATAAACCAACACTAGAAACCACTATCACAAATATAGCACCCCGGACCAGCGCTCTCAGGTCTGGTTATATAAACACATACATTTTATACTTCCATTGATAGAAACTATAGTTTTTTTAAGTATAAATATACCGTAATTATACATCAAAAATAAAATATTTTATGACATATATTACCAATAATTTTTTTTATCTTTAGAAACATATAAAAAATCATAAACTAAAAAACCAAGTCTGAATCAATAAGTTGAAATTTTTTAAAACTATATAAAAAACTAATTTATCTATAATAAGTCTTCAAAAAACCAAAAATATTATCTAGAGATCTTTCACATTACAAATATATTGTGTATTAAATTTCTTTATAACCTAGAGAAATGGAAACATAAAAATTTTTGAGCTCAAATGATCAGTATGTGAATATATACAATTGATGAATTTATGAAATAAATAGGATATATGTATTATTAATGTAATAATTAATTATATTAATTCCATAATCAAATAAAAAAAGATCATAATATATTCATTTTTATAAATTAAAATTAATAGACCACATGTATAATAGTAACTAAAATCATGGTGATGTGATGTATAATCCCATCAGTCTTGATCTTACCATCAAGGCCTCAATCAAGAAAAAAATCTTACCATTAATACCACAATCAATATATATTATTGAATTGAAAGGAAGAAAAAAAGAAATAACCAAATATGTTCTTCAGATTAGTCTCACTTATTCATTGAGGGGATATTGAATATTGGGTCCAAACTGTTATTTATGTAAAACACATTCCTCATATGAGATTATTAGTAATAAATATTTAAGAAACTTTTCCAACAATCATTCTTATTAGAAAAAAAATATGAAACACCAATAATTTTCATCATTTGAATATTTGGATTAAAATGATTATAAACAATGTAAGGAATCATGGTGGATGGTTTAAAAATACATAGCCCAAATTCCTACGTAATTAATAAACATTCACATACGAATAAAAAATTCTACATATTTTTACTAGTTCCGAAATCAATAAATTAAATATCATTTTTTGTAAAAATAACTCAAGATAAATCCATATAGAGTCATGGTATATGGTAAATTGACCAATTTCCAAAGTAAAATGTTTTATCTATAACATCCTTAGTTTTTGGAATTGGGTCAAAAGCCTCACCCATTTTGTATTTATGATTTAGTGGGTATGCCAGTTTGATTGTTTTATTAGAACCAAATTCGGAGAGTCCTTTCATCCCTACATCATGTTTTTATATAGGTTTTGTGGATTCAAGAGTGCCTTGGTTGTTGGAAATCTTTTAGGGAGAAATAGAGGCCTGAAGACCAAGTTTTTGTGTTGTAGGATGTGCGACATCTTCCATCTGATCGTGCATCCTAATTTTGAACTACCTAAATGTTTGGGTAAACCATGTGGGTTAGGTTCATGGTAGTGTTTCCATGCCTATAGTTTTTTAGAAGATTCTAGATGGTTTGCACATTGTTAGGGAAAACTGTGCAGTAAGCCACATGAGTAGTTCCACTTTGACAGTATGCCTGAACTGTAGCCCATAGGTTTTTTATGTAGTTTGGAAAATTATGTGATTTTACCATGAATTCCTTTAATGAGGTGATTTTATGGGTTTTACATGATCTCTATTTCTCTTTATTCTTCGTGTTTTCCTCTTTCTTAGCTGCACACAAAATAGGGATCCCTCTCCCTTTCTTCTTCCAGCTAGGGTGTGCTCCCCCTCCCTTATTTAAAATATATTTATTCTTCCATTGGGTGAATCATAACCATATTATTAAGGCTCTACTCACCCATGCCTTTATTTAGTATTTTTTCACCTCATTAAATGCTAAATCCATCCAAGTAGTTTTACGCTATTTTTTGGGAATTCGATGGAATCATCTATTTTATACAATGTGGTTCGAGTTAGAGGCCAATCCTAGATATTACAACAACTTCAATTTCAAGGTAAGATGTTCATACCTTTCTTTTTTATTTTCACAAATTTATTAGGGGTGTGGATTTTAGTGTGTCATTGGGTATTTGATAGAGACCATTTTGATATTGATTTCTTGATTTTATGCTTATTGTATGACTGTAAGGGATTATTTTGGGCATGAACAATCCATATACACTCGTATGAGGCCTGGTTATAATCCATTGATCACCTTGGGTAGTTGGTTCAGGGTTTGTTTTTTTTAATTTTAGTTTTCTTGTTTACCTAGACTAGTACAGTTGAATTGAATTGTAGTTATTAGTCTATTTGAAGTGAATTATATATATTTGGAATGTTGTAATTGAAAAATTCAATATCACTAAATTTTTCAGATTATTTGGATTGGTTTATGTATATTAACTAATTTAATTTCAAAAGATGGGATCCAAGGGATCATGATGGGATAAACCCAATGAAATGTGGTGGTATAGACATCTTAATTGAGGCAACATGGTCTTCTGTTTGGGCTTGTACCATATATATATATATATATATATATATATGAGAGATACTATTCAGAGGGTTGGGAGTCATGGATTTTATATTCATATAGAAAGGCCATCAGGTTGAGAGCATGGCCCATGATATATGGGTGAAATTCCCATCAAAGTTGAGAGAATTGGTTGAAGGGACTTGAGGTGACAGTTGGATGTGGATCATGTATTAACGTGTGGGATTTTCTCTCACCCATGATGGAAAAAGGGCCGATTGGAGTTGAGTGCACATTTGATGACTCAGTGATGAGGTGGTTTTGAACACTCGAGTAGGTAGAGGCCCCTCATAGTGCAACCTAGGAAATTGTGTTGTAGGTGCTAGTAATAGACATCCCTGGGGAAGGGGATAAGATATCAGATGATAGAATTGAGGCTATTAGTTGGGGGATGAGGCTTTCCATATTAAAGTCTTTGGTCTAGGATTATTTTGGGAGGACAAATATTACTATTAATTAGGACACTGTGCTATGTTCCGAAAATGATTTTATTTGAGGAATGATTTTTGTAATCCATCGGATGTCGATATTTGAGTCGATGATTTATTTCAAGAAGGGGTTTGTGGGACCATTTACTTTTTCTTGGGTGTGCCTCTGGTATGTCAGTGATTTGTTTGAGACATGAGGAATTAGGAGGAATGTGGTTCCAAATTTCTTATTTAGAGGTGGAACCTGAGGTTTCCCTAGAGATATTCTACTTCATGGGATACCCTAGGACACAGACCAAGTATCCACTCATTTTCGTGTATTCTGGTTTTGGTTGAGGCAGTTGAGGGATTCTAGCTAGCAATTGAGAAACAGGTAAGTCCGTGATTATTTAAAAATGTGATAATTTACTTCTTTATTATATATCACACCTACTTAAACACATATGCTGGGTATGAAAACATGGCTGGTCTTCGACATAGACTCATTCTAAAAACCTACAAGGGACCATTAGGATCTGTGTTTATTTATGTTTTTACATTTCTGTAAGGGATAAAAATAAGGATCTAACCCTTATTTGCTATTTGACATGGGATGTTGGTATGAGATCATGAGGTCTTCCTTTATGCAGAGTTCTGTTTAGTTTTCCTTTTTTTTCTTTCATCATTCCTATATATTTATTATACTATGGTCTTCCATTGGAGAAAATTATTTATATTTTTTGTATGACCTATATTGTATGCATGATCCCTTTTAGTGCTATGAGAGATATAGTTGGAATTTCATATATTAACTATACTTATTTAATCATGATTCCGCTATTACTTATTATTGAATATTCTTATGTAATTGGAGGGTTTGGTTCGAGTCTTCTGAGTCCTTATTCTTTGGTTTCATCTCATATAAATTTAAATGGAACATTATTATATAATCATACAATTCCTTTTTACACCCTTTATACTAGTCAGTAGCCTTCGGTGTTTTGGGAGGTGCGCCTAAGTCTAGTGGCACATGAACTGATAGCTCTATTCGGTGGGATAATTGGGTTGGGGACATTATAAGTGGTATAAGATGAGTTCTTGACAGGGATTTAGTGGTTGTGTAAGGCTGGATAATAATGAGATTGAGATTTCTTGTCTTTTTGTTTTCTGTTTGTCTTACTATTTTTGTAATGGTAATCTAGCTATTATGTGTTGTTAGAACTAGATTCAAAACTCATGCTTGGATGTCTAGAACCCCATGTAAAAGGATATACCTAGTTGACATGGGTGGGAAATGCTATTCTATTTTTCTTAGTGTACAGTTTATATAATTTCCACCTTGAGTTGTATTCATGAAATTTAAATTGTTAAATGTTGTGACTTGTGAACCTTGGTCTATTTCAATAGTTAATGAGATTCAAAACCTTATCCAGGTAAGGCAAGGTGTATATTTAGTGATATTCCTATTTTTATCTTGATAGGAATAGTAGGTAGTTTAGTTAGGTATCATCATGCGCCTATGAAAATTTATTAATAAATTTAAAATTAATTTGTGTGTATGCTGTCATATACATATATATAGTGGTTTTTATGTGTAAATTGGGTTTGGATCCTCTATGATTAGGTACATACAATGACATGGGGTGACTATTATCCCTAGGTTGAGGGATGTGATTATTAGTTTGAAGAAAATTTGGTTGTCCGAATAGGCATGGCCAGAGGATTTTTTGATACATGGCTCTATTGAGGGTGGGTATGGAGTCCGTAAGGCTGGGATGATATGCGACAAGGTTTCGATATGAATGGGTAAGGGTAGTGAGAATGAAATGACTATTACTACATTCCATATCTTCATTTAATTTATATATAATAGAGTTGTCTACCATGTGATGGTATCTAGTGGGTTCCACCTAGACGGATCAGACATAGTGTCAGGAAGGTGGAGATGGCATTCCACAAGTGCATGAGTAGGTTGAGACCCCTAAGGGTTAGACCCATCAAGGATAGGATTTGGGTTTGGATCAGTCAAAGGTACTACCTCAAGCACATTTTCTAGTGTAGGTGGTGAAACAACCAGATATTATATCGTTTGGGACAAAAATGGATGACAAACTTCAAGTAATCCTTGTATGTGTGATCTAGGGGATTGACAGGGGAGCTTAAGGAGTAGAGCCTTCTATGGAATATCTTACTCCAAAGTATGAGTTGCATCACCTTCCACTTTTTTAGGGTGATGGTGTGCTGAAGGAGGTTCGGAATTGGTTCATGTCCATGCAGATGATCTTTGAGTAGTTTGATATTACTCCATGGTAGAGGGTGAAAATGGGAACCTAAATTATCAATGGACTAGAAATGCATTGGTGGGACATGGTGGTGTAGGGAGGAAAACATGAGAGTCTTTCTTGGAAGGATTTTGATGTCAGGCTCATTGTTCATTTCTCCCCGGATATTCTGAAGGCAGAGAGAGCTTGGGAGTTCATGAGCCTCTAGCAGGGTGACATATATATCATGGATTATGTAGTGATGTCCATTTAATTTTCTCACATTGAACTTAGTATGGTGAGTGATGACACCTAAAAATTGAGGCACATAGAGAATGGTTTACAAAAAACCATTTTGGTGAAGTTAAAAATATTTTTGTTGGACTCATTCTCAGTGGTAGTGAACCAGAAACTCATAGCCAAGGATAACATGATGGATATGTCTTACTTGAGCTAGAGAGTAGATTCAGGTTATTTTAGTAGTGACACTTTAGATATCATGAAGCGATGCCGAGATGAGTTCCAGCAGCGCGGTCTGTCCAATGACTGAAGAAGACCACTATTGAATTGGTATTTGAATGTTTTATTTAATTGTGGGCATCCTTAACATGTCCTTACATATTGTGAGAAACTTCCAAATTAGTTTTGGGCGTGTGTATAGGTTGGGAATCTATAGAGGCTCCCCAATTAACCTTCTAGTATGATCATAATTTAGGGACTGAGGTAGACTCGTGGTTTTGATATTGGATCAAGAGAAGTTCTAGGTGTGGGTAGCAAGATCCTTCAAGATAAAGACGTCATGGAAGAGGCAGTGAGACCCATTAGTGGGGTTAGTATCTGTTTTATGGTGTAACATCAAAAGGAGTATTGGATTTGGGAAGATGAGCTTTAGGTCAATTCCACACTATGGATCTACTAGGTTTTGAGTGTACAAGTGAGAAAATGATGGTTATTGGTATGTTGTTGGTGTGAACTTGCCTTCTTTTCATTTTAATTTCAAATAACTTGTCGAGGCATGTCTATTTTGGGTGTATGAGGTGCACATGTTATGTATGGACTGAAACAATACAGGTTAGTAGGTTAGAACAATCTCAGGTTCATTATATATATATATATATATCTGTTTTTGTGTGTGTGTATGTGTTTATATATGTGTGTGTCAGTTTGTATGTATGTGGTTTTAGGCACCAACATATATGTGTGTAATGATAGATGTGTGTTTATTCATTTTTGATGGCATTGAGGAATCAAGGAGATGTTGTTACTTGAGGTGTGTGGGAATATGGGAACCATTGTGATGCGTTACTCAATTGATGTGTGTGGGACATAGAATTTTGAGAATATGTTGAGAAGAAGGACCTTGTTGGTTCCATATGTGACATCGACATGAGGCAAGAACTGATGTGGTGTGAGATTCTGAGGGGTGTCTAGTATGACATGTGTGAACCTAATGAGTTCTAGGAGTGATGATGTGTAACTAGAATACTTTGAGACTAGTATATTCTTAATGAACTATTTTCATGATTTTTGTTTGGATCTGGATGGACCAGGGTAGGTAATCCCTAATATGGGGATCCCCCATTAAGAAGATGACATGTGCCCTTTTTATAGGGGTAGTCTTGGTTAATTTAAATGGTATGAGTATGTTGGGCTTCATCTCTATTTTTTGTTTTTTTGCTCGGGGATGAGCTATGGTAAGGTGGAGATATTTTAACATCCTAGGTTTTTTAATCGGTTTAAAAACCTTTCATGTTTTGAATTTTGTATATTAGAGGGTATACCAATTTATTTTTAATTGATCAAAACCAAATTTCGAGAATTATTTCATCATTATATCATATTTGAATATGGGTTTATAGGTTTGGAGAATTTATTGGTTTTTTGGAAGGGTTTCAGGATAATAAAAAGGCATGAAGACCATGTTTTGGTGTTGTAGGTCACGGCATGCGATTTAGGGTAAATCATGTGGCCTCTTCCAGCTAACAGTACGACCTATTTTTGAACTACTGCATTGTTTGGGTAAACCTTATGGGGGATCCACATAGTGATGTGGAAATTTATTATTGTTTTTTAGAGGCTTCTTCATGGGTTTTTCATGGTAAAGGAAAATCGTTCAACTAGCTTCTCAAGTATGGTCACTTAGGGAGTTCCCATACACTGTAGCATGAAGGGATTTCCCAGGATTTGGAAACCTGTGAAAGATAATCAGCATACCCTTAAAGAGGCCATTTTATAGTTTAATCTCATCTATAATTATCCTTCGTTTTCCTCTTTTCCTTCCTCTTGGTCACACAGACTCCCTTTCCTCTTCCGGCTAGGGTGTGCCCCATCTCCCTCATTGGAGCTCAGATTCATCTGTTGTTATTTACATTGTAACTATATTGATATGTATCTACTCACCCATTCATATTTTTGATTTTTCATTAATCTCATGGAACTCTAAATATATAATATCTATTTTAAAATATTTTCATGGAAGTCAACAGAAACATTGTTTTTTTTTGTCAAACAACTTCGAGTTAAATTCTAATACCAGACATGCCTACAACTACTAGTCCATGGTATGTAGTGAATATATTTTTTGTGGGTTTTGTGGATGTTTTTTTGGTGAGGAATTTCATGTGCCATTTTTTTGATAAAGAACATATTTATATAGATTTATTGTTTTTTAATTGATCGTATGGAAAGAAGGGATGCAGTTGGGCAAGCCAAAGACATATACGCTAGTGCAAGGATGGGTTAGAGGCAATCAACCACCTTTGGTAGTTGCTTCGGGATCTATTTTTATTTCTTTTGAGATTTATTCTTTACTTATATTGGTAAAATTCAATTATATTTATTTTTTTCTATTTGATTTGAATTATATATATCTAGTATGTTGGAATTGAAAAATTCATTTATATTGAATTTTTTTCTTATTTGGATTATCCTTTTATATGAAATGCTTGAATTGAAAATCATGTGATTTGATGGATCACAATAGGATTGAACCAATGAAATTAGGTGGCATGGATATTAGGATTGAGACGATCTGGTTGTCTGGTTGTGGATGGCTTGGATATATATATGTGGGTGATAGTTTTCATAGGTTTGGGCACCATGAACATCAGATTGAGGAAAAATTTCCATTAGGATTATGGCAGGGACCATGATATTGGATGTAATTTCCATCATACTTTATATAAAAAGTCCCAAGGGAATTAGGAGATAGTTTAATGTGGCATAGGTACTAAATTTGTGACTTCTAATCACCCATTTTGGCCTAAGAGGTGATTGGAGTTGTTTTCACACAAATTGACTCAGTGATGATGTGGTTTTGACCTTTCAAGTGGGTAGAGGCCCCAATAGTGTAGCTTAGGAAATTTTTCTTTGGGTTCCTTCATTATAAAGCCATAAGAAAGATGATGAGAACTCATATGATTGCATTGAGGATATTATTTTGGAGATGAGGCTCATGGTATTGAGGTTTCTGGGCCTCGATTGTTTCGGGAGGATAAAGATCACCATTTCTAATGATTTTTTTACATGGAGGCCAAGGTGATTTTTTTGAGGACATATATTGATGTGACACTAGATGGCGGGCTTTGAACCTATGAGATCTTTTGATAAAGGGTATTACTGATCATTTTCTTTTTCTTGGGCATGACTTTGGGACATTAGTGATTTGTTGGATCACAGGGTGTCATGAGTCATGTGGTGTTTGGTTGCTTGTTTGGATTTGGAACCTAAGGGATCACCAAGGATATAATACATTATAGGATACCTTGTGCAATTGGATAAGGATACTCTCATTTTTATGGATTATGGTGGGGACTGAGGCTAGTGATGAATTCCTAGTGGCAATTGAGTAGTAGGGAAGTCCATTTTTAATTATGCAACAATTGATTTACTTTTTATTATATAAAACACTTACTTAACACTTATATTGGGAATCTAAACATGGGTTGTATCCTAATGATACTCACTGTCACGCCCTATATGGACCTTTGGGATGCATGCAGACTTTATGCTTTTACGTTTAGGTAAGGGATCTTCTTCAGGAGCTATTCTGTGGTGGCAGTTTGGCATGGGATGTTGGCATGTGATCTTGAGGTCTTGTATTGCCTAGAGTTTCTATTTTAGTTTCACTTTTTGTTTCATCATGAAAATTTATGTGTTATACTATTGTATACTATTAGATAGATTTATGGATATTGTATGTACGACCTGTATTGTATGTATGCTCTGTTTTAGGGCTACAAGTGGTACATTGGGAATATTCATTTATTTCCACTGTTATTTAATTATACATACACTATTACTTGTTGTTAAATGTGATTACGACCTTGTTGGTTCTGATTTGAGTCTACCACATAATTTTTTTATTCATGTTATATAAATTTACTCATACCATTATTCTATCATGACAAGATGCTATATTATTTCCACTATTCCACTTTACACTGTTAGTGCTAGTCGGTAGCCTTTTTCATTCGAGGAGGTGGGTCTAAGGCTAGTGACACCCAACTCGATAACACTATTTGGTTATCTAATCATGTAAGGGACACTACATATGGAATCTAGATAAATACAATTAAATTCTAGGAATACCAATTAAGGCATTCATAAAGAAAAGAAATTTAAATTAAAGTTATTCCAAATCACAATTGTTTCTTAGGTATGAAAAAGGTAGTGATTAACCATATCTTTGGTAGAAAAAAAGACAGAATAATCCATCAAGATATAGAATGGGGATGGAAGAAAAATTACATATCTAGGGTGTAATAAATTAAATTTAATAGGATATTGACATAGAGGAAAAAATCATTTTAAATTAGTTATTTCAATGGTAATAGGAAGAAAGGGATCAAGAATTGAACTCTTTGATTCCATGATCTCAATACACAAAATTATAAATTTATATATTTATTAGATATTATTCATATAACATAAATGACATAAAGGAAAATACTTATAAATATGTAATGGAAAATAGAGGTGAAAACGTAAAAACTATTTTAGAAAACATTGTTATCATTTATATAAAAATAAAGCATGCATATCACTTTCATAAGTTACTTATTGAAAGATAAAGTGATAGATTTTTAAAGAATTTACTTTTACAAATAATCTACAATAATGGCACCTAGAAAATGGAATACAAATTTCTTTAGGAAAATTAGAGATAACGATAAAACATTTGATTATAAAAGTAATCTTTTTAATACTTTTAAATTAGTTTTTTTTGAAAACCACCATTGTAAAATGTGTATTAAAATATTCATTATATTGATATTAATTTTCCTAAATAAGATGATAAAATAAAATATACATAATATTTTGGTTTCAGAACCCAATCATGGAAGAATAATGTTCAAGGTAAAAAATAATAACTCAATAAAAAGATACTTGACTTATCAACATCCCTTATAGGTAACATAATCCATAAGGTAAGAAATATTTGATAATGATTTATGCAGTAGTAATATAAATTCACATAAAAATTATCAAATACCACAAAATATAATAAAGGTTATAAATTACCAATATTATATGAAATAAGTTAAAGATAATGATTATAACTCAATGAAATAACATGATCCAGACAATATAATTACTACAAGGGTAATAGTTAAATCAATTAGAATTTTAATAAGGTACTATTATTTTTTTATTAAATCCCATGAAATATTAACAAAATTATTAAAATACATAAAAGTGTGGAAAGTACACTATACCAAGAAAACATGGTGCACAAAATGTATAAAGTATCAAAAAATTAGAATTGAGACCTAGAGAAAAATTACCTTAATTTCAACATAGTATAAAATTAACTCTATCATACATTATAAAAATTTTAACTATATTAATCACCAATTTAAAAACATTTTTCACATCTATATACTTTTATAATATTATTTATACATATTATTTATATGTATATTAGTAAGTTATTATCTATTTTCAATATCAGGTGTAAGTAATCTTGGTTATTTTCTACCCATTTAATAAAAAAAGTGTTGGTATTCATTACTGTAAAAAATTTATTCCTCCAAATAATAATAAAGGTACAATAATATATGTTACAAAATATTTATAATGTTATAAATTCATTTCATGTAAGTTTTGGTTACAAATTTTGAAGAAGAAATCAATGATGATCACATTTCATAGATTCTTAATGAATTGAAGGTGTTTTTATAATTAATGATGTTAATAATAATGTTACAATTATAGAACAAATAAAATCATTATTTACATTTTAATGAAATATAATAATATTTTCAACATTCCCATATTCTTCCATTTTACAAATTCATTAAATTGTACAAGTAGGTGGTTAAATTAACTAAAACATGAACATATTAGGATTAATGTATAATTATGTGATTTTTAGTTTTAATATAATTAGAGTAGAATCATAATGATATTATTTAGTAATTATTTGTGTGATATATTATAATCAAAAATAATTTTATGTATAAGTAATAGATTGGATAATATTTCATAATATAAAAGAAAATATTTTTCTTTTAGTATGCTTGTTTTAATCGATTGAATTAATGAAGATCATATGTTGATAATTAAAATTATATTTTATACAATTTATTATAAAATTAAAATAATTATTTAATATAAATTTAATTTATCTTATAAACCCCTTCTCATCACTATCCGTTTTGAGGCAATGAATAAATGAAATACATAAATCAATCATTCTATGCAGGAAATAGTCTGCACATATGCATTTTTGATTATTTAATTTTCAAAAGAATGAGGAGAAATATTCAAATGTTTTATATTTAAAAATCTAAAATATTTTACTAATATCATACTTATTTATTAAATTTAACATTTGTACTATCCATGAATGGTGTTTATGGGAGAAAACATGATTATCTGTAGAGGCGGTAATTTTCACACATGAAGGAATCCAATTTTGTGTTTCATAAGAGAAAAAAGTAAAGGTGGTCAATGATTATTATCTTGGAATAATAAAATTTAGTATATAGAAAACAAAAAATCTCATTAAATAGTGATTTTAAAATCATAATTTTAAATTTATTATTGAAAGGAAAGAAGTTAATGAATAATGATTACTCACATTGAGAACTATAGATTTTTCTTGGAGAATTCCTTGAAAAAAAGGGATTAGGATAATATATTCTCACTAGAAGCACAAGGAGGGGGAATTGGGTTATAAGTAAATTAAAAATTACTTTAGTTCATTAATAACATGAATATTATTTTTTTATTGAAGGGGTTTTGAGAGGAACCTATAATTAGTGAGAATATATTACAATTTTTAAAATACCCAAAACTTTTTAGCCATGGGATGTAACTCTAAAGAAAATTGGATAAAATATTTCTAAAACAATGGGTGGGGAAGATATAAGGACAGTAAATCTCACAACCAACCATTCCCACACATTCTTAGAAAATATTTATGGTCTCTCATTCTTTTTTAATCCCCTTTTCACCTTTTTTATTTTTACCATGGAAATTTGTTTTTACTAAATTAATTTATCCTTTATTATTGAAAATAAAATTTTCCTTATTAAATAAATAGAATCTAATGATTCTAAATTTTAAATATATTATATTATGTTGACTTTATAAAAATAAATAAAATTAATTTAATATATTAAATATATAATGTATTAATTTTCTTATGAACAAAATAACTTAAGTGCAAAAAAGTCAAATATGAGTTTGTAAATTAATACCAAGAATTTTAAAACTATAAATTATCTTATAAAATTAATATTCGGTATTATAAAAATGTTTTATAAATATTAAATTTGTAATTATATACTAATAATGTTATTAAATTCATGTTATTTATAAAATGATAATTTCCACTATTCGCATAAATATTAATCATTTAATAAAAATAAATAAAAAAATTCTTACGAAGTTATTAAAATAATAAATAATAAATTTAGTTTTATTTTATTAAATTAAAATTATAAAATTTAGGAATTAACGTTTGTATGAAAAATATGAGATTTAATGAAAAGTTGTTTTATATGAAAGTGATATTTGCAATGCAAAACTACTATTATTCATATTTCAAATCATTTACCAACTAAATACACGTTAACCAATTATTCATATAAAATATATTTTATCATCAATAATCATTAATTTATTTAAATGTATATTCATATCTTATTATGGTTAATTTTTATAAAAATAAATTTCCAAGTATAAAAGGATTTTATCAATTTAATTTCTTTCATTTTAAATGTTTCTTTAACTTTAAATATATATATATTTCATAAATAAGTCAATTATATTCATTTTTACAAATTTAAATGTTTGGTTTTTAGAACCATACTCTACAATTTATATAATTATCTAAATATATTTTTGTTCTGTTTAGGTTTTGCGTTTCATGTAAAAAAATATCATACACATTGAATTATCAAAATGAAGTCAAATATTAAAATATTGGGGTGTTATAGAAAGGCCTTGTGTGTTATTTTTATTCAATCCATAACAAGCAATGGGACATTCAAAAGTGATATATAAAACATGATATCATATATGAGAAAATAATCTAAAAGGGATAGTATATAAGAGAATGGAAATTCTAAAAGAGTTTGATAGTTCTTTAAATAAGTAACATATTATGGAAATATAAAATTATATTATATGAATTAAAATTTTAATCATGGAATAATTGATAATGGGATAATCAATGTTTCATATCTAAATCATTATGTTTTGATACTATAGGTATCATTTCTCTAAAATCACTATAGGATCACCACATGATAATTTTCAGTTCAAGGTTCATCCAAGATGACTAAAGAATCAAAATCACACCACTATAGGATGAGAGACCAATAGATGAGAAAAAGTCAAGGGACATCATGTTTAAAAACTATTTATAATGAAAACTAAGGATATTAAAATCATAGCACAATAAAAATGGTTTCCTATCAATTATTCAAAGCTCTACCAAAACCACAATGAAATAATCCATACTCCCAAAAAAAATAAGGGACCACCATGAAATTGTTAATGCAACTTATCCACTATTTCGTAACAAAAACTGTTTTCATGATAAAATCTAAACACTTTTGCTAAGTATAGTGGAAAATTATTCCTCCATTATCAATAGTTGAAAATGTTTTTCACACAATAAATACTATCATTACACAATGCCTCCATCATAATATCAGACTAATGGTCATAGGAATAATATTACAACAAATTAATCACCAATGTGAAAGGAAAAAAATCATAGAACATTCTAAAAAACCACACCATAAGGTAAATATATAAATTAACAATTAATAAAGTATTTTACAGAACAATTATTGGTTAATAAAAATAATTTTTTTACCAATAAGAAGAAATCCATCAAATTCATTCTATTAGGAATAAAAACCAATTTCCTAATTTTATCGAATTATTTTATCCTTTTTAATAACCTATTATTCAAAAATAAGTTTCTGAAAAACAATTAAAATAATAATATCATAGTATGATACTCATAATATATGTTGTATATTAGGTTGAAGGGATTACAAACTATATACAACACCCACAACAAAACAACTAAATGTGTTAAACCTCATCTCTCTCTATAATGAATTGAAAAAACCCACTAATACTATTTTATTAAATATTTATAGCATGGGGGCCATTTAAATAATATCCTAAAGGGATAGGTAAATATTTCGCAAATAACATTATAGGAGATGAGATGAAATCCTAAATGAGTAGCCTACATCATATCGTGTCACCTTTTTTAGACCATGACATAACTTATTAGTAGTTATGACACCAATTTTTAGTCCAAAAGCTACATTATCACTTGAAAATAATAATTTCATTATGACACACTCTCATACACAATTAGATTTGAACCATCTATAGCACATTGAAAATTTATATAGGATAAGGTAGGATGATTAGGTCTTGTGCACCCATATCTCTTTCAAGCTACCCAATTAGTGATTCATATGTGGTGCCCCAAAATATCATATTACTATCACTACATATCATCTGAAATGTCTTACTATGTAGATAATTATGATGAATGGAACCCCTATATCCTACATCAGAGATAAATGTGTATGGAAGGTTTGTTGATAGAAGTTATCACACACATATATCTTTTTATAATTCCTATATTAAAATTACTTCATATCATAATATTATATGACATCCTATTGTGTTGAGTCATTCACTTAGTCCCTACATGTCACTTTCTGATGACTGATTATGGTATAGAGGCCTTGTGACTTGATGTATTTAGATTTTCCAAAGGCCCTATATCTTGAAGACCCAAATTTGGGGTTTGAATTCCCTGGTCCATTGAATAGTACTGCTGTAATAATACATACTATAGTACCATATATAGTACTGATGCCATAGTATAACTACCGTAAATGTGGGGATCCTCCCCCTACTCAACATTGAAAAAATATTCTTCTAATGAAAATAAAATAATAATGATTCCATATTTAATTTAAATTAGTAGAGAGAGGCTCGAAATCCCCTATATTGATAAAATATTAAAAGACCCCACACCCAAGAATGTTGAATAACTCATGATCAAACATCAATGATTACATTAGAGCCTTTAATTACTTATGACACATCTCCAATCATTATGAAAACAAACTCAAAACCAACTAGGTAACCATTACTATTATTTCCTTATAGAAAATGAAAATTAATTAATTGAAGAAATGGAGAGAAGGGAAACCATTGAATAGAAAGGGTTTATTGAAGGAATACAAAGACTTAAACCCACCTATTAATTATCACAAAGAACATAAATTAATCTAGATAATTTCTATGTATTTATAGTGACTAAATAAATTGATCCACATGAAGCGGACATATTAAATTTATAATAAAAATCCCAGGGATACCACCATATCATGGTATGGGATTGACCATAATATAGTTTCCCTCAACAAAGAAAGATTTTATATATTCAATCATTTAAATTACTAAATATCCATTTTTTAATCAAAATTTCATTCTTTAAAAACCCTTATACCATTTCAAAAAAATACCTTAAATGGCCATAAATATTGTGACCTCATACCATTAATCATTCTTCTAACAACAATGGTATAATCCTTTGGAATATGGCTGTTTCTATCATGTCCCCAATTAAACACAATGGAATAGTGTTTTCATAAACATTCCATAATATACCATGTTACCAAAAATAACTATTTTATATTTTTCATGTAGATCACCTATATTTTACCATTTTCCAAGGTATACATAAATTACCACCTCTATGGAAACGATGACCAATAAGAAAAAAAATACCAAAAAATTATTCATTGAACAATAATTCCATCAAAAAAATAAAACATACCAATCTACCACACCTATAGTGAAACTATGACTAATCTCAGAATCCACCATGACATATTGGATTTCCTTCATGGCAGGTTTTCACCAAAAATTAAATTTTCTCTTATTATCTTCCTCAATATACCTCCATGATTACTACTAAAACCCATAACACTAAAGAATAAAAACAATAGGAATAAATTAAATTTCAGATTCAATATTATATACCTCCCAATGATTCTATTCCTTAAGAATCAATTCTAAACCCACAATAAGACATCCTCAAAATGCATACACAATATGGGATAACTCTAAAAAAATCATGCCACTATAAAAGAGTACACATAATAGATAATATTGAAACATGTCTAATCACATAGAATTGATATCAATATTAACATTATTGAAAAAAATGGTTCAAAATAACTTAATATTATGAGATCACATTCGCAACTCACATTTAAATATAGACTACTCGAATCCAATTTTCATCTATATGAAATGAACTTAAGGAATTATTATAATGTAACCAACCCCATTGACCCATAATCAGTGTCTAATTTATCACATTGAAAAAATATATAATTGATGACATCACCAATGATCAATTAGTTTATTATATATGAGAAACCAAATACCACCATATTTTTCTCATATTATATTGGATATAAAATATAAAAACATAGTGAATGTAAATATTATTGATCCTTAAACTCTTTCAATGATTCATTCATCCTATACCAGGTAATGGATACAAAATGAGGGAGGTAGAAAATTCTCAATAATTGTAATGTACAATATAATATGTCTTGAGAAAATATGGAATAATCAATTTTGAATGGTATATAACTGAGAATACATTTTTCTTAATCAATAAGGTAATAATTAAATGCATCAATGGATATTATCAATATAATAATTTCATCCATAATACTAAATTAATTCTAAATAAAGGGAATGAAAAATATTGGATCTCGTTATATTAGACAACATAATATCTTGAAATTCAAGGCCTTTCACAAATATTGTTTAAACAATGGGTAGTTATAAACCTAAAAATACATTTAATAAATTTGGAAAACTAGTTTGACTCATAATACCTATCAATACATTGGGAGGATATATAATTAATGTATCAACCCATCACTGTATGTCTAATTCATTCTTTATATATTGAATTATCAATATAATTCATAAAATATATTATTTATAAAAAATACCTACTTTGATAAAAGGATATAAAATATCAAGATTTCTACAGTTAATTAAAAAAATTCTTTATTAAAATATCCTGTGTAAAATTGGTGTACATTTGAGTAAATAATAATATGAATGATGAAAAAATGTATAATTAGGAGAAATGAATTTTCCACTAAAATATTATCATAAAAAGTGAATATTTATATAGAATGACAATGAAAAAAAACATATAAGATATAAAAACAATCTTCAAATCCATAGATAAATAGTTTTTAAAAAAATTCATATATTCTTGAAGAAGAAATAAAATTTAAGAAAAACCTTAAAATAAGTTTCAATTAAATAATTTTACTTGTAAAACCATTGAAAACATATATAAGATGATAAACAATTATAAAATAGTTTTTGTGGTGGAAATCTCTGTTAACATCATATAAATTAGAAAACGAATTCATTTTGACATTTATAAAGAATATAAAAAAATTTACCTTTCAAAAAACATTACAAACATTATTAGTACATTTAAAAAAGTCAAGGATAAAATAAATTTTCTTTAATAAATCATTTTATTAAATAAAAAGGACCTTTTGAAAACAATTTTCAAAATAATGGACATAGATGATAAGTTTAAATGATGAAATGATAAATAATATAGGATTTTCATTTAAATGTTTATTTATTTGATTCAATTTAAAAATGGTGGAAAATTTTGATGAAATAATGGTATATTCTTAAATATCTAGAGGATATTAAAACATATTGAGTTTATTAAGGATATATTGCAATATTACATCAATGAAAAATATAAAAAATTTCTAAAAATTATATTTTAAAATAAATTCTTACCTCTTTGGTAACATTTAAATTGTATCCCCATCATAGATTAAACATTAATTAAAACTTTTATAATAGTGAATAAATATATATTCATGTTAAATACATCTAAGGAGGTATTATATAAACAAAAAAATTAAATAGGGGAATAATAGCAAATATGACTCAATAGAGTGGAAATTGATATGAAATCATTTACCTTATGCTTCCCCTATGTTTAAAAATATTTAAAATCATGTATAATGGTTATAAAAATGTTATCAAATCATAATAGAAAAATATTTATATTTATAATATCGTATTTTGTCCTTTTATAACTTTTTATCACTCATTCTTTGAAAATTATTCCATATTGCCACTATTTCGAGTGTTAGCTTCTTCTTTTTCTAATGAATGTGTTTTCATGAATGTTCCAGTTATTATGCATTATATATTTAGGTTCATAAATTATATAATTTTATTAAGGGTATAAATATCATTTTAATCTATTAGATAAATTTTTATAATAATTCATTAATTTTTTATGTGGAAAATGAATCACATTGATCTGTAGAGACAACATGTCAAACACACGCATGAGCGACTTTAACATTTCCTTAATTGGTGAATTGGTAATGAAGAAGATGTTATATTAAATTTAATGAATAAATATTACATCATAATTATCTTATATATTTACTAGTTTCATCATTATGACTATCCATGTGTGTAGGTGATGGAAAACAAACTGCATTGGATCGTGTGGTGGTAGTCAGTCGTACACATGAACGATGAGTTTTCTTTCCATTTGAAGAAGGAGTTGGATAAATATTATTACATTAGTATAATAACATTTAATAAAATTTTAAATAATTTTGTTATTATTTTATAATTATTAGGTAATAATATAATGTTATAGAGGAATAAGTAAAAAAGAAAGAACTTGGTTTAGATGATTATCTTCTATTTGATAAACCTCATTTTCATATATTCGTATTGACCATAGGTTTGGTATTTAAAGAATACAAGAAACTATATGTGGTGGATAATGGTGTAGGGGAGGTTATATATAATTATTTGGTCATGATACATAGATTAAGTGGTGTGAATATGTGATGGGTGGAGATGAACCTCTGTAAATAAGGTAAGTGACACACTTGTTATTTTTCAATGTTTTAAAATATGAAGAAGTCAATTAATTTTAAAAATTGTTCCTAAAATAATAATATTCTCTTTATATATGATTAAATTTCATATCCAACTAAATAATTTGTTTAAGGTATGTGTTTAGATCATTTTAACCCATGCCTTTTAGATTAGCCCCATAGTAAACCCATTTTGACCTTAACGGTGTTATCCAATATTTACTATACATCATGAAAAAAATTAAGTTATCCATATTAATTTATAATACTTATTATGATTCAAAATATGGAATCCAATTTATCATATTAAATTAATATAAGTTGAAAATTTTAATTTAAATATAAACACACAAATTGTAATGAAAAAAATGATTTTTCAGGAAATGAATTCTTTAAGAGTAATGTGATATTAAATTAATTACATGGATAGTAATAATAATTATGTGAATTTAAATTAATATCATAATATATATAATTTATATAATTCATTTAAATCATTCATTATTAGCGCTTATTAGTATTAATTAAAAAAGAAATAAATTATGTACTTGAATATAGTTTTGTGAAAAAATATCAATTTTTACCTCCAAATAACATTTTATTTATTTATAAAAAAATTAATAACCAACACTTTTTTAATTATAAAAATTATGACACATTATTATAAAAAAAATGAGTAATATTTAGAAACTATATTTTTAATTATTCATAAATTCTCATTTATATGGTAAAATATCCCAAAATTCATTTTAGGCTTATTATGACCAAGTGTGCTCAAAATAGATATTCATTCTATAAAATTAAAAAAATAATTCCAATGAAATATTAAAATACTCATTGTAAAATATTTGTTTTAAAATAAATTATTCACATTATTTAATATGAAACTGGGGTTTACATTATTCAATCCCTTAAAAATTTAATCCATAAAATTTGTGTAGATATTACATTATAATAAATGAGTGAGGTTCTTCTTCATAACATCCTTCGATTCCCATATTTCTTCCTCTATATTATGATTTCTACAAATTACATTTACCACTATTTTTTCATTTTCATAACATATTTTATATATTTTTGTGAATCATGATATGATCTTCATATTGAGAAAGATCAGGATCCAATTTTATTTCTTATATGTGAGAACATGCATTTTTTTCTAAAATATACCTCCTTAAAAATGAAATATGGAACACATCATGTACTTCATAGAGGCTTTGTGTCGTTAAAGAAAGGTAATCCACAGATTCAATTCTTTATTGAATTTAAAAAGGTCTGATGTATATAGGGTTCAATTTCCTTTTCATATCTATCTTTATTACACCGTACTACATTGATATTTTTAAGAAAACCTGATATCAAACTTGAAATTCCAAATATTTCCTTTAATTATGAAAATATCACTTTTTAGTAATTTTATATTCTTTAATATTAGTATGAATATTATTTAACTTTATTATTGTCTCCTAAAAATGTTATAGGATTATAAAATTCATTTTCCCAACAACATCCCAACAAGTTTGAGTACAAAATCTCTTCCATAAAATTCTTTGTAAATTGTCATTTAAATACTATAATGGACTCTATTATCATATGAAAACATTACCAATGGTAAATAATAATCTCACATATTTTGAAGGCAATTTTAACACGACATCTATCGGTATTTTATTATTTGAATAGTGATTTAGACCTATCTATTAGTTGGAAGATAATAGAAAGTTTCAAATGAAGCTTGGTATAAATAGCCTTCTATATACGTTTATAGAATTTTGAGTTAAATAGTGAATCATGATTATCTATAATTGAAAGTAGTGTTCCATGAATTCATACTACAATAATATAGAGTAACACAAGGCATTCCAGAGGAAAATATTATCTTATTGTACTAAAATGTGTGGATTTGTTTAAAAGAACAACAATAACACATATTTCATAATTTTTCTAGGATTAAATGGAAATATAGTGAAAAAATACATTTTAATTTTATCAAATTTCCTAAAAAGAGTATTTAGAGGTTTCTTAAATCATCTAGGATTATATCACTCATCATTTATGATTTAAAAAAATCAAAAATCATTATATGTAATTGTTAATTTCACACATAAATTTATCTAACAAAAATGTTCCAACAAATTCTTATAAATCATGGTGCTACCATGGTGAACAGTGAAATTTGAGCTTTGATAATTGTTTATTAATTCCCTTTTCTATATAAGTATCTATAGAACACATAACCTCTTCCAAATTTTTAAATTCCTTCTTCATATATAAAGCCTAACAATTTACTAGAATTCACATATTCTTTTTTATTTTGAAAATTATAATTATGACTGTTAGAAATTTTTATATTTTCTAATAATGATGGGTTGGAAATACTTAAAAAATGAGTGATATTTTCCCGTACTAAAAATTTATCATATACACCATTACAATGTCCATGAAAGTAGAATAAGATTCCAATATTATTTTTCTGAAGAATATTGTATATTTCATGATTAGTGTATCAACTAACATATTTACAATCACTAGGCATTAATGTATTGAAAAATACTAACCCTTGAGTATCTATATCCATTTTGTATCCTCATTTTGACCAATTTAAATGAAAGGATATATATATACCTCTTATTATTTTTATTTGTATCACATATTTATCTATAGATATAATGTCTTCTATCTATAATTTAATGATTATTTATACCAAATCCCGATCATGGGTTGCATAATGTTATTCATGTTGCTATAAAAACCTTGATTTATATGTCATAAATTTATAATTCTTCATATGTACACAACAAATTTCCTTCTTTGATGAATCATGGTATATGAAAAATTCATAATTTCATGATGATAGATTCAAAGTCATAGAACTTTCTAACATCCACTTAAAATATTCAAAAAATTAATCAAATTATTCATCAATATGAACTTTACCATTTTATGTGTAAGCTTTCAAAACATGTTATCCAATTGAGGAAAATTTTGGAAAAAACCTTGATAGTAACTTGATGGAAAAATAAAACATCATACCTCAATAATGTTCATTAATGTATGAGATTATATGATTTACTTTATCATTACATGATAAACTATGATTCCATCCATAGAGATAATATGTCAAAGAAAAGAAACTTTCTAAATATATAATTCACACTTACTAAATTACTCATATAACTCTTTTCCTCTACGAGTTGAAATACTTATCAAAAAATGATTCTAATAGTCTTCATAGATTTTATATTACACCATGATATCGTCAATAAATACCACAATAAAATATCAATATATTCCTTGAATACTATATTCATTAGATCCATAATAACTTAGGGTGAAATAATCAGTCCAAATAGAATTATGATTAACTCATAATGTCCATATATCATACAGAATGTTCTATGGAAAAAGTCATATTTATTTACATGTTATTGATGATACCTCTAATGAAGGTCAATCATTAAAAAATATTGAGCTCCACTAATTTGATCCAACAAGTAATCAGTGAGACGTAAACAGATGTTTTTTATAGTAGTAATATTTATTTCATTATAATAAATGAAAAACTTCATTGATCCATATTTATTCATAATTAAAATATTATGGGATCCTCAATGGGAAACACTACAGAATATAAATATCCTTTCAAAAAACATCTAGAGTTTTTTTTGAATTATTTTAATTTTGTAGTGTCTACTCCATAAGGATTTTTTGATACATATATTTTATTAGGGACTAAATGTAACATCCCAGGTAAACAAAGAATATGAAATTTTCATATTTATTAATATTTGGGAATAATATGTTTATATTACTTTAAAGGGAAAGTTATGTTCGATGGCGTACCCAGTACGCAACAACGAGTTTCTTTGAAATATTACATTGCACACTAATAATATAATAATATTATTTTAAATGGAAGTTAAATCTTAGCTATTATAATGGTGGGAATGAACTGAACTAACTAAAAAATGATTATATATGTTTGTTAAATATTTTTACATTTATCCAATAAAAGTTAGAGGCTTAAAATATGAAAAGAATTCAATTTTAAGTATAAATATTATAATGTTCTTTAAAAGGATGATTAACTGCCTTTTAATGGCGAAACCTTTTTAAAACTAATATTTGTCAATTCTATATTTCATAAAAAATAAAATCCTTCTTTAGAATAAGGACATAAAAATTTACTTTGTGTAAATTTTTGTTATTTTTCCGATAAAGTTCATTTTTTAATGAATAGTGAAAATGTTGTATTGTAATTAAAAACCTCCGTTTAATATAATTTGTTTATATGGTCATATTATATTTTAAATTGGGTTTAAAGTTTTGTTGAAATATATTTTTACCATTTAATCCAGTGGTGGTCATTGGAATTAATTTCACATTGAAATCGGACATAAATGAGTATCAATCTTTTGATAGGTATTGTTTCATAAAAACACACTATTTGTTTTGACAACTGGAATTAATTATATAATTAATTAATGTAACTTATATGTTTTTAATTTGTTAAAATGGATATCATTTTTTAGTTTCTAATATCAAATTTACTTTGGATAAATTTTTGGTATTTTTGTGACAAATGTTCATTTATAATGAATAGTGAAAAATACTACATTTTACTTCAAAACTAATTTTTCATCTAATTTAATTATATAGTGAGTTTTCCCTTTTAATTGGGTTTAAAGTGTAATTGAATTAATTTTTTATCACTCAATACAATTTTGTTCATTGGATGTAATTTCACTTTTCAATTGGATGTAAAAACAAGTCAATATTTTGATAATTTTTAATTCTTAAAACCCCATCTTTGGTTGTGACAACGGGAAATATTTTTAAATTAATTATTAGAATTTCTGTGTTTGGATTTTGGTAAAATGGATTCCATATTTGGAATCAAAAGGTCCAAATTATTTAATTATGAATCTTTTGTTTTTGGACATTATGAATAGTAATGACGACAATTATCTTCAATTATCATGATTAATTAGTAATCGGGTCATTAAGGGTAATAAAATAATGTCATGATAATATTAAATGACCCCAAAATGTGTCCAAATCCTTATTTATGTGTCATGGACGACCATGGGATTCCTTTTTCCAACTGAGGGACCCCATGGAATCACTTTTGTGTGATAGTGACCTTTTATCATATTATTTTTAAAGAAAGGAAAATATAACTAAACTATGTAACACCTAAGTAAAACAATTTTAATTTTGTTTACATAAATGATGTCTTATAGTCTAAATACTAATTGGAAAGAAAAGAAATATTTCCTACATCAAGGTATTTTTTTATAATTTTTATACATTATATAAATAAATTTATTTTTAAAACCATGATGATCTAGTGATTACCTCATTAATGAACGATTTAAATAAAATGAAAAGATAAGTTAAAATAAAAGACATAAACTTGTCTAAAACCTATTTTATCGGTATATTTATAACCCTTATCACTTTATCTTAGAAATATGTCATTGTGGGAGCTTTAAAATCTGAAATCCATTTTATAATACAGTAACATTTCATGAATTTCCAAAAGTGACCCTCCTTCCTCTTATAAAAGGCCCCAACCTCTACCCACTTACCAACACCTCTTAAGCCCTTGTATCGGCCCAAATATGCTCATATTATCTCCCAAGGAAGCATTTGGCTCAAATCAAAAAGAGTTACCCGATTTAGAGGTAATGTCTTCTCTCGAGTTTCTTCCTTTTATTTTCCTTATTCACTAACCAAAATCTTCTTATTATTTGATCCCATAATAAAAACATTATCCTCAATATAATAGGTTTTTGTTATTATATGGATTTTACCTACACTTACACACACCTCCGCCTAATGGTTAAAGAACATACTGTTTCTATGGGTGGTGAATTACTGCCTCACGAAACAATGATTGGTCAATATTCTTTTAACACCATTCATGGTGGCCATTAATATGTCACTGTATTTATATATGATATATATTATTTTTATTTTTTCTTTATGCTTTTTTATTTTTATATATATAGCAAACCTTTATGGTTTCCATTATGTGTAAACGCGATAATTTAATTTGAGGAAGTGCGGACTACCGCCTCCTAAAAGTGATATGACTCATTCATACCATATGTGGTACGTATAAAGGATAGGTTTAATGATATTGTATATGATACACTACTAGAATTATAATACAGCTATTTATCATTATGTTTTATTTCCATTAAATATGAAATAGAAATGGAAGTAGCGTTCATGCGTACGTACGGCTTATCGTCTCCATGAATGGTGCATTTCATTTCGTACCTCTAAATGTTATGTACTATTATAAATACATGTATATGCTGAATATATATAATATATATTATATCCAGATGATGAATAAAATTCTGTATATAATGAACCTTGGACCACATGAACATAATGTAATTATAAGAAGTCCATTTTTGACTTAAGTATTAAATATCGACAAAACAAACATTATTAAAATAAATGATTACATAATGTTTATAACAAGGCAATAAGGTATATAAAATGAATAATAAACTTGAAAAATGTTCTTAAACAAGTAGAAATTAGCTTTAGTTTATTATTCAAGAGATTAAAGAATGATCGAGTCATGTGGGACACGAGGTAAGGGGATTTCTTATCTCACTTTTAATTATGTGAGTTTTCCATTGTTCGCCACTTATTTGTTGCATGTAGTGTATTATGTACTGAAATTTCATATATACTATCATTATTCTATTTATATTCACGGTATTATGTGATTAATTTGGTGTTTATTATCTTATGGTCATACAACTCGATTGATTACAATGAGGTAAGGGGTTTTTATCTCACGTTTTATTCTCGTGATATTCTTGCTACATTTGACACTATTTCTTTTTTGTGGGGTGTATTTACTACCCATGATTGTATTATTTGTGTAATAAAATTTAATTTATGGCTATTTACATATTCAATGTCTATTCCATCTTTCATGGGGTGTACACTTCGAAAGTTACCAAAATCTCTAAGGGAACCATTCACCCTCTTATTTTTAAAAGGATTCTCTTTGTTAGGTCTTTTAATTTACATCTTATTATGTTGGGATATGTTATTATATATCCTTGTTGATTGAAATTGTATTTCGAAGTGATGATATACCCTTTTTATCTCTCATCAACTCATTTAATGAATTTTAAAGTGACGTCATTAGACTATTAAATTTATGTAAGGGGACTTCTTACAACAATTTCAATTCATTGGGTTAAACCTATACTCATTGATTATGTCGTTCTATGAATATGTGTAGATGAACTATGACTGTTTTACACTTTATATCAACTTATATTGGGTGTATTTCTATTTTTCCCACATAATTATGTAATTGATTTATCCTTAATCTATGGATACCGTCTTTGTAAGGGACTTCGTCTCAATCTCCATTCATTGAAGAATATTTTGTTTTAATACAAGACATTATTTTATACAATTTATAAACAACTTTGAATTTTCATTCAAAGGGAATATTTTACTATGAATCATTTTAACTAAACTAAAAAAAGGAATGTTTATTTTAATGTACGTGGTGACAACGACATTTCCGCCACCACGAGTATTATTTGATCTTTTGCTTCCTCAACAATACGTAAGGTTTTTAAAAGAAAATAAATACTATATACTCTATTATGTATTTTGGTATTGAAAATGGTTTTGATAATGTATTTGTTATGTCAATATATTTATGTGATATATTGTTAGTGAAATCTGGAAATGTTTTCTTTCCTTTATATTTGTTTTATATCTTATGATTTTATAATGTTACTTGGACATTTGATGGGTGGTTACGTGATAAACCAAATGATGGGTGGTGCCATGAATACCATGACGGGTGGTTACGTTATATCCTCCAATGCATTGGGTATGGAATTCGGTCGTATGGCTATTCCATTTAGTGAAATATGTGGAATTCGGTCATATGGTTATTCCATTTAAGTATGTTTATGTTCCAAGGTACCTTTATATGAGATGTGGTCTTTATATGTGTAATATATTGGTTTCAAAATGGTAAGTAGTGATCTTTTATTTAGTGAAGATTATTTACTAATTCATAAAGATGAAAAGTGTTACTTCTGTTAAAGTATTCATGGATTACTTTTTGTTTTGAAAAACTAATAGTTTCGTTCTTTGTGTATTTCTTACTGATCTTTTTATGCCTATCACAAGTTTTTGAAATGTATTTAATAGGACATAAAATGGAATAGGGTTATGTATGGGATCAAGGAAAGTCATGCTGTCTAAAACATGGAAATGGACATGAATTTTTTCAAGAGTTTTTATTATATGAAAAAATTGAAACTGAGTAGAATTGTATACTTTTTAACTTTTGAGATGTAATAGTTATGGCCTAATTCTCTAAAACTCTAAACCTGAAAAGACCATCAATGTGAATTATTCATTTAATTCAAGATTAAGTAATGTATTATGCCTGGGTCCTTATAGTTGGTTTAAAAGGGTGGTTTAGAAAACTTTAGGGATTATGAGTTTTCGTTAGACACATAGTTAGTCCCTATGTCTATTATTTCAGTAAAATCCTTGTTTTATAACTTTTTCAGATCAAGTAAAGTCTGTTACAAATGGAAGGAGGAGGATCTCAAATGATATTCCCATCTATTCCGGATGACATACTTTCCATAATTATTTCAAAGTCATGTTCGGATGATTGTGAAACTTTTTCTAGCATATAACTCACTTGCAATAAGTTGTTTGAGATATCAAACACCTCCAATATACCTCGTTACCGTCGTGGATCATGGGTTGTATTTAGGAAAATCTTATTTTAACAATATTCACATATTTTCAATAAAGGAAAATATTATCAAGCCATTTTCAAATATTTTACCTTATCAAAAGATTTTAAAGCATATTATGATTTTAAAAATGTTGCTAAAGAAGGAGACCCTTGTGCAACCTATTTATATTTTATTTTCAAATATAGTCTCAAAGAACATACCTATGGTATTTTAAAAAGACCATTAATTGAGAGTTTCAACTCAAATTTGGTATGAATATTTTATAGAAATCATGTTTTATCAGATGTTTTGAAATTAGATGTCATACATGATTATTTTCCAAAACTGGTTTTCTGTGAACACCCATATGACCCATGTTGTACAAGGTGTATTTGGATGGAGGAAGAAAATGATTTTGAAGGATATGTAAATCATGTTTTCTATTCATGGACCTTCTACCTACGTGAACAAGATGAAGATGAAACCAAATGGACACCATGATCAAGGTATGATGTTCTTCATTTTGGGGATTGTTTTATTTTATCTTATGGCTTTGAAATAAGAATTCAAAAATTAAGATGTTGAGATCATAATGAATTTGGATTAAAATGAGAGGTATAAAGAAACAATTGAGGTTAAAACATGTCAGGATTATTTTTGAGTTTTATAAAAAGGAGAACTCGTAAGATGGATGACAACCCATTGCATCTTGTAAGGATATAGGAATCAAACCCACAACCGAAGGGCGATAAGGACGCATCACCTACCACTGGCCTAATTGAAGTCCCTGGTAAGAATGACTTACTATTTTAGTGAAATGACTTTATGGAAAAAGAATAAGTTGATTTTGGGAATTTATGTTTTTATCAAATGAATATACTTAGTATAGGAAAATGATTTGGTGATTAAGTGATAAATGTTGTTGTGAAAGATGTTCTCTCTTTTGAGGAAACACTATATCCCTAAGGAAGTTAGAATACTATGAGATTTCAATTTTGGAATATTGGTTGAAATTTTAGTTTGGATGAATCTATGTTTTTATTATGGACATATAATGATTTATTTTATTTATGAAAATCATTAACCTATCATGAATAATATGTGATTATGTTAAGTAGTTTTCAATATGAGACTTTGTGAGTAACTGAGGCTATTTGGAGATAAATGTTAACATTTATCTTGGAAGACTATGTAATTAAATCCTTATGAGATTTGGGTGTCAGTCTTAGTTTGGATTACTTTTGAATAATTTTATGGACAATAGTTTATTTAATCTTATTTTTTGAACATTGGGTTTTGTTTGAAAATTTTGGAGATTAAGAGTAGTTTTTCTTTTTGTAAAAGATTATCCTTTTCGGGTATTATCTGATCTCGTACTAACCATTTTGGTTTTGGTTAAGTTCTAAAGATATGGGAAATGTGTATCTCTCTTTTTTGGACTAGGTGATTCTCATGAAGTTGATTTTAGTACTCTTAATGTGAACAAGTCATCCTAAATACTCATATTTTAGAGAAAATATCAGTTTGTGTGAGAAATATAGTAAGAGATGAAAGTCTAAAAAACAAGAATGTATGTTTCCTTATGTTTTAGTTAATCTCATTAAGAAATTACTCAAATAAAATTTACTTAAAACCAAAAAATTTTCTGTTACCTTTTCCTACTGGGGAATCAAATGCAGTTTAACCCATCACAAGTTTGTGATTTTCTGGTGGTTAAATTTCTCCTAGAATTATTTTCTATCACTCTCCATCAGAACATGATGTTTTGTATTCACCTCCATATCCATGTGTTCATGGAATCCTAGTATCTTTTGTCTCCATTAACCTTGGTACTTTTCCTTCTTTCTTTTAGAGTGATTGTTTAATTTACTCCTTTTCTTATGTGGGGCTTTCAATGAAGTTTCTGAGCCCAATTTTAAAATTGCGTGGATGAAATTCCCAAAAGGGGAAAAGGATGTAACATCCTAGGTAAATAAATATTATGAAATTTTCATATTTATTAATATTTTTGAATAAAATGTTAATATGACTTTAAAGAGAATGATATTTTCGATGGCGTACACAGTACGCAACAACGAGTTTCTTCCAAATCTTACGTGGCACATTAATAATATAATATTATTTTTTTAAATAGTAGTTAACGCCAAGACATTGTAATGGTAAGAATAAACATAACTAACTAAAAAATGATTATATATGTTTGTTAAATATTTTTACATTTATCCAATAAAATTTAGAGGCTTAAAATAAGAAAAGAATTCAATTTTAAGCATAAATATTCTAATTTTCTTTAACAGGTAGATTAACTAAATTTTGATGGAGAACCCTTTTTAAAAATAATTTTTATCAATTTTATTTATTATAAAAAATAAAATCCTTTTTTATAATCAGGACATAAAAATTCACTTTGTGTAAATTTTTGGTATTTTTCCGATAAAGTTCATTTTTATTGAATAATGAAAATACTGTATTTTAATTCAAACCCTCCTTTTACTCTAATAAAAATATACGGTCAGATTATATTTTTAATTGGGTTTAATGTTTAGTTGAAATATATTTTTATATTTTAATCCAATTATGATCATTGCAATTAATTTCACTTTGAAATTGGACATAAACAAGTGTCAATCTTTTGATAGATATTGTTTCATAAAAACATGCTATTTATTTTGACAGCGGGAATTAATTATAAAATTAAATAATGAAACATATATGTTTTTAATTTTTTAAAATGGAGATAATTTTTGAATTCGGAATATCAATTTTACTTTGGATAAATTTTTGGTATTTTTCTGACAAATGTTCATTTTTAATGAATAGTGAAAAATACTGCATTTTACTTCAAAACTGTTTTTTCATCTAATTTAATTATATAGTTATATTTTCCTATCAATTGGTTTTAAAGTATAATTGAATTATTATTTTTATCACTTAATACAGTGTTGTTAATTGTAAGTAATTTCACTTTTCAATTGGATGTAAATACAAGTCAATCCTTTGATAAATTTTTATTCTTAAAAACCCGTCTTTGGTTGTGACAACAAGAATTATTTTTAAATTAATTATTTCAATTTATGTGTTTGGAATTTGGTAAAATAGATTCCATATTTGGAATTAGAAGATCCAAATTATGTAATTAAGACTCTTGTTTTTGTTCATTATGAATAGTAATGACAACAATTATCTTTAATTATCATGATTAATTAGTAATCATGTAGTTAAGGGTAATAAAATAATATCATAATAATATAAAATGACCCCAAATTGTGTCCAAATCCTTTTAATTGTGTTATGGACGACCATGGGATTCCTTGTTCCAGCTTAGGGATCCCATGGAATCACTTTTGTGTTATAGTGACCTTTTATCATATTTTTTTTAAAGAAAGGAAAATATAACCAAACTATGTAACACCTAAGTAAAAAAAAATTAATTTTGTTTACATAAATGATATCTTATACTACAAAAATTCATTATAAAGATAAAAATATTTCTTAGATCATTGGTTTATTTTATAATTTTTATACATTAAATAAATAAATTTATTTATGACACCATGATGATGCAGTGATTACCTCATTAATGAATGATTTAAATAAAATGAAAAGATAAGGTAAAATCTAAGACATACACTTATCAAAAACCTATTGGATGGGTAGCTTGCGAACCCTTATCACCTTATCCTCGAAATATAACATTGTGGGACCTTTAAAATTTGGAAACCATTTTATAATAAAGTAACATTTCAAGAATTTCCAAAAGTGACCATCCTCCCTCTTATAAAAGGCCCCCACCTATACCCCCTTATCCACACCTATGAAGCCCTTTTCTCGTCCAACCTCTACTCATATTACCTCTCAACATCCATCTATTACTCCTAGTCACCTCGCATTGGTCATAAGTCTTCCCAAGGAATCCTTTTCCTCAAATCAAAAAAAGTTACCCGATTTAGAGGTAATGTCTTCTCTCAAGTTTCTTCCATTTATTTTCCTTATTCACTCACCACTATCTTCTTATTATTTGATCCCAATATAACACCAGTATCCTCAATATACTATGATATAGTTATGGAAATCATTATACCTACACTTACACACACCTCCACTTAATGGTTGAAGAACATACTGTTTCTGTGGGTGGCGAATTGTTGCCTCACAAAACGATGATTGTTCGATCTTCTTTTAACACCTATAATGGTGGCCGTTAAGATGTCACTATATTTATATATGATATATATTATGTTTATGTCTTATTTATTCTTCTTTATTTTTTTATATATAGAAAACTTTTATGGTTTCTATTTTGTCTAAACATGATAATTTCATTTGAGGAGATGCGGACTACCACCCCCTCAAGGTGATATGACTCATTCATACCTTATTTGGTACGTATAAAGGATAGGTTTAATGATATTATATATATCACAATAATATAATTATAATAATACAATTTATCAATATTTTTTAGTTCCATTAAATATGAAATAGAAATGGAAGTAGCGTTCATGCGTACGTATGGCTTACCATCTCCATGAACGGTGCATTTAATTTATTACCTCTAAATGTTATGTACAATTATAAATACATGTCTATTCTTGATATATATAATATATATTATATCCAAATCATGAATATAATTCTATATATAATGATCCTTTGACCACATGAACAACATGTAATTATAAGATGTCCATTTTTGACTTAAGTACCAAATATCGACAAAATGAACATTATTAACATAAATGATTACATAATGTTTGTAACATGGAAATAAGTGATATAAAAGGAATAATAAACTTGAAAAATGATATTAATTAAGTATAAATTAACTTTAGTTTTTTATTCAGGATATTAAAGAACGATCGAGTCAAGTCGGACACAAGGTAAGGGGATTTCTTATCTCACTTTTAATTCCATGAGTTTTCCATTGTTCACCACTTATTTGTTTTATGTGGTGTATTGTGTACTTCCATTTCATATATATTATTATTATCCTATTTATATTCATGGTATTATGTGATTTATTTGTTGTTGATTATCTTTTTGTCACACGACTTGATTGATTACAACGAGGTAATAGGTTTCTATCTCACTTTTTATTCCCTTTAGATTCATGCTATATTTGCCAATTTTTCTTTTTTTTGTGGTGTAGGTACTTCCCATTATTTTATTTTTCGAGTAATATACTTTAATTTATGGGTATTTACATCTTCATTGTATGATCCTTCTTTCATGGGGTGTACGTTTCGAATGTTTCCCAAATCGGTAAGGGAACCTTTCACCCTCCTCTTTTTAAAAGGCTTCTCTTTGTTAGGTATTTTAATTTACATCTTCTTATGTTCGAATATGTTATTATGTATCCTTATTGCTGTAAATTTTATGTCCAAGTGATGAGATACCCTTTTTATCTCTCATTAACTCAATTTCTGAATTTTAAAGTGACGTCGTTAGGCTGTCAAATTTATGTAAGGGGACTTCTTAACCCAATTTCAATTATTTGGGTTAAACCTCTACTCCTTGATTATTTCATGATGTGAATATGTCTGGATGACCTCTAAATGTTTTACACTTAATATCCACTTATATTGGGTGTATTTATATTTTTCACACATAACTATGTAATTGATTTATCCTTAATTTAAGGATACTGTCTTTGTAAGGGACTTCTTCTCAATCTCTTTTCATTGAGGAAAATTTTGTTTTGAAACAAGAATTTCTTTTATACACTGTATAAACATCTTTGAATTTTCATTCAAAGGTAATATTTTTCTATGAAGCTTTTTAACTAAATGACAAAAAGGAATGTTTCTTTTAACATATGCAATGACAACGAAATTTTCACAACCGTGAGTATTATTTGATCTTTGCCTTCCTCAGCAAGCCGTAATGTTTTAAAAAAATACCATATATTCTATTATGTATATCAGTATTGAAAATGGTTTTGATAACAGATTTGTTTTGTCAATATATTTAAGTGATATATTGTGATTGAAATGTGGAAATGTTTTATTTCGTTTATATTTGTTTTATGTGTTATGATTTTATAATGGTACATGGACATTTGACCGGTGGTTATGTGATAAAACAAATAATGGGTGGTTCCATGAATACCAGGATGGGTGGTTATGTTATTACCTCATATGCATTGGGTATGAAAGTCGGTCATATGGCTATTCTATTTAGTGACATGTGTGGAAGTCGACCGTATGGTTTTTCCATTTAGGTATGTTTATGTTCCAGGTTACCTTTATATGATATGTGTTACTTATATGGGTAATCATTTGGTTAAAAAGGGTGTGTAGTGATCTTTTATTCAGTGAAGAGTATTTACTACTTCATAAAGGTGAAAAGTATTACTTATGTTAAAGTATTCATGGTTTACTTTTTGTTTTGAAAAACTAATAGTTTCCTTCTTTGTGTATTCTTTACTGAGGTATTTATGCTCATCCCATGTTTTTGAAATGTTTTTCACATGAAATAGAGTGGAATAGGGTCAAGGATAATATCAAGGAAAGTCATGCTCTCTAAAACATGGAACTGGACATGAATTTTTTCAAGATTTGTTATTTTATGAAAAAAATGAAAACTGAGTAGAAGAGTCTATTTTGTATCTTTTGAGATGCAATAGTTAAGGCCTAATTCTCTAAAAATATAAACCTGAAAAGATCCTCAATGTGAATTATTCATTTAATTCAAGATTAAGTAATGTTTTAAGGTCGGGTCCTTATACTAAATCAATGAAAATAAATCAACATCACATTTTTGTGGATGTCTAGATAATACCCCTGTAAATACATATATTTACTTATATAAAATAGTTATATCCTTAATTTGAAGATTTCCTTTTTATCCTTTTATTAATATATACTCTTCTCCCACAAAAAACTTATTCAAAAGAGCTACTCGAGCTTGATCAATATGTTACCTAGACGATGTTGTTACCCCTTTAATTATAATGATTTATACATCATAATCATTAATATTAATTTCCTTCTCTAGGAAATAATTTTTTGATTTGTATTTTTAATGATAATCTATACCAAAAAATATATACATGTAAATGAAAGTTATAACAATAAATTTTAAAAATTGGGAACATGTGGTTATCATATTTGGAACTCACTAAAAAATACTTGTTGTGGTGATATTTTATCTTAGAGTCTTGTCTAACAACTCCCTTCTTAAGATTCTATTTAAATATATAATTTTAATGGAAAATGTGGTAGATATAAAATAATTTAATGATCAAAAATAAAATAAAATAATTAGATACTTTTGAGTCTATGATTAAATTAATTGAAACAAAATCATTATGAACTTCATCCTTAATTATTGTGATTACATTATCTTCTCCTTCTCACATTATCCTATTTTTTTGTAAACTTCCCTTGATACACGAGACATTGGTTTGATTAAATCAGAATTTATTTATAGTTTATTAAATGTATAAAAGTTTTCTATTTATTTATATTACATGCGTTATCCATATGACCTTTATCTAAGGACTTGTAAAAAATACCCATCCATTCTTGGATTTTTTAAGATGCTTCTTTCAAAAAAATTCAAAAGTTAGAAATGGATTCATTATCTTATTCTTCATTGATGAGTTATCAATTTATTTTTTTATGTATAAAATCTTTTTTTATTTATTTTACCTCATGATATAGGATATATAATATTCATTATTTTTTTTGATGATACGTAATATAATTTCATTAATTGAGGTAATTGTTTGGGAAATCAGTTCCCATCAATGTCTTGGCTTAAAGCCTTAAAAAAAAATTCAATATTTCTTTCTAGATTATTAATATAATCTATATCAAACCAATAATGTATATTAATGGTATCATAACATTATATAACATTTTATTCATCCTTTTTTTCTATATTCTTATTAAATTTGTCTTCATTTCAGTTTTTTTGTATGGAGGGAAATATTTATTGAAAATTGTTACATTAAAATATATCCATTATATATGTTCTATTACTTTATCTACCATAGTATTCCAAATCAATAACCCTCATTGATAATCATAAAATTTTAGGTAACAAACTTCCACCATGTGGGAATCCTTCTATAGACTTTTAACCCATGGATTGGAATAGAATGAGGTCCTTCCATTTTGTTATCATACACTAGGAACACATGGAGGTAGAAAAAATTCCTTTTGAACATAGGTCGAATTTATGACAATGAGACTTATTTATGCATATTTTTTCAAATCATTGGTTTATTCTGAGTTACATGCATCCAAACATATGTGTGGGTTATGATGATTCTTGTGATCAGATGACTTTATCCCACGATTAACCATGATATGTTGCACATGGGGCATGGATTATTGAGTTGGGTATGATTATTAATTCTTGGTTTGTGTGGATGTTATGGGATTTTAGTATCATGAATACCTTGTGTCATCTTAGGGAATTTATTTATTGAGTGATCGTGAGGTTGGAGTGTTGACCATTCATTCACTTGGTGACTTCACGAATTCAAGCAATGAATAACGATGATGATGTAATGTTAAAGGTCGACTCACATACTAGGTAATCCAAAATTGGTAGAGTTGCCATATTATATTTATGATCATTTAGTAAATGTTCTCACTCATAGTTGATTAAATACTTGGGAAGAGTCTTCCATGATGTATTACGTCAATAAAATATATATGTTCATTGAAAATTAAAGTAGTTCTTAATTGAAATATGTTTGACCAAAATAAAAATGAAAAATTCTATTCTAAGAAAATTAATTCACACATAAAATTGTAGAACTTTTTTAACACACAAAATTCCCAATTTATACCAATTTTTTTTTAACAAAATTCACATGAAGTTGTAAAAAATAAAATTGAACCCATGTATTTCATAAAAAATAAATGATTCGAACATAGAATTATACCTAATATTAATTTGAAAATATAATTTTATCAGTCCACACATGTAATATATTACACTCCAAATAAATTATCACCAATTAAATATCAAAATCATTCCACTAAAAACATATTTAAATATTTATATAGAGTTTAATCTCATCAAAACAATGATTCATATTTCAAAAAAACATATCAAAATTTATATTCTACCATGCATTAGGTTTAGAGTCAAACCAAAAAATCATGTTATAACCACTTTTTCTTGTGTAGTTTTTTGATGAAACAAACTAATGATTATAAAATTTCAGAAATAAATAACCATTCCATGATTCTAGATTCAAAAAAAATTAAAACAAAAAATTATATCAAAAATTTTGTGGGACGACACAAACATAAGAAATTTGAATATCTCATCAAAGAATATAAGTTTCTATAAAATACATTATAGTGATTAAAGTAATCTAAAAAATAATATGTTCTAAATAAAATATTTAAATTCTATTTTAATAATATTTATTTAGAATATTTAGTCAATGAACATGAAAATATGTGCTTAAAAAATTATAATATGCTCCCCTCACTCGAGTCCAAATAAAATTTCTCGTTCCGGGAGTAAAACATATAATATTCATATAATTCATATGATTTATGTATATTATCATTGATTTTATTTTGGAAGAGTACATGAATTCGATACATGTATTTATACAAATTGTATCTCGTATTATAACGTCATATGATGTAATCATATATGAAAAGAAAAAGAAAAATTTTGGATAAAAAATATATATTTCCACGCATGATAAATAAAACTTATCCCCACATGATTTCCGATTTTCATCCATAAAAAATTTATTAAATTTTTTTCATTATGATCATTTAATGCATCAATCAATGAGGTGCATATCATGGGTACTATTTAATAATGATCGAGTATGTTAGATATGTTATTTATTTATGAAGAAGCATAAAATGCCACCAATAAATAATGAAATGGTTCTCTATATTAATATTTTGTATAGATAGTTCATTGGATTCTATTTTTTAAAATAATATTTAGGAAAATCGTCATATAAAATCATTCATACCAAGCCTCAATTATCTCTCCCGAGAAGGAACTAGCACATCTTTGTTAGTTTCAGGTATCCTCCGATATATATCTGAATCCAATAGTCGGTGTACTCACCTTATGTATAATATGAATGAATCTTATGCATATCATGGTCATCATGAGGTATTATACCTTAAATAAGGATCATAAAATCCATTGTAGTAGCATTCCAGGTGTACTATAGGCTTTTTAGGATTCTCTATTTTTTAAATATTATTACTTGTTTGATCGTTGAATGTAAAATAATTTTTGGTTTGGATTTCATTCACAACATAGGATTATATAACAATATAATGAATCTAAAAAATGAGATCATAGTTTTTTTCTTATTGAATTAAACATGAAAATTGACTATTTTTTGAAAAACATCATTGTTTCCACACAATGGATAACTATATAGTGTAGTCGTGTTGACTATAAAAATCCCACAGATCATACACCATTACATAGTAAAAATCATGGTTTTAATTTACTGATTATATTACATACATGACTACTTTTTCTCCCTCATGAATACTCATGGTGTAAGGTCTTGTTGTACTTTACATAATACCCCATGAAACCTAAAACACCATCAATTTTTTGAGCCCTGACATTTTGAATGTCATGGTTTTCATATTTAAAATGATATGTTTTGCATCACATTAACTCTCATGGAAATATAAAACACCCACACCAATTTAAAAACAATAGATTTTTTAGGATTTTATAATAAACATGAACTATGGTTGGAACCATGATGAATGATTCCATATTTTCAACCCAATGGTTCTTTCAAAATGGAATCCATAGGTACTCCAAGTGTGTAGGCATGAAAAGGTGCAAAATAAAGTTTAATATTATTTATAATATTAATATATCATTTATAAATGGATTCAAAATTATAATATTAAATATATAATGTTTATAACAGTTTATCATATTAAATATGAAATATTTTTAATAATTAAATAAAATATTAAATGTTCATAATTTTTTTTATAATAATTAATTTATTCATTTATTTATAAAGAAAATTAAATTATGAATTGAAATAGACTATTTATTACTAATTAAAAAGGGAAGGATATTTTGGACTATTTAAAAAATGTATAGAAGTGCTTTACAAATTAAATTATTAAATTTTTATTGTTCATAGAATAATTTTTTTGAAACATTCATTATTAATATTCCTCATTAAAAATATATATTTTCTTGTATTATTTATAAGAGGTCATTAAATAATAATAAATTTTATATTGGGTATATTTTTATCTGTAATGTATTTATAAATTAATTAATTTAAAAAGTTTTTATAATTAATCGAATTGTTTTTTCTGAAACATTTAAACTTCAAATTATAAAATTATAATATTTTGAAATCATTTTATCAAATTATATGGCATATCATATGATATTAAAATAAAGAGACTATATATAATTCATAAGGGTAATGATTAAGTATTTTATAAATTAAATAAATAAGGCTAAATTATAAAGGATTTTATTTTTATGGTAATGAATAGTTCATAATCAATTAATTTGAATTGGGCCAACTAATGATGGCCATATTTAAAGAAGTTATTTATAAGATGTAAAAGTTGTTTTTGGTAGTTTTTTGAATAATATATATTATAATTTATTATTAAGGTTATGAAAATATTTTGCAAAATAGAAAATGAATTATAAAAGGGAAAATATTCATAAAATATCATTTTTTTATATTTTTGAGACACATAAATAAAAATATGAAATGTATAATATTTAAATTAGATATAAAAGTATTTATGTCAAAAATATATATTATACATAATATTAATCTTAATTATAAGTGGATTATTGTGAGATTTCTATTTATGAAAGAGTTCACAAATTTTTTTCTTGTTTAAATTTATGAAATATTCATTTATTTAAATTATTCATCACTTGATTCATGTAATAAAATTATTTATATTTTTCATATTATGTTTGTATTTTTTGGGTATAAATTTATTATAGGAGATAGATCCCTATATTACAATATTGTTATAATTCTATATTATTTAGTTTTCATCCACCTTGACCATGATTTGTAATTAATGTTATTAACTTGAATTTAGTTATTTGGAACAGTGTGAACATTCATGTTTTTTAATTAGAATGAATTGGTTTCTATCTTGATTAATGTCACCCTTGGAGAGGGACTTGGGGATAGACTAACCACCTTGCAAGACACTTTTTTCCTTGTACTAGAAAGGTCAGGTCTTTGTTATCCTTTTTTTTCAAAGAGGAGACATGGATTGGTTACCCAATCCATGCCAAAAGAAATTTATTAAATAAAAAGGTTACAAGTAAATCTCTAGGTGTAAAACACATACACCATCTTAAACATAGAAAAGACCAACAAAGATACAACTTTATAAACTGGGTATGAATCATGAAAAGATTCTAGAAGAAGATCTGCATGATCAGCCCCACCATATCTTCAGCATTCTGGAAATTCAAAATCCAGTTTAGAATCAACTCTTGTCCAAGAATATATGATTAAATCAGCACATCATCTCATCATGTCTGCAACCATACAGGTGTAAGGAAAGACCATCCGCAAAAAGGTCTTTATTATCCTTCACTATCGGATTACTCATGTAAATCTAATCAATATAATATAATTTTAAACAATATATAATAATATATGAGACACCTTATTCGTATGATGCATTGAGATATATTCATATATAAATATATTATTGGGTTTGGTGCCAATTTTTGGGTGAGTAACACATAATATGGGTGGTGTAAATGGTTACAAATGAATGTTATATTAACATAATAATTTAGTTTTTTTTCCCAAATCCTTTTTTTGGTATTTTTTAATAGCCACTTTCAGGAAAAGTGGTAACCATACAACATAAAATTCGAGAAACTTACATCCCGCCAACACCAGAATGAAGATATTCAAATTCAAAAAAAAACCCAAACTGCTTTCCATTTTCCCTGACCGCGTGTCCCCCTTCATCATTTCCAAGAGCAACCTCGAGACGTGAGAATGGAAATCGTCACCCACCGCAGATCAAGTCGACGTCTAAATCCCCATCCAGTCACCATCCAGTCAACATCATCAACAGTATCTCGGAACTACCACTGTCATCGTCGTCCGGGCACCTCACCGTCGTCGCCGGAGCACCATCACCAGAGCACCTCACCATCGTCACCGCCGTCGTCACCTTCCCAACATCCCACCGGTCGCCGGAAACAAACCAATCCGACATCGTCGTCCTAGACGGTTCCATCATGACAGAAGATCCCACCAAAAAACCATCGGAATCAACTTCAGCACCAGAATCACTCAGAAAAATCATCCATTCGCAAAACCACAAAAAAAATCCATGCAAGCCAAACAACCTCACCGCCACACAGAGCGTAGAACTTCAAATCCAGCAGGGAAAAGAAAACAAAACCCTAAAACGCTAACCCCGCTGCCACCGACTAGATCGACCGCATCAGACGCAACAGAGCCCCCCTCACTCACCTGAGAAGAGTCGGAGCCCCCAAAACACTGACGCATGAGCGTAGACCTCAAACTCTAAGAAACACCCTAGAGGATGACAGCGAGCTGCATAGAACAGAGCCAAAGGCGCTCCGGAGAGTGTGCCGTCGACGGAGACCGGTCTTACACCTGTAGATCTGAACCCGAAACCACCGCCGTCCTTAGTGCATCTCCACATCCAGCGAGGTACCACGAAACGCAAGCCAGTAGCAGGAGACCTCCACCAGCCCACCGAGATCGAGAAGGAGCGTCGCGCCCTCCGCCGCGGAGGAGCCTGTGGCGGTGAGAGGGAAACCTAGAGAGAGAGCCCCTTACGGGCGCATATAATAATTTAGTTTATTTGATAGTGATTGAAAAACTAAATAATTAGTAGAATGTATACACTTATATAGTATAACATGAGAATATAAAATAATAAATATGTTGTAATAATTATATACATAATACATGTATGATGCATATTACGTTGGGAAGACTATTTAAATATATACCAATTAAATACTAAGTGAAATATTCCTTACGAAGTGAAAATTTTCAATACCTTGATCATCTAAGTGAGTTGTTTATTCCCTAAAACATTACCACAGTATTATGTTTTATATGGTAAAAAAGTAATGAGTAACACTATATCATCATTGGGTAGTTTCTACTGTAATAGTGTTTCCTTTTGTTACCTTTATTCAACAAATATGTGTTATTTTAATTAGGTTACACATATATAGGAAAAAATTATGAATGATACAATAAAAATTTAGATAGGAGTATCCTTAAGATGGATTGGGTAAAAAGATATCTTCTCAACTATCTAGGAATCCATATTATTATCATAGAGATATTTCATTTTCCTTGTAACTAAGTGATGTTAGGAATTCCCTAATAGATTCATTACTTTTTGAAATAAATATAGTGGCTAAATAATTGGATATGATGTATAGGATCATCAATTTTAGTTAGATAATTTTCATTTAAACCACTTGTGAAAATGATATAAAATGAAACACTCATTTATCTTTTTTTTAAATATAGTATAACCATTAACCATCATAACTATAAGATCCATCATGGGGAAAAAAGTTAAATGGAATAAATTTTTTTAGTGGGTATAGAAACTTGAGAATTATTCTCAAGAAAGAGGAAGAAATATGTGTTTTAGAATATCTACTTCTAGAGAAACAAATTGGGAAAAATATTCCAAAATAGGATTTTTCTGACTTTAATAAGAATAAAAATGACTCAATAGAGGCCTCAACACTAATTTATTTTAATATAGAATATACGATACAAAAAAATCTTTGTATATGGACACTTACATCAAGATAAAAAACCTAAAAATAATTTATAATGAACTACATAAGAATGAAATGTATGATGTTTCAAATGTTATTATATGAAGTAATGTGGTATAATGAACATTAGTTTATATAAGGTACTCAATATGATTAGGTAAATAAATTATCTTTAATATTTATATTAATTTATGAAATTTGAGTTTTTTATAGATTTCATTCTATAATAACTACTATAAATGTTATTAAAATACATTATTATGTGAAACATTAATGAATTATTCAAACCCTTTCTAGACATCATCAATATATTGAAGATAAAAAATCCTATCATGGGTGTTTTGAGATCAAGTACTAAGTTGATGGTATAGAAGAAAAATAAAAATGTTTTTGGAAATATTATTTATTGTGAAGAGTTAACATTTCCAATGAAGTTGAGAAGGAATCGGTAAAAATAAAATCATTTTGGTCAGGTTGGCTACTCGAGAATGAATTATACTAAATACCCGAAAGGTTATAAGAATTTATTTGGGGTGTATTATTCTTGTATGAATGTAATAAAATAAAATATTTATATTTTTAGTGTATTTTTATTATAATTATATATTTTAAAATCATTGTAAATATATAGGATTTCATAATCATATGTGAATAATTGAGTAGTGGAGTTTAAATTACTAAAGAAATTTATTTATTCATTGATTAATTGGATGAATTCAAGTTGAGAGGAATGTTTTAATAGAAGTTTGTTTTCCTATCTAATAGATTATTTTTTTAATAATTGATATTTTACTTGTTTAGACATATTATAATTGAAAAATATATAATATCATTATGAATTAGTTTCCATGGATGATCATTTTAATCTTAAAAAGAACTATAAATAAACAAGATAAAGTAAAAAAAATAAATAAATTAACGAAATTTGAATATGATATGAAAATTATGAATATTAGATCTATGCCTCATAAATTATTCAAACTAATACTACTATATAAATATTTCTCTCTTATTTTTATAGGTAGTCACATAGATACAAGATAATAAATTATATATAAATTTAAATAACGTATAAAATACTTACAAAAACAATAACATTATAGTCATTTACAGTCTCTAGGTATCAAATACTTAAGATATTAGTTGTAATTAATGTACATATGTTATATTTATATAATGTAAATCTCCATTTACAATTCATTCACATTTAAATTAATTTATATATCATAAATGGTAGAATGAAAATATCTCCTCTTTGGATGAAATTTAGTTTTCTCCAACCAAAGACCATCAAGGAGTATAATAGGATATGTTATATAATGGTTAGCATCAATACATTCTTATAATCATTAAGAAGGGTTATATAATAGATAAAAATAATAGATTCATTTGGTAATGAGTAGATAATTATTATATGGATTGAACCACTAAAGTATATCTCATGAAATTCAATGAAGTCATTAATATAATATTGGGTGAATGATTGTTATCAATCCTTACCTGAATTTTTTTAGATAATCAACATGATAAACTTGATTCTTTGATAACCTAATTATACAAGTTAAAATATGATATTTTCTTATACAAGGTAATTTGGTGATATTGATCATCATATATATTTTTAAATTTCATCAAATATTAAATTTGTTAGCTTGTAGGATAAGTTAATACATATATATATTGATTGAATGTGATTAATTAGATGCATGATCATTCTTAGGTGATTCAAATAATATGTGATTAGCTATTTTGATGAATGGAATATGATCTAATAGTTTTTTTATGAATGAAATGTGATGTATTCTCTGACATTGTCAATCCCTTTTATAGAATAAAGGAAATATGAGTTGAACAATAATAGATTTACATGTTCCATGTGTAATGGTCAATCAATTTCATAGAAATAAGTTCTCTGATTTTGGTATAAAGATGATACATATGACACATCTAGTGGAGGAAATGTCTGTATAGAGATATGAGCATGTTTTTTGGAGATGACACCAAAACCAATAGTGGATTCAGAATCATTTATCCTTTTATAGATGGTACATTTTTCTAACATCTATGAAATATGGTTTTCCTATTTGTTGTTAATGAAAATAAAGACAATAAGGTCGCATAGTTATACCCTTGGATTTTTATAAAATTTAGGAAATGTTTTGTTCCAAATGATGGGAGCAAGATGAAGCCATATCCAAAAGTGTTTAGATGAATACAAAAAGGGTTGTGATTTCAAGAACATTATCTCAATGATATTTTAGTACATGTGAGAGATTGTTTGTCTTTAAATAAGTATAAATTCATGTAATTAATGTAAATTTATTTTTTTTGTATATGATTAATATATTATTTATATATATATAAACATTAATATTAACTTTTTTAATTCATATGAAGTATATGATACTATACATATATGTAATGAATATATTACACATGAATATGATGCATGTATATGATATTGTTTATGATTCTTGGAGAGTTCATTCATTTAATTCATGTACTCATATTGAAGGTAGCTTTCAATATAAAATAATTCAATGCAAGTATAAAAGCAATGAGAAAAATGAACAAGATTAGCTCATATACATTTCCCTATATGATTACATCATTTTTTACACACTTGATTTTAATTTTTTAACCCATTGAGAATGGATTAAAATGGTTTAATTAAAATTAATTAATTATTTATCCACAAGGATCATATCAAGGGTATTATTTTGTATTATCTAGGTGTAATAGACATGTTAATTATTAATTAAGAATCCTCTAATATCACTTATATAAGAAGAAATAGTTATCCTCATTATGAGTGTGTTTATATCATTGGTTTGATTACATTTTAAAGGATAAAACTAATGAAAAGTTTCATATAATATCATTCATATTGAGCCTTGTTTTTCTCACTTGGTAATCCACTAAAACCCTTTTTAGTGTTTTCAGTGTCTTTTAATGGATATCAAGATCTATTGGAAATAGTGTCCCCCTTAATGGTAGTGATCCTTGATCAAATTTTCATCATGATAATCATCAAATTTATCCCATGTATATAGAAGATAAAATCCACATCAATTATATTCTTTGAATGATATAGTCCTTTTAGGATTTTCGGTTTTTATTCCATATAAATTTTCATGTTTAATATTTGGATATAGATACACATGTGTTGTGGTTGGTATCCACTACTTACGATTATATGATGAACCCAAGAATCCCATCACTCCAAGATCATTATTAACACATCTAATAATCTTTTTCCCATTTCATAATAAAAACATTACCTTTTAGTACCCATAGGTGATATCAAATTTAGAATTTGGAAAAATTTCCCCAATTATAAATGTATTATAATTAAACTATCAATCATAGATAATATCCCACAAACACTTTTGATCCTTGAAGAACAAAAAGTTCCCATTTGTGAGACAATACATAAATAGATTTTCAGAAAACAATACCTACATATGTTTAATGTCACGGGTGAAGTAATTAAACTCATAGGGTCATATGTAGAAATACCCCTAAGATATTACTACTCTTTGATACATAAAAACATATCATACACTAAGAAAGGATGAATCACAAGATACCATGAACATGACTCCCCCATATGTAATGAAAATATTAAGAGTACTAATCATATAATTTTATCAGGTACTATAATTCTTCTTGGAATTGATTATCCAATATAATGGCTGGGTTAATCCTGGTTAACATTGTAAAAGTAATAAGAAATAAGAATAAATTATATATGAACCTACTACAGTACCCTTTTAAACTAATGGAGCTTTGAACCTCTACAACATTCATAGAATCCATCCAACAAACAAATGCTATAATATTTAATCTATTGACTAAAAATCTATACTAAAACATGACATACTTAATAAAAGTTTAATTAAATATCAAAAAAATTTACTTGGATACTTAAAATATAATAGATTTCATTAAATAATATCATGTATAATCCTAAAATGATTAAAATTATCATCCTATTATATTGAATAAAGCATGATGCATAAGGGAAAAATAACAACAAACTAGACTAGTAACTAATGAAATAGAAATTTTATCAGTCCCATGAAAATATTTTTGGGTGTGTTTGATATTTAAATTCCTAAAAATAATATCAATGTGTCTATAATGACAAATTAATGTAGTATTTAGTATATCTTAGTCATTTTCCCCCATATAATAAAATCTAAAGTTTATATCATTCATAATGAAAAAAAATTCTCTCTTTAATTGATCAAATAAACCATTAATCCTTGGGATGTGATAATGGTTCTTCACGATTTACTAATTTATCCATTAATAATAAATGAAAGGTCCCAATATACCATTAAATTTCTTTATAAAAAACACAGGATCACCCGATGTAGACACAATAGTCCAGATGAGTCTCTATTTTAATAATTCCTTGATATTAATGTGTTTCTATTGTTTATGAAATTGATTTATTATATAAGGATATATTTATATAAAATAGAATAAAATTTACTTTTCTTTTTTAATATTGATGAAACATATAGTGACTGGTGTTAAAACCTATTTTGGGAAAACTATAAAAAAACTCCTACGACTAGGATATTGAATTAATTTAAGATTATATAATTAGATTTAATTTAATTTCATTATATTTAGAAACTATTTTGTATGTACATTAAATCATGACTAATGTACATCTCCTAGGTCTCTACTCGAAAATATTTATCACATCAGATTTGTTTATTCAGAAACCATAATCTTCTCATGTTTGATTACAAGGTATTTATCTATATTGGGGTTCATATACCTTTACTAATTCATGTACTATGTTCAAATCAAAAATTTTACTGACCAATAATAATAAAATACTCCACAGTTACACACACTAAAATTTTTAATACATATCATCAATATCGAAAATATCACTAGTTCATGAGATATCCCTAGAAGAACACCTCATGGGATAATAGTGAAGAAATGTATGACCTACAATTACCATATATAATAATCAATGGGTTGGAGACTAGAAAATAGGGAATAAAAACACAAATATGTGAGGTGTTACCCTCATAAATCCATGTAATAAGGGGTAAAATCCACTAATCAACTACATAAAATATAAAATAAAAATAAATCTCATAATAAAAAAAATGGAATATAAAAAAGCCTCCTAATAAATACCAGAAGGGGCCTATCATAAGACAGTGACATAAATCACTAAGAATGAACACTATAAGAAAGTATTGTCTAGATTGATCAACAACTCCCTTATATAAATATATTAAAATTATATATAGAGGAAAGTTTTTTTCTTATAATAATAATTAACAATATCCTCTAAAAACTATTGTGTAAATTTGGATGAATCATACAAATGACTTAATGAGAAAACAAGGAAAACAACTAGTAACCTATTCTAGGTTATCCATCACCCAACCACGCTTATTATCACTAATCAAATCAAGAGATAGTAATAGTAACATAGTAATAAATATTATATAGATAAAATGCTTATTGACATCAAGTTACCTATTGTACTAGTCACCCTAACACAATAAAAGTATATATATTGCTGATCCCATCCATTCTATATAGTCATAAACATATTATCAAATAAAATAATAACCATAACCACATCAAAAAATAAAAATACTATATACCAAAACTATATACCATATCAATATAACACATCACTTCCATGTATCACATCATCAATATCCCAATTCTATATCATTAGATCATCTCCTCAACACCACATATAATAACCTTGGGCTATGACAACCTATAATATATCTGTAATAGAGTTAGGAGAATGTGTAATATTAATCAATTTGTATCACCCACATATTGGATAATGGAGGAACACTAGGAACCCAAAACATAACATGGGAATCAGAATGGTTCCAAGAATTTGGTTGTGGTACATAATAAATAAATAACCATAATGAATATATTATAACACATAATCCCTTCATAAAGAGACAATGTAAAAAAACTACATAACCCCAATAATTTACTTTCCATCAATATATCACATTATCATATCCTTACATATCTATAAAACAATGCTATATACAGAAAACTACTCAACAAACACACATTTTCATCATATTTTTTATTCATTACAAATTCATCACTAATAATTTACTATCCACCTTACCTTTATTAACAAATTTTATTAATACCCAATAAAATTTAAGACAACATGTTTTCATTGAAAATTTTGAATTTAATTTACTATATATTAATTATCCACCACTACATATATCATTTTTAAACTATCATTTATCTCAAAAAATCCATTACTAGTTTATATGTTATTTTTTTGCATCATTATATATTCCTTTACAAATATTACATAAAACAACATCATCATCTCTACACCCGAAAAATATTGTCCATAGGGCTATTTACCCCTCCCAAAAAAATCAAGCTATCTTAGTTTTGGATAAAACAAAAATAATAATACAATTCATTGACATAACATTAGCATAAAAAATCACACCATCTGAAAAATAACAATCTTATATTTTCAATTTACCCTTACTAGGGAAAAAAACACAAATAATTAACAACAATTTAAATTTTCCATTTTTTACTTATAATATTGTGAAGTTATTCTCGCAATAAATCCGTTTTATCATTCCAAAAATATTAAGGAATTATAATAAAAGATAGTAAATTAATAATAATTAGAAAAAAGCAACTAAATTTAAACCATTAACAAATAATATCAATTTATAATTTTTATCTTATGACTTTATCATCATTTAATTACTATTTAGTTATTAATTAGTTTTATCCTAACAATAATAAAAATTATCATATATGTTTTCTTATCATATTAATATATTAAACGCTTAAATAAGATTATAGAAATCAAGTAAACACATTAAAATCACATTCCACTTTTAGTTTTTTTGTTATTTGATTTATTATCATCATTATATAAATTTTAAATATTTTCTAAAGAATAAAAAGTGTGAATAATCCATAATTATCACAAATTAAGAGAGATATTTTGAATCACATACCTCAATTGAAGATTGAAGGACCACACAAGTAATATAGAGGAAGAATATATGATGAAATGTAATTAATCACATGAGAATACATCAATGAAATACAATACTCCCCATCATCAAGACCTCTACTAATATCCATTAGAATAATAAAACCACAACTTCCATAGCCACCAAGAAGAGAAGGAAAAGAAAAAAATGGACGAAAATGAATGAAATGTTACCATATATTGATAAGTATTAATCACCCAAAACCAATCCATTAATGTTTTAGGGAATGAATATGTAATGGTAATGATTCTTTCTAATACATATGGGGGTGATAGGAGCTAAAAAAATTGAATCAAGTGTGAAATATTCCTCAAATACCCAATAAAATCATAAAAGTCACCACAAAGATATGGTAAGGGATTCACTAGAGAATGGTGAGCCTCAACCAAAAAATATTTGAGATACTAGGTGTTGAGAATTTCAGCATATCACTCTTTTTATGAACTATTTTACTCTTTAAGAACTCATTTTAAATTCACCACTATGTAGAGACATTAAACATGGTCATTTCAGTCTACTACAATTGCTCAATATTAAATCCACCATGGAATATTTCATTAAACTTTAGTCATTTTTATTATATCCTCATGAAATCTACAAAACATAATGAAAACATGAACACACCATAGTGAATGAAAAAACAATTTTTTTTTCATCTATATGGATTATAAATATTTTACTAATGGATATGCCTACATATATAGACACAACTATACTATAAATGACCAAAACTATAACACCATGTGATTTTATAGTATATATTTTTTAAATATTAATATCTTGATTGAACACAACACTAAGTTCCAAGGCACCATGATAAATTACTAAGAGCCTTTTATAACCTTGTCATTAAGAATTAATGAATTAATAGTATTAAACACATTATAAAATTTATATATTTAATGTTTTAAAATTTATCCATATTATTTCATTGGAATAAAATAAGAATGAATCCACTTTTATGCCTTAAAAGGCTATATTTTTATAAAGGTTATTTTACCACCTATTTATGGAACTCTTGATTTAAATATACTTTGAGAAAAATTTATTAAAACCATTATAAAAAATGAAATTATTATTTTAAATAGGAATATTAAAATATAACATGGTTCAATTTTTTGGTATTTTTCTGATATGTTACATGTTCTAATGAATAATGATAAAATATTGAATTTTAATTGAAAACAACTTTTTTATTAATTAATTTTAGATAAATTTATATTTTCAAATGGGCTTCAAGAATAATTAGATAATTTTTTTATCATTTAATCCAATTTAGTTCATTGTAATAAATTTCAAATTGAATTTTTATATAATAACATTTCAATATTTTTAATGTTTTAACTTTATAAACCTATTTTTTCATTCTATCAGTGGTATTAATTATAAATTAAATACAACATCTTTTATGTTTTTAATATTTAATAATGGATTAAATATTTGTAATCAGTGGGTAAAAATTATCTAAATACATTACTTTTATTTTTCTATATTTAGAATAGTAATTTAAGTAATTTTTCATTAACATTGTTAAAGGTTAATTGAGTAATTACGGGAATAATAATATTAAAAATAATAGAATATTACCCTAAAACATGTCATAGTATTACTTTTTGAGTTATTTTAGACCAAAATCACACTTATGGAAATAGTTTTGCCTCTTTTATCAACATGCACAAATTTAACCATTTTATATTATTTTATTTTATGAAAAGCTGAATATATTATACTCATGTTTTTAATATGTATTAACTTTTTAATATATAGGAATTAAAAACATATGTCAACATATGAATATTCATTTAAAAGATAAAATGTTTTTATTTACCATAAAAAATTATTTTTATTTTTTCTAAAATAAATAATTATCTCAAAGGCTTACACAATGATGATGGAGTAATTATTTAATTAATGGGAATATAATATAATTGATTAGTTTTATATATTAAATAATACTATAAAAATTATTATAAATGTTATATTAAAATAAAAAACATTTTATCAAATGATTTAAAACATATATAAATTTAAAATCATGAAACACAACTGGGATAAAGATTCAAATTTTATCCATGTCTAATTAATGGTTATTTTTTTCTTTTATATCCACTATATTATAATTTAAAGAGTAGAAATACATGTTTTCATAATAAGTGTTAAAATGTTTATATAATGGTTAAAACAAAAAGATATGAATATAACTTTCACATAAACATTAAAAAATTATTAGTTGAGATTATTTCGACTGATAATCTTATAATATTATAAATCAATCAATTTTGAGTAATTTTTCATTGGAAATTAATATATAATAATTTAATGTTTTGAGAGTTTCAAAAAGTGACCCTCGCCTCAATTATAAAAGGGAACATCCTCCCCCACTTATTCACACCAATTTATGCCTTTTTTCTCAATTAAACCCTAATAATTTATCTTTAGAATATCCTTAGACATGTTTTGGAGATCTTGGGCTTACAAAAATTCCAACACATAATACATTAAGAAGATATGTAAAGGAATTCCACTAAAGAAGAGATGATAGTTTTACCTACACATTCAAGTTTACTTCATCCTACACTTTTTATTCAAGTGTTTTTTACATTATAAAGAAATAAATACTTTATAATATTTATGATTATAGGTTATTATGATTATGCGACAACCATATTCCGCATTTTACCCATCCTATAAAAAATAAAGGCATTGTGTATGCATATGTATAACATACCATATCCATGTTGTGGTATAATAGTTTTCACCACCACTTTATTCGGATGAGTATATTGATTCATATAATCAATATAAATAATAAATACTTCATGATGTTGATTCTTTATATATAATATAACATCAAATTCCTTACTGTTTCACTATTCAGAGAATGACACTGTCACTCACGCGTACGTTCAACATAACATCTCCACAATAGATAACTTAATATTATTCAAGAGATGAAAGAAATATATCATATTTATAAGAAACAATACTTACATGAATAAATGCATTGGAAATTGAACTAGTTAACACCCAAAACAATGGGTAATAAACAAATATGATTAAAAAACATATATGAATATCATATATGATTTAATAAATTTGTAAATGTTTTTGGAAAAAATTAATTAAATGATTTATACTATTATAAAGTATGTTAAAACTACTTCATCTAATTGAAATTACAAGGAAAATTTTATTTCACAATTTCATTATTATTTGAGATTGTATATGTTTAAGCTTAGAGTATGAAATATTTTATTATATGTCCATATTTTCTAAGAATATTTTTAATTTTGTTAATTTTATCATATGATTTTTTAAATTCGTTTTGTACCTATTTTTTAATTTTTTTTAAAAGGTTTGGAAGGAATATTTTTGTTGTTTTCTAAATGAGGTGCTTTATGACCTTTTGGACAAAAATACAGAAGAATTAGTTTTTAAATTGAGTGGATTTTACCTCATTAATGATTCCATAATGTATTTAAGAATACATTAATTGTTTATAATATTATTTTAACTAAAAACAATTTATTTTAAAATTGTATTGTTTTTTAAATAAATATTTCTGATGTAAAAAATGGGTATTTCTCTCAATGATTTTAAATGATTTAATTAAACTAATTTCATCTATATCAGAATCCTTTTTCGAATAATATGATCTATTGAGTTTGAATTTGTATGATATCATATAATATAATTTATTAAATGGTTTATGATCAGTTTGACAGGAGATGTTCTATTTTTATACCATTCATGGTTTAAGGTTAAATTATTTACATTTCTAAAGATATATTTTCAATACGAGTGTTTGTGTTGTTTTTTTTCAACCTTTTTCAAATGACGAATGAATTAGACATAGTATGTGATAGGTGGGGCCTACAATAGCCCCTTGATGCATTGATAGATATCATTATACAAACTTTTTTATGCGTTGGTTGACGTCTTACCATATAATATATAATGTCTTGGCCAAATCCGTAATGGTATGTTTCTGATGTCCACAATTATGAAATCCATCATTATGAGATTAGTTTTTGGTATTTAATTTAATTATTTGACTAGTATTATATCAATGTAATTATTTAAGTGGAATTATTTTATTTTCATTTAATATTTTCATATTATGATCATGATAATGTTTAAATGGATTTTGATTCAGTTATACACATTACCATATTTTTAATGATTATTTATTCATTAGAGCTTCCACTGTAAGCTTACCCTAACTGAGTGTCTTACCTCACCCCATGGTTATGTTTTATTTTTTCTTGGATGCCAATTTATATATTATAATTGATGCATAGGGTAAATCTTGGAGAATAATGGTGTTAATAATGGATTATCTATATTGTATTTTATATTTTAAATTTGTAATGTAAGTTTCATGTATGTAATCAGGTTTCCAAAGCAACTAATCTGATTGGTCCTTTGAGATTCAAATCCAGAATCTTTGATAATGTAATAAAGTGAGGTACCAGCTCCCAGCTACTGGGGTAATGTTCTATAAAGTTTTAATTAGATTAATTTTAGATTAAACAATTGAAACTATATTTATAAATTATATATTAGGGAAACGTAACCCAATAATGAGAATTTATAACAAACCCAATGTCACGAAGCTTATGATTTTTAGATTAGTTATACATATATTTTCAATTTATTAAATGTATTTTACTAGTTCCGAATTATTCATTATGATTTATAACCTAATATGGTATATCCCATTATTTATAAATGACACATAGTAGAAGGAATGGAAACTGTATCAATCCATGTAATCCATGTAGGAATTTCCCTTCTATGAAAGATAATGATGTTGGAGGTGAAGTTACAACTAGTGATGGGAATATTATAAATATATATATACAACTGAATCAGGTTATGAATAATATCCTTAACCGTATGGAATATCCCATTCCACAACATGTACGAACAATGATACATCACTTTATGATATGCAAACCTTCGTCATTTAATGGGACTAAAAATCCATCAATAGTTGAGAAGTTGATAATTTCATTAGAGAAGATTTTTTTCCTAGGGATGTTATGGAAGGGAGAATGATTTCATGGGAATTTATTGTCTATTATAAGATTCAAATTATGGTGGTCATTGATTAAAAAAAGGAGAAGAAATATAAAACATGGAATGGGAGTATTTTAAAGAAATTTTCATCAATAAATATTTACCTTTTAGACAATGGGAATATATGGGGACATTATCTCTATGGTGAAAGATGTGAGATATATAAAAATCAGAGAGTTTAAAATATATCTTCTCATAGAAACAATTCTATATAATAATTTTGGGAGGCTCCGGTTACTCAAGGATTATTCATACAAAATATTATACAACCTAAGGATGGAAAATAATGTAGTATATGCATTGAGAAGGAATGATCATGGAGTTCTGAACAAAATAAGGATTGATAGGGATCCTGTTCTCATAGATCTAGTAAATTTGGATATGGTAATTATAAATGATGATGAAATATTAATCCTCTATCAAATGGTTTCTAAACCATTATTGTTGTAAAAGATAAAATGTTATCTATCTGATGATGAGAATATTCACAAGTAAAATCATGTTTTGAGTGATGGAAAATTGGAAGATATCATATATGAAAATGTTGTTTTTTGGATTCTAAAATATAATTTTTGTTCCCTATATACCAAAAATAAAAAGTGTATTATTTTAGGATTATCATAGATCCATTTTTCTATACATATTGGTAGTAATAAGATTTATAGTGATTTGAAAGAGCTTTTTTTTGTGGGATTATATGACCTAAGAAATACTGACTAAGCAATAAGATGTCTATTTTTTTTCAAAATGTGAAGTCGAGAGACAACATCCTACCAGATTCATGAATCATCTTCCTCTAATTTTTTATAATTTAGACGAAATTATATTGGAATTTTTCATAGGAGTAACATGAATTCCCAGAAGGAATGATGCGATATTGGTTATTGTTGATTATCATACCAAATCTGCACATTTTAATTCCATAAGAGAAGATTTTCATCTTGAATTATTAGAAATACTCTAAATTAATTAAGTAATATGAATTTATGGAGAACATCAATCAATTTTATCTGATCGAGATCCACATTTTACCAAAAAAATATGAAAGTGTCTTTAGAAGGATCTAGATCCTGAGATTCATTTGAGCACCACCTACCATCCTCACATTGATGGAAAATTAGAAAGTACTATTCAATATTTTGAAGAAATGTTGAGTTATTTTTCAATTTACTTTCAAGCTATGTGGTATTAGTATTTACATTTGGTATAATTTACCTATAATAATAGATTCCATTCAAGTATACAAATTGTTGCATATAAGGAAGTATATTGGAAGAGAAGGATTAATCCAACTTGTTAGGTTGAATTTGGTGAATGTAATAAAATAGTACCATAAATTATTTAAGAGACAATGAAAAAGGTAACAACTATTTAGGAATATATTAAAGTATCTCAAAGTAGGAAAAAGAGATATGCTAAAACATGAAGAAGGGATATGAAATTTCAAGATGGAAATCGTGTCATTATGAAGGAACATCCAGAGAATGTTGTTATGAAATTTAGTAAGAAAATAAATTTAAATCCTAGGTACATCAGACTATTCAAAATTCTAGAAATAATTGGAACTATGGCTTATCATTTGGAAATTTCCCCTTGAATTTATAAATTACACAATGTGTCCTATGCCACTTTTATAAGGAAGTACATTCCAGACCCAACACATGTTCTTACATTTAAATAAATAGAAATAGAACATTATTTATCATACTTTGAAGAGACAATGCATATTATAGATACTTGAGTACATGTTTTGATAAATTAGATGACTCGACTGGTAAATGTATTATGGAAAATTAATAAAATGTAAGGGGTGACATGGGAACTTGAGGAAATTATGAAGTGGAACAACACAAATCATTTTTTGAGGTGATATTCTAGAAACTTTTTAGATGAAATTTTTTTGAAGGAGCTAATAATAGAAGATCTCAATATATTATAGTATGTTTTATTTTTAAATAAATGTAACAACTTTCATTTCACGTAACATTAACTTCGAACACATCATGATATCGTAGTAAACTAATATTATAAACTAGCAGTTTAGATAGTGGAATTGAATATTATTAACCAAATTATTAAATTTATATATTTAATATTTTTACATTTATATAAAAGTTTTTATTGGAAAAAAATAAGACCAAAACCCGTTTATGCATTAATAAGAAATATTTCTATAAGGGAAACATTGCTTTCCTTTCATGACACACATGTTTTAAAACTAATTTTTGACACATTAATAAATTATATTTGAAAAAAAACTACTTATTTGAAAACTAAATATCAAAATTTACATTAGTTAAATTTTTTGTACTTTTTTGATAAGGTTCATGTTTTGATGAATATTGATAAAATAGTTCATTTTAATTGAAAATAATATTTTTATCTAAATAATTTATGATCTTAAATTATATTTTTTTGGGATTAAGGTATAATTAGATTAATTTTTTATCATTTAATCTAAAATAGTTCATTGGAGTCAATTTAACATTTAATTTAGATGTAAAAACATTTCAATCTATTGAACGTTTTCTATTTAAAAACTCATTTTCTTATTCCATCAAAAAGATTAATTTTAAATTAATTAATAAAATTATCAATATTATATTTTTAAAATAGATTTATTTATTTGGAATTAGTGGGTCCAAATTATATAAAGAGGTTTATTTAATTTTTTGATGTTATGAAAAATAAGTTTATAAATTATTTTTTAAACATGATTAAAGGTAAATCGATTAATTAAGGGTGAAAATAATATTATAAATATTAAAATGACCATAAAACATGTACTAATGTTATTAGATGTGTTATTTTTGACTAAAATCACACATTTACTTATTTTATTTCCTCTTATAGAAAATTGTGTATCATTAACCCTTTATATTTTTTTATTTCAACAAAATCCAAATATGTCATACACATATTTTAAATAAAGATTAAAATTTTTATATATGTTTATTTAGTATATATTTTATACTACAAATATTAATATGAAATATAAAATTTTAATATTCACCATGATAATTTCCTTTTCAATTTTTATGAAATATATAATTACCTTAATGTCTTACAAAATAATGATTTAGTAATTACTTATGTAATGGGAACATAAAATAAATGATTTAAAAAATATTATAATATATAAATTATTAAATAAATAATTTCATAAACTAATTTTATAGATAAATTTTATAACATAGAGATATATTTGTAGTTTTGGTTTGAAGATATCATATTTTAGTGATTTTCTTAAAATTCAAAGTAAAGAACAATATCAAAAAAATTATTAATGTTATATAAAAATAAATAATTTTTTTAAATGATAAAAAATTTACAAAAATATTAAATTTTGTCAAAAGATTAAAATGTAATATATGACTCATTTAAGGTTATTTTGGCATTTTCTAGTGACTATAATAACCTTGAAAAAGTAAATATACATGTTGTTATGGTAAGAGTTAAAGTGTTTAAATAATTGTTCAAAAAATGATAAGGGTAATAATCTGAACTAAAGTTGTCAATAAAATATTTTTAATAGGATTTAAGCCCACAATCATATAATATTATAAATAACTCACTTTTGAGCCATTTTTAATTGCATATTAATTAATATAAACTTCATATTTTGAGAGTTTTTAAAAGTGAACCTCACCTAAATTATAAAAGGGAAATACATATATCACATCTTAAAAAACATAGAGTCCTCTATATCTTCCAATAAAAACTCATTTTGTTTCCCTACATCCTTATAAAAGTTCTATATATCATTTTATTACAAAAATACCAATGATCCCTTAAGAATAGCTCTAAATGAAGTCCTCCAATGAAGAGTTAATCATTTGTACCAACTCATTCAAGTTCATTCTTATTATACTTCGTATTCAAGTGATGTTTCAAATCTAAAAAATAACTCCAATATCATCTATATACAGATAATTTATTATTATTATATGATAAACATATTACACCATTTATTCAACCTACAAATAATAAAGGCACTGTGGATGTGTACGTATGACTTACTATCTCCACACCGTGGTGTAATTGTTTTTAATGACAACTTTATTTGTATGGGTATAATAACAGATATAATGGATTTAAAAAATATATATGAAATGATATTTATTCTATAAAATTAATATATCATCCAATTTCTTACCCTTCCACCATTAAGGGACTGATACCGTTGCTTGTGCGTACGTATGACCTACCGTCTCTACCATGAGATGTGAATCATTTTCAATGTTAAGTACTAAAGAATGATTATAAAATTATATATAATAATTAAATATAATATATATGAACTTAGTATAATTATGGAGATAAGATAAATATATATTATTCATGAGAAATGAGACTTACATGAAAAATGTATTGGAAAATGATTTAGTTAACACTTGAAATAAGGGAAACAGTGAAATATTGTTAACAAATAAATATAAGAAGATCATATATGAATTCCTAAATTTGTATGAGGTTATGGTATAAATTAATAACACAATTTTATCCAATATACCATAAATTAAATCAACTTGAACTATAGTAATATACAAGTTAAAGGTTATTTTACAATCTCATTATTATTTAGGATTGTTTATTTTTACGTCTCAATAGGGGAATATTTTCTTCTATATCCATGTCATCAAAAAATGTTTCCCAAAATGTTTTCACTATTATCCTATTATTTTGTAAATTATTTTTTTACCCATGATTTACTATTTTTAAAATGATTTTAAAGGAATATTTTTTTCATTTTCCAAATTAGGTACTATATAACCTTTAAAAAACACATAGTCAATGTTTCTTTTAACTTATTCTATAGGATATGATTTTATCTCTTTCATGATGCCTTAGAAAATTTATGATTTTATTATAAGTTTACGACAATCTTTTTAATGTGAATTTTTTATTTTTAAATTACATGACTTTTTAAATAAATAATTTCAATGTAAATAGGGATATTTATCTAATGGATGTTAAATTATTTTATTATTATATTTTCATATTTTTCAACATCCTTTGTTTAGTTATATTATTCATTTAGGATGATAAATTATGATATCATCTACCATATTTTATTAAATATTTTACAACCAGTTATACTATGGATGTGTTATTTTGATACCATTCATGGTTTATGGTTAATGTATTCACATTTATTATGATAGTTTTTTAATGTGAGTGTTAATGTTGTTTATGTTTCACCATTTTTATATGAGGAATGAATTGGAATTAGTATGTGATGGTAGAGACCCTCTATAACCCCTGAATTCATCAGTAGGTCTCATGAGACCAACTAGTTTCGGTGTTGGATAAAGCCTTACCCATTTTTGTATGGTGTCTTGGCTAAATCCTTGATTGAATTTTTTTGGTTCCCAAAATTATGAATTCTCTCATTATGAGATTATGTACTGATATTTTATGTGATTATTTTATAAGTAGAATATCAATGTGATTTTTTATTATGTTATTCTATTTTCATTTATTCATCCAATATTATTCTAATTATTTTATTTATATGGATTTTTTTCAGTTATAAACCTTACCATAATGTTTATGCATATTTAATAATAATATATCACATTGTATGCTAACCCTTACTGCGAATCTAAGGTCACACCATGCTATTTTTTTTTATTTTTCCCAGTATGCCAAGATTTATATTATTATTTATATGTAGGGTTTTTCTAGGAAAATAATGGTGTTCAATAACAATTATCTATATTGTATTTTATATTTTAAATTATAATGTAAGGTTAATGTTTATAATCATATTTCCCAAAGTAGTAAATAGATAATTCCTTTTGGATTCTTATCTTATGTGCATTCCAACATAAAAAAGTGAGGAACCCACTTTGGTATACTAGATCCAGGGTCTTTAAAAACATGGATTCACCATTCCCTAAATTAGTTTTATACCACTCTTGCCTTTCTAACCTAGGAAATATACTAACCAACCATGCCAACTGTGAAACCAAAACTGACCACAAACCCCACCAAGAGACAATGGGAAGCTACCATTCATTTTGTTCTCCTAGAAACAAATTTTATCAAACATTGTATCTCACTCTCTCCATCTATATATCTTTGAATCCATATATTTCTAAGTCTCCTATAATTACCCTAAAACCCCAAAAAACAAAGGGATCATGAGAAATACAAGCCTTTATATTATGAGTTAATTTTAAGGACATAGTGGTAAATTCATGATCAGACACATTATTAGGCTAAATACAAAATAAATACTATATATATTATAAAATACTATATAAGGAAAAGAATAATTGGATATATAGTCTCAATGGACATTAAATTGGGTAATGAATCAATTTAAAATATCCTTTAAAACATGTATTATTTCCAAATTGTTTTGGTTTCCCTTGATTAATCTACTTTTTTGATGTTATTGGTGGTATTTATAAAAAATGATTCTGGGATTTTTGTATTCATTTATTTGAGAGGGTAAGATTGAATATGGATCCTTATTTCGGTGGAATGATTTTTCTTCATCATTTGGTTATAGTAAGAGGAATCTCATATATACTTATATGTTCCAAATATTTTCCCCTTTAAAATTAATTTCTTATTATATTTTTAAAATTATTTTAATTGATTTATGAATATTTATTATTTTATCATCTAAAAAAGAAATTTTGTTTGAGTTGATTTAGGTAAAATGGAATATATTAATTTTTAGGGGTATTTGTAATTTCCAATAAATTTAGGGAAATTTCAAATTTGAGTATTTTTATTTTATTTTAATTAAATTGTTTGATTTATATTACATTAATTTTGATATTTTTGGTTGGTTTCAGTGATGTATTTTTTGTGATATTGAGATTTCTTGATTTTGTGTGCGTGCCTCATCGATTTTTTCATGGATACTAGAAATACCCTGAATAGGGGAATCATTAGTGAGGAAAAAGGGTTGTCACATTCAGATTACTCATTATTATAAGGTATCTATTGGTTTTTACTCATTTTTAAGGGATACCTCATGATTTGGATTATGTAAATTTCTTATGGAAGAATGATTCATAAATGATGGAAAAAAATTTATATTTGGTTATGGCTTATGTTTAATTTTACTTATTATTGAAATATGGAATTATTTATTTGGTTTCATTAATTATAATGGAAATAAAAAAAATTTCATAATGTATATTAAAATATTAGTTTATATACAAACTTATTTTTTTCCATAATATGTCTTTAATGTATCCTAACAGTTATTGTTCTTATCCCTTACATACTATCCACTATAGATGTGGTTATTGTTTTAAAATAATATCAGTTAAGGAAATACATAATTTTTCACCGCTGGAATATTATAGACATGGTGGTGGATCGATGAAAGAGGAGGCTCTCTCTAAAACTTTTTTTTCAGGATGTTTGTAGGGGAAATGGATGATCCTTAAAAATGATCAACATTTTGATGTTTCACATTTAATTACCATTTTAACCTTTATTTTATCTCATATACACCTATTTCATGCTTCTCATTTTTTAGTATTGTTTCTTATTTTAGAATATTTATATCATACACGATATGTGGGTACATTTTTGTGTTTTATTATTTTCTTTATACAAGTTAGGATGTTCAATATATTGACACATTTTTTAAATTTCTTCATAGAAACTTAGTATGAGGTGTGTGATCTATTTAAGGGAAACTTTCCCCCAATAGTATTTATTTATCCTTAATATTTATTTCCTCCCTTTGGTCATTAGGGTGGGTATAACGACTGATATGAAACAATATAGATTGACTCAAGTGAGGTTGAGGGTTTACAGATTATATTGGGATGTTAAAATATTGTATCCACTTGGTATTTTTGAGTTTTAGGTGAAGAGAAAGATCAGTTTGGGGCACATGATGTTGTCATAAAAAATTTGTATCTTACCAATATATAGAGATGCAATATTTATCAGGATATACAAGTGTACTAAGAAATTTTTGAACCCCTTATGTATTTTATTTTTGGTTTTTAGGATTTTATCCTAGGATACAGATACAGGTGGTATTTATGTATTATATTGGATTTCATGGGTTATAATTAGATCGTGGTTTCATGGTTATGAGAATTTGTTTTTTTACTATCAAATGTATTTCAAAATTTATTGAGAAAAATGGATGGGATTTCAAATTATGTTTTAAAATTATTTTTAATATAAATGGTTTAATGGGATGAATATGTCCATTTCTTAGTAAGGGTAAATTTTAGTGATAATGTACTATTCAGGGGGTGGTGGTAATGTGTTGGGATTAATTGTTTACATGTAATTTTTGGACAAGGTTAAATAAATAATTATGTATTAATTTTTGTGGTAAAATAATATTTATGGAGTTCTTTAATGATTTTTACTTGAAAATTTTAGATTAATTAATCTAATGATACCTTTTTGAATAAGTTCCTAGAATTCACTAAGAATGTGATACCTAATAATTCAATGTTGGATAATAATTAATAATAATTTGGATACATTACTTTCCGATCAATGGTAAGGGTGAGACATAATTTCAAACTAAACTGGATAAGTTATTAGAATTTTAGTGAAAAAATACATTAATCATTAATGGTTATTTACAAATGAAAAATATGAAACATTACTAGAAAAGTATTAATTATATCTTTGAGTTATTGGTTACTCTTGAAGATATAAAATTAGAGATCAATAAATATTTTTGATTGACTCATAATTTCAAAGTGTGATTTTATCATTCATGTTAAGATACATGAAGAGTTTACTTGGGAATGTATTGAGAAGATTATTAGTCAACACTTATACAATTATAATTTGATGTATAAAAAACTACATATTAATTTTATCTATAGTAGTAGGATATAGAATGGATTGTTTATACCCCTCAATTAATGACATTGACATGCTTTTTACTACAGGTAGCTAGTAATGGATCATAAAAAGCATAAATATTTCATTAAGGATATCAAATTTATATATGATCATGAGTGGTGATATTTTTTATTTAATCATATATTGAGAGGGTGAACAATGAAATGGTGTTTGTAGAGAAATATATTATGGAAGACTCTTTTGGGGGAATGACTTCAGTCAACCAAGTTGAGGTGATAGTTCATGTAGTTTCATAAGAAAAATGGGATACTTTTCCTTTAATGAATTTAAATTAATATATAAATAGGATATTTTGATACACAGTTCTATTGGTCTGCAGGTGATGCATGATAGATTTATTTAGTGTTGTCATTTGACCACATGAAGAGAAATTTTATAAAAGTTCCTTATAAAGGTTATCAATGTTGCATGGAGGGATATATGGAGTATTTGTTTTAACAACACACCTGGGGTATCTATGATGGATGTTTTTGAGCCATACTATAATGGAATTGGACCATGAATGCAGGTTCGGGCATTCTTATTTATGCCAATAGTTGTGCTTTTTTAGAAATGACTATATGAATAAATGAAGATAAAAATTTAATATTCTTTGTAATTAATATACCCATTGTTGGTCTGACTTAAGATTCCCCTATTTTACATGAATTATTACTCAAAAACATTATTAGTGAGACATTCAATGTTGATGAATTTTTTCCAGGATTATACCAAATTTGTTTCATTATTTGATATAGGATATACTATTTTATTTTTTACATCATTGGATGTGGATTATTTTAGTTCAATTGAATTATTTATTCCATATGTAATCTGTATTTATATCCGATGTGGAAGTATAATATTCAATGATTTGAAAATCCATCAAGAGCTATTATTATTTGTTTAATAAATTATTCTTGAATTTTCACCATTATTGATATATGTATGTATTATATCATTATATTCATGGATCAATTGATTATATATGATATGTACATCAATTTTTATTGTCAACATGTGACATCCATTAATCTAGTGGGAATGATTCATACATTCAATAGGGAATATGATGTCAATTTTTGTTGAGAATTACCTATTTTGATGAGTGTATAGTGCGTATCATTATATTTAGGGGTAATATTGTTAGGAGTGATGGAAGAAATAGATAAGGATATATTTTAGGAGATTATAAATCATTCTATAGTTGTTTTCCAAATGATTCCTAATTTGATCCTGAAGACACACATGGGATAATGGATTAAATGGGTGTTGTGCAATTTTTATTAAAACTAAATTCAGGATTTAAACATTTCCACCATTTTGACCATTAAAAATTTATTTCTTGTTACAACTCTTAAAATATTTGGCCTTTTTACCTAGAGTACACCTATATGAAATAAAGTGATGATTTAAAATTATCATAGGTGTTTTAAAAAGATTCGCAACCTCCTAAGAATCTTACTCCATGTAATTTTCAACAATCACCGATACATAGATTCTCTATTAAATAATTATTATTAATTATATAAAAATTGAGGGTAGTTTTAATACTAACCCACTCTCACCATATTTCATAGTTGAGGGATGTTCAATGTATTATACATGTGAACAATACATCACATCATCAACTCTTTCAAAATAGAATCCCACCAATTATTCTTGCTTTACTACACAAATTTATGAAGATGAAAACGTTATATCTAAAAATGTCTCTACAAAAAAAAATATTCATCAAAATTAAATTTTATTTGACAATGTGGATATCATTAACTACTGATTATACAAATAAAGGACCAAATCTTTGAACATAAATTTGGTTCTCTTAAAACTAATTTATGGATTTATCTCAACACAGAACGTCTCAAAACTAAAATCATGGGTATACAAATTTATCATATCTCACTCATCCATGGATTCATGAACATTATCTTATTATTTATTCTTCATTGACTGTATATGATCTGCAGTAAAGATTTACTTCTTCTTCTTCAATATCTTCTTCTTCGTTCTTTAAAACACAAAAAATTCCTATTTTTCACTAAATGGTCTTCTCACTCTTTATTCTCTTTTAGATGCCTATTTTCTATTAGCACATCTTTTTATCTTTATCCTCTTTGAGAGTCTTAATTCTCTCAACTTCTCAATTTTTTAAGAAACACTACTGATCTACACCATAATTTTTTATTTTGAGATCTTCTAGATATTTTTCTATGACCACGAATTATGTTTTGTGGGTCATTTTCAAATTCAAAAAATGAAAATAATTTTAAAATAGTAACTTAATTAACATATAAAATATCTACTTTTTATTGATTCACCTGATATGTTCCCATAATCCCTATTTATTAACTCAAAGAGTATTACAATAATAATATAATATAATTAATTTCTCTATTTTTTGGCTGAATTAGTATTCCATGATTTATATATCAAAACCTCAATATTCAAATAATTCAATGAAATATTCATAAAATATTTTTTAATTCAATGTCCCCAACTATATGATGATCATACAGCATAATATCTCAAATAGAATGGTACTTTACATTGAGGCATGATAGATTACATAGAAAAACTATATAGTTTCAGGTTAAATCTATTGAATATAGTAGTAGATCAACCTTCGTTTTCTTCTTCAAATAACTAGGATTTTGTCTTAATGGTTTTATTATATATTAAAATTTGACAAACAATACATGTTTCAACAGATTTGTCGTTTTATTTAAATATTTAACCAAATATGGAAGTTCACATATTAGAATAAATATAAATCTATTATTTTCATCAATCTTCGACCATTTTATAACTAAAATAAATGATATAATAGTTATTTAGGTATTTATGAACAACCCAAGATTGAAATAATCTTCATTTTCATTATTCATGAAAACACATGAATTTTCTCAGGAATCTCATCCACTTGGTCTTTTTGAAAACATTTACGAGTCATGGATAATAAATATTCATGGTATATAAAACATTCAAATCAACATCTACATATTAATGTTTAACTCACATTAGAATTAATTATTCACTAAACCTAATATTTCATAATTTCAAAGTCTCTTAAAATTCCTCATTTATTAATCGACATATATATATATTACATGAAAACCATCTTCTCAAATTTCTATGCCTGAAACATATAATATTATATGATTTTCTGATGTTTATGAAAATTAATATCAACTTTGTTTTCATCAATATTTATTTATTTATTTTGATATTAAATCTATAATGTATGATTTTCAATATATAGAATCATAGAATGTTTTCTAAGTGTTGATGTGTATAAATACAATAACCACGCATATAGTGACATGAATCATGTATACGTAGACATATTGACTGTCACACAGACCTAGATGATGGTTATATAGTTCTTTTTTATGGTTATATGGTAGATAATTCATGTATACACAACACTACATGTTGATTTCACTGTAGTGTAATGATGGTTATAACGACCTTGATAGTGGTTACATAGTTGAGGTATGTTTCTTACAAAATGGAAAAAAGATTCTTACTCATCCTGTAATTTTCCATTTCTCAAATGCCTCTTGGATGACATGATTCTTATGTATCATAGGGACTTATCCATTTTCTGTTTTTACATTAAATGATTTTTGGCTCACATCAAATAAACTCAAGAATTCATAAAAATTATAACAAGAGTATTTCAATACTAAGTATAGTGTCATATAGGATAGGTACTTATTAAATTTTTTTTCCAAATCAATATAAGATCTTAACCCTTTTGAAAATAACTTTAGAAAATATTGATAACCACTGAAAATCTATACAGACCAACTAACACCATAAAACATTTCAAAAAAATTATCAGCAATAAAGAAACATTTATATTATAATTTTTATTAATTATCAATAAAGATCATATCTCAAATTATATTATCTATATTTCTCCATTAATTCACCCTAGTAGTAACCCCACAATATTTATGGGGTGGTATTCAATCCATCTCTCTAGAAAAAATTTCCATGATTAGATAGATAATAGATGTGAATCTAATTTACAAGAAATGAAACTTCAACACAAGGTAACTTCAATATCCACCTTTTTGAATTGTTAAAAATTTCAAAGTAACTCTAGTGGTCAATATAATTATTCTCCCCACAATTTATGATAAATTAAAATGTGGTAAAAAGTTTCCCCCTTATTAAAATTATAGGATATCGTTAAAAATAATCTATTCAACCCTTTATTGATAGAAAAAATAAAAGGGAAAATTTGATATTCTAAAACTAACTCTTTTCATTTTACGAAAAGAATATTCCCCTATGAGATCATTCAATTTCCAAGTTCTTAGTCAATAAAAAGATATAATAATGATACCATAATATTTATTAAAAATAAACAAAAACCAATGAAATATAAGTTTTCATTTTCCAACCCATTGTAGAAAATACGAGTTGTTAATTTTAAAATTCTTTCCATAATCCTACTGAAATGTGATACCAATTATAAATTTTTTCACAAAGGTATTTCTAAAAATATATTCAGGTAGTTTTTGAACATCCACCCATTTGAACACACATATAAAAAAATAAAGGGAAATTCATTTCTTCCCACATTGGTAAGATAATCATCCCCCCTTGATAAAGAATAATATAATTAAAAACAGTGTTGAGAAAATAAAAGATATACCCCTGATATAAATTGTGAGGGGGTGTAAATATTAATAGATTAGTAATAAAATTATTATCCTTATGAATTCATATGTATTTTTATAGGCCCACCTCAAGATATTCGGCCAATTATTGTCATTAGTTTTGTTTAAGAATATAATATACCAAATGAGATTTCCAACATCAATTAAGATATGGATTCAAATAAAGATACTCCATGATGTATAATCATTGAAGTTGTATTGGAAATAAAAATTTCACCATTTATTATCCATTTCAATATTTATATTCAATTATATATTCACTTATGGAGAGAAAATTCAATTTAAAAATAATTTAGAACGTCCATTGAAAAATCAATGCTAGAAATAGGGTTGAGGTACATTTCTCAACCTAGAGGCTCCCTATATAAAAAGTGAAAAGTAACTTAACCTACTAATTTTTTATTAGATATTTATTCTGTAAGTGTATTCATATTTTCTATGCATGAAATTTATCTTAATTTCACATTTATCTTTATTTAATATATGGTTTTATACATTACCAATTATGAAGTTTTATTTTCTCACATTTATCTAAACTCATATCATTTTTAAACAAATATGGTTATATTGTTAAAAAAATGTTTCATGGAATACAAATATTTATTTTTGTGTGTTAACAACCATTTTATATCCACCATGTTAATTTAATGTATCATTTATTCTTTCCCTTTATTATTTATTTTCAATGAAAAAGAGTAATTCATTTTATAGGCTCCTAGCCCATATAAATTCACCTTCCACACACTTCTTTTCATTTTTTATGGTACCCATTTTGGAATAAGTTTATACTATTCATTTAGGATTTACACAAATATACTAATCCTACTATCTATTTCTTGGATTTATTTTTATTTTTGTTTTCTAACATTCTCTCATTTACTTTAAAATCAATGGAGATCAATTAATAGTTCATTTTCTCCCCCTATTTCCATAAAAGGGGAACCATCTCACAATTGGTTGGACATACTTCATACATGTCGTCATTTCCATCTTTGGTTAACATTATTCAATAATTTTTTTATTTTAATTATATCCTAAATTTGGATCACATATTTTAGTTTGATTATTTAAGTGTTTTTGTGACCCATTATTCCCACAATAATGAGGTTCATGTTGGGATTGAACATGAAAATACTTCTCATAAAAGTATCCAACTATTTTATAAATATCATAGATACTTTCCAAAATTTAAAATTGATTCTTCCTTCTATTTGAAATATTCTTTTATATAGAAGGTTATATTCTCAAACCACTGTTTCTCCCCAGTCATTACGACTTCTATAATTTGTATAGATTGACATATAAGGAAAATAATGAATCACCCAATTCCAAAATGTATAATAATATCGACATCATCCAATTAGTATTGTACTTTTTTTATATATAATATGCCGTTTTTAATTTTATTCTAACTATCAGATGGAACACCAGATTTTTATACTTATATTAGTGGGAACTATTCATGTACATATATTTCTTCAATCATGATGGTGTGGTGGGTGTTTGAGAATATTTACTATTATAAATTTTTATAGAAATTATTTTTCCCACACATTTGGAAAAATATATTAATTTTTTACTAAATGACATAGATTATGGGATACGTTTTTTGTGAGCTGGTGGTGGATGATTATCTGGTGATATAAAACTTATTTTTACACCATTTTTTGTCTTCTGTGATGTAATACTCTCATATAATGTTAGTTCAAAAATGTTTCTCTTTTCAGTTTTTTGGGAAGACACATATTATATATATATTAAAATATATATATTTCATGAACACTTATAAATATTGTAACTCCTTGTCGAGAGTATACTTCTTATCCCATCTTTCCATTTATATTTTATCTTCAAAATTTGTTCCTCTCTCCTTCAAATTGTGTCCAAATAAAAAAATCAATCTATTTAACCCTTTATGATTTAATTTCATGATTACATCCTTTGGAATTAAAAGATAAATTAAGACAAATCTCTAAATAATGGATCTCTTATTTAACAACCTTTGTAAATAAATATTTCTTACATAAAACTCTTTTCAAACTTTCAAACTGTAATTATAATTATTTCCTTATTATGTTTACTGGTTTCTTCTAGGACATTCTCAATATTTATGAGAGTGTTACAAAAAATAAATTTCTTTTATAGTGATTATAAATAGAATCAACTTATAATTACAACATTTACTTCTCATCATTTAGTTTATAACATCGTGTTACCAATCTTTAGGTATTTATCATTCAATTTATTTTTTTCTCTTTAATAAGGTGTGTCATAAGACTCCTAACGATTAGGAGAATTTGTGGGAAAATTAACTAATGTTGAGGGATGTATTTATATTTTAATTAATGCATTCCATGAATAAATTTTTAATATCTGAGTATGGTTCTCCTCATGTTTAGATAATTCCCAAGCTGGTTTGGGTTTTCAAGTATGAATCTATTATTTTTCTATATTTTGGTAATTTACACATGTTGTAATTAGAGTACATGAAATGTAATGTAATCAAGGTTCATGGATATAGATGAGTAAAAAATGAAATATTACACACCATTTAATGATTACATGCCATTTAATTGTGAAAATCGGGTTTTTAACAAAAAAAGGTTAGGTGTTTTCTAGCGTATATGGAACCCTTCAATTAGAAAATGGTTATTGGGATTACCATTTGATTAAATTTCTCAAGATCAGATTTTGGTGTTCCATTTCACTATTTATTTAATTATTTGACCATATACCTCCTCACACTCAACCTAGATATATCATCCAATGGTTTGTGGGGCCTCTACTCCATCTGAATCACAACGTTTAACAATTAGTCTGTATTGTGGTGATGTTTCATAACTCAAGGTGAATGATAATTTTTTTTTCTATTTTATATTTATTGTTTTATGACATTTATATTTCATTTTCATATTAGTTATCCAATGGTGATGATTATCTTGATTCATTTCTAGATATATTGTGAGATCCTATTCTCGGGGATGATTATCTACTGGTTTCCGGGTAGTGGGTCTATGTTCATGAGGTATTTTTTGATCTATACTCTTCACCAACCATTTTGTTATATTTAATCAATTATATAAAGTTTGGATTGGTTTTAGGGACTCAATTGTAAATTTGAGTTCTTCTCAATAGGTGGATCCTGTTATGGCCATGTGTTATCAATGTTTTGAGGTAGGTGATTCCAAATTTATCCAGTGTTTTTTAACATCATTATATATGTATTGATGAATTATTTTATAAATAAAATGTTATTATTGACTTATTTTATTTTTATGTGTGGATTTATTTTTAATAACATATGGTTTTGTCTTAGTTTTGGTAAATGAAAATGAGCTTCCAAATCATTATGAAATGGTTTTTATTAAATTATTTTCTATGTATGGTTTTATAAAAATAGTTTGATGAATTAGTTTGTAAGATATATAACATTATAATACATAGGTAATTGTATTGATGGGGTTTTATATGACTCATCCACTATTAAGGGGTTTTCTCATGGGGATTTTTTCGGCTCCCTATGTCCATTTGTCTAGGGACTTGTAAGACCCATTGGGGGTCCCTTTATAGAATGTTCAATAGCTCTCTAGATGTAATTAATATGTGTAGAGTATTGAGGTACACATGATTTTATATGTTAGGTTTGAGTGACCTAGCATTTTCTCCGTAGTATGACACATTGTGTGACACCACCAGTGCTTTTGATTATACAGTTTTGGTTGTAATTTCATGGATTTGATATGTTATGAAATAAATTATTAAGTTTTATTTGATATATATTCTTTGATATATGTATATTAAATTATTTTAAAATAACAAACATCTAAATTGGAAAATGTGTAAAAATGGGAAATTAAATCGGTTTTTGAAGTTTTTTATATAAAACTACTAAATATAATAACATGGCATTTATTTTGTTAATGTTGGAAATGCTGGTATTATTGTATTGATACTTGATAAGAAACACATGGGTGAGATCCTACTAAGCCTATTAGTTCATACTCTGTGTAACACATAAGGGGATAATAAACTGTGTTATGTATTTCTATATTGGGTATGTCACGACAGTGAAGTGTGGGGGTTAGGATTTATTTTAGTTGGGTTTTGTGTAGTTGGTGGTGAGATGATGAGGGTTTTCCCTTGTAGTCACATAGAGCCATTTTAATAGATAATTTAGTTATTTCAACCTTTACAGTTGGAATTATCTCTTGGAGTCTTTTTTTCATCCTTTTTAGATGTATTGCTTCCATTTTTATCTCTCTATTATGGAATATATTTACATATTTCAGTATTTATCTATTTTATAAGTATATATTCTATGTTTTTTTGTCATGTTGTGTAAAATAATTCCCTTGGGATGTAATTTAATGTATGGTTTCATGTTTCTAGCCTCTAGAGATTATGAATTCCATTCAAGTATGTGGAGGATTGGGTCAGGTTCTAGTATTGAGAGGGTATCAGAGTCTGTTCATTACAAAATAGTAATAGAGTGAAATATTTATTTAAGAGTCCTTTTATTCAGAAATTTGATATACTAGAGATATGATTATAATTACCTCAGTGGTATATTGTGGTGAGTGACTAGACAACTCTTGATATGATAAAACTCAAGTTATTATGGTATGTTGGGATGTGTGTCCAATGATGGGAGTTTTGATCTTAATATAATTTTTTTATAATATTTTTTTGGTTTGAATATATAGTATTAGGTGTATTGTAATTTATTCTATTTTAGTTTTAAATAGTATGCATTAAATATGTGTTACATGAGTTCCATAGGAGGGTGTATATGATTATCTTCCTAGAAGTCCACCCCTTGATCGAATGTTTATTAAGCCTATTATGCTGGTAGTTCAGGATGGCGATCATAACATGATGCAAGTCAAGAAAACTGTTGTGTATGTACATCTAGGAGCATTAGGAGATATGGATCGATCATGAATGTTTCTGCATGAGAATCCACCATCCAATAATGGTATGAATGAACCCAAAAGGTAGAGAAATTATTTTAAATGATCGATTTGATCGTTGAATTCTGGGATACACATGAGATTATCAAGGGAAAATTAACATCATTTAGATATGATGTCCCCAAAAAGATTTGGTTCGATTCTATTTTTAAAGAGAATAGGTGCATGGGATTATACTAAAATGGTTTTAAGACTCTCTTATTCTAAAAGTTTTGCCCGCATCAGTATTGATTGATAAGTATATGGAGTTCATCCCTATATTTTAGGGGAGAATGTTTTGTCAGCGTACACCAATTGTTTTGCGGAGTTGCTTCTTTTTACACTATAGGTGGTAAAGAATGACCAACTAAAGGCTCGCTAGTAACTCTTGGGTTTGTGAACAGATATTATATCAATGTTATTTATGCTAAATAATTCAACCTATAAGAAGATTGTAGACAAATATATGATGGAAGAGATGAATATTGTAGGCATGGATGGAAATTATTACTATTCTATTCAACTTACTAGAAGCATTAGTGGCTATCTAGGAAAAAAGAGGAAGTATAAAGATCGTCATAGGAGTAGTGGAGGTGGTTGTTTGGGAAACTCCTCCTTGGGACATTTGGTCACTTCAAGTAGTGTTCTTATGACTTTCTATTTGTGTGGAAATATTGTACACACCCGCCGATCGTGTACTTCACTTGTAAATAAATGTTGTAGTTGTGGAAGCAATGGTCATCTGTAAAATTTCTGTCATACAATGTCTACAACTCATTATTACAAGTGATATTTAACACTGAAGGATACTGTAGGGAAATCAAATGCTTAAAAAACAATAGGTATCTAGCCACATTCATCCAGGTAAATGAACACTCACATAATATATGATTTCCCAATATAGTTAGATATGGTTCCAGTGATAGTGATAGATACCATAACAGTTGAATCTTAAATAATGATATATTTTTTTATACTGGCGCATCCCAATCATTTATATCTGGACATTTTATTAATATTATTAAATATCCAATTGAGGTCAAGCCATTATTTACGGAGTTATCCATACATTTTGGGAAAAGGAAAGATATAGGTTTTTGGTATCCTTCTTGTGAACTTTGTAAAGATTATGCTGAGTTAGTATGGGATTTTTTATGCTCTATATGGATTTGGTTGAGGTCATAATTAGGATGGATTAAATTTTTTCTCATAGTTATAAGGCTTATTTTTATCATTGTCATGTCACATTTCAAGTGATTGATGGGATTTTATGGGTGTCATGAGGAGAGTGGGATCTGAGGTCTGGTCATGCAGGACCTTCCCTCCTAGGGATTTGGTATTTTTTTCTTATACAGTTGATATGTCTAATTATTTTTCTTCTATTAATGATATTCCCAATATTTTTTAGCATTTTCTATATTTTTTCATAAAAAATTTCAATAGGTCTCTTCTAGTGATAGAGAAAGAGTTTATGATTTACCTGGGTCCTGGTGTGTGGTCTGTTTCGATATCTTCTAACAATATCGAACCAGTGGAGCTGAAAGAGATCATGATTCGGTTGGATGGTCTAAGGGTAATGTTTTTCCCCTAATTTTTCACCATGGACAACCCTTTTTTTCTTACCAAGAAGAAATATATTTCAATTCTATTATGTACAGACTATCAGAATTAGAACCAAGTGACTATTAAGAATAATTATACCTTCCCTCATGTGGATTATTTTATTGATTCGTTAAAGGGGTAAAGTTTTTTTTGAAGAATGATCATTTGTCCAGTTAACATTAGATCAGATTTAGTGTCTATGATATAAATAAAATGTATTTTAGAAGCAGGTAAGACCATTTTTAATAACATGTGATGTTGTTTGGACTCAATAATTCTACGATAGTTTTTAGGGATTTGAATAATAATATATTCCTTAAAATATCTCGATTCAATTGTGACAGTGTTCATGGATGATTTGTAAGATTATTTGATATCTGAGGAAGACCATGAGAACCATTTGATATTGGTTCTAGAAATACGAATAAATAATAATTTGAATGCAAGGATTTTGAAATGAAATTTTTGGATATAGGAAGTGAAGTTCATGGGTAACATGACTTCTTAGCATGGATTATCATTTGTTCCATAGATGGTGAAGGCCATTTTCCTTAGTGAGAATAGTGTAATGTATTTGAGATTCAGATCTTCCTTGGTCATGCATAATATTATCCATGGTTCATTAAGGATTTCTCTAATTTGGTGTCTCCTTTGACTGATGTTGCCAAAAAAGGTTTGAAATTCATATGGTATATAAATTGATAGTATTTTTATATGATATGAAATAACTCATGACATTAACAACAATTTTGATCTCACTTGAGCTCAGTAACGGGTATGTGCTTTCATAGGATAATTCTGGTCCAAGTTTGGATAACATGATTATGCAAGATGATCATGTTGTATCATATGGCTCTATTAATCTGAAACCACAAGTGATTTACTATCCCACTCATTATTTATATCATTCAATATCTATTAATGTCCATATGTTTTTGAAGCACTATATTTTTTGGGGTGAGGTTTAGATACTTTTTTAACCAAAATATTTTGAGATATATATTTTTTTAGAGATACTTGAATCTTTGATTGAGATGATGGATGGAAAACATTTAGTAATTTGACATCAACATCACCTACACCACGGGGAAGGGGAATGTAATTGTAGTTGATGTCATCTAGAATGTACCATCATGATCAGTTTTAGAATCAATGGAGGAGTGAAAACTTATAGGTATTTTCATACAGTTGCATCTAAATGCTCAAAAGGATGTCTCCATTATGGTTTTAACTTGTGTTTAGTTATCATGATCTCTCTATGAATCTATTTTGAAGATTCATTTTTATGAGGATGAATTTCGGTGAATTTGAGAAATCCTATATATTGGGGAGACTACTTTTGGGTGCTCTCTCTATTCAGACATAATTATGAATTTCATGGATTTGTTTGATTTCGCATAATCTTTGGGGAGTTCAGTTTCGTTTTGTTTTCAATTTTTTAATCATGGTATATTCAACATGGAACTATGATAATGTATTATAAAATGATATTAAATTACCGGTGGCTGGGTATGAAGTATGTTATTGCTGATTATGTGTCCCATTATTACACCAGCCAACATATAAAGACAGATTGATTAAATACTTCTTGTTTTATTCTTTGCCTTGTAAGGCAGGTTTGGAAATGGTATAAGGTATGTATGTAATGTTTTTGATATTATAGGAATAATTGAGTAGTTAATTATATATGGGAGGTGATTGATTGGTTGAAAATGTTTTCTCACATCATTTTGATGAAATCCCCCACAATAGTTGATGAACATGGTAAGTTGAATGATAAAAATATTATGAGGTTTCATGGGGTTACATCAATCATTATTTCAAATAGGGATCCTCGATTTTATATTGAGGTTTGGGAGGAGTCTCTAAGAGGTAATGTGGTTTTTGGTCAGGGTGAGTACATCTTATCATCCACAGATAGAGGATAATATAGAACATGTTATTCATATCAAAGAGGATATTGTATATTCCCATGTCTTCTATTTTCTTTGATATTGGGATAAAAATATAGGACCGAATGACTTTGATTATAAAAATAGTTATCAGTCGCCAATAAGAATGGATACATTCAAAGATTTTTATGGTTTCCGATGAAGATCACTTCTTTGTTGGGATGTTATTGTTGAATCTTATTTGGTGGGAAAAAGATTTGTTAAGAAGCGGTCCTTGAGAATTCAAGTTATACATCGGTGTATAGTTAAATCTTAATGACAGCAAAAGTATTATGAAGACATGTGGAATCATCCATTGGAATTTTCAATATATGACCATGTTTTTGTGATGGTTTCTCGTCTATTTGGTCACCATAATCATGGAAAATAGGGAATTTTTGCATTAAGATATTTCAGACCATTTGTGGAAATTGATCAAATTTAGAAGGTTTCTTGTTAATTAAAAATATAGGTTCTATTCATAGTAATTCATGATGTTTTCTAGACATCAATACTTAGGAAATAAAATCATGATCCCTCTCATATTATGAGTTGGGATGAGATTTAGTTAGAGATAGATGTTTCTATTGTGGATCACCTAGTAGGGATTATTGAATCTCAAGTGAAATTCATTCATGGGAATTAAATTTCATCATTCTGAGTATTATGGTGGCACAAATCGTATTTTCACGAGGCTTGGGAGTATGAGGCATTAATGGGGGAGTAGTGGTCTCACCTATTTACTCAAGAAAATTATTTCCTGTGACTTTATGGAGATGGAAAATATTATAATATGGATTTTTTAATATCTTGTTACCGTCTTTTAAGAATTCCTCATTCCATTTAATATTTTCCACTTCATTTGGGTGTACCATATGGCTCTTGTGGATGAAGGGAATGTTTTGGTAAAAATTGTAAAGTCCTAAAAATACCATATAAATTTTTTAAAATTATTTGTGACTATTAAGAGTCTACGAAAAGTTATGGTGCTTGATTCAGAGGCCCGGTGTGCCCAGAACTGAATTTTGAACTTTTTTAAGGTACGTTCAGTAAATATACGGGCGAAATTTTCTATATTTTGAATTGTTTATTGGATTAAAAAATCCAAGGTAACCATTGAATCCACATATCTATGATTCAATAACGTGAGGGCTAACTTCGACCACTGTAGGTTGGGAGAAAAATTTATTTTATGGACTTTTTAAAGAATAATATAATAACATATAAATGTTATATTATTTTTCAACTAACAGTTGAGTAGTGGTGGTAGGAATACCGAGTTACTAATCCATTTAATGTCTTGAATCCTCTGTTTTGTAACCACACTATTGAGAGATTAAGAGGCTCATTCATTAATGAACCTCATTAATATATAGTTATGTTAATCACCCTTCACCTCTATTTAAATGAGGATTGGGCTTGGTGTTTTGACATGGAGGTGAGGAACCTCGGGCGATGTACCACAGCATCATAGACCAATGAAGAACGGAGTCTTGGACGACAAATTTGGAGGAATTGATCTGGGATAAACAAACGTCGGCGACTTTATCATGCATGGATTTATCTTCCACAATAATGATGTCTCCTCCAATTACGAGTTTGGGGTGGTTATTAAATTCATGTAATCTCTTGATTCAATTCCTCATTCTTGAAAAACATGACGAACACAAATTAAAAAATGAGTGGATCCGCGATTCGTATGAGGCAATGGGAAGTTGTTTCTAGAAATTATTTAATGGGTTTTATCATTATTTTGTGTTGTTTTATTTACCTTCACTTGATATGATGCTATCACGGAGGGCACATGGAAAATAAACTAGGCCAGACCCTCCGCCACTTCATTTTTTGTTGCGTTCTTCATGGGTGAAGTTTGAAATTGACATCAACATGAATCTGGAAGACAAATAGTGACAAAAACATTTAGGAGGCTCATAGGTAAAAATGGAAGGTAAAAAACCACCAGAGCCCACCCGGTGGCCCACAGAAGTCCCGCTGGCATGACACCTGTGCAGGGGCCAGCATCGGCTAGCCGCATTGGCAGTAGGAGGCATGCCGTCACCCACCAAATAGGGAATATGCGGCATCAAACCATGGAGGTTAGCAGGGGAAGCCGGCCCGCGGCCAGCCACATTGGCAGAAGGAGGCGCGCAGTCGTGCGCCGCATAGAAGAGCTGTGATATCGACGCCGCGGTGGAGGCAAAGGGGACCCATACCCCATGCGTACCACTAAAACGGAGGTGATACCACATGGAGTCATTGTTTCAAATCCATACGACATTCAAGATTTTGGGAAGGGAGGGCGAACCCCCATGTGCGGGCCACGTATTTGGGGGTCGTGCTAGTCACCGGGCCAGGCCGCCTGACGGGCGTGCCAAGTCATGAATGACTAGGCCAGTTCCAGTCGGGTTGGGTCGGAACTGGACTGGATCGGTCGACCTAAACCGGGCTGGCCCAGGATGGGGCAGGTCAGACTGGACCCAGACTCTTTTCGGACCCGATATGCTTAAAAGGTCGTATCTCACAAACCAAACTTATGTTTGAAAAACCTTCTACGGTTCTGGAATACATGGAAAGAGACAGTCCTTTTGAGATACTGCACCTGAGTCTTAGATAAAGCTAGATTATGGCTGGGTTGGATCGAATCTGAATCCAACCGGTCCGTCGACACTAAAATGCCTATAACTCACAGACTGGGCGTCTGATTGACACGCTGCCTATCATGTTGGGTCCTTTACGATATAGAGGTCCTTTGGGTTATTACTTTGTGGAAATTAGTGGCTATTGAGGGACAATTGATATCTTGTGGATCAGATACTACGGAACTCCAACGCACCTAGTGCCAGGAATCCTATGGATGGCTATCAATTGAAGAGAGACCATGTGTGGATCAGCATCATAGTGACCCTCTAATATCATCATTATAGTGACACAAGTTGGATAATAATTATAATGACCCTTTGTGGATCAGTATTATAGAGAGCATGTGTGGATCATCATTATATTGACCATGTGGGGATCATCATTATAGTGATCTTGTGTGGATCAACATTACAGCGACCCTGTGTGGTTCAGCATTATAGAGAACCTGTGTGGATAGATATCATAGAGAAACTGTGTGGATCGGCATCATAGAAACCCTATTTGGATCAAAATTATAGATACCCTATGTGGATCAACATCATAGAGACCCTGTGTGAATCAGCATCATTTGGACCCTATTTGGATTATCATCATAACGAACCTATCTGGATTAGCAGTCTAGAGAACCTATGTGGATCAGTTTTACAACATCCCTATGTGTATCATCATCATAGTGATCCTGTATGGATGAGAATTATTGTGTCCCTCTGTGGTTCTGCGGTACACGACCCGATGAGGAATATCCTTAGAGCAGTTTACTGAGTATCAATGACATACGACCCTATGTGGATCGACAATGGAACAACATCTTCATTGATCAGTTATTGAATATACTAATTGAATTAAATGATATATCTTAAGATAAATCATCCTTATTCCTGATCTCTGAGTTGTACACCTATTTTGAGTTGATTCTTTTTCATTGTGATTTGTGATTTATGATTGATATCATGCTTTTGTGGTTTTCTATTGTGGAATTCTGAGAGACCATCAGGGGGATCAGGGTCCCTAATAGGTATTTTCATACTCATCCCTGCGCGGGATTCGATTTCACCTTGTTGTGTCTTGTGCAGATGATGAGTAGCATGTTTGAGACTTTAGGGAGCCAAGTCCAGGAGGTACATAGAGTGACTGGTAGACATGGAGAGCTGTGGAGACGATCTGTACATACCCTTTAGGTAGTATCCTTGGTGGGTGATCACAGGAGTTGTTGTCTGTTGTAGTTGTACCTTTCCTGTTGGGCCTTTATTCTAACCCTTACTTTCAGTACACACTTTACTATTTTAGTTTTACTACGTGGTTTGCATCTTGTTGTGTTCTTGGTCTTTTTTTTTCAAGTTCAAAGGAAATTCCTTCCTATTTTAGGGATATTCCATTCTAGTTCTAGTCACCAACCCCTGGCCTATAGATGGTGGGCATGGTGTAGTCCTAGAACGATCCCCAAGGGACGGGTCGTGACAAAGTGGTATTAGGGGAGTCGGTTCTACCGAAAAACTAGGGCTCCAATATTTCCAATGGAGCAATATTGTTTAATGTTTCGAGTGTGGTTTTTAGGTCAGCGAGTCTAGTATTGGTGCGGTGGCCGATGTATCTATACACAAGGACCTTGAATTCGGATTTCTAACTCGGTGCATGAAAACACTAATTGTGTGTGTTTTGGAAATGCATTTACTTTTGATATCTTTTGAGTCAGCTCACCAGGTATAACATATTGACCATGGCACACCTGTTTCTTTTTAGGATACCTTCTTGTAGAATGATATTGAGGAACCCAGAGAGTGTTCATGATGACAGCCCACAGAGCGATGAGGCTTCAGTGTAGGGACCTCTTACAACGATAGCACCTTCAGGTGGTGTGCTAGAAGCACCACCAATCATTGGGAATCTATTGTCACCATCCCCACTAGAGTATGGTGCATGATGACTGGGCGCCTTTCACGAGTTCCAGAGGTTGAGATTCATCCAAGGAGGTCCACAGGGCAGAGGACGTGGAAGAGGAGCTGGTCGTGCTGCAGGCAGTGGGTGTCGATTTGAGGTTCAACCACCAACTCTTCCAGGTGGACCACCACAACCCCATGGAGTAGGTGGACAGGTATGAGCTCAGCTTCATGTAGTTGAGGCCTATGACCAAGGTGCACTAGAGATGATTCGAGGTATGATATATGTCTAATCCACCATACATGAAGTAATTATATACACAACTTCTGGTCACTCTTTCATTTCCATGGATCTCGTTCGAATCATGGAGATTCTGGTAGATCCATTGGCTCAATCCGTACGTTTAAAGACTCTTATGGGAGAGGATTTGATTAATACACACCAGTGTCGGTAGTGTGAGCCTACTTAATGAGGTGGGATCTTTGGCTAGGATCTCCTAGTGGCTGCGTCGAGGCCTTACGATGTCATCTTGGGTATGTAATAATTATTCACAATCCATGCTCAGATAGACTATTTTAGGCTTAATGTGCGGTGTTTTTCAAATAATGAGATTAGGTTTTCCTTCACTAATGAGAAGGGAACATTTTCCGCAAATGATGGGCTTTCTTAGAAGAGGGTGCAGCCGATCAATTATCAGTTGGTTAGCATTACCCTCAGAGTAGTTGACGTGAAGAGTCCGAGTTATCATGTAGTGGTGGACTGGTATGCTGATGTCTTTTCTGATGATGTTATGAGACAAGCTCCTCGTAGAAAGGTAGAATTCTACATCAACTTTTACCCAGGGATGAAATCCATATCTACTATAGTATATTGGATGGCTCCCACGGAGCATCGTGAGTTTCTGGTATAGATGGAGGAGTTATAGATGGAGGGGTTCATAAGGACTGGGGTTTCTCCATGGGAATCCATGATTTTTTCACTAATAGGGAATATGGGAGTTTGAGGATTTGTGTTGACTATCGGTGCCTGAACCAGTTGACTATGAAGAATAAGTATCTACTCCTGAGGAATGCTGATATCTCAACCAGCTAAAGGGAGTGCGATGGTTTTCGTAGATAGACCTCATATCAGGCTATCATCAGCTCAGAGTACAAGATGAGGACTGAATAAATATGACCTTTATATATCAGTATGGCCATTTTGAGTTCCTAGTAATGCCTTTCGGCATGAACAATGATTTTGTAGTGTTCTTGGGGCTCGTGAATTGGATCTTCCAGCCTTACCTCGATCAGTTCATGGTGGTATTCATTGACAACATCTTGATATACTTGGCATTGGAGGAGGAGAACTCCACACACCTGTAGATAGATATGGATCAACTTTGAAAGGACCTGATTTATAGCAAGCTCGTGAAGTGCCAGTTTTGGATATGGGAATTCCACTTCCTGGGGCTTGTAATCTCATAGGATAGAGTTGTAGTGGATCCAAACAAGATAGAGGTAGTGCTTTCATGGGAGCCACCCAGGAGTGTGAATGAGGTTCGAAGTTTCCTGGGATTGGATGGGCATTATCGGAGATTCGTAACCAACTTTTCCGGAGTTGTGAGACACTCATTAGCTTTGAAAAATAAAGGACAACCCCTTGTCTGGATAGAGATATGGAAAAAGAGTTTTAAAGATATGAAGCAGAGACTGATGAGTTTCTCCATCTTGAGGCTACCGTAAGATGGTGTTGGGTATGAAGTTTATTGAAACACATCAAGGACCAGACTAGGTTGTGTCCTGATGTAGGAGAGAGTGGTGATCACCTACAGTTCACAGGAGTTGAGACAATAGAGAAGAACTACACTACCCATGAACTGGAGTTAGCTGAAGTTGTATTTGAGCTAAAGATGTGGTGGAACTACTTTATTGGGGAACGTTTTACATCCTACACTCCTGGGAAGGGGAATGTAGTAGCAGGTGCTCTCAGCTAGAGGTCTGGTCTGCAGTTACTGAGTGAGGAGACAGAGCAGCTATCCTTGTTAAAATTATCCTTAGTGGATAGTTAAGGAGCATCTTATCTCTATTCTATGATAGTTACTCCCCAAATTCTATAGCATTTCAGGGAGGAACAGTTTGGGGATGTAGACTGTGCGGCCTGACATGCTCAGATATCATCATAACATGCCCCTGATGGATATTATAAAGGTTGGGAGCACGTCATACTCTTCAAAAGGTGCACTATGGTACTGGTGATGCTTCTGGAGTAGATGTTGGGGGATTTAAAAACATCCCCTTGGGTGGTACATCCTGAAGTGGTGGAGATGTACCAGGACCTCCAACGTTAGTAATAGTGTCTTGGAATGAAGAAAACAGTGGTGGAGATCGTATCACTTTGTCTCACTTGTCGGCAAGTGAAGGTAGAGCATCTGGTACCAGTAGTCTTAGCTCATCCACTTGATGTACATGAGTGGAAGTGGGATAGTATCTCTATGGACTTCATTACTGGGCTACCATGGACATCCAGGGGCCACGATTCCATTTGGGTGATAGTTGACCGACTCACCAAGTCAGGCCAATTCCTACCCTTTTAAGATAACGGATCAGTAGAGAGCTTGGGAAACCTCTATATATAGGAGATTGTATGACTTCACATGGTTCCAATGATGATCATCTTATATCACGACACTATTTTCACATCCTCCTTGTGGAAGGGATTATAGAAGACGTTCGGGACTTAGTTATGTTTGAGCACCACCATACATCCTCTTACAGATGGTCAGATAGAGTAGACCATTCAGACACTCCAGGACATAATTCATGCTTCTATCCTTGATTTTGGCAATAGTTGGTAGGACCACCTACCACTGGTGGAGTTCACATACAACAGTATTTATCACTCCACCATCGGCATGGCTCTGTTTGAGGCCTTTTATGGGAAACCTTACAGATCATCAGAATGCTGGACCAACCTAGGTGAGTCAGCACTTTTGGGTCTAGAGATGCTACGAGCTACCACTAAGAAGGTGCAGATCATCCAGGAGAGGATAAAGACTGCATAGAGTTGGAAGAAGTCCTATGCTGATAAGAGGAGGAGACACTTGGAGTTCAACAAGGGAGACCATGTCTTTATATGGGTCTTTCCCTAATGAGGATTATGAAGGTTTGGTCGGTGTGGCAAGCTATCTTTGTGGTTCATTGGACTTTTCCAGATCCTTAAAAGTGTAGGCAAGGTGGCGTACTAGTTATATTTTCCACCACTGATGCCCTGGGTGCATAATGTTTTCCATGAGTCATAGTAGAGGAGGTACGTGCATGATCTATCAAATTTTATCGACTGGGGTGAGCTGGAAATCGAGGAAGGTGAAATGTTTGTGGAGTTTCCAGTGGAAATATATGATTGACAGGAGCAGTTCCTACCATGGCAGTTGATTCCTCTGGTACAAGTTCCTTGGTAGCACGTGAATCTCCAGGAGAGAACATGGGAGCGGGAGGCTCAGATATGTTCTCAGTACCCCCATTTGTTCCCCTAGTTTTGTTGTAGTTTTCAAGGATGAAAATCCCTAAGGTGGGGAGAATTGAAAGACCCAAAAATTCCACATATTTTTTTAAAATATTTGGGATTATTACAAGTCTGCAAAAATTTACTGCACTGGATTCTGAGGCCCTGTGTTCCCAGAACGAAATTTTGAACTTTATTTAGGTACGTTCCATAAATGTGCAGGTAGTCTTTTTTATCTTTTGAACCAGTGATTAGATTAAAAATCCTAGGGAGCCATTGAATCTGCAACACCAAGATTCTATTAAAAGAGGATTTAATTTGAATGCATTAGGTCGGGATAAAATTCTAGTTTACGGGCTTTTTAAAGAATAATAAAAAAACATAAAATTGTTTTTTTATTTTTCTACCAAATATTGAGTGGCGGTGGCGGGACCGTGGATTTGTCAATCCATTTAATGGATTGAAACTTCTGTTTTGTGACCACACTGTTGAGAGATTAAGAGGCTCATTCATTAATGAACCATAATAATCATTTGTTGCATTAATCACGCTTATCCATTATTTAAAAGAGACTCGGGATATGGTTTTTGACATGGAAGTTAGGAAACACTAATGAAGTACAGTGGTGTATTCCACCGACGAAGAATGGAGGCTTGGACAACAATGTTGGATGAATTGATCCAGGATCCACGAATCTCAGAGGCATCCTAATGCATGGATTCCTCTTCCACAACCATGACGTCTCCTATTATTCTGAGGTTGGGGTGGTTATTAAATTCAATTAATCTCTTGATTCAATTTCTTGTTCTTGAAAAAAAATATGAACGCCGATAATCCAAAACAATTTGATTCAGGATTCATATAAAACTACAGGAAGTTATTGTAGGAAAAGATTGAATAGGGGTTTTCATATTTATGTGATGTTTTATTTACCTTTTCTTGATACAATGCTAAATAGAGGGGTGCTTTCCAAATGAACAGGGCATGTACCCTTCGTCACTTCAGTTTTGTGGTGTTCTTCATGCTGAAGTGGTGGAATCAGGCGACCGACCCTTGATAGGACATGTTGGCGGATGGCAGCACGCCATCGCATGCTGTGGGGGAGGCGAAGGGGACCCGTGCCCCATGGGTCCCACTGAAAAGGCGACAGGACCACGTGGCACTGTCGTTGCAAAGATGAACGAATTTCAGCCATTCGAGAAGAGGGTGCGACCCCCCACGTGCAGGGCACCCAGCCCGGTGCCGCACTGGCCAGTGGGCCGGTCTGTGACATAGAGGGCTGATCCAGACAATTCAGGTAGGATCCGGGTTAGACTCAGATTGGTTCAGGTCGACCCAAATAGTTTAGGGTGGGCCCAGGATAGGGTGGGTAGGGTCAGACCGAACCCTGACCCTTTTCGGCCCAAATATGCTTAAAAGGCCATATCTCACAAACCAGACATATGTTTGATGAACCATAGGTGGCGCTAGAATCCTTGAAAAAAGACGTTCCGTTTGAGATACTCCACCTATGTTTTGTAGAATGTTGGAGAACGGCTGAGTTGGATCGAATCTGAATCCACCCGAGACCTCGGGATTAAAATGCCTATAACTCATAGACTGGTCGTCTGATTGATGTGTCGACCATCATGTTGGAACCCTTGAGACATGGTGGTCCTTTAGTTTATTCCTTAGGGGAAATTTTTGGTATTCAAGGCATGACTGATATCTTCATAAGAAGATACTATGGAACTCAAATGCATCGGGTGTGGGGAATCCTGTGGCTGGATGTCAATTAAAGAGAGACCCTGTGTGTATCAGCATCATAGAGACCCTATGTTGATCAAAATTCTAGAGACCCTGTGTGGATTGGAATTCAAGTGACCTTATTTGGATTAGATTCATAGAGATCCATTGTTGATCGACAACATAGTGACCCTGTGTGGATAAGAATTATAGTGACCCTATGTGGATCAAAGTTATAACAAAACTGTGTGGATCAAAATCATAAATATCCTAAGTGGATCTGAATTATTAATACCTTATGTGGATAAGAATTATAAAATCCCAATTTTGATCAGCATCATAGCGATCCTATTTGGATCACCATGATAGTTAACCTGTGTGGATCAACATCATATCGACCCTGTGTGGATTAGAATTGTAACATCCCAGGTAAATAAAGAATAAATAATTTTCATATTTATTAATATTTATGAATTATATTTTAATTTTACTTTAAAGGGGTTGCGATGTTCGATAGCGTACCCGATACGCAACAAAGAGTTTCATTGAAATATTACGTTGCACACTAGTAATATAATAATATTATTTTAAATGGTAGTTAACATGTAGTCGTTGTATTGGCAGGAATGGATAGAAATAACTAAAATATGATTATATATGTTTTTTAAATGTTTTTACATTTATCCAATAAAAGATAAAGGCTTAAAATATGGAAAGAATTCAATTTTAGGCATTTATACCCAAATTTTCACTAAAGGTTCACTTATCACCTTTTGATGGCGAACCGTCATTAAATATAGTTTTGAACAATATTATAAATTATATTGGACCAAATATAACTATTCTTTAGAATCAGGACATCAAAATTTACTTGGTGTAAATTTTTGGTATCTTTCTGATAATGTTCATTTTTTAATGAATAGTGTAAAATATTGTATTTTAATTCAAAACCTCCTTTTAATCGAATTTATTTATATGATTAGATTATCATTTGAATTGGTTTTATAGTGAAATTAGAAAATATGTTTACCATTAAATCTAATAGTGGTTGTTGGAATTAAATTTACTTTGAAATCGGACTTAAACTAGTGTCAATCTTTTGATACTTATTGTTTCATAAAAACACGCTATTTGTCATGACATCGGAAATTAATTATTAAATTAATTAATGTGAGTTATATGTTTTGAATTTTTTAAAATAGACTTCATTTTTAAATTCAGAATATCATATATATATATTAGGGTGAATTTTTGGTATTTTTCTGAAAAACTTCAATTTTTGATGAATAGTGAAACCACTAAGTGGTACTTATAAAAACTGATTTTTCGTTTAAATGAAATTTTACCACTTCTATGTTTTGAATTTCAAAAATCCTACATACATGGTTGTCATTAAGAAGTAAAATTTGGTTCAATGAGATTAAAATAATTTTTTTTGGTGAATAGTAACTATTAAGTTCTTAATCGCGATTAGAGGTAATTAGTGTAGTTCAAGTGAAGAATAATGTTTTAATAAAATTAAAATACCAAGAAACTTGTCCTACCCTTATTGGATGTTTCATAGCCGACCAAGAAAAGCCATGGGTCAACTTGGGGACCCCATGGAGCCACATTGGTTGTAAAATGACATAAATACCTTTTATTTAATGTTAAAGTAAAAATGAAACAAAAATGAAATGTTTTACTAAAACAATTTTTACATGGGGTTATACAAGTCATATTTTTTACTATAAATAGTCATTGGAAATATATAAAGATTTCCTAAATCATAGTAATTTTTTTATAATTTTTTGACATTAAATATATTAAATTATTTAGGACATCATGATGATGCAACGATGACCTCATTATTTAACGATTTAAATAAAATGTAAAGATAATGTAAAATCTAAGACCTACACATGTAAAAAACATATTGGATGAGTGGATTTCGAACCCTAATCACCTTATCCTAGAAATACATCAATGTGGGACCTTTAAAATCCTAAAATCGTTTGAAAATAAAGTAACATTTTGTAACATTACAAGAGTTCCCCTCCTCTCCTCTTATAAAAGGCTCCCACCTCTACCACCTTACCCACACTCCCAAAGCCTTTTGATCGGCCAAACTCTGCCCATTTTGTCTCTCCACTTCCCTATATTACTCCTTGAAGCCTCACTTTAGGCAGAAGTCTTCCCAAGGAATCCTTTGAGCTCAAACCAAAGGGAGTTACCCGATTTTAAGGTAATGTCTCCTTTTGAGTCCTTTTGTTTTATTTTTCATATCCAAGCCCCTAAACTCTTTTTATTATTTTCTTTAGTAACAAATACAGTATCCTAAAGATTCTAGGATGTTTTTATAATATGTATTAGAGTTACACTTACACACACCTGCATCTAATGGTTAAAGAACATACTGTTTCCGTGGATGGCGAATTTCTGCCTCCTGAAATGATGATTGTTCAACATTCTTTTAACACCTTCAAAGGTGGCCATTAAGATGAAACTATATTTATATATGATATATAATATATTTATGTTTTCCTTAAGATTCTGTATTTTTTATTTTAGGAATAACTTTATGGTTTCCATTATGGGTAAACGTGATATCTTCATTTAAGGAAGTGTGGTCAACCGCCCCCTCAACGTGATTTGATTCGTTAATTCCCTATGTGGGATGTATAAAGGATGGATTTAAAGTTATTATATATGATGTTATACTGTAATTATAATATAACTCTATATCATTATTATTCCATTCCATAAAAATATGAAATAGAAATGAAAGTAGCGTTAAAGCGTATGTACGGCATACCGTCTCCATGAACGATGCATTTCATTTCTTATCCCAAAATGTAATGTACTATTATAAGTACATGTATATAATGGATATATATGATTAATGATACATATAACTGATGAATATAATTCTGGAATTAAAATATACATACCTCTCATTTAGTTTTAATTCCATTAATATGACAAAGAAATGAAAGTAACGTTCATGCGTACGTACGGCTTACCGTCTCCATGAACGGTGCATTTCATTTATTACCTCTAAATGATTATGTAATTTTATAAATACATGTATATGCTGGATATATATGATATATATGATATCCAAATCAGGAATTTCATTCTGCATATAATGAACCGTTGACCACACAAACAACATGTAATTGTAAGAAGTCCACTTTTGACTTAAGAACCAAATATCGACAAAACAAACATTATTAACTTAAATGGTTACATAATGTTTATAAAATAGAAATAAGTGATATAAAAGGAATAATGAACTTGAAAAATGTTCTTAAGAAAGTAGAAATTAACTCAAGTTTATTATTCAGGACGTTAAAGAACAATCAAGTCAAGTCGGACCCGAGGTAAGGGACTTCGTCTCAATCTCCTTTCATTGAGGCATATTTCCTTTTATACACAACTTTCTTTTATACGGTGTATAAACCCATTTGACTTTTACTTTTATAGAAAATGAATCTTTTTCTACGAAGCATTTTACAAAACGACAAAAAGGAATGTTTTTTTAACATACGCGGTGACAACGACCTTTTTCGCCGCCGCGAGTATTATTTGATATTTGGCTTCCTCAACAAGACGTGATGTTTTTAAAATGAAATAAATACCATATACTCTTTTATGTATTTTGGTATTGAAAATGGTTTTTATAATGGATTTTTATGTCCATATATTTGAGTGATATATTGTGATCAATGTGTTGAAATGTTTTCTTTCAATTATGTTTGTTTTATGTCTTATGTTTTTATAATGGTACTTGGACATTTGACGGGTGGTTACGTGATAAACCATATGACAGGTGGTGCCTTGAATACCAGGACGGGTGGTTTCTTTATAACCTCCAATTCATTGGGTATGGAAGTCGGCCATATGGCTATTCCATTAAGTATGTATGGAAGTTGGCCGTATGGCTATTCCATTAAGTGATATGTGTGGAAGTAGACCGTATGGTTATTCCACTTAAGTATGTTTATGTCCCAAGTTACCTTTATATGTTATGTGTTCTTTATATGGGTTTTACGGTAATCCTTTGGTTACAAAAGGGTATGTAAAGATATTTTATTTAGTGAAGAGTTTTTGCTGCTTAATGAAGGAGAAGGTATTACTTTGATAAAGTATACATGGTTTACGTGATGTTTGAAAAACTAACAGTTTTCATTCTTTGTGTATACCTTACTGAGATTTTTATGCTCACCCCAAGTTTTTTTGAAATGTTTTTCACAGGACTTAATTGTGGAATAGGGTCAAGGACGGGATCAAGGGAAAGTCATGCTATATAAAACATGGAACTAGACATGTCTGTTTTTAAGAGTTTTTTTTTATTTTATGGAAACATAGTAGAAGTCTCTACTTTGTAATCTTTTGAGATGTAATAGTTATGTCCTAATTCTATAAAACTGTAAACCTGAGAAGATCCTCAATGTGAATTATTCATTTAATTCAATATTAAGTAAGGTTTAAGGCCAGAGCCTTATAGTTGGTATCAGAGGTCAGTTTAGACAACATTAGGAGTTAGAAAATTGTTAAATTATAAGTTAATTTATGGTATGATTGAAATGATATAGAAATTATGGATTACCATGTTGCTTCGCCTAAGATATTTCGGTGTTCAGAATGGTTTTCCACAGAGGAAACAAATCAGCTATGTTGGGACGACATCATGAGGAAGACAACCTTTCAAATCAGCAACCTGAGATGGTCGGAATCAGAACTAAACAGTTTGTTGCAGTGATGTCACAGTTGACTCAGGCTATAAATGGTGGTGGTATCCGTGCATGAGATCAGCCAGATCAACCGCATAGGAAAATGTTAGTGGTGGAACATTTAATGAGCCAACATCCCCCATCATTCAGAGGATCATCTGACCTCGTGCAAGCTGAAGGGTGGATTAAAGCACTAGAGAAGATTTTTGATGTCATGGGGTGTTCAGAACATCAAAATGTTAGTCTTGATGTTTCCTGTTTTGAAGGTGAATCTGATCAGTGGTGGTCGATGGTGAAAAATATCAGGGATAGTGATGAGATTGAGGATCTTCACTGGGACGAATTCAAAGGTATGTTTCTTGAGAAATATTTTTCTAAGGTGGTTCATCTTAGGATGGAAAAACAGTTCCTAGAATTGAGGCAGGAGGATGATTCAGTGGCTGCTTATGAAGCAAAGTTCACTCGATTGACAAGGTATGCTCCGAACTTCATACGAGATCTTGATAGTAAAATAAACCATTTTTTACTCAGGGTTAAAGCCAAATTATCGAAGGGTATTAGCCTCTCGTGAGTTCAAAAGTTATGAAAAACTTTTTCGATGTGCGGAGAAGGTGGAAATGGAGTTTGCCGATGATCAGGTGTTCTATGAAAAACAATAGAATATGAGGTCTAGTTGGCAGGAAAAGGGGAATAATTCATCAAAGAAGCAAGGCGGTAAGAAAACCAAATATCCATCCTGTGAGAAGTGTGGTAAAATGCATCCTGGAGAATGTTTATCCAAGTCTAATAAGTGCTTTCGGTGTGGTATGTCTGGTCATATTGCTCGTAACTGTAAGGAAGATGATCAAACAGGAAATGAGAAGCCAGTGGTAAGATGTTTTAAGTGTAATGAAATGGGTCATTATGAAAACGAGTGTCCAACGAATAACTCAACTGGGGGAATGCAGCCAGACTACAAGCAGAAAGGGGTGGTGAAATCCTTTGCAAAAACTTCAACAGATATTGGGCCATCGAATGAAGTAGTATCAGGTACACTGTTTGTTTGTTCAGATTATGCCAATGTGTTTTTTGATTCAGGGTCTACACATTCTTTCGTTTCTGAGAAGTTTTCTAGTAAATTGGAAATTCCATCTCAAGATATGAATCCTAAACTTATGGTAAAAACACCTGGAGGGAACGTCGAGACAAAAAGGAATTATAATAACCTTCCTATCCTTGTCTGTGGAAAGAATCTACCAGCAAACCTTATTGTTTTGCCTTTAGTATAGTTTGATGTTATTGTGGGCATGGATTGGCTTTCTGTTTATCATGCTAAGATTGACTGCAGAGATAAAATGGATTCTTTTCAGAAAGATTTCTAGTTTGTGTACAAGAATGAACCCTTGATTGTGATAACATATTAGGAAGTTGAGAAACTAGTAAAAGATGGAAATTAATGTTACCTTGCACATATTGTTGAAAATAAAGTAACTGTTCAGATTAATGATGTGCCAGTGGTAAATGAGTATCTTGATATTTTTTCTGATGAGTTGCCTGGTGTTATTCATGATCGAGAAGTTGAATTTACTATTGACTTAGTTCTTGATTCTAAGCCAATTTCAAAACCCCCTTATCGAATGGCTTGAGTTAAAGTTTTAGAGTCAAAGAAGCAATTGCAGGAGTTATTAGATAAAGGTTACATTCGACCTAGCACTTCACCATGGGGTGCTCCTGTCTTATTTGTTAAAAAGAAAGATGGCTCAATGAGACTTTGCATTGATTATAGAACATTGAATAATATTACTGTTAAGAACAAGTATCCTTTGCCTCATATCTATGATTTGTTTGATCAGCTCCAGGGAGCTCAGTATTTTTCGAAGATTGACTTGAGGTCGGGGTACCATCAGTTGAAAGTAAAAGAAGAAAACATTCTGAAGACTGCGTTCCGTACTAGATATGGCCATTATGAATTTTTAGTTATGCCTTTTGGGTTTACCAATACACCTGCTGTATTCATGGACCTTATGAATAGAATTTTCCATGAGTTCATGGATAAGTTTGTGGTTGTTTTCATCGATGATATTTTGGTGTTTTCTAAAAGTTAAGAGGAGCATGAAAGTCATTTAAGGGTTATCTTGCAAACCTTAAAATAAAAGAAACTATATGGAAAATTCAGCAAGTGTGAGTTTTGGTTACAACAAATTTCTTTCCTAGGTCACATTGTTTCAAAAGATGGCATAACTGTTTCTCCTGCTAAAACCAAAGTTGTTGAATAATGGCCAAGACCCACAAATGTTACCAAGATTCATAGTTTTCTAGTTTTGGCAGGTTACTACTGATGGTTTGTTGAAATGTTTTCACGGTTATCTAGTCCAATGACTAAGCTAACTCGTAAGGGTGTTATGTTCATCTGGACAAAAGAATGTGATGATTGTTTTCAGGAGTTGAAGAGAAGATTGGTGAATGCTCCAGTTTTGGTACTTCCTTCCAGGAATGGTGAGTTTGTTATATACAGTGATGCTTCGTTGAAGGGACTTGGTTGTGTCCTTATGCAGAATGATCAGTTAATTGCTTATGCTTCACGTCAGTTGAAAACTCATGAGGTAAATTCCCCTACACATGATTTGGAATTAGCTATTGTTGTTTTTGCTTTAAAAATTTGGAGGCATCATTTGTATGGAGTAAAGTGTGAAATATATACTGATCACAAAAGTTTAATGTATATATTGACTCAGAAAGAATTGAACATGAGACAGAGGAGATAGCTCGAATTAATCAAGGATTATGATTGTACAATTCACTACCATCCGGGAAAAGCAAATAAAGTGGCTGATGCTTTGAGTCGAAAAAGTAATGCTTCATTAACCATGATACGTTTGGAACTAGATCCTTTGGTTTTTGATTTGACGAACATTGGCATAGAATTTGTTGGTGCAGTATGTCCTTATGTTTTGTTTCATGTATCAGTGAGATCATCTCTATCAGACAGAATCAAGCAAGCACAGAAACAAGACAGTGAGTTGCAGAAAAAGGTAGAGATGGTTCAGAAAGGTAAGTTGCATGAATTCAACATTGATAGTGATTGTGTTTTGAGGTTTGGGAAGTGATTGTGTGTGCCTTGTGATTCACAGTTGAAGACATATTTTTTTATGTGAAGCTCATTGTTCTCCGTTTTCAGTTCATCCTGGCAGTACTAAGATGTACAAATATCTACGGGAGTATTACTGGTGGGATGGAATGAAAAGAGATATTGTTGATTTTACTATGAAGTGTTTGACTTGTAAGCAGGTTAAAGCAGAGCGGTAGTTACCGAAAGGGATGCTTCAGCCTCTACCAGTGCCAGAGTGGAAATGGAAGAATATATCCATGGAATTTGTTGTGGGATTACCGAACACATCTCGAGGTAATAATGCAATCTGGGTTATTGTTGATCGCTTGACTAAATCTGCTCATTTCCTTCCTATACGAGATAATTTTTCCCTAGATCAACTTTCCCGTTTGTATCGTAAAGAGGTAGTCAGGTTACATGGATTTCCTCTCTCCATTGTATCTGACCGTGATCCTAGGTTTACTTCTAAATTTTGGAAAGGCCTTCCGAAGTCGTTGGGTACTGAATTAAATTTTAGTACTTCTTTTCATCCGCAATCAGATGGGAAGTCAGAATGAACAATTCAGACCATGGAGGATATGCTACGAGCATGTTCGACGGATTATCAGGGAAGTTGGGACCAACATCTTTCTTTGGTTGAATTTTCATATAATAACAGTTTTCATTCCAGTATACAGATGGTACCATTTGAGGCATTATATGGGAAGCGGTGTTGAACTCCAGCATTTTGGGATGAAGTGGGTGAAAGGAAGCGGATGGGACCAGAATTGGTAGAATACATGGCCGAAAAAGTTCAGTTGATTCAGAAACACATGAGAACAGCTCAGAGCAGGCAGAAGAGTTATGCGGATAACTGGAGGAAGGATCTATCTTTCGAGGTAGGTGATCTTGTTTTTCTCAAGGTTTCTCCATGGAAAAGTGTGATGAGATATGGTAAGAAAAAAAAGCTGAGTCCAAGGTTCATTGGACCATATGAAATTCTGAAGAAAGTTGGATCAGTTTCTTACTGAGTGGCTTTACCTCCGAGTATATCTCAGGTACACAATATTTTTCATTTTTCGATGTTGAGGAAGTATATGCCAGATCCATCTCAGGTTTTGAGACCAGAGGTAGTTCAGTTGGAAGAGAATCTCTCTTATGAAGAATAACCAGTCCAGATTCTAAACCAAAGAGAGCAAGTGTTGCGAAATATGGTAATCCACCAGGTAAAGGTTTTGTGGAAAAACCATGTGGTTGAAGAGGCAACGTGGGAATCTGAAAATGCTGTGAGGGATAAATACCCCCACTTATTTTGATATGTGAATAAAATTGTGAGGAAGAAATTCCAAAAAGGGGGAAGGATGTAACATCCCAGGTAAATAAAGAATAAAGAATTTTCATATTTATTAATATTTACGAATTATATATTAATTTTACTTTAAAGGGGTTGCTATGTTAGATAGCGTACCCGATACGCAACAAAGAGTTTCATTGAAATCTTACGTTGCACACTGGAAATATCATAATATTATTTTAAATGGTAGTTAACATGTAGCCGTTGTATTGGCGGGAATGGATAGAAATAACTAAAATATGATTATATATGTTTTTTAAATGTTTTTACATTTATCCAATAAAAGATAAAGGCTTAAAATATGAAAAGAATTCAATTTTAGGCATTTATACCCTAATTTTCACTAAAGGTTCACTTATCACCTTTTGATGGAGAACCGTCATTAAATATAGTTTTGATCAATCTTATAAATTCTATTGGACCAAATATAACTCTTCTTTAGAATCAGGACATCAAAATTAACTTTGTGTAAATATTTGGTATCTTTCTGATAAAGTTCATTTTTTAATGAATAGTGTAAAATGTTGTATTTTAATTCAAAACCTCTTTTTAATCTAATTTATTTATAAGATTAGATTATCATTTGAATTGGTTTTAAAGTGAAATTAGAAAATATTTTTACCATTAAATCCAATAGTGGTCATTGGAATTAAATTCACTTTGAAATCAGACTTAAACTGGTGTCAATCTTTTGATACTTATTGTTTCATAAAAACACGCTATTTGTCATGACAGCGGGAATTAGTTATTAAATTAATTAATGTGACTTATATTTTTTGAATTTTGTAAAATAGACTTCATTTTTTAATTCATAATATCAAATATAGATTAGGGTGAATTTTTGATATTTTTCGGAAAAATGTAAATTTTTGATGAATAGTGAAACCACTAAGTGGTACTTATAGAAACTGATTTTTTGTTTAAATGAAATTTTACAACTTCTGTGTTTAGAATTTCAAAAATCCAACATACATGGTTTTCATTAAGAAGTAAAATGTGGTTTAATGAGATTAAAATAATTTTTTGGTGAATAGTAACTCTTAAGTTCTTAATCGCGATTAGAGGTAATTAGTGTAGTTTAATGTAAGAATAATGTTTTAATAAAATGAAAATACCTAGACACATGTCCTACCCTTATTGTATGTGTCATGTCAGACCAAGAAAAGCCATGGGTCAACTTGGGGACCCCATGGAGCCACTTTGGTTGGAAAATTACATAAATACCTTTTATTTAATGCTAAAGTAAAAAATGACACAAACATGAAATGTTTTACTAAAACAATTTGTAAATGGGGTTATAAGAGTCATATTTTTGACTATAAATAGTCATTGGAAATCTAAAAATATTTCCTACATCATAGTAATTTTTTTATAATTTTTAGACATTAAATAAAGTAAATTATTTATGACATCATGATGATGCAGCGATGACCTCATTATTTAACGATTTAAATAAAATGGAAGGATAATATAAAATCTTAGACCTACACATGTCCAAAACCAATTGTATGAGTGTATTTATAACCCTCATCACCTTATATTAGAAATACATCAATGTGGGTCCTTTAAAATCTGAAACTCTTTTGAAAATAAAGTAACATTTTGTAACTTTTCAAGAGTTCCCCTCCTCTCCTCTTATAAAGGCCCCCTCCTCTACCACCTTACCCACACTCCCAATGCCTTTGGCTCGGCCAACCGATGCCCATTTTGCCTCTCAACTTACCTCTATTACTCCTTGAATCCTCACTTTGGGCAGAAGACTTCCCAAGGAAGCCATTGATCTCAAACCAAAGGGAGTTACCCGATTTTATGGTAATGTCTTCTTTTGAGTCCTTTTGTTTTATTTTGCTTCTCCAACCCCCTAAACTCTTTTTATTCTTTTCTTTTGTAACAACTCCAGTATCCTAAATATACTAGTATGTTGTTATAAGAAGAATTCTAGCTACACTTACACACACCTACATGTAATGGTTAAATAACATACTGTTTCCGTGGATGGCGAATTTCTGCCTCCCAAAACGATGATTGTTCAACATTCTTTTAACACCTTAAAAGTTGTCCATTAAGATGACACTATATTTATATATGATATATAATATGTTTATGTTTTCCTTAAGCTTATGTATTTTTCATTTCAGTCATAACTTTATGGTTTCCATTATGGTTAAACGCGATATCTTCTTTTAAGGAAGTGCGGACTACCGCCCCCTCAAAGTGATTTGATTCGTTAATGCCATATGTGGGACGTATAAAGGATGGATTTAAGGTTATTATATTTGATGTTATACTGGAATTATAATATACCTCTATATCATTATTATTCCATTCCATAAAAATAAGAAATAGAAATGAAAGTAGCATTCATGCATACGTACGGCTTACCGTCTCCATGAACGGTGCATTTCATTTCTTATCCCGAAATGTAATGTACTATTATAAGTACATGTATATAATGGATATATATGATGAATGATACATCTAAATGATGAATATAATTCTGGAATTAAAATATACATACCTCTCATTTAGTTTTAATTCCATTAATATGACAAAGAAATGAAAGTAGCGTTCATGCGTACGTACGGCTTACCGTCTCCATGAACGGTGCATTTCATTTCTTACCTCGAAATGATTATGTAATATTATAAATACTTGTATATGATGGATATATATGATATATATGATATCCAAATCAGGAACGTCATTCTGGATATAAAGAACCTTTGACCACACAAACAACATGTAATTGTAAGAAGTCCATTTTTGACTTAAGAACCAAATATCGACAAAACAAACATTATTAACTTAAATGGTTACATAATGTTTATAACATTGAAATAAGTGATATAAAAGGAATAATGAACTTGAAAAAGGTTCTTAAGAAAATAAAAATTAACTCAAATTTATTATTCAGGACATTAAAGAACGATCGAGTCAAGTCGGACCCGAGGTAAGGGACTTCGTCTCAATCTCCTTTCATTGAGGCATATTTCCTTTTATACACAACTTTCTTTTATACGGTGTATAAACCCATTTGACGTTTACTTTTATACAAAAGGAATCTTTTTCTACGAATCGTTTTACAAAATGACAAAAAGGAATGTTTTTTTAACGTATGCGGTGACAATGACCTTTTCCGCCGCCGCGAGTATTATTTGATCTTTGGCTTCCTCAACAAGCCGTGATGTTTTTAAAATGAAATAAATACCATATACTCTTTTATGTATTTTGGTATTGAAAATGGTTTTTATAATGGAGTTTTTTATATCAATATATTTGAGTGATATATTGTGATCAATGTGTGGAAATTTTTTCTTTCCATTATGTTTGTTTTATGTCTTATGATTTTATAATGGTACTTGGACATTTGACGGGTGGTTACATGATAAAACATATGGCAGGTGGTGCCCTGAATACCAGGACGGGTGGTTACGTTATAACCTCCAATGCATTGGGTATGGAAGTCGGCTGTATGGCTATTCCATTATGTATGTATGGAAGTTGGCCGTATGGCTATTCCATTATGTGATAAGTGTGTAAGTCGACCGTATGGTTATTCCACTTAAGTATGTTTATGTCCCAAGTTACCTTTATATGTTATGTGTTATTTATATGGGTTTTATGGTAATCCTTTGGTTACAAAATGGTAAGTAATGATATTTTATTTAGTGAAGAGTTTTTACTGCTTCATGAAGGTGAAGGTATTACTTTGATAAAGTATACATGGTTTACGTGATGTTTGAAAAACTAACAGTTTTCATTCTTTGTGTATCCCTTACTGAGCTTTTTATGCTCACCCCATATTTTTTTGAAATGTTTTTCACAGGACTTAATTGTGGAATATGGTCAAGGATGGGATCAAGGGAAAGTCATGCTATATAAAACATAGAACTAGACATGTCTCTTTTTAAGAGTTTTTTTTATTTTACGGAAACATAGTAGAAGTCTCTACTTTGTAATCTTTTGAGATGTAATAGTTATGCCCTAATTCTATAAAACTCTAAACCTGAAAAGATCCTCAATGTGAATTATTCATTTATTTTAATATTAAGCAAGGTTTAATGCCGGGGCCTTATAGTTGGTATCAGAGGTCGGTTTAGACAACTTTAGGAGTTAGAAAATTGTTAAATTATAAGTTAATTTATGGTATGATTGAAATGATATAGCATTTATGGATTACCATGTTGCTTTACCTAAGATATTTCTGTGTTCATAATGGTTTTCCGCAGAAGAAACAAAGCAGCTATGTTGGGACGACATCAGGAGGAAGACAACCTTCCAAATCAGCAACCTGAGATGGTCGGAATCGGAACTGAATGGTTTGTTGGAGTGATGACACAGTTGACTCAGGCTATAAATGGTGGTGGTATCCATGCATGAGATCATCCAGATCAACCGCAGAGGAACATGTCAATGGTGGAACATTTCATGAGGCAACATCCCCCATCATTCAGAGGATCATCTGACCCCGTTAAAGCTGAAGGGTGGATTAAAGCACTGGAGAAGATTTTTGATGTCATGGGGTGTTCAGAACATCAAAAGGTTAGTCTCGTTGTTTACCGTTTTGAAGGTGAAGCTGATCAGTGGTGGTCGATGGTGAAAAATATCAGGGATAGTGATGAGATTGAGAATCTTCACTAGGACGAATTCAAAGGTATGTTTCTTGAGAAATATTTTCCTAAGCTGGTTCGTCTTAGGATGGAAAAACAGTTCCTAGAATTGAGGAAGGAGGATGATTCATTGGCTACTTATGAAGCAAAGTCCACTCGATTGGCAAGGTATGCTCCAAAATTCATACGAAATATTGATAGTAAAATAAACCGTTTTTACTCAGGGTTAAAGACAACATATCGAAGGGCTTTAGCCTCTCATGAGTTCAAAAGTTATGAAATACTTGTTCGATGTGCGGAGAAGGTGGAAATGGAGTTTGCCGATGATCAGGTGTTCTATGAAAAACAACAGAATAAGAGGTCTAGTTGAAAGGAAAAGGGTAATAATTCATCAATGAATCAAGGAGGTAAGAAAACCAAATATCCATCCTGTGAGAAATGTGGTAGAATGCATCCTGGAGAATGTTTATACAAGTCTGGTAAGTGCTTTCGGTGTGGTAAGTCTGGTCATATTGCTCGTAATTGTAAGGGAGATGATCAAGAAGGAAATGAGAAGCCAGTGGTAAGATGTTTTAAGTGTAATGAAATGGGTCATTATGAAAATGAGTTTCCAATGAAGAACTCAACTGGGGGAATGCAGCCAGACTACAAGCAGAAAGGGGTGGTGAAATCCTTTGCAACAACTTCAATAGATGTGGGGCCATCTAATGAAGTAGTATCAGGTACACTGTTTGTTTGTTCAGATTATGCCAATGTGTTGTTTGATTCAGGGTCTACACATTCTTTCATTTCTGAGAAGTTTTCTAGTAAATTGTAAATTCCATCTCAAGATATGAATCTTGAACTTATGGTAAAAACACCCGGAGGGAACGTTGAGACAAAAAGGAATTATAAGAACCTTCCTATCCTTGTCTGTGGAAAGAATCTAGCAGCAAACCTTATTGTTTTGCCTTTAGTAGAGTTTTATGTTATTTTGTTCATGGATTGGATTTCTATTTATCATGCTAAGATTGACTGCAGAGCTAAAATGGTTTCTTTTCAGAAAGATTTTTAGTTTGTGTACCAGAATGAACCCTTGATTTTGATAACATATCAAGAAGTTGAGAAACTAGTAAAAGATGGAAATGAATGTTATCTTGCACATATTGTTGAAAATAAAGGAACTGTTAAGATTAATGATGTGCCAGTGGTAAATGAGTATCTTGATGTTTTTCCTGATGAGTTGTCTGGTGTTATTCATGATCGGGAAGTTGAATTTACTGTTGACTTAGTTCCTAATTCTAAGCCAATTTCAAAACCCCCTTATCGAATGGCTCAAGTTGAACTTTTAGAGTTAAAGAAGCAATTTCAGGAGTTATTAGATAAAGGTTTCATTCGACCTAGCACTTCACCATTGGGTGCTCCTGTCTTATTTGTTAAAAAGAAAGATGGCTCAATGAGACTTTGCATTGATTATAGAGCCTTGAATAATATTACTATTAAGAACAAGTATCTATTGCCTCATATCGATGATTTGTTTGATCAGCTCCAGGGAGCTCAGTATTTTTCAAAGATTGACTTGAGTTCGGGGTACCATCAGTTGAAAGTAAAATAAGCATACGTTCCGAAGACTACGTTCCGTACTAGATATAGCCATTATGAATTTTTAGTTATGCCTTTTGGGTTAACCAATGCACCTGCTGTATTCATGGACCTTATGAATAGAATTTTCCATGAGTTCATGGATATGTTTGTGGTTGTTTTCGTCGATGATATTTTGGTGTTTTCTAAAAGTAAAGAGGAGCATGAAAGTCATTTAAGGGTTTTCTTGAAAAACTTAAAAGAAATGAAACTATATGGAAAATTCAGCAAGTGTTAGTTTTGGTTACAACAAATTTCTTTCCTAGGTCACATTGTTTCAAAAGATGGCATAACTGTTGATCCTGCTAAAACAAAAGTTGTTGAAGAATGGCCAAGACCCACAAATGTGACCGAGATCCGTAGTTTTCTTGGTTTGGAAGGTTACTACCGAAGGTTTGTTGAAATTTTTTCACGGTTATATAGTCCAATGACTAAGCTAACTCGTAAGGGTGTTAAGTTCATCTGGACAAAAGAATGTGATGATTGTTTTCAGTAGTTGAAGATAAGATTGGTGAATGCTCCAGTTTTGGCACTTCCTTCCAGGAATGGTGACTTTGTTATATATAGTGATGCTTCGTTGAAGGGACTCGGTTGTGTCCTTATGAAGAATGATCAGGTAATTGATTATGCTTCACGTCAGTTGAAAACTCATGAGGTAAATTACCCTACACATGATTTAGAATTATCTGCTGTTGTTTTTGCTTTAAAAATTTGGAGGCATCATTTGTATGGAGTAAAGTGTGAAATATATACTGATCACAAAAGTTTAAATTATATATTTACTCAGAAAGAATTGAACATGAGACAGAGGAGATGGATTGAATTAATGAATGATTATGATTGTACAATTCACTACCATCCGGGAAAAGAAAATAAAGTGGATGATGCTTTGAGTCGAAAATGTAATGCTTCATTAACCATGCTACGTTTGGAACGAGATCCTTTGGTTTTTGATTTGATGAACTTTGTCATAGAAGTTTTTTGTGTAGGATGTCCTTATGTTTTGTTTTAGGTATCAGTGAGATCATCTCTATCAGACAGAATCAAGCAAGCATAGAAGCAAGACAATGAGTTGCAGAAAAAGGTAGAGATGGTTCAGAAAGGTAAGTTTCATGAATTCAACATTGATAGTGATTGTGTTTTGAGATTTGGTAAGAGATTGTGTGTGCCTTGTGATTCACAGTTGAAGAGAGAGTTTTTATGTGAAGCTCATAGTTCTCCGTTTTCAGTTCATCCTGGCAGTACTAAGATGTACATAGATCTGTGGGAGTATTACTGGTGGGATGGAATGAAAAGAGATATTGAAGATTTTACTGTGAAGTGTTTGACTTGTCAGAAGGTTAAAGCAGAGAGGAAGTTATCGAAAGGGATGCTTCAGCCTCTACCAGTGCCAGAGTGGAAATGAGAGAATATATCCATGGACTTTGTTGTGGGATTACCGAAGACATCTCGAGGTAATAATGAAATCTGGATTATTGTTGATCGCTTGACTAAATCTGCTCATTTCCTTCCTATACGAGATAATTTTTCCCTAGATCAACTTTCCTATTTGCATCTTCAGGAGATAGTCAGGTTACATGGATTTACTATCTCCATTGTATCTGACCGTGATCCTAGGTTTACTTCTAACTTTTGGAAAGGCCTTCAGAAGTCGTTGGGTACTGAATTAAATTTTAGTACTGTTTTTCATCCGCAATCAGATGGGCAGTCAGAACGAACAATTCAGACCTTGGAGGATATGCTACGATCTTGTTCGGTGGATTATAAGGGAAGTTGTGACCAACATATTTCTTTGGTTGAATTTTCATATAATAACAGTTTTCATTCCAGTATACAGATAGAACCATTTGAGGCATTATATGGGAAGCGGTGTCGAACTCCAGCATTTTGGGATGAAGTGGGTGAAAGGAAGCTGATGGGACCAGAATTGGTAGAAGAGATGGCAGAAAAAGTTTAGTTGATTCAGAAACACATGAGAACAGCTCAGAGCAGGCAGAAGAGTTATGCAGACAACCGGAGGAAAGATCTATCTTTCGAGGTAAGTGATCATGTTTTTATCAAGGTTTCTCCATGGAAAAGTGTGATGAGATTTGGAAAGAAAGGAAAGCTGAGTCCAAGGATCATTGGACCATATTAAATTTTAGAGAAAGTTGGATCAGTTGCTTACCGAGTGGCTTTACCTCCGAGTTTATCTCAGGTACACAATTTTTTTCATGTTTCGATGTTGAGGAAGTATATGCCAGATCCATCTCATGTTTTGAGCCCAGAGGTAGTTCAGTTGGAAGAGAATCTCTCTTATGAAGAACAACCAGTCCATATTCTTGACCAAAGAGAGCAAGTGTTGTGAAATAAGTTAATCCACCAGGTAAAGGTTTTGTGAAAAAACCATATGGTTGAAGAGGCAACGTGGGAATCTGAAAATGCTATGAGGGATAAATACCCCCACTTATTTTGATAAGTGAATAAAATTGCGAGGACGCAATTCCCAAAATGGGGGAAGGATGTAACATCCCAGGTAAATAAAGAATAAAGAATTTTAATATTTATTAATATTTATGAATTATATATTAATTTTACTTTAAAGGGGTTTCTATGTTCGATAGCGTACCCGATACGCAACCAAGAGTTTCATTGAAATCTTACATTGCACACTAGTAATATAATAATATTATTTTAAATGGTAGTTAACATGTAGCCATTGTATTGGCGGGAATGGATTGAAATAACTAAAATATGATTATATATGTTTTTTAAATGTTTTTACATTTATCCAATAAAAGATAAAGGCTTAAAATACGGAAAGAATTCAATTTTAGGCATTTATACCCTAATTTTCACTAAACGTTCACTTATCACCTTTTGATGGAGAACCGTCACTAAATATAGTTTTGATCAATCTTATAAATTCTATTGGACCAAATATAACTCTTCTTTAGAATCAGGACATCAAAATTGACTTTGTGTAAATTTTAGGTATCTTTCCGATAAAGTTCATTTTTTAATGAATAGTGTAAAATGTTGTATTTTAATTCAAAAACTATTTTTAATCTAATTTATTTATATGATTATATTATCATTTTAATTGGTTTTAAAGTTCAATTAGAAAATATTTTTACCATTAAATCCAACAGTGGTCGTTGGAATTAAATTCACTTTGAAATCGGACTTAAACTAGTGTCAATCTTTTGATACTTATTGTTTCATAAAAACACGCTATTTGTCATGACATCGGGAATTAATTATTAAATTAATTAATGCGACTTATATGTTTTGAATTTTTAAAAATAGACTTCATTTTTGAATTCGGAATATCAAATATAGCTAGGGTGAATTTTTGGTATTTTTCTAAAAAACTTTAATTTTTGATGAATAGTGAAACCACTAAGTGGTACTTATAAAAACTGATTTTTCGTTTAAATGAAATTTTACCACTTCTATGTTTTGAATTTCAAAAATATGACATACATGGTTTTCATTAAGAAGTAAAATGTGGTTCAATGAGATTAAAATAATTTTTTGGTGAATAGTAACTCTTAAGTTCTTAATCGTGATTAGAGGTAATTAGTGTAGTTTAAGGTAAGAATAATGTTTTAATAAAATGAAAATATCGAGACACATGTCCTAACCTTATTGGATGTGTCATGTACGACCAAGAAAACCATGGGTCAACTTCGGGACCCCATGGAGCCACTTTGGTTGGAAAATGACATAAATACTTTTTATTTAATGCTAACGTAAAAAATGACACAAACATGAAATGTTTTACTAAAATAATTTGTACATGTGGTTATACATGTCATATTTTTGACTATAAATATTCATTGGAAAATAAAATGATTTCATACATCATAGTAATTTTTTTATAATTTTTAGACATTAAATAAATTAAATTATTTATGACATCATGATGATGCAGCGATGACCTCATTATTTAACGATTTAAATAAAATGGAAAGATAATGTAAAATCTCAGACCTACACATGTCCAAAACCTATTGTATGAGTGGATTGAGAACCCTCATCACCTTATCCTTGAAATTAATCAATGTGGGACATTTAAAATCAGAAAATCTTTTGAAAATAAAGTAACATTTTGTGACTTTACAAGAGTGCCCCTCCTCTCCTCTTATAAAGGCCTCCACCTCTACCACCTTACCCACACTCCTAATGCCTTTGGCTCGGCCAAACTCTGCCTATTTTGTCTCTCCACATACCTCTTTTACTCCTTGAAGCCTCACTTTTAGCAGAAGTCTTCCCAAGGAATCCTTTTGAGCTCAAACCAAAGGGAGTTACCCGATTTTAAGGTAATGTCTTCTTTTGAGTCCTTTTGTTTTATTTTGCTTCTCCAACCCCCTAAATTCTTTTTATTATTTTCTTTTGTAGAAAATACAGTATCCAAAATATACTATGATGTTGTTATAAGATGGATTCTAGCTACACTTACACACACCTACATCTAATGGTTACAGAACATACTATTTCCGTGGATGGAAAATTTCTGCCTCCCGAAACGATGATTGTTCAACATTCTTTTAACACCTTCAAAGGTGGCCATTGATATGAAACTATATTTATATATGATATATAATATGTTTATGTTTTCCTTAAGCTTCTGTATTTTTCATTTTAGGCATACCTTTATGGTTTCCATTATGGGTAAACACGATATCTTCATTTAAGGAAGTGCGGACTACCGCCCCCTCAAAGTGATTTGATTCGTAAATGCCATATGTGAGACTTATAAAGGATGGATTTAAAGTTATTATATATGATGTTATACTGGAATAATAATATACCTCTATATCATTATTATTCCATTCCATAAAAATATGAAATAGAAATGAAAGTAGCGTTCATGCGTATGTACGACTTACCGTCTCCATGAACGGTGCATTTCACTTCTTATCCCCAAATGTAATGTACTATTATAAGTACATGTATATAACATATATATATGATTAATGATACATCTAAATGATTAATATAATTCTGGAATTGAAATATACATACCTCTCATTTAGTTTTAATTCCATTAATATGACAAAGAAATCAAAGTAGCGTTCATGCGTACGTACGACTTAACGTCTCCATGAATGGTGCATTTCATTTCTTACCTATAAATGATTATGTAATATTATAAATACATGTATATTCTGGATATATATGATATATATGATATCCAAATCAGGAATTTCATTCTGGATATAAAGAACCTTTGACCACACGAACAACATGTAATTGTAAGAAGTCCACTTTCGACTTAAGAACCAAATATCGACAAAACAAAATTTATTATCTGAAATGGTTACATAATGTTTATAACATGACAATAAGTGATATAAAAGTAATAATGGCCTTGAAAAAGGTTCTTAAGAAAATAGAAATTAACTCAAGTTTATTATTCAGGATGTTAAAGAACGATCGAGTCAAGTCGGACCTGAGGTAAGGGACTTCGTCTCAATATCCTTTCATTGAGGCATATTTCCTTTTATACAAAACTTTTTTCTATATGGTGTATACACCCCTTTGAATTTTACTTTTATACAAAAGTAATCTTTTTCTACGCAGCGTTTTACAAAACGACAAAAAGGAATGTTTTTTTAACGTATGCGGTGAAAACGACCTTTTCCGCCGCCGCGAGTATTTTTTGATCTTTGGCTTCCTCAATAAGCCGTGATGTTTTTAAAATGAAATAAATACCATATACTATTTTATGTATTTTGGTATTGAAAATGGTTTTTATAATGGATTTTTTATATCAATATATTTGAGTGATATATTGTGATCAATGTGTGGAAATGTTTTCTTTCCATTATGTTTGTTTTATATCTTATGATTTTATAATGGTACTTGGACATTTGATGGGTGGTTACGTGATAAACCAAATGATGGGTGGTGCCTTGAATACCAGGATGGGTGGTTACGTTATAACCTCCCATTTATTGGGTATGGAAGTTGGCCGTATGGCTATTCCATTAAGTATGTATGGAAGTTGGCCGTATGGCTATTCCATTAAGTGATATGTGTGGAAGTCGACCGTATGGTTATTCCACTTAAGTATGTTTATGTCCCAAGTTACCTTTATATGTTATGTGTTCTTTATATGGGTTTTATGGTAATTCTTTGGTTACAAAAGGGTAAGTAGTGATATTTTATTCAGTGAAGAGTTTTTACTGCTTCATGAAGGTGAAGGTATTACTTTGATAAAGTATACATGGTTTACGGGATGTTTCAAAAACTAACAATTTTCATTCTTTGGGTATCCCTTACTGAGATTTTTATGCTCACCCCAAGTTTTTTTGAAATGTTTTTCACAGGACTAAATTGTGGAATAGGGTCAAGGACGGGATCAAGGGAAAGTCATTCTATATAAAACATGGAACTAGACATGTCTCTTTTTAAGAGTTTTTTTTATTTTATGGAAACATAGTAGAAGTATCTACTTTGTTATCTTTTGGGATTTAATAGTTATGTTCTAATTCTCTAAAACTATAAACCTGAAAAGATCCTCAATGTGAATTATTCATTTAATTCAATATTAAGTAAGGTTTAAGCCCGGGGCCTTATAAGAATCATAGAGACCCTGTGTGAATCAGCATCATAGAGACCCTGTGTGGATCAAAATTGTATAGAACCTGTGTGGATCGACATTATAGTGATCTTTTGTGGATCTTCATCATAGCGATCCTATGTGGATCAACATCATAACAACCATGTGTGGATTAATATCATAGTTACCCTCTATGGATCAACATTCTAGAAACCCTATGTGGATCAGCAGTGCACGGCCTGATAAGGACTAGCCTTAGAGCAGTCTGTTGAGGATCAGTGATATAAGACCCTGCGTGTATTGACAATTGAAGACCTTCTTCATAGTTTAGTTGTGGAAATTCCTAGTGAAATAAAATTATATCTCTTTAGACTATTCATCTTTATTTCTGATCTCTGAGATGTATACCTATATTGAGTTAAGTATTTTGCTTTGTGCATTGTGATTGAGGTAATTATTTGTGGTATTTCTTTGTTGAAATAAGAGAGGCCTTTTATGGTCTTAGGGTCACTACTAGGTACTGTTATTCTCTCCCCTACACGGGGTTCGCTCGATCCGTGTGGTGCCCTGTGTAGACAATGACCAGCATGGATGAGACTTTAGGGAGCTAGGACCGAGCAGTATATGAAGGTGACTGTTTGATGTGGAAAGCTATGTAGATGATATGTACTTACCCATCAGGTATGATCCATGGTGGATGATCACATGAGATGTCATCTTTTTTAGTTTTATCTTTTTAGTTGGGCTTGTATTCCGGCCCCTTACGTTCAGTACACACTTTATTATTGTTGTTTTACTACGTGGCTTGCATCTTGTTGTATTCTTGGCCTATGTGTTTGCAGGTTCAAATGCAATACCTTCTCATTTTAGGGATAAAAATTTCCAGTGCTAGTTTCCAACCCTTGGCCTAGGGATAGGGGGCTTAGGAGTCACGACACGGGCCCCAGGGGACTGGTCATGAAAAAAATGACCCAATTTTCAATGATTTGTGCTTATTTAATTACTGGATTCATCATAAAAATGAGTAATGGATTAGTGGAATTCTTCTTTTGTTTGTAAAATGATTATTATGGTTTGGTTTTTTGGATTAATCTACTAATTTGATGACTTTTAGGAATTTACATGTCATGTATTGATATTACATGACATGTCGTATCTTCCAGGATCGTGTCATGATATGAGTAAATAACATGAAATATTACATGCCATGTAAAGATTACACACCATGTAATGGTGAAAATAGAGTTCTTAATAATAATGTGATGGGTTTTTTCGTGTATATTGAACCCATGGATTTCATAATGTATAATGGGATTACATTCCATGTAAAGGTATTGAGTTTTTATTTTAGGGTGCGTCTTGACTGGTTTTTGTTCATTATTCGGCCACATCCCTCCTAACACACTACCTAGATATCTCCTATAGAAATTTTAGGGACCTCCTCTCCATCTAATATGCTTCCTTCAGAATTGATCTCCATTGTGATTGGGTACTATCTCTCCAGGTGAGTAATCCTTTCTTCTTATTTTTTCCATTAAAAGAAGTACCAACATCACATTATGTTATAAGATGTATTGAAACATTTTAATGATTCTCTTTATTTATTTCTAGATCAACAATGTGATCAATTTCTGAGGTTTAATTCTCTATTAGTTGTAGTGTGACATTTGTGTGTTCTTGAGGTATATTGTGAACTCTCCTCTTCACCAAACCTTTTGTAAAATTTAATCAACATAGATAATTGTGGTTTTTTTCTAATGACTCCATTGTCTCTATGTTTCTTTACTTGTGGGTGTGTCCCATTGATGGAATGTGTTGCATGAGTTTTTAAGTTAGTTCGTTCTATCACTAAACTATGTTGGTGAACTTTGTTGCACTAGTTTTGATAAATTTTTAATAAATTAAATAGAATTATTGAATAATTTGATTAGTGTGTGTGGAAATTGTTTTTGATAAAATGATGTTTTCTATTAGTTTTTGTAATTGAAAGTGTTTTTTCAATGAATTTTGAGATGGTTTTGTGAAATTATTTTCAAATACAGGTTTTATGAATTTTTTTTGATGAATTTAATTTCAAAATAGAGAGCATGGGAAACATTGGGAGCTTAAATGGAATGTGTAGTAATAGGAATTTTCCACTATTGGGGGGTTTTTTCATGGGGGTTTCCTATGAACATTAGGCCTGTTGTTCTAGGTATTTGCTAGAAATGTTACATGTTCACATTATAAAGAATTCATACGATATCAATACTCAATTAATATGTTAATAAGCTAGATTCATACATGATTATCTATGATAGGTATTAGCGTCTAAGCTATCCCGACATAGTGTGATCCATTACATGATGTTACTTGTGATTTCTCTTGTACTATTTTGGTTTTAATAAAATTTATTTTATATGGTATGTAATATGTTATTTTTCATTATGGGATATATATCCATTGATATATGTGTATCAATTGGTTTGAAACTGATTAAACTTTTTTTATGAAAATTTGTAAAAAATAGATATTAAATTGTTTTCCCATGCATTTTATATCAATATATAAACTGTATATCATTCCATGTGTTCTTTAAATTTGATCCCTCCACTACTAGACAATAAAATATTACCGCAAATCTGTGTCCCCTGATTTATAGGTCTATGGAGATAGCGTAAATTTTATAAATAGTTTATGTAAAACCAATTCTATATGGTTATTTGAGTCCAATAGTTAATAAAAACCTGGAATCAGGGTTCATTATCTCATGTATATATCCTCTTATTAGTGACCCCCATTACCCTTGTGATCTATCCTCTTAGAGGCCCTCTTACCCTAAGGCATCCCCTCGTGATCTCTCCTATCTACAACCCTACCCCACTAATGTTTCCCCTCGTATTTTCTCCTCTCTACAACCCTCCTTGTAGAGACCCGAATCTTGACGTACATTGAAATTACATTACATTTGCGGAATACTTAGTACATAACAAAAACACATACACAAGGATCATAATAGTTTAGTGTCTTTGGAAACTCGGAATATAATCTTCTAACCCGGGTGAAAGATCTTCAACATCTCCCATAAAGATCTTCTTTTTTTTATACCTAAAACCTTTCTTTATATCCTAGGGAAAAGAAAACATAAAAGGGTGAGCTCAAATGCTCAGTGAGGGTAAACAAAAGAAATATCAATCACATCATATACATAAGCACATAACTTTTGGAAATCTTAACCTGTAAAAGAGATCATAATTTCATAACCTGGGATAACTCATGGCAGTGAAATGTAATCACAATAATCATAACATAAAACATGAAACTTTGTGGCATACACACATAATCATAAAGAATCATTTCTTGTTAGTCAAGACTCATTGCCAAGACTATCTTAGTGGACAAAGTCCCTTTCTGAACCGAGTCACCCTCGTTTCAGTCCTGTTTCACTGAACCGGCATAACCTACCATTCCAGCCATGTCTATCTCATGAGATATAAAATCTTTAACCAATTAATTGGAGGGAGACATAGGTCCCACCCATCTCATAATGATACCATTCTTATGTGTGCCACAAAATCATAAACCATACATCATAGCATAACCCATGTAATAAAAATGGGATTCTTAAACAACATGACATCATAAAACAATTCATATAAGATAAATGAATAAAAATATTTCCTTCACAACATAATCAAATCCATGTAATAATAGGGATAGAAATAGAACCCTTTATTATCTTAGATGGAAAATAATTTTGATAAAACACTTGAACTCCATTCTTGAGGAAAATATCCTTTCTACTTCAAAAACATTTTCCTTTCTTAACATGTCTTACAATTTTAAACTAAAATAAGTTGATTAAAAATAAACTTGAAAACTTGTAAAGTATGATTCTTGGAAATAATGTTTTAAAAATCCAGTCATGCCGTATAAGTTAAAAAAACATTCTTCTCGTACTTTTGTCGGAAAAGTCAAAAAGTACCTCGTACGAAAAATGTCAAAAGATTCCTTTCATATCTTTTACTAAAAACTCACTGAAGGGTAAAATTGGATTTAAACAATTGTAGGTGGATGGAAATAATATTACATATTGAGGAAACATGGATGTGGATGATAAAATACACCACAGTAAATACTAAAGTATAAACAATCTCGGATAAAAATGAGATTGTGATATTTCCCTTACCTTAGGTCCGATTTGCTTCTTAAGTGTCCAAACCTCCTATATAATGATTTAAATAATGTCATTTAATTATTACAGAATCCTATTCATTGTTATTATATCATATATGGTTCACTTATGACTTTATATTACCCATTCTTTTGTAAATTCATGTTAAAGTAGCGTTTTGGGTAAAATCGTCTCATTTGTCATTCGTGTTTTAACTTGTAATTATTCATATGATTACATAAATCATTATTACATAATTATAGAATATAAAACATGATTTATATATAATATATATTCAGAATATACATATATATAATGGATCGATAAATGGAAAGAAATACACCGTTCATGGAGACGGTAGGCCGTACGTATGCATGAACGCTGTTTTCGTTTCCTTATTGAATTGAGTGGAATTAAGTAGATGAAATACATATATATACACATAAATCAAGTAGCTTTATAATGTCATATATTTCATTATTATTGCTTATATATACATTATAATCATTCTTAAATGGTTAACATGGAGAATGAATCTCATCGCATCGTGGAGACGGTAGTCCGTACGTACGCACAAGCGATGATATCATTTCCATAATTATTAAATTGAATTGGAGTGGATGATACAATATATAAGAATAATTATGATGTTATAATAACTATGTATAGTTATTATTTACACCATAATACCCATCCATGTAAGGTGTTGGTGGAAAAACAGATTACACCACGACGTGGAGACGGTATTCCGTACGTACGCACGCGCGGTGATTTCGTTTTCCGTATGATGGATAGATGGTTAATTAGGATTGTTTCATACTTATAATAACATATCAGTATATTAGTGATACTGATGTAATTACTTCATAATGAAACAACCTAAGATGAAGAAGTGGAAGAAGAAATAAAGGTAAAAGAATCGGTAATGGAAATTACCTCTTCTTTGAAGCGCCTTTTTGAGACCTCCTCTTAGGGCAATAAAATTGGTCTTTGAGGAAGACCAGAACCTCTAGGATGTTTCTAGGGAAGCGGAGAAGAGAATTTGGCAGGTTTTGGCCGAGCTTGAAGGCTCAAAGTTGTGTGAGGAAGAGAGGGAGGAGGTTCCCTTTTATAAGGGAGGAGAGGGGTACCTTTGGAATAACTAAATATATTATTTTATTATAAAGTCAAGTTCGGTTTTAAATAGCTCCAAATTGATATATTTATAAGATAAGGTGGGGATGGGTCGAAATCCTCTCATACAATAGAATTTAGACAAGTTCAGGTTCTTATTTTAACCTTATCATTTAGATTTATCATTAAGTTAAATAATTGTACTTTTACCGTGTCTTCTTGTGTTTTTACACTATAAGATTAATAAACTTACCATAAGAAGCAAAAAGAACCCCAAGTTGTTTATTATTAATATATATAACCTTATCTAAGTCATTTTGCCGAAACGTAGATTTTTAGGAATAAAATAACAATTAATAATATAATATTTGTTTTAAAAACTATTTTATGTCAATTTTGACACTATTTAGTAATTGATTTTTGTGAAAATCATAACAGAATGATAAGTTCTAAAAAAGTTAATTAAATCAATACTAACATGACATATTAACCTATAAAATTAGTTTAATTCATAAAAAGTATCAAATTATATTTATTTGGGTATTTATAACATCAATTTTGTCAATATATCATTAATAAGATAATTATTGCATCATCGTTGTGTCATAAATAAATTAAATTATTTAATGTCTAAAAATTAAAAATAAAATACCATTATGTAGGCAATCTTCTTATCTTTCTAATGAATATTTATAGTCTAATTTATCTTATGTATAACCCCATATTTAAAATGTTTTAGTAAATAAACTATGATTTTACCTCTTTTAACCCTTCTTTAAATAAATTAATAATAAATGTCCTAATCTAATCCAAGTGGGCCTAAATGGTCATATTTTATTCCTATGTTTGTTTTTGGTCGAATTACACTTGTCCAATAGAATTAGGACATGTTTTAGGGTAATAATAATATCATTTCTACCCTTAATTACCCTATTTACTTTTTACCGTGGTAAAAAAAGTAAAAAGTTACGATTCACCAAAAATTATTTTCATCTCATTGAACCACATTTTAGTCCTTGATATTAACCGTGTCTCTCGGATTTTCGAAATTCCACTCACAGAAGTGGTAAAATTATGTTTTATGAAAAATTCAGTTTTTTAACTACCACTTAGTGGTTTCACTATTCATCAAAAATTGAAAGTTTTCAGAAAAATACCAAAATTTCACCCTAGGCTAATTTCGATATTCCGAATCCAAAAATGAATTCCATTTTGAAAAATAAAATTTACAAAATTTCAAAAGGTGGTTATTACTATTCATAACGGTTAGTTTTAATAATATTTTAAAAGCATATTGTTGTTTAGTGAAACTCGTTATTGCGTACTACACACGCTATCGAGGAAAGTCGTGATTGCGTGTAATGCAAGGCAAGTCAAGGATGCATGTTGTGCAAGCTCCTTTTGGTGTAGCGTACAACACAAGACATTAGTGAAATTAAAAAGAATATTTTTCATAAAATCATGGGATGTTACATTCTACCCCCCTTAAAATGAATTTCACCCTCGAAATTCATCGGGGTTATAAATGGTTTACTATTCGATAGTTTCTTTAATAGAAACCCAAATCGTAAAAAGGAATACCAAAACCAATCTTTAAAAATGAAAGTATGAAACGTAACGGTTACCCAAAAAAAACTAATCAATGGGTTTCCACATAGGTGAAAATATGGATATGGAAGAAAAATCTAACCATCATGTTCTGATGGAGAGTGGTAGAGAACATGGATATGGAAAAGCCAACAGTCACAAATCCATAAATTTGTTACGATCTAAGGTACCATCTGATTAATCAGATATAAGAGCACTAGGACAACATTTTTGGTTTTCAAGATTATTTCCCTAAAGTTGAAGAGTTTGAATTAGAATAAATACTTACTTTATTTTGGTACAATCTCATTGTTGTTCATGCCTTGATCAATTTCTACTTCATCTCATAAATAAATGAAGTTGAATTTGTTATTCGTGAAGTGTTAGAAGATCATGTGATAGAATGACGGGTCATTCCATCTGTCTCAAACAAAAGGTTAGCAAAAGTTATTAAATATACATAAGTCATTCTATAGTGAGATTAATCATATATGGTTCCTAAAATGGACTTATAATTCATATATCATACTGCTTAATATAATAAAAATAGTTTCTACTAAACAGGGACTTCCTGTAGGCCAGTGGTAGGTGATAAAGGCCAGTCGCACTTCGGTTGTGGGTTCGATTCCCACAGCCTTGTCCGACGCGATGGGATGTCGCCCATCCTGCAGGTTGTCCTTTTTCTAAAACTATATTACTATAACATCCCATCAATAATATCAAAAAAAAGTTCTATCCTTAAACAATACTAACTTATGTCCAACATAATCCATTCCAATCTTTAGGCTTATCTAAAATAATTTGGTCCACTCTCATAACATAGTGAAAACGATTACGAGAGATTTAATACCATCGTTGATCCCCATATATCAGAAGATATGTTTTGTTGGTCACATTCCAAACATTCAATGTCCTTAATCATGTATTCTCTTGAATACCCATTGAACCATAGTGAAAACATGAATGCAGTTAAAAGTTAACACCTTCCACATACCAAAATCCTCAAAATTCTATATACTCAAACCATGATATCACATAGTCCTTATATCAATCATGAGCTCATGAATACTGTCAAACATTTCATTTTGTCTTTATCACTTCATTATGCGCATATCATCCACTTTCCAAAAAAAAATATCTGAATAATATTTCATTGTTACTCATACCATTCATCATAAACTTTCAAAACTTAAGGAAAGACAACAGTGTAACAATCCTTAGATGTCTTTTTATTCTATAGTACAACATTACACTTGATAAACATGTAATCATTCCACTACCTTCTTAAACCATTGACCGAGCATCAACAATTCTGTCATCCCACATATCATTTTTAGTCTCTTCAACATCATCAACAAAAATACTACCCATACGACTATACTGATTCTCTTCATGAGACATTCCCTTAGGGCATTGGTTTGTATAATGCCCGTACATTCCACATTTAAAACATTTAACCATTGTTGTTGTCGTAGCGATACCATTATCCTCATCCCAGGTGTTAACTGAACCTTTTCCTTTGCACTTACTGGCTTTGTGTCCTTCTTTTCCACACCCATAGCATCTTCCAGTTCCTTTGAAACATTCTCCTTGATGCCTCTTCCCACATGATTTACATAGGAGAAATTGAACTTTCTTTCCTCTATGATCATCATGAAACTCCATCTTTCTCTTATTAACCGAGTCAGGAAACATACCAAATTTTACTTTATTGATCATATTATTAGATTGCTGATTCGGCATAATAATTATGTTTGGACTTCCAAATCCCATTTCATTTGGTTGCTCATGAAGAATACCATTCCATTGTCCATCATATCCTCCATTATCGTGAATCATCTTGTTTCCAGCCATTTTCTAAAACCCAAAAAGAATAGTGTGAGAGGAAAAAATCATAATAAATGGTGAGTAACTTCAATATCTAACATCTTAGGTTAAATTCTAAGATCGTTACCATAGTTCTAGGACTATCCTATACATATACTTATCCTTAGGGACATCCCTAGACATACCTTAGAAATATCTCTAGGGATCTCACTAACGTTCTCACATCCTAGTTTCCAAAGGTTGACTAAACCTTTCCTCTGATACCAACTGTAGAGACCCGAAGCTTGACGTAAATTGACATTACATTACATTTGCGGAATACTTAGTACATAACAAAAACACACACACAAGGATCGTAATAGTTTAGTGTCTTTGGAAACTCAGAATATAATCTTCTAACCCTGGTGAAAGATCTTCAACATCTCCCATAAAGATCTTCTTTTTTTATACCTAAAACCTTTCTTTATATCCTAGGGAAAAGAAAACATAAAAGGGTGAGCTCAAATGCTCAGTACGGGTAAACAAAAGAAATATCAATCACATCATATACATAAGCACATAACTTTTGGAAATCATAACCTGTAAAAGAGATCATAATTTCATAACCTGGGATAACTCATGGAAGTGAAATGTAATCACAATAATCATAACATAAAACATGAAACTTTGTGGAATACACACATAATCACAAAGAATCATTTCTTGTTATTCAAGACTCATTTCCAAGACTATCTTAGTGGACAAAGTCCCTTTCTGAACCGAGTCACCCTCGTTTCAGTCCTGTTTCACTGAACCGGTATAACCTATCGTTCCATCCATGTCTATCTCATGAGATATAAAATCCTTACCCAATTCATTGGAGGGAGATATAGGTACCACCAATCTCATAATGATACCATTATTATGTGTGCCACAAAATCATAAACCATACATCATAGCATAACCCATGTAATAAAAATGGGATTCTTAAACAACATGACATCATAAAAAAATTCATATAAGATAAATGAATAAAAATATTTCCTTCACAACATAATCAAATCCATGTAATAATAGGGATAGAAATATAACCCTTTATTATCTTATATGGAAAATAATTTTGATAAAACACTTGAACTCCATTCTTGAGGAAAATATCCTTTCTACTTCAAAAACATTTTCCTTTCTTAACATGTCTTAAAATTTTAAACTAAAATAAGTTGATTAAAAATAAACATGAAAACTTGTAAAGGAATCTTCTTGGAAATAATGTTTTAAAAATCCATTCATGCCGTATAAGTTAAAAAAAACATTCTTCTCGTACTTTTGTCGGAAAAGTCAAAAAGTACCTCGTACGAAAAATGACAAAAGATTCCTTTCATATCTTTTACTAAAAACTCACTGAAGGGTAATATTTGATCTAAACAATTTTAGGTGGATTGAAATAATATTACATATTGAGGAAACATGGATGTGGATGATAAAATACACCCCAGTAAATACTAAAGTATAAACAATCTCGGATAAAAATGAGATTGTGATATTTCCCTTACCTTAGGTCCGATTTGCTTCGTAAGTGTCCGAACCTCCTGTATAATGATTTAAATAATTTCATTGACTTATTACAGAATCATATTAATTGTTATTATATCATATATGGTTCACTTATGACTTTATATTACCCGTTCTTTTGTAAATTCATGTTAAAGTAGCGTTTTTGGTAAGATCGTCTCATTTGTCGTTCGTGTTTTAACTTGTAATTATTCATATGATTACATAGATCATTATTACCTAATTATAGAATATAAAACATGATTTATATATAATATATATTCAGAATATAAAAATATATAATGGATCGATAAATGGAAAGAAATACACCGTTCATGGAGACGGTAGGTCGTACGTACGCATGAACGCTGTTTTCGTTTCCTTATTGAATTGAGTGGAATTAAGTAGTTGACATACATATATATACACATACATCCAGTAGCTTTATAATGTCATATATTTCATTATTATTTCTTATATATACTTTATAATCATTCTTAAATGGTTAACATGGAGAATGAATCCCATCGCGTCGTGGAGACGGTAGTCCGTACGTACGCACGAGCGATGATATCATTTCCATAATTATTGAATTGGAGTGTAGTGGATGATACAATATATCAGAATCATTATGATGTTATAATAACTATGTATAGTTATTCTTTACACCATAATACCCATCCATGTAAGGTGTTGGTGGAAAAACAGATTACACCACGGCGTGGAGACGGTATTCTGTACGTACGCACGCGCGGTGATTTCATTTTCCGTAGGATGGATAGATGGTGGATTAGGATTGTTTCATACTTATAATAACATATTAGTATATGAGTGATACTGATGTTATTACTTCATAATGAAACAACCTATGAAGAAGAAGTGGAAGAAGAAATAAAGGTGAAAGAATCGGTAACGGAAATTACCTCTTCTTTGAAGCGCCTTTTTGAGACCTCCTCTTAGGGAACTAAAATTGGTCTTTGAGGAAGACCAGAACCTCTAGGATGTTTCTAGGGAAGTGGAGAAGTGAATTTTGCAGGTTTTGGCCGAGCTTGAAGGCTCAATGTTGTGTGAGGAAGAGAGGGAGGAGGTTCCCTTTTATAAGGGAGGAGAGGGGTACCTTTGGAATAACTAAAAATATTATTTTATTTTAAAGTCAAGTTCGGTTTTAAATAGCTCAAAATTGATATATTTAGAAGCTAAGGTGGGGAGGGGTCTAAATACTCTCATCAAATAGAATTTAGACAAGTTTAGGTTCCTATTTTAACCTTATCATTTAGATTTAACATTAAGTTAAATAATTGTACTTTTACCGTGTCTTCTTGTGTTCTTACACTATAAGGTTAATAAACTTACTATAAGAAGCCAGACGAACCCCTAGTTGTTTATTATTAATATATATAACCTTATCTAAGTCATTTGGCTGAACCGTAGATTTTTAGGAATAAAATAACAATTAATAATATAATATTTGTTTTAAAAACTATTTTATGTCAATTTTGACACTATTTAGTAATTGATTTTTGTGAAAATCATAACAGAATGATAAGTTCGAAAAAAGTTAATTAAATCAATACTAACATGTCATATTAACCTAGAAAATTAGTTTAATTCATAAAAAGTCTCAAATTATATTTATTTGTGTATTTATAACATCAATTATGTCAATATTTGATTAATAAGATAATTACTGCATCATCGTTGTGTCATAAATAAATTAAATTATTTAATGTCTAAAAACTACAAATAAAATACCATTATGTAGGAAATATTATTATATTTATAATTAATATTTATAGTCGAATTTATCTTATGTATAACCCCGTATTAAAAATGTTTTAGTAAATAAACTATGATTTTACCTCTTTTAACCCTTCATTAAATAAATTAATAATAAATGTCCTAATCTAATCCAAGTGGGCCTAAATGGTCATATTTTATTCCTATGTTTGTGTTTGGTCGAATTAAACTTTTCCAATAGAATTAGGACAGGTGTTAGGGTAATAATAATATCATTTCTACCCTTAATTACCCTATTTACTTTTTACCGTGGTAAAAAAAAGTAAAAAGTTACTATTCACCAAAAATTATTTTTATCTCATTGAACCACATTTTAGTCCTGGATATTAACCGTGTATCTCGGATTTTCGAAATTCCACTCACAGAAGCGGTAAAATTACGTTTTATAAAAAATTCAGTTTTTTAACTACCACTTAGTGGTTTCACTATTCATCAAAAATTGTAAGTTTTCGAAAAAATACCAAAATTTCACCCTAGGATAATTTCGATATTCCGAATCTAAAAATGAATTCCATTTTGAAAAATAATATTTACAAAATTTCTAAAAGTGGTTATTACTATTCATAACGTTTAGTTTTAATAATATTTTAATAGCATATTGTTGTTTAGTGAAACTCGTTATTGCGTACTACACACGCTATTGAGGAAGGTCGCGATTGCGTGTAATGCAAGGCAAGTCAAGGATGTGTGTTATGCAAGATCCTTTTGGTGTAGCGTACAACACGAGAAATTAGTGAAATTAAAAAGAATATTTTTCATAAAATCTTGGGCTGTTACACTCCTCCCCTGAGGTTACCACTAAATTCAGCCACCCCAATGAGATTTACCCTCTTTACAACCCTCCTCCCATGACGTTGACACCCAATGCGGTCACCCCACCTCTCGAGCGAAATTTCTCCTAGACAGCCTCCCCATATTTTTCTTTAAAGGGACTCTAACATGACCACCCCCTACTTGGTAATCAACATCCTACTCACAGATCATGGCTGGTCACACCTCCTGGAAATTCTTACCCACAAAATTTGTTTAGGTTTTTCTATTACCATGTTAATGAAATTATTTCTTATTCTTCTTCATTGTGAATCATATCCTATATATCTATCCCAGGCCTCGATTCAAAATTTATCATGGTGGGTGAATTTCACTAATTTCATATCGTATATAATGATTTTAAAATTCCCTATTATGCCCACAAATTTTGGAGTTGAGTTTTTTCTGATTTTTCTACCCTAAATATGTAATATGTTTTCCCTATTAACTATATCATCGATTTTCCCCATTCTAATCTAATTTATTAGATTCCAATCTATTAGTGTACTATTATATTTTTTTGTACTACCGAGGAAGGCTTAACTAAATTTAGTTGAAATTTCTTATTCACTATTTTTTTCCATGCCTCTACACTTTCCTAAAAGTAATATTATATTAATTTGTTTCTTTGAACATTGAAAAATATATACATTGATGATATAGAACTCCTGGAATTATGTTTTATGTAAAAGAAATATCTATTTTTGTTTGTTGTTATGGGGTGACATTATGATAAATCTTTTCAATGATAAATTATTCATACCATTAATGGTTCATACACTACCTAATTAAAAATATGAATCATTAGTAAGACATGTAGAATAGTTTTCCCTTATCTTGAATAATTATAGTTATATTTTTGTATTATCTTAGTAGACATTCCCATTGGGTATAATTTAATCAGAAAATCATAAAATAATTGGTACCATATAGAAAAATCACTTCATCCGGTTTGTCGAACCAAATTATAGAATTTCCCATAATGAAAATTGAGGAAAATCATTTTTGTTTAAAATTTTTTAAAACCTATATACTATTGTTTATGCACCAAACTATATAATCAACTAATTTATTTAGGATAGTGTTCATTATGTATAATATATTATGATGGAATTATAGAGAAATGTAATTTTTTGACCTCATAATTTCTTACCCTTGGGGACATCATTATACATGATGGATTACGATACACTATTACACATGAAACTCATTAATCCGTACTCACTGTACTAAATCATTCCAATTTTATGGTGAATTAATGACTATATTTTTATCATCATTCAAATTCTATCAATCATCATGAATTTTTTCACAATCTATTTTATAAAACATATATTTCTATGAATTTTGAGATTAATGGGATCAAATATTTTGGTTTTGACCAATTTTTACTTCACACAATATAATTATTTAAATGATATTGTTGATTCCAATTGAGAATAGATTTGATCATTATTATTTTGTTTTATCTTGAGAATTTATTAATTCTTCACGGTCATATGTTATTTACACCACATTAAGACAAAAATCATATTTTCCTTATAGGTAATGCTCAATATATTTATTGTTAATATTTTATTAAAAGAAACTAGTATAACTTTGAGATGGTTTTATCTACATTGAAGGACATAAAAATGAGTGCATTTGTGACAAGGGAAACAATGAATAAAATAAAAGGAAAACAAATAAAAACCTTGAAATAATTTTAGATGAGGAAAGTGATGATTTTGAGAAATCACTATGGGATTAATTGAGACAACAAAATGATGGGCTATGTATCATGAAGAAATTAATAACATTAAATTTATGAACTAAGAGAACTAAATTGAATTGTTTTATAATTATTATCCATTTTATGGACATAAATGGCTAAATACTGATAAAAAGTGGTTGAATAACTCTGTCAAAAGATTATCCTAAGACGTTGTGAGTGTCAACATCCTTAATATATAGAGCTCACTCGATGAAAAAAATGATGAACATAAATCTCTACCTAATTACAACATGTAGTTTTATACTAGTGTATGAATCACATGTATCAATAAAATTTCATATTAATCCATATATGATTTAGAAATTTAAGATTCAATTATATAATGATCATCTACCCCTGAATCTCAATGTTTTAGAGGAAAATTCAATTAGAAATGAAAATTATTTTAAAAGAAACATTTGTAAAAAGATGTAATTAATGATTTAAATAGATTGGCATCAAAATACCAATCCCCCAATGAGGTTTTAGTGCATGATCATATTTTATTGAAAAAAATTAGACAAATATCTTGCAATTAATATTGATCTTTGGTAATTATGTTATCCTTAAACATATATTTTAGGCATTTCTTCAAGATTCCCAATTCATGGACTCATACTATTAACAATTCCCTCATCCCTAGGAATGAATATGAGTTTTATTGATAATGTATTTCTATGTAGTATAATGGAAAAAATATAGAAATTATATCACACATAAATGATGAACTTGGAAACATTTCATTGAGAGAAAAATTACAAGGTCTAATAGTGTAGGAAATGTACTTATCCATTGTAAGTCCTTAATTTCTTTTGTTTTATATATTATAATCTTTGAATTCTATATTTTTAATCTCAATTGGTTTTACAAGGAAGGAAATTTTCTGATGTTTTTTAATAATAAATGTTCCAAATAAAATTCAATTGGGGTTTTGATATTCTCTAATAATAAATAATTTTTATATACACCATGAATTGAAGATATATTCTACTATAAAATTAAATTCCATATTACAATTAAATCTTGTTCTCTCCATTAACATATTGGGAGAGTAAATTAAACCCTTTCAAGTATTAGTAAAATATTTGAAAACCCTTTGAATGAATTACAAGATATTATATTTGATTAATATAAATTTTTTGATCTCTACTAAAAAATAAATATAAAACTGACTTTAAACAAGAAGATTAAGTCCAAAATATCTCTATTATTTATACAAATAGATTTTCTTATCAACTGGTATAACTAGAATTGGAAGGATAAACTAAATGTATATCCTATATAATAAATTTTCTCATTGAAGTTTATTTCATTTATTTATAGAGAATCTATAGATACAATTATTGTGGGTTTTAATTTATATTAATTTGATCGTATTTAATTTTTTTGATCCTAAATAAAATTATATTTATGTTATTTTTTATGTTATGCACCCTTTTTTTGAAAGGTTTATGCCTCGTATTATTCCTCATGTCGCATCCTAAATCGGCCTATATGAATTACTATACTGCATGTCGTTGAAAATGTGGAACTTATATATGCAAAAAATAATCACCAAAAAGATTAAAATGACATATAATACATTTCCAATGTGAACAATTATTAATTCATTATGAACTGGTCTTCCATTGAGCCTAGAATAGTGCCATAGACATTCCTTCCGCACAACACATTCACAATTTTCCAATTGAGATAACATGTCATGGATTTCACTATAGTTTTCCATGGAACGGTGCCCTGCTATGTGATCCGTTGTGTCATTGTAATTTTTTTATATTTTTTACACTATTTAAACTATCTAACCCACCTATATTAAAATACATTATTAAAAACCCATTTTTAAGTCATGTAATGCCTCTCCTACCTCCACCAAATCTACATGATTTATTGATCATGTTCCATGACTAAGCATAACTAGAAAGCATGACACCTTATTATTATTTTTTCCATGATCTAATTGTAATTATTTTTTATCTGAATGACTAATTTATAATTATTAAAAATATATTATTTTACAAAATAAATTTTCGCTAAAATTTATTGATATTTTTTATATTTTTATATTTGTATAATTACTAATAATAATACCATTTACCTTGTTATTTTTTATTATTTCAATGGTCTTATATTCCATTTTCCCCACATGTTAGTATTTCCATGTGCTATGTCATGAAAAATGTGCTTTTGGATTGGAGAACCTTGCCACCATTGTGAAACATGTTCCATAAATAACCAATGAAATTCGGATCCAATAATTAAGGAATAATAAATATTGAATAAGATAAGAATATAAATTATATAATTCATATGAAAAAATGTTCGAACTCAACAGTATATGAGATCTTCAAGGAGTGTGTACATATATTATTTTATGTTTCATTTAAGATATTTGTTATTATTTTTTATAAACATGTTATTGATGACTAGTTATTGTCTTATGAGGCAATGAATATTATGTTTATTGATATTAAATATTATTTGTTTATTGTATGTTTATTAGCATCAAGTTGGATACGAGTTGGATGTACCACATTGATCAAATCAAAATTGTGTTTCAAAAGGTGTTATGATATTGTTTTGGACATTTCCATTAATAATGATTCAGATAATAGATTGATTCAATTCATGTGTTTTAATTAGGATGTAAGACCATGGTAAGCTCATGAAGAAAAATGTTACAATATCACTAAACATTGTTTGAAAAAAATATCATGTGTGGTATCACAATAGAGAAAGACGCAATTGAAGTGTTAAATTTATTCATATTAATTGATTTCTATTAAAATATTGATTTATTCTTGGTATTAAATTGTTCTTGAATCCATCTCGTCATATATAAAAATGAAATTTGAAATAAATACTAAAAACTGTTTTTTTATATTGATCATTATAATGATGATGATAGTGTTATAAATATGATTGAATCTTTTAATACCCCAGTATATTAGACATGTGAAAAAATGACCAAACATGATTTCTTAATGAGATTATATTATGGGAATGAAATTTATCGAATTATTAATATTGTGGTGTACTAACTCTTTACATTATATATGGATTCAGTACTTGATTATACATGTATTCTAGAAAAAATAATATGTGGAATCAAATATGGTTTGAAATTTTAAATTTTCAAATTCCAAGATACTTTCACTCCCTTATTATTATTGTCTATTCTGGAAAGAGAATATAGAGTTGAGTTAGTGAAACAAATGTGGTAAATCAAGGATTAATATTAATAAATACAAAATCTAATTCCATATACCAGAGAATGTGATGAGGAAAATGAATATTAATTCCTAGGCTTAAAATTTTATATAAGAACAAATAGAAAGGAATATAAGATGGAATAAAGATGAAATAATGAGGCTAATAATGAAATAGTGCATCCTACGGATGGGTTAACCTCGATGAAATTTGATAGGATACATTGTAATTTAGCTACAGACCCATGAAATGTTATATTTGGATTATACTATGATGGTATCAACCCATTTCTCAATATTCATATGACATAAAGTATTTGGCATGTATTCATTCAAATTTATAACATTCCTTCATGAATTTAAATGATGATTTAGTTTTCTATCATGAATATATTGATATCTTCACCTAGGTATTTTAGAAATTATGTTTTTTTATACTTGAATCTATTAATAGATATGTTTTAGTGTATTTTTATTATTGGTGTACATGCATATAATGCATTAAAAAAATGAGAAATTTATACTTCATATAGATTTATTACGAATGATAAATGATTTCCCTATGTATGGAATAATTTATTGTGGGATTACAAGTGGTAAATTACCCTTAATTATTTTTATGAAAAATACACATCCCTGGAGATTAATGAGTCAATGGCCTTTTAACATCTTAGGGAATCAAAGATTTCTACCGATGGATCATCAATAAAGGGAAAATCAAAGTTAGTTAAATAATTCTATCAAGATTAATGAAACACCTAAATGAATATGGGGGAATGATATTGTTAAAGAACTTGACAGTCTAAATTATTTTCTTTGAAAAAGTCAATAAATAAGTATAATGTGTAATCATGTAAATTCTAATACCAATATAAATTATATAAGGAAAATTATATTAATTGAGTATCCATATTTTTCATTGAATTTATTGGGTCATATTTTGAATACAATTCACATCGAAAAAATATTTGACATATTACTTTTTAATTATTTAAATTTAAAATGAAAAATAAAATATGATTTGCGGTCACGTAAAAATATGATGTATTGGGGTATAATAGAAATATTTCATCTATAATTAATTGGTTGAAATGAGTGGAAAGTTTTTTCCTATAATTCAATGTAAAATATAGATATTTTTTTCAGGTCCTGTAAAGTATGAATTGTCTACATTCTTATTAATGTAACATTTTGAAAAGGGTGAGTAAACATGATGTGAAAATAAAATCTCATAAATCCCATGATTACCAAGTTTTTTTCATAAATTTATTATCCTTTCCATTTGAAATTTACTTTTACATAATTTTATATTTCATTAGATTAATTTATTTAATTTGTATCAATAAATTTGTGCCAAAATACTGATCAGAAGTGTTGTTTAGAAATTAAAGAGTGAATAAAAATTATTCTTTTTAACTTGGAGAAAATTTTCCCACCATTACTTTTCTCATGTATTTTTCATATGATAATTATATTCCCACATAAGTTCTTTTTTGTGGTCCCATTTGGAGTTAGTGGATGTATCCGAAAGAAAAAATGATGTTTATATTAATATTTTATGTTATAAATAATTATCGTCTTAGAGGATATACTATGAAAGGATATTTAGCATAATAATGAATGAATTTTTGTTCATTGTACTTGGATAACATTATTGTGGGGTTTAATTAAATAATGATAACTAAAGATGATCATGATGATCCAATTGAGCTTTTTATTCCTTCACTACCCAAAATAGGGGGATATCTGTACTATACTCATTATGTATAGTAAGCAGGAAATAGTGGGACACAGGTAGTCATATTGTATTATTAAACTTTGATGTTCCTGATGTTTACATATAATAAGTAAAATAATAAATATACATTTTTTCAATTTTGTTATTTCTTCATATATTATGATATTTTAAATCCTTCATATTTATAGAGGACATTTAATGATTTTAAAAGGGGAAATAGTTTTATATCTATTAGAAGGAAGGATAAAATTTAAAGAAAATAATTCAGAACTTAGTTAAATTATAATTTAATAGATTTCATTCTTTTCAGATAACATAATCACATGTATATGTTTAATATTCGATGTTGGTATCCTTCAGGTTTTAACATTACCAATGAATGATGTATAAAATGAAATAAAATCATTGTCATTTTGTCTAAAAATTTTGGTACATGATTATAAGGAAACTATTGTCATCATATTTAAAATCCTTATAAATAGCTTTAAAACAAAAATGGAAGTTCAAAATTACAATATAATGATAATCTTCACAAAAAAATTATTATGAGAGTGTGTCAGAAAAGAAACCTTAATCATAAAATATATTGTTTTATGGGTTTCTCAAAAGAATCTTTTTATTAGATTATTATGCACATGGTCATTTCACAATGATGATATGAATGGTTTTTGTTTAAATTACATGAAAAGGAATGCATATATATAACTATTTATTTAGAGTGATTTGAATGAAATATCAGCTTTATGTCGATGCACCATATATTCTTTCATCACTGGCTAGATAGTTTTATTTAACTAACACATTAAAACAATAATTTGGAGTTGTTTTTTAGGTTATTACTAGAAATATATTTTATGAAAGAAAGGATTATATTGATGTTTTTTATGATCTTATTAGTATTTATTCTTATACTACATTTGAGGGACTAAATGGTTTAATTGTTAGAACTGACTATGAAACATAAATTGTCTTAAATGATATATAGAACTAGCACATGTAAATATTTACCCAATATTATTACCATGTTCTATGTGTTTTTTAAACATTAAATAATGATATCAACATAACTATTATTTTCTGTTATACAACTTCATAATAAATGATGAGTTTTTTTCATAATAAATTTTTGAACCAGAAATAAAAAATTCCAACATTAGAGTATACACAATACATATGGAAATGAAATAATAATTTTTTTTTGTTCCCAAGAAATTATTTTTGAAGAAATGCAGAGTCCATATTTCTTACTACAAGTGTGTATGTCATGTTTATAACATTCAATCCAGATTATTTATATATGTGTAGTTAGATGAGACTATATACCAGTAAACCTAGGATTATTTGTAGCTTAAATAATTAATTAGATTCAAAAAACATAAATAAATATAGTAACCCATTTCTATTTTATGGGTGAACGAAACCTAAAACAATAAAAGAATAGAATATGGTATTCTAAAATATTATGCTCAAAGAAATATTAAGGATATTAAATCACAATTCCTTTCCATTATACATAAATACTACAACTACTTATACTGTGTTCCAAATCACTTTGGTATAACTTGTTTATCCAAATATAGAAATCTCATGAAACGATAATTGTTAATAATGACATATCAAAATTTCTGAAAATTATTTTTTCTAACATTCCTAGCATAGGATAACATATACTTTTTGTATAGATCCAATGTTGGTATAGTATATTTCTATAATATCATGGTCAGTCCATCATAAACTAGTGGGGATTTATAATCATTGATTTTTATTACTTCATGTGAATGCAATTTAAAATATGTTATAAACATATAAAAATTAGATTTTGGGGGTGTATAATTGGTTTTATTACTCGGACCATACACGATCACCTCATTGTGTTTTCCAAATTTTTTATTTTATATCTATCCAAGAGAAAGGGACCTATTTTGGGATGCTGAGTAGGTGTAACTAGTAAAAATTAGAGGATATAAAATGATTCTCTCTGTGAAATCTTCTTAAATTGACTATTATTTCAGTCCTTGTATGTCACATGTTGTGATCCACTGTTTGTGGGTACCCTTTAGACTAATTTTGTAGGAATGAAATACCTATTCCTTTATAGAAAATAATATTTTTTTATTTAATTGATTTATCATTTTTTTAATCACTATCATTATTTATGTAATTTTTACACACTATTCAAATTACTGATTATAATTGATATAACTGGAACATTCTCCCCACATTGTAGTTCATTAATCAACTAGTTGGAAACCTTTTTCAAACATGGTGCAATGCATGGGGCATTTTACTACACATATTATGCTCTGATGAACTGGGTGAGGGTGTTACACTATTTGATTTTGAGACCACTGATCCAATTTCTATAGAGGTGTAGATGTAAAATACATACTGAGAACATTGATCCCATTAATAGGAGAAGATAATTTATCGGTGGACTCCCCTATTTTCAAACATTCCACTAATTCTTTTATGAAACTATTTTGTTATAGAATTATTTTTCAAAGCCATTAAAAAATCATCAATTTAAATTTCATCAAAAAATAAGGAAACGAAACATAAAAAATGTATAAGTGTCCATAAAAAATCATTAAAATTATTTGACACCAAATTGTGTATAAAAAAGTGTTAATTTCTCTTATTAATTTTATCCTAAAAACTGATTTATATTTCTTTTTTATAGCATGAAATTTAAAAATGAGTGTTGGAAGTAACATTATGAGATGAAATATTATATTTTATGAAAATTATTATTTTTAATTGAATTTTTACTTTTATTTTATTATTTAATTGTGAAATATTTTTGTATTTTTTATTGAAATCATTTGTGCTTTCACCACATTACTGATTTCCTTACTATGTGAACCTATTATTTTTTTGCTTCTGGATCAAAATAATTTTTGTCAACCCATATAGAATAATGTTTATAAAAACCATATAAAAAAATAAATCCACTATAATCAAAAATTTTATAACAAGATTTAACCTAATAACATTATTCAACTCAAATTTAACAAAAATAAACAAAATCCAAGTAACAATAAAAATGTAAATTCATGGAATGGTAATAGGAAATCATATTCTAGACAAACATGTGATAATTATATTGAGAATAAATATTATTCCATTAAAAATATATATATTTCTAACAAAAACATAGTAAACCAGTTAGGGTAAATTAATTCTCAATCAATTCCAATAAATCACTTAATTAAAAACCTAAATTGATAATCCCCGTCAAAACCAATTCAAAATCTTAATGGTAATGTGAATTAAATTGAACATAGTTATGGAAAGTTATTAATTCAATCAAATATATTTTAAAAAAATGCCTTAATTTGTAAAAATAGATATAATAATATTATAATTCAATAGCTATAGGTTTTCCACCTATCCGTTGAATAATTATAGTGGGAAACTCTAAATCTACGATTAGAACACATTAAAAAGATGACACATTTGAAGAACATATTTATGTTCCGATTGAAAAAGAATTTTTTATGTGGAACACCTACTTATTTCAAAGAATATTCATCTTTTAATGTTGGTTTAGAACCTTCCAAACCATCCCTTGTTTTGACCTTTATTCATTCCTTCAATGTTCTTTTGTCTCAGTCTTTTAAGAAGGCTAAAAATACCACTGAACTTGAACCTATGTTTCTTGATATTTTTAAAAACATTTTGTTTAATATTCCATTTCTTGAGTATCTGAGTCAAATAAATAAATATGATAAGTTTCTAAATGAGATTTTACTTAATCATAGAAAGATCAAAATGGTTCAAAATGAATCCCATTGTTTTATGTTAAAATTTTTTATTTTAATATTCATCATTTATATTTATCCAAAAATATTATTTTCAACTTCTAGGTCAAAATTCCTTATTATAATGAAGTTATATGGAGAAAAATATATTGAAATTATAAATTATAAGATATTTATGAATTTATCTTAAGGTCGCCACTATTAGTATAATATTTGATTTAATATTATGTTATTTTATATTATTTATCTTGATATAATTCTTTTTATTTTATCATCCGTGTAATTTTAAAATACATCTTCATAGACATGATTGGATCATATTGCGTTGGCTGATAGTATGGTGGGTGGTACTAGTATGACTGATTATATTGTTCAGCCAACCACTATACCACATCCGTCACCAGAAGGTTATTTAGATAAGTATTCCTTCTTCCCTATTCAGTATCCAAGAGGTCGTCCTATGATTATGCCATCATCATATTTTCCGTACTCACCTTTTCCATATCCCATTATTCCTGCACCCACATAGGATGGTAGTTCCTTGGATCTTATCCCTCTTTATTACCCATTCCAAACATCAACTATATAAGGCACTTCCCCCATCTATCCCAAAACTATATAAAAATCCATATCAACCCTCATCTCTGTAGGATTATCCATAATGTTTTCTCCCTCCAATAGTACTCTTATCATCATTGACTATATAGAGTTTTCATACTGTAGATATCTCATAAAAAAAAATTTACCCCTCTGTCCACTAGATGTAGTACTGTAGGGGTCAGTAGATACCACATGTACTAGTATGTGATTAAACATTACAGATGGTGATTAATTATAACTTCATATAAATTATTTTCCTTTAAAATTATTTGTCATGATTTTTGGAAACTTCTACCAGATGATGAGGCCACAAAAAATGAAAGAGGTTTGGAACCGACACATGCCTCTCATGGTTCAAAACAATGAGGGGAGTGATATAATTGAAAAAAATGTAAAGGATTGTAAAATATTTAGGGTAATAAATAAAAAACCCAAAAATATCATTCTAGTTTAACCAATAACTTGGAAGTGTGTTTGAGAATAAATAATGAACAATTCTTCGGTCAAGATTTGGGGAAGTTATTTTATTCAATATATATATATATATATATATATATATATTGTTTTATAAAATTTTCTTAAAAAATATTTTTTCCACTATAGCTCCAATATAATTTTCATGGATGAAAAAAATGTCACATCCTCAAGGTTTACATAATTATGTGATATATGGAATGAATACAAGTACATATTTTATGTTAGTTGGAAAGAGAGTTTTGATACTGATCGTGAATGAATACTGATCATTCATGATTCCCCAATATTGATGTACATAGAGATAGTCAACCATTTGAAAATTTTAAAATTTAAATAATTAGTTATATTTATATATATAATGATGAATTTATTTAAAGTTATTTTTTAATTAAAAATTACATAATAAAAAATATTATGTTAATAGAATTATATAATTTTACATTTATATGACAAACCAGATATAATTAAAATAAATAACAGTGAAATGAAATGCATTCATACTCTTAGATGTTTTTCATTCCAAGATGATGATAAAGAGCAAGTAATTAAACATTTGAAATATTCAAATGGAATTCCATTGTGTATTTATGATCCATGGATTATACTAAAAATCCAATCTATTGTGTCTAAATATTTGGTAGTACCAATAATTATTTACAAACCATATCCATTTTAATTTCTTATGTAATTATTTCCTAGATTAGAGATAATTCCATTGTGGTGCATTCACATCAGATGGTTGGCCCGCTTTTGGGGAACAAGATATAAATATCCTACTAATATCATCCAATGACATGGATATAACATTATTATAACATTTCATCATCCATATTATTAATGATTTGTTATGGAAACCTATATCATTTATGAAAAATATTATCAATAATCAGTAGGTTTAAATGTAGATGGTACATCTAGAGATAGTCATGATAGTTACTCCCTTACCTTTCCTATGTTAATGAGAAAACACAATATATGGAATTTTAATTTTCATGGTTTTATTTTGAAATTAAATGTTTATAATTCTCATAGTGACAAGAAAATCAACAATTAGAATACCCAAAATAAATAATATTGTGACCTTCAATATTAAAGGTAAATCCTCGATGATCATATTTTTAAATTAGTTTGTTCGTATTTATTTCGTTACTCCCACTCATAGGTGAATCTTAACATATATGATGAATATGATGTGTTTCATTATTCTCTTTCCTCTTCTTCATACTTTTACAGTGGCATAAAATAACATATATATTCTTCCCTTCCTTCTTTACATGGGATGTAATATCTTACACTATATGTGAATGAAAAATTATATAGCACATTTTTCTTTTACTTCACAATAGATAACTAGAGTGATTATATTTCATCTTCTTAACTTCCATGAATAAAATACACGTCCTCTTCCTTATTCCACCTCTATAGCAACATAGAGTGAATAAAATTCATCTAAAAGTTCCTCTTTACAATTTTCACATTTTTCTTTCATCAATTCAAATAGAATTAATGTATTCTTGTCATTATTTAGGGTATATGAATATGAAATTCCTTGTCTTTCTTGTTTGTTTAGTGCATCTACAACACCACTAGTTCTATTCCTATTAAAATTAAACTCCTGTATTTCTTTTTTATTAGTATAATAATTATTATTATATTAGGATAGTAAGATATTCTTCTACGAAAAACATTATCACTTTATCAACCTATATATATATATAATTATAATTTTTTTGGGTCATCATTACACCCTTCTCATTCGTTTCGTTCCCCATAGAAAATGAATGTCTTACTTTAAATCACCAATATTATAGTTAGATCAAAATATGTAATATATTTTAATTTCAAAAACACCATGTTTACATTATTTATTTCATTTTTTATTCTTCATATTGATTTTCCTTAACAAATAGAAAATTCATTTCCCATATTCATATTTAGAATCATTCATTGAAAAATATGATAACCTACATTTTTTAATCCATTGAATAAATATATTAAATTATTTTCCATATTTTTATTTTATCAAGTCATTTATATTGTTCTCATGGGTTCTCCAAACATTATTGTTACGTGTAACTAGTTATTCAATTATTTTCTTCCATCACAAGGCAGAATCATTATAATTAGTGTCTTAATATTTGGGCACATAGTTCACAACAACCCAACATCATCATATTAGTATAGTAGGAATTTAGAAGTTATACATTCATTATCACTTCATTATCACATAACAAATATAATACAAGGAGTGTTTAACACCCAATTCATATGATGTGGGGCACAAAATTAAGTCATAAGAGCATCTGTCTCTTAAAAATCATATTTAATTCCTAATAATACTATTCTTCGAAACATTAAGTTTTTATATTACTTTAATTTACACATTTTAATTTCCATCAATGAATATGTTACACACAACTAGACAACCATGATCAATAGTGAAAAAGGAACAAAATTAATAGAGATTCTTAGATTTTTATTAAAATTCATTCACGTCATTTACCACTCCTTTAAATATTCTATAAAATAATTTACAAGATGTTTTGAATGGTTCCAATAGCTCAATGTTCCAAAACACTAAATTTTCAATATAAGAATTGAGCTTTCAAAATGTATATTTATACTCTTCTATAATTGTAAAACTACTAAATAAAAATTTTCAATCCTTATATAAAAAATAGTAAGGAATATTCTAGATATAATTGATTATTCTGGAAGATTATAACTTTGGTGCAACTTGAAATGAAGCCTATTATATCCACTCAAATAACAATAGGAATCACTTTTTCCAAAAGTGGAGGACATAGGTACAACATCTAGGTCATCTCATCACAATCTACTTACGTTATTGATTTTCAATTTTTGATGCTACTTAAAATTTACATGATATTAATTAATTGTTTTACAAGAAATTTACAAAAGAGGAGGGGTATCTAATAGATTCTTTATAAAAAATAAATTATCTAGAATTGAATGAGAACATCCCAGATTTTGAAAAGTCATACCATTATAGATAGTTGATATCATCAAGGTTTGAGTACCATTGAAGTATGATTAAATCTAGTTGCATAATGAAAATATTTAATATATTTTTATTTGAGGGTCCTTTGGTTTTAATCTTATATTAGATTCCATAATAAATGAAAATGGGGAGTGTTTTGGTGTGACACATCACACTATTTTGTGGATTCCTAGTGGGTTTCCATTACTGTTTTCTATATTGATTTCACTATACTGTTGGGAATTATATCTTGTTGTTCCCCTACCTAAGATGTAATGGTTATTATAAAAAAATTAAAACAATATTTTAATGAAAATTTAAAATTGAATATTTATGATAGGATCACATTAAATAGATCATAACAAATGTTATTTAGATTTACAGAAACACATAACTAGGAATTATAGATCAAGGGTGCAATGTGGAATTTGAAAATCAATCATGTAATTATTATTTTCATTTGTAAAGTATTTATAAAATTAATTAATTTTAATAATTATCACTTATTCCACTAACATCTTCCAAACACCAGTTGAAAAATAGTGTGCATTTAGATATCTTAGTCATTCATTGATTGGTATTGTATATTAAAATTAAGAGATTAACCTCATTGTGGTACACTATTTTTTATCTTCTTCCCTACCATTTTCATCTTTTAAATTAATGGTCCATGTTTTGGGTGAATATAATTGTTAATAACTAGATATTTACATTATAACTCAAAATATCAAATGATTTTTATTGGTATTTGTTTTCTTGGGCCTTGATTTTCAAGAAATTATATTAGTTATATATAAATATATAAATATCAATCGAATTCAGTTTAGATTATTTTAGTGTAATTTAATTGACCTATAATATTTCATTATTTATAATTTTTTTTAAAATGGAATTGAATATTGATGGCCTTGTTCCTCACTCTACATTGTTTTATACAAGAAAGAAAAAGAAAGATAATACTTTGGTAAATAGAGACTCCAAGGAGATAATTGTAATTATATTTAAATTACTTTTATTTTGATTGAATATAATTATTTATGTTATATTATCATTTTAATTTATTTTATATTTCAGTCAACGTATATATTTGGAGGCATTGGTAGAAAATAATCCCAGAATGTGGGCATGAATGATAATTCGCATTAGATATTAGGAGATTAAAATTAGGGAAGATTGAATTGTTAACCTAGAATGAATATTTTACCATATAGATACTGGCCTTCCGACAATGTTTCACTGATTAATGGTTCTTGTATAGTCATAGTTGAACAAATGAAATTAATAATAAAAAAAGAAGCTCACAAAAAGAGAAGAATAAATCCATATAAAAAAGATGATAAATGAACATATAATAAATGTCAATTCAGCTCATTCTTCTATAATTCCACTAGAATTTTCTATAACCATTTTTTCCTATTTGATTTTGATGCATTCTATTTATATAGATTCCTCTTCTCTGACCAGTTTGGATTCCAGTGCTAATCTTGCTGTCAATGTTGATGCCGATGATGATAGTGGTGGTGTGAGAGGTGGTGTTGGTATTTCAATAGGAGGTATGTATGATGGTTGGCATGGTTTTGATGATACTGATATTGAGGATAAATTTTCATGTAAACTATATTATTGGGTTTTTTATATGTTTAATTTTATTATATATTTATGTTTATTAATTTTATATTGAATTTTATTTTGGTGTGACTATTTTTATTTGAATATATTAAAATATTTAATTATGGTGTCTCTCTATTTCTGTAACTGTAGAAAGGAGGGTGGATATTTCTCTTCTTGGTGTGATAGTCTATTGAAATATTTTCAAACAGTGGTTATTGGTCAATAGCCATGGTTTCCACTTTGGTAATTGATCTACAGTGATGGTTTCCCAAAATAACTATATATTGGAATATAATTTCATATATATTTGGTTTAAAAATTTGTAAATAGTATAGAATGTAATAACTTATATCCATGGATTCCAATTGTGGTTATATCCATGGCTATATCTCTATAACAATAGGAGCCACAATTTAGTAAACCGTGGATATTTCCAATAGTCAGCGTTTTTGGACTAATATACATGTTTATAAATAGTTGATATTGCCAGAATTTTTAGATTTGTGATTGGATTATTGTATAGAGACATCATATAGAACACCTATGAGAGATCATATTGATCTTGTTATCCCACAAACTGCACAATGCTTCAGCGGCATGTACACCTTGTTATATATTTCAGTTTAGGTAATGGAAAAGAACAATAGTGAGGCAGTGAGGTTTTCTATGTGTTGGGTTTCAAAAATATTGTGGTGATATGGTGGGAGTTTTCCTATGTTATCACATGAATTATTGGATTTTCTATTTTAGTTTTTTCATCCTTTGTAGATGAAATTGTCCCATGGATATATTTCTTCAACATTTTTAGATGTATCACATCCGTTGTTATCTATTTTTTTGGAACATATTACATCTTTTGCGGTTCTCTTTTCTATTTGTATATATCCCATGTAGTTTCTTCAGTTTGGGAGAATTCATTACCTTTAGTTGTTTTTTGATTCCCATTTACTATTCTCCAGTACATGGGGTTTGGAACTCCCTTTTTATATGTGGATAATTGAGTCTAGTACCAGTATTAAGTTGGTTTTGGGGATAGTAAGTTATGTAGTCCCTTAATGAATCTAAATATATTTATCACCACATTAATGAGAACTTAAATAGAATAATTTTTAACCTAAAAATGATTCCTTTAGTATATTCAATGCACCCAATCTCATATATTGAACTCGAAACAATAGATGATTCATTATTAAAATATTTATCATGACATTTACCACTATGACAGATTTCAAATAGTGGTACATCATCTCTCTTATTTATGATATTTCTTTACATTATCGTCTTTTTATTATTCTTATTTTCTAGATATTAGAGGAACCTTCATGATATATTTCAATTTGGAAATAAATAACTTCCACCACTCGTTTATTTTCTATTTAAATTATACCATAAATTTTATTCTAGTAAATTCAATTTGGGAAAAATTATTTCTAATCGAATAAAATATGTATCTTATGATAGAAAATAATTTAGATAAATAGTATAGACCTAAATCATAGGGAACCTAGGATATGATCCTAATTGAACATCTTAGTTAGATTTTGTTGACAAACATGAGATGGTCATGAATTAATTATTCTCTTTGTTTTATCAAATTACAATTTATACATTAAACCTTTCACCCACATTAGAATTTGAAACCATATTACTAGTTAATATTGTTAGATCTTTCATTATTTAAACTAGCATACAACTATATCTAATGCTATTTTTATAGTATATTTGAACAAGTGTTGTTACCAGGTTATACTCATCCCATTAATAATATGGAATTCCATGTTCAATTACAAGTTCAATTCCTAATGATATACGAATTCTAAAATAATATATTATTATCAATTATAAGTGGAGTGTAGACTATTTTATTATTAACACACTCTTATCATTTTAAATTGGATAGGGATGATAATAATACTACATATGTGAATAATGAAATATTCTTCTACAGTCTTCAAGATGTCATCCTATCAATAGTTCTTTATTTGACCGTGCTCTTGAAGTGGATCACTATGTTCTTCCTAGGGATTTATAGACAATGAAAAATCTTATCTGCATCCCTAAAATTATATTGTCTTCGACTATTAGAATATAATCCACATCTAATCATGAAACCTCACCATTTAATCTCTCCAAAAATTCAATATTCTCTTGAAACTGATTTATGGATTTATCTTTACTCATAAATTCTCAATACTGAAATATCAGGTTTACAAATTTGTCACATATATCTCATCATCAATATCAGTAACTCCTACTTATGATTTTTTCTTCCACAATTATATCTAAAAAATATTACAAATAATCATGTTCTTCTACTTCTTATTATTTTATTACAAATAGATAAGATGTTTTTTACTTTATCAACTTTCGTGTCTTTATTCAATTTAAGAGCTCTACTACCTATCACCTTTAATTTTTTTTCTTCTTCCTCCTCTAGAGTCTTAATTCTCAATGCTCCTTGATTTTTTGTTGGATACACTCTTGAGATTTACCATATTTTTGGAAATAGACTCTATCTTTTTCTACGTAACCACAACTAACATTTTCTCGACTTACATTCATATTCCAAAAAATGTAAATTAATGTAAAATAATTACTCAATATGTATAAAAATAATATCAAATTTTAAACCCTACACATGAGATATTCCCATGATCCCCTTTTTCTGGACTCAATTTTTATTCTAATAATACCCTAATTTATTTATCTGCATTAGTCTTGATAACCTATGAAATTTATTATGGATATCATCCAATTAATATTACACAAAATATTTATAAATCATTTTCAATCTAGGATTATGATATTTAGAACCTGATATTATTCCTCAATATCATCAAAATTAATTTATTTTGGAATTATTAATTTTGGAACCTTATCATTTAAATATTTAAAATCCTCACAATAAATCTAATTTTATTAATTTTCTTATTCATTTCTTGATATTCAGATTCTAAAAATTTCCTTGTTTGTATAAATACACTTATACGAGTTTTTTTCTTTAAAAAAATATGATCTACTTAGGAATTATCTGAATTTATTTATTTTCTTAGTCAACATGGAAAATATGAATTATAATCTGTAGCTACATTGACTATTCTCATAGTTATAATGTTTTCAAAGACATAATCCATTATTAAATAGACCAAAATCTTGATTATATAGATGGATTGATAGTCACACATGACTGGATATTTACTAAATTTCTATTCCTAATTGTTATATAGAACATAATTTTGTCATAAGAAATATGAGATGGTGATTATGAAATAGTAGACTAAGAGTTACATAGGCATGAATGATGATTATGCATCTCAATAATGATTCCTACAGAGTGAAAACAATGCCGGTTATGCGTCTTGAAATTTTCCAATTTTTAAACTTCTATAGGATTGGATGGTGATTACACATCACATAGACTTATCACTTTTTAAGATTTATGTCAAATTATTTCATGACCACTTTTAATTTCCTGCATCCTTTATAAACCATCACAAAAGAGTATTTCAAGGATAATTTCATTATGCTATATTCTAAGTAATTCATTGATGGTCTCTATACATCTATATAACATTAATCCCTTAGTAAATTATATATATAACCTTCTTTAATATCATATCTAAAATTTTACACAACAACTAGGATATTAAAACTTTTCCAATCTATTTTTATATTGTATAGGAACACTTCTATAAACACTTATCATTGTTCACCACAACGATCATATCCTTAATCATCTAATGTTATCCCTTTACATGAATTCACCATAGTAGAAAATCCACTACATTCATTGGGTGAATAATTAATAAATAATTTATAAAATCACAATTAAAAGGTTATGTTGATAATGAATATAAATATAATTGAAAAAAACTCTATGTTAAAGAAAGCTGACAGTAGGATATGACTAAACCATGAGCTTGAGTATTGAATTTATTTTTTACTAGGGATGAGTTTGATATCATTATTTTTTATGATATAGAATCACATTAGATCTTAGATATTTATGTTTAGTTAGAGGATGTAGAAAATACATGATTTTTTAATATGAGCACCCCACATTGGTCTATTAGGGTTCTTGTTATAAATAATTAGATTGTAATGTTATTCTTATGAGTTGATTATAGGAAGATTAATCAAATTATATTCAAGAAAAATATCCTATCCCTAATATTTATGAAATTTTCAATATTATAAATTAATTTATTTGTTTTTTTAAGAAACAAATTATCTTTAGATACAATAAAATCAGAATAAAAAAATAAGATATCCCAAAAATTATTTTTGGAGTAATTAAAACAATTATGACTATTTGATTATCTTATTTGGTCTTATAAACACTAAAACTATTTTCTTGTAATTTATGAATCACATATTTCATTTATATCCAAAACAAATTCATGGAATTTTTCAATGATACAGTTATATCTTTATAATAATGGGTTGTTCGTGAGTGTAATTCAAATATCATGGTCAGCACACTGAGAGAGAATTATCTCAATGAATTTTTTCTATATTTATATTTTGGGTAAATATATTTGAACTTCCCAGGTCTATGATTTCATAAAATATAATTTTGGATAACCCCATGATGATAGATTTTTTTCATTTTGGAATCCTCTGAAGAATGTGTTTGAGGAATGAAGTTTTATTATATCATATGGGTATTATGGATGATTTTTTTGGCAATTTATCTCACCATTATTTACTACATATAGATTTATATTAGGGTGGTTATCATTATTACAGAAACCCAAATATCAATGGTCTTCTAATTAGTTGAAATATTGGTTTATATAAATGTTTCTTATTATTTTTCCAGGCTTGGGTGTTGGGTATGTTTTGAATTATGATGTATTAGAAACCATACCTGTTTGTGTCTAGTTATAGATTTATCATTTTATTCTATATGTATCATGTAATTTGAGAATTCATGAGTGGAATTACCCGGTATAAAAAATCAATATTTCTATAGTCAATCATTTATTGAAAATATGGAATCATTATTTTTGTAGATAAATTTATAGTTTAAAAAATCACTAGATTCTAAAGTATATATTCTAACAATTTGATGTCAACTAGAGGCAGTTTTGATGGTTTCAATCCTTGTATAATTTTGATCTAAGTCTAATATATAGAACTAGGAATGTAAATATAGTAATTGATATGTTAATATGTAAATAAAAAGTGGTTGTGGTTGTGTAATTCAATGGTGAGTGGAAACACATTGGGATAGGGAGTCTCAATTGTAATATTTGGAATTAATTTCCATGATATATTCCCAAACTTTTTGGGAAATGTTTGATAGAAGGCTTGAAATGTAGGATTTGATGTTTTCATATAAATTTTTTTAGTCATTCCTTTCAAGATGTGGGATGAAATGTTAAAATTATTCCATCATTTCAATTGGGTAGTCCACCATAGTTGTAATAAAATTTATATGGATATTAAATGATTTTTTATTTATTGGTTATAAAGATAGAAAATTATAATTATGTGCAATATGGCTTACTTTCCAGTAGGTTATAGTGAAATGCAATCTCCTAGTGATAATGTGCCATCAATTAAGTATTCTTGTTTGAACATGGGAAAATATTTCCATGGATTTCATTCTGGAATCCCTTAATAAAATAAGAAATATTGAGGTTATTTTGGATAATTTTTATATACTAACTAAATTATCCAACTTAATTAGTTTAAAAAAAGATGTGTTATTGTGCGTAATCACAAATCCTCAAAGGATTTAACCTAATAAATATTATTCAATAAAATAACTTATACCTAATACAAAATTTATTAATCATTCCCCACTCTATAGGGGATGTGAGTAATAAAATGGTAATCCAAAATTCATTATAGCCATATATTATCTTCTTCGTGAAACAATACAATTATTAAATTACAAAAGGATAGATAATTATATAGATATATGAACATGGATGGAAGATTCACTTTTACATTTAGGTTAATTCTTCTAAAAGGATAAAAGGATTTGTATGTCGATATATTTGTGCACATGAATTTCCACCACAACCCCATTTTTCTTAATTGCACCAAAAAAATATTATAACTCATCCACCATCACATATTTGAGGAACACCACATTAATCGTGTCTTCAAGGATGATCACTACCTCTAAATCATCGTGTTTTAAACCATTAAAACACAAAAATATTTATAATAATACCTATATTCAACCCATTCTCAACACCTATATATACCATAGGATTTTTCTATCATCCACTCCATCACCAAGACCCTCACTCACAAACGACACCATGAAATAACCTATAATGAATTCAAGCCCAATAGTATTATAAGATTGTTTGGATGGGATGTATAATATAGGTAGATTAATGGTATATATATATGTGAGTAATATGGAAATAGATGGATTATTAGTTAATCATTTAAAAATTATTTATTGGGAGGGTTGGGAATTGTGAATCATAGATGTTCATGTTTTATTTAATCACTATTACTCATTGGGATATATTTGGATACTATGTTTTATGAAAATTTTGTTTTTGTTTGATTAAAAAATCCTTATATTAGCTCATATTCAAATATTATTACTAGTGTTCACCTTTTTCCTATGTAGGCTACTTGTAGGAACATGTTTAAATATATACAATTTTGAAGAGTCCTTCATGAAAACAAAACTTTCCCCAGGAATACCTAGCCCTGGGGCCTATTGTATGTTTTACGTGAGTTATTTTCAAATCAATTCATTATATGAATTAAATAGAGGAATTCAAAAATATCTATGTAAATATTATAGTTAAACTTCAAAGTTTATCTAATTTTATTATTTTATATAGTTATTCCATGTTTAATTACACATTTTAGAATGAATTTCCATAAGTGATCGGTATGGTTTAGATGTTAATCACTAAACACCATTCTTAGATTCATGGGTAGTCTATGTAGACCCTATAAATATTATAGGAAATACTCAATGTATAAAAAAAGGATTTTGGTAGATCAGGTGAGGTAAATCTCCCATTGGTGGAGTTCTCAGACAATAATTATTATCAAAGAAAAATAGGGATGTATCCTCTTTTTTATGTTCATATGAGTTCATCCCATTTTTATCATTTTTAAATAGAAACAGTGAAATATTACTTGGATAGTCCAATTATCGTTAAAGTGATGTAAAAAATTACGCACTTGAGTAATAATTGGGTAACAATAATGTATAGTTGAAAAAATGAATATGTATATTTTTTGAGACTATTTGATGTTATTCATGGGTGACTATATATTTTTTTCCATTGTTGACTAGTTTGGGAGACCAATGATTTAAAATTTAAAAAATTAAACTCGTAGATATGTGGTGGATATTTGATATCATTATTCATATTAGGTGAGTTGAATTCCATTTGTAATTAACAGCCCATTATAGCTCAATACATGATGTATTCCATAACTCACAATTATAATAGTATACACCAGATCCTTCACATAATATCAATTAGGATTAAGTAGAATAAAAAATAAATATGTTTTTTATGTTACTTCCAATCTATATTATTTATAGGTTCAATAATATATTTAATGGAAATATAGGGGTGAGAATCATTTATGTGTTAATAATGGACCAATATTTTTACAAACAACAATTCTCTCTATCATCACAAGGATGGGAAGTTCAACGGTATAGAGTACTATTTTTTCCTTTTTAGGCATATATTTATATTATATTTTTTATATTGAATTTGTAGACGTTTGAATGTAATACTGGGGTGTTTTTGAGTATTTTCAATGGATTTAGGGATAAGTGTATGGTTCAGGGAGTATGCATTAATTCAAGGAGACCATTTATGTGATTTTTTGGAGTTCAATTGAAATTTCATTGTTGGATGCATGGTCAGTCCTGACTATTCATAATGAATATTAATATTGGAAAATGATCTATAAGGAGGAACATTATCAAACACTAGATCATTAGGACCATGTTTTTGAGAAACATATCCACATAACCATTACCTTTAAATAATTTATTTTACTCATATTTCAGTTCATTTTCCCTATTTGTTCCCTCTCACATGTGAGATGTTGGCCTAGTGCAATTTTGGAGAAGTTTTGTGTGATTTTATACCTTGTAAAATAGTTTTATAAGATATTGGAGTGTTGGGTTGTTAATGTTAAGTTTTTCCATATCTCAAATTTCTTAATGTTATTTAATTTATCCCTTGGAATGACCCCAAAAACAAGTCTTGAGGGCTTTTGGGGATGGGGGTTAAAATAATTTGTCTTACTTATTTCTAGGTGTTCATGATTTCTGAAGAAAATGTGCATCTTGAGTTTGGTGATGCAATTTTTCTTCTTAATTTTGTATCATAGCTCCGACATTTTTATTTATACCAAATCCATTAACCTTGAATGTTCAGTTTTAATTATTTTTTATAGATTTTAAATGATATAATTGTGGTTGTTATTTGATTGTGGAAAATGAATTTTTAATATGATCAGACTTAGTAAAAATGAATCTATTGGATTTTTGGGGGCCTGTGTGTTTTTTAAATTTATTAAATTTATTAACAAAATTTAATGGACATATTATGTAATTGTTTTTTATTTATTTTATGTTTAAATTATCGAATACATATTTTATGGGTTGGGTGGGGAATTATATATGAGATATAGAATTCCCATGTGGGTGCCTCATTAGTTTTGATATGGATGATGGAAATATCTTTATTTATGTGGGTATTTTTTTCAATGATACAAGGTGGGTTCATATAGTAAGTCCACTCAAGAGTAAGTGGAACCCCCCATTTGTAACTCATGGTTTAAAGGGTACCCTGTGTTCTGAAAAAGTTAGTGTCTACAAAGTTGAATGATTTGGAAATATTGAAAAAACATTGGTCTTTGATTTTGGTTTTTGTTAAATCTTCGTTATTAATGAAATGTTAAATGGTTTACATGGATTTAATAAATTTCATGGTAGTGGGACACGTTTTCAAAAATGAATTTGAATATTTTTTGATATTAACCCTATTGGGGGGATGATTATTTATAGTGTGATACACATCCAACAAATCTCATTAAAAACACTTCACTAAGAATGACACCTGCCACACTCTATTTTTCTCATCATGTCTTATTTTCCAGTTTTTTTGGAATTACAGTTTTTTCCCAATTATTGGGTTTTATGGGGGACAATTTTTAAGTGTTTCTTTTTATCGTTTCTATCCCATGGAAGTCCCTCAGTTCATTTGATATTTTTTAGAGATAACCTATAAATTTTTGGCATGGTAGAAACCTATACACTATTTGGTAAACCATGCGGCTGAACCTAGGTAACCATTTGGAAGGTGGGGGTTGAGGCAGAACCTATGTAATAGTCTATGAAAAATCGGTGAAACCACAAAGGGTTTTCATGTATTTGATCTCTTCAGGGGTAGTGGGTTCCAAATGTTTTTGTACTATTTGATAAACCGTTCATACAAACCATTCAAATATCGAAGACATAAAATTTCATGAAATTCATTGTTTTCCCCTTTCTAGAAGTAACCCAAATCACCCATATTCCCATTTCACTTGTGTGTGAATCCCTATGTTACCTCATCCCTTGTTCTGAAAGCTTATCCTCCACTCATGTGTTGTAGATATAATTATTTATTATGTTTTTTTGGCTAGATCTCCCAGGGTTGTCTCCTCTCCTCATCTCCCTCTTCCTTCTTCTTTAATTTCTTCTTGTGTTTATCTTCTCCCTTATCCATTTTGAACAAGGGTGTGTTTTCTCCAATGTTTTATGTTGGGGGTTTTTCTTTATTATGGGTTTCCTTTATAGATATTGGATCTAGGAACATTAATGGTGTGTCTTTGGTAGAGCCTTGTTAGTGCGCCATAGAATCAAGGTAGGATTCCCTTTTTCACTCGCCTTTATAATTTAATATTAATTCATTTATTTATATTCAAAATTATTTTTGTTAGTAAAAATTGATCTATGATCATTGGATTCAATTTTTGGTATGAAATGTGTTGTTTTATTCCTTCTTATATGACAAATAGAATTATTTTATTAAAAATGCACATCAACTATTTGGTTAAAGGCCCGGTTTGGATTTATGGGTTATTTGTTATATAAAAGGCATGTTATAGGTTTTTAAATATATTGTAAACATGAGAAATTATGTTTGGGGTTCTTTTTATGGGTTTCTAAAGTAGTTTTTATTTTATTAAGGAACATATGTTGGCTTTTAATGATGTTGGGTATGAATTTCTGGTGAATAGCCCATTCGTCATTTTTAGAAAAATGATTTTGTTTTGAATGTTTAATGTGAAATTTTAGAGGGATTTTGTAAATTATTTGGAAATGGAAATTACTATGTTGTAAAATTTTTTGAAAGGTTGGTATGTATCTTTGATAAATGTTTGTTTTGAGAAAAATTCCTTAAAGACCATTTGGTTATTTTGTGAAAAGGGTAATAGTGTTTGTGACAAAAACATCTATTGGATTTTTTCTCATTACTTGTATACATTTAATTGATGGGTTTTTCTTCTTATATAATAATTTTTATCTATTATTAGAGATCCTCAGTACAGACTCCTTGTGTTCTACTAGTTTTATTTCATGATATAGGCCCTAGGAGTGACTCGGGATGAGACCTGTTGTGGGATTTTTATTATTAAATGCATGTGATTAGATTCCCTTCTAGAATTAGTTGGATTACCCCATTTATACATGAGACATTAGGACCCAGTATAGAGAGATAATTTTTGGAGAACGATTGTTTCACTCGCACTACTAGAAATTTAGGCTATAGCCACGTTTTGAAACTGTGGCTATAGACCGAAAAACCATGGCTATAGGTAATAGCCATTGTTTATTAAACTGTAGATGGTATTGGAATGACTATAGGGTTTTACCTATAGCCACGCTTTTAAACCATGGGTATAACCCTATAGTCACAGTTTTAAACCATGGATAAAGCCATATATCCATGGTTAGATTTAACCGTGGCTGGTATTGGCATGGCTATAGGGAAAACCCTATAGCAACTATGGCTATAGCCTTGTAGCCATGGTTTTACAACACTATAGCCACCGTTTAGAACCGTGGCTATAGGCCTTCATAATAATTTAAAAAAACCAGCCCCAGAAGATGCTGGCCACTTGCTTACTCCCCTAGATAGACCCCTACAGACCTCCCTTCTGAACCCCCATCACTCCCAATGCATCCCCCTTTCCCCCTACACAAACCCTCAGACATACCCCTGTAGACCCCCCCAGACAGACCCCATGTACCCCCCCTTCCCCCTGTAAATAACCCCGAACAGCCCCCCTGCACCCCCGGACACCCACCCTCCACCCCCGGACAGCCCCCATGCACCCCCGGATAGCCGCCCTGGACAGCCACCAGAGAGCCACCCGTTCCCCCCCTGACAGCCCCCTGACAGCCCCCCGCCCCCAAACAACCACCCATACACCCCTGGACAGCTCCCCATGCACCCCCGGATAGCCTCCCGTGCACCCTTGGATAGCCCCCAGTGCACCCCCGAATAGCCCCCACGTGCACCCCTGGATAGACCCCATGCAGCCCCCCTTCCCCCCTGCACAGAACCCCAGACAGCCCCCAGTGCCCCCCCCGGACAGCCCCCGTGCCCCCCCCGGATAGCACCCTAGACAACCCCCCGTGCACCCTCGGACATCCCCCCGTGTACCCCCCGGACAGCCCCCATGTTCACCCCCAGATATCCCCCATGAAACCCCCATTCCCCCTGCACAGAACCTGGGATAGTCCCCCCCCCCACCCCCGTACAGCCCCCCCCCCCCCCCCCCGAGCACAACCGGACAGCCCCCGTACCCCCCGGACAGCCCCCCGTACACCCCCGGATAGCCCCCCTATGCACCCCCGGATATCCCCCCCCCCCTCGTGCCCCCCGTGCACACCTGAATAGCCACCCCCCCCCCCCCGCACCCCCAGACTGCCCCTCGTGCACCCCCAGACAGGCCCGACGTGCACCCCCGAGTAGACCCCATGCAGTCCCCCTTCCCCCCTGCACCGAACCCCGGACAGCCCCCCCCCCCCCCCCCGACGCCCCCGGACAGCCCCCCGTGCACCTCTAGACAGCCCCCCCCGGACAATCATTGTTAAGGATTGGAGGCCACCTCACCTGAACACATTGGAATTAACGGGAAAAACTACAATGTATATATCTCATAGAAAATATCCATGTCAATCGGGGAAACAATGAATAAATATCTCAATGATAAAAGTATAATCTTTTGACAATGTTCTCAAATTAATAATTTAAAAAAATAAAGGAAAGGGAAGAGTAAGGATCATAGGTGAGGATGTAATGATAGTTGAGAAAGCCCATCAATTCCTGCTCATTCTGCTTGTCCCATTCTAATGGGATGACCTTAATTATGTTTCGATGGTGTGGATGGATGGTAGAACCAAGAATCAGCTAAGGGGTTAGGAATATATATCCATGCATATGAGTTGCAACCTGACCGTAGATAATTTGGAATGGATCAATCAACGAGTGTTGTGGCTTCCCCTCATTGATTTGTCCCAACAAACGATAGATTTTCAGTAATAATGGGATGGACAAGTTGATACATATAAAAATGGCTAGTTGGCCATCCATGATAAGAGATTTGACTCTAAATCCAGTACCAGAATCATGCACTGGTAGTAGCCAACCACTCATGAACATTGCAAGGAACGCCTCTAATCGTAACAATCGGTCGTCATCTAGTTTAATCAACCACCCCCATTCATTAAGGCGACCATCCCCTAAAATGTACCAGTTGGTACCTATTCTCTTTAGAGTTTGAGTGGTTGGGTAGGCCCTTGTTCTCCATTTAAGGTGATGTTAGACACATCATGTGGAAAAGGCATTAATCCAATCTGAAAATGGCGTGTCTTTATTTGGGAGAGGATCCTCCTTAAATATGTACTTTTTTCCATTGAAATGAGTTTCTCATCAAGATGAGAAGTCCTCTTTATATCAGCCCCAACCGAAGAGGGATATAGAAATTGGTTATACATGTAACTAATGATGGGAACCCTTGAAATCATCTAGAAACATCAATGGTCGCTGTTGACCTCCACATTAACCAAATTGAAGGTGTTGTTGTCCGGGATCCACCTACAAAAATGAAGAGCTATGAGAGATTGGATTTCAGGGGAATAAGATTGAGATAACAAAACCTCCTCATATTTTCCCAAGGCCTGCAACTCGGCTCTGAATTACTCAAAACTTTGGAGAACCATGAATGGCCACCCCTGTTCCATGCATAAAGAGCCCAAGGTTGGAATACTCATTTTGATAACCACCTATGATGTTCATTTGTTGTAGCCTTGTGAACAGTGTTGTTGTAGTAATCAACCCCATAATCTTGATCCAAGATAGTGTCCTCTGGTGAATAAGGGGTGAAATTAAAAATATAACCAGTGGTATGAATTTTTTGGACAAATATTACCTTTTGTAAGATGATTGAACAAGGGATGCTACTATTGTCAATTATCCAGGATGGCGGTCGGTTGGACCATTGAGGTGACGAAATTTTTCCATCTCATGGTAGAATGACTCTATTAAAGGTCAAATTAAGCTATATTTTTTGGCTATCACTAAGTGGTTTCACTAATAATTGATGAACTGGGATGATGGGTATATTGGTTTCAATATATTATATCATATCCATCCTTCCATTAGTTGGGATGTGGGTCAAGTGATAGAAGTTGCAGAATAAGAAGACAATGGAGGGTTTATACCGTTTCCTATATAAAAATTGGAAAACAAAGGAGTTAGTGTCTACAAAATTTGAAAAGGAATGAAGTCCCAAGAACTAAAATTCAATGAAGACACCCGTCCATGAACCAATAGTTCACAGAAGTCCTTTAATCACTGGTGTGAAAAGATTTGTCCAGTGATGTGATAGTTCACATTACAATTCAATCAGTGAAGCATTCAACCATGATTGTTCTACCTCTATGTGTCATCTGAGCAGAAAACCAAGGTAGCTAGGGTTTCTCTAGATCTTGATTTAATCTTCCCCCTCTGGTCAGGATCGGTTAATAGAGGCTTCTACTAGGATCGGCGCAGTGTGGGCGGGTTCGGGCTTGGTGTGGAGAGCATGGGGTCTGGCGAGATTCGTCGCACCTTCCAATGTACGTGGTTATTTGGGGTTGTTTATAGTGTATAATTTTGGTGCACTTGAGGAGTATCACCCTAAACCCTGGTACTGTGGTCATCTCCTTTTTCAATGGTTCTTTCCTTAGGATTGTTATGAGAGTTAAACTTTCCATTCTCTCATTCATTTTCTGTTTTACAAGATGATAATTTGAATACTGAAAAGAGATTTATATAGTTATGTTACTTGTTTTACCATCATTAGTATTTTTTAAGGCTAAAAGTGGACCATAATGGATTTTAAATTATGTCTAAATACTGGGGAACCTATTCTAAAACTATAGATAAGATTTATAACCCACCGGACAGCCCTGCGAGAGCCACCAGACAGCCCCCTGTGAGAGCCACCGAACAACCACCGGATAGCCCCTTCCCCCCTGCACAGAACCCTGGACAGCCCTACAGCCCTACGAGAGCCACCGGACAGCCCTGCGAGAGCCACCAGACATAACCCTGGTGGGCATGAACATCTACCTGATCCGTGATGATTCAAAAATAGAGGGCATGAAAATCTACTTGATCTGTGAAGATTCAAATTTAGATGAACATGATTCCTGGGAGATAAAAAACTACCAGCACAGAACCCTGGACATCCCTACGAGAGCCACTGGACAACCCTTCAAGAGCCACCAGATAGTCCCCTGAAGAAACTATTCTAAAACTATGGATAATATTTATAACCCACTCTTAGTGGGTGGTTTTCAAAACCACATCAATAGATTAAGAATTTTTTTAAACGGTATTCGACCCTGTGTGTATGATTAGTAAGGGAAAACATGGATATCCCAATGGTTTCTTATTCGTTGAGTGTAATACACCTTCCTCTTTAACTCAAATAATGTAATCTGAGTGGGGTTTATATTATGTTAATTAAGGAAAAGTAGATGGTCTATAATTTATAGACGCTAAAAAATATACCCTCATAATCAAATTAATTTAGAATGAAAATAATCTGACCATGAAGTAATATACATCACTTTTCTATATCAGGTAGTTTCCTAGAGTAGGGTAATAAAAATAATGTTCCCCATGAGGAGGATAAAAACCCAATCCTTTTTAGAACCAAGATAAGAATATCAACGTAACGAATTTAGTTCTCTAAGAAGATAATCCTGATTCATGGTTTTTTTAAGAGGAGTATTAGAACTAGAAAATGGGATTAAAGTCATGGTTTTTTATCTATAGTTGGTATAACCATTATTGTAAGGGATCCTACTACTATTATTAGAGTTAAAACATGGCCTCAGGGCTCCCTTAGTAATCCTATAACAATGGTTTACACAGACCATGGCTATAGGCCATCCTAAATACATGGTTATTTGAAACTGTGGGGGTAGGTGGATGTAGAAACCACTATAATTATATGGGAAGCACCAAAAGTATGAAAGAAATAGGTTGGAAAGGTCTATGACTTTGGTTTTCCAAGAATTTTGGCAGTATAATGGGTAAATATGGCTAGGACTAGGGTTCTATTGAAACAATGATGGCAGGAAGGGACTATGGCCATGGTTTTGGATAACCATGGACCCCGAGATTAAATGAAACACATATGAACCTTTTTTTAAACCAATAGAAAGATTCCTCCATCAAAACCTCTACGACCATGATCCACCCATATCTTGAATGTTTTCTACTAGACCCAATATTATTTTTGATGTTTTAAAATATTAAAAACTATAAATATATATAAATATATATACATGTGTATATATGTTTATATAAATACATATAGTATATTTTATCACAACAATAAATTCTTTTAAGGATTCTGTAAGTGGTATCAAGAACAAAACCCGGTGGGATTTTTAAAATTTTAAAAGGATATAGTCATGGATTTGTAAACTATGAGAACACATGACATTAACATATGGTGTGTAGCCTATGGACATGGTCCATTTTGACCATGTCCTTTGAGAACCTAAGGCCATATTCTAGAATTGTGGTTATATCCTAGAGCCCATTGCAATGGTGATAAGGGTCATGGTCCATGTAAACCATGTCTATGAGTTAAAAAAATAGTTTTTTGAACTATTTCCATAGTTCTGGACTGTGGAAATATGACCATTTTCTAGTTGTGTATATCGACTTAAGGATTTTTTATTTCCATGAAAAGGATATATACACAATGATTCTAACATCCCTAAGAGTAATAATATACTTGATTCATTTTAGGTCATATCATGTGGTTATTGGTGGGGAATCCAATATGAATTAGTGGTCCAAATTATATGATGGTAGGGAGATGGAATTAAATTTTAATTTGTAGCTAGTTTGAGATATGAGATGCATATTTAACTACACATCCTATGAGAACATGAATCAATCCAAACTGAGTTCGTAATAGGGGAATTTTATTCTGATATTGTATCGTAACCAAAAAATATCCATGGTTTTGTTTAGGATATGATATTTGGGTTTATTCAAAGTATCCTACTGTATGAATAATATTTAAAACCTGGAATGAATTGGAAAAAGTTACAATGCCAAATATAGGGTGATAATGAGGTACTATGGATGGGACCAAGATAGATGGTCCATAATTCACTATGTATCCAATATGAATTGAAATAATGACACATATAATTCTAAATAATGAAGTATCTATGCATATTAGTATTTTTCACTGGAGGAAATAAAATGGTTCTTTCCTAGTGAATAGTTAATGGGGAAGACCCAACATGAACTGGTAAACCCATATACTAGGAACTTTTATGAAGATATGAATCATACATAAGAGAACTAGGTCATATAGAACAAACCACTCTAAGTACTTTAATCCCCTATAGGATGAACCATTGTGTTATATAGTTTAATTTAATACATGAGGACCAAGTATCCAAGTGGATTTTTCCAAGATAAGAATCTCAACTCAAGGATTTTAATTTTCTCAAAGAAATATATCAAATCAAAGGATTTAGGCATCAAAACAGAGCATATCAACTCAAGGAATTTAGGATAGCAAGAAGAGTATCTCTGCTCATGATGTTTTTTTCTTCAATAATAACTAATTCCTAAATGAGAAATGGTTCAATATTAAGATGAAATAATATTTCTTCAAAAATGGATATGATGAACAAATTTGTGACATATGGGGTATTTTAATCCACTTAAATAGTTGGGTTAAAATGTGTAAATCACAACCTAATAAAATCCTAATCAATTGATACTATTTTGAATAAGTTAACCATTGGTAATAAGGATACCACTTTCACAATGTTAGAAAATGGTTCTTGGGATTATAGTTTCTTCTCCTCAATACAAAAACATGAACCTGGTTTGTATGATGGATATCTGGCGTGGATGTCATTACCAATTAGAGGAGTCATTTTTGGAATTGTATACACTTTATACTAATTTCAATGAATGGGTAAAATAAAATGGTATAATTATGGTTTTTGGGATTCCAAGTGGATAATCTTGATTGAATGATTTAGGTTGCTAATGATTTAGATATAAAAGGTTTTAATTATTTTAATACAAAAAAGGATATTAAATAATGTTTTGAGCACCCTAATGTTGACACCACCATTTCATGGACACATTCTTCTGGTGAAGGGATATAACATGAAATTTATTGAGTGTAAGATCATAATAATGGATTGGAAGTCCATAATTCTTTAATTTTCATGTTCGACTTTTTTCTAATTGTTGTTCTAGAGAAACATTATTTTTATCATTAGTAACATTGAAATTATTTTTATAAATATAAATTCAATTAAATAAAACTTTTTTAAATTTCTAATCATACAATTCACCTTCCTTCATTTAGGTTTACAAATGTTTTTATCTTATAAACTAATGTTTAATCTAGTTCAGGATTTTTATTTTCTCAAAAAAAATTCAGGTTAACCAAAATCCAAATAAAGACACACTACGACCCCATTCTATGAAACATCATAGGGGTATATATAAATTCCCTAATTATTCATTTGTTCAATTTCAATTTCATTTTTATGAGATTTATTTACCCACAACACTTCCCATCACCTCCTTTACACCCCCCTCATACTCTTTGAATCTCTATCAAATTGTGGCCAATGAGTGGGATCAGAAATGCTAAGTGAAATTGAAATAAACATGTAAATCCAAAATTCATGGGCGGTGAAATGGTAGTATTTTAGCATGACTCATCCGTACGTCGGATGTTCGTGCCTAAGGAAAAGAAAAAAACAAAACAAAAAAACATAGTATAAAAACAAAAAAAATGAAGCACGCAAATTAATCTCTCCACTACCCCGATCTCCCTCCCCTTCTAAAAAAACCATGTAGCCGCCTCTAGTTCCCTTCTGGACCCCTTCGCAGAATATAACTGCCCTCCATCTATAGAAATTAGTAAAATCCTAAGTGGCCAATGCGATAATGAAAATAAAAATAAAATTAAACAACAAAATACCTATTTCCTGTGAGTAATTATATCTCTAGTTTATTGCATTTTTCTATAGAAACTTAATGCTCTTGTGGTAACCCACATTGATTGCTACAAGTCAGGATAAAGATTGACAACAATTAATACCTTTCAAAGTAAAAAAAGAAAGAGAGTATAATCAAACCTTTTTCAATGATTGGTATATTCAGTATGATGTTCTGAAAAGTCTAGCCTCTTGGATTTTGAAGACGGGAAGACCACCTGTTGCAAGTATAATCAATTTGGTCGATGAAGTGATAAATGGTTTTATAATTCAATTACGTATGCTTAAAATTCAAAAAAAGAATAAAACCATGACTTTTTTATCAAATGAAACAATTATCTTAACACTTACTCAAGAATTGCATTTAAATATAAAGAATCAGAATTAAGAAGTCAGCTAAATGCAATTTAAAACATTCTTGAATTAAAGTGGCTGGGAGAGGGAATTCATAAATGCTTTAAATTATAAAAATTCAAGAATATTCAGACATAAGTTCAAAGAATGAGGATTGATTATAGTGAAAATAGTTTATATGAAATCTAAGAGACAATAATGATCAATTCCCAAAAGTGTTTGGGTTAATTGATAATGAGTTATGATGTTTTGTATTAATTCTACAAAGATTTATTGAAATTTAGAGACTTTTTGAAAATATAAACCATCTCATATACCAAGAATTGTTATTAAATAATTGGATTATAATTAAAATGGTAAGAAGATGAGAATAAAAACTAGAAGAAAGAATATATTTTTACATTATTGTTTGAATATTAAGATTATATAATTGGAAGGAAGAATAATTATATGAAGATGAGATACAAAAATGGACTATCTTAACTTGTGTGTGTTCCCCTTGGTCATCCCCATGATGGTAAATTTTGGTATTACTTCCTAATAATAGGATTGTGATCTCTTCTGTGGGATTAGTTTCAGATAGTGTTTGGGAATCCCTCTGTGTGACCCGTGGTGTGATCCCCTATAATTTTTTCAATTTCTCTAGGTGGGGTTTATGGAATCATTATTACCAACTAATTTGTGTGTACAATCCCATACTTGGTGGGATATTCTAGGTATGGTATGGTATACCCCATATTCCCTTGGAGAGATCCCCTATCTATGAATTGAGATCTTCATAGTTACATTGAGTACATCTTTGGTGAGGTCTGATGAGCATGACATCTTAGGCATGCACCATCAGTGAAAGCATAGATCATGTTGTGAGTGCAACCAAAAGAGTGTTAAATTGTATCCTTTCCTAGAATCATATGGATAAAATAATGTTTAATATTCCATTGAGGCCTGTTTTATGTTAGGAGTATATCTATTTTATTGTTCCTATTGCTTTTTATCATAATTATAATGATGTGTATATGTGATGATGAGATAACTACTCTCTAAATGCCAATTGTTTAGTGATTTTGGGGTGTCCTATTGAGCATTGTTATACTAAACACTGCATGGGATCTGCCCATACATTTCATGTATTATGTAGACAATATTCCTTTTATTGGTATCTTAGGAGGACCAAGAGCAGATAGAAGATCGTGATCTAGATAGACTATGGTTCATGCTAGGTTGTTGCATCTGTCAGTAGTCCCCTCCCTCATAACAATTTAGTCTCTTTTATATTTTTTTATAGGATTTTATTTTCCCCTTTATTATTTTCATGTGTACAGGTACCTTAGGCTAAGGAAAACCTTGTGTGTGTTATGCCTACTTAGGGATGGTCACTAACCCCTAACCAATTAAGGGTGGGAATGTGGTGTCATTAGTGTCATTGACCTGAGAGCCAAATCCAATAGAATTTAACATAATTTACCTAAATATAAAACCAATTCTCACAACTATAATATCTCTAAACTCTATCCTAGGAAACATTAGGGTCTGATACCACTTTGAAATGACATGAAACTCAAGGCCCCACTTGGCTGATGGAAATTTGAGTGTGCCACCTAAAAACCACATGTAATTGGCTAGGGACAGGTGACTTTCATTGAGTAGGAATATTAAATATATTGGAGAACTTAATCTAATTAACCTATATATTTTCACACATATTTCAAAGCATAGTAGAGTAATTTGGAATATTAAAATACTGAAATTTTTAAATGCATGAAAAACCTATAACGTCCCACAACAAAGTATAAATCACTTAATCAATGTAAAGAGGAAAAAATAGTGGTCCAATAACTATTAGGTAGGTCTAATCTAACCAAAATAGATAATAAAGTCTAATCACGAGGCCTCCATTCTAAAAATAGTCTAAAAACCACATCCACCAAGCACCAATACACACCATCTACACTATGTCTACATAAATCTCCATAAAAAATAACCATTTTCATAATACATTATATGTTCAAGATGAACCCACGTAAGGGTGAGTATCAATATAACCCGTAACACACCCCAAAATCAAGAATTAAAGCACCAATAAGTAGTTATATTGAAACAAAATAATAGAGGGTAAATAATGGTGGATGGGGATGAAGACAGGGGATTGCCTCTGGTTGTAGGGGAGAACCATCAGGAATGGAAGAGGAGGGGAGGCAGCTCGGATCAGCTTTGCTGGAGGAGGGTCGGAGTGAGTAAGGACGCAGTGAGGAGGGTTCGTGGGTTTTCAGGGTTGCTGGGGGTTTTGACCTCGACGTCAGAATAGAGGCGTCGGGGAGGAGGGTCGCAGTGAGGAGGAGGGTCGCGGCGAGGAGGCTTCGGGGAGGAGGGTTGTGGTGAGAAGGCATCGGAAGAGCGGTGTCGACAAGGAGGGTTTTGGTAAGGAGGTGTCGGGGAGGAGGGTCGCAACGATGAGGAGGGAGCAGTGAGGAGGCGTCATGGAGGAGGGTTGCGGCGATGAGGAGGGCGCAGTGAGGAGGCGTCGGGGAGGAGGGTCACGACGAGGAGGAGGCCGCGGCGAGGAGGAGATCGCAGGGAGGAATAATGGTGAGGAGGTGGAATCGTGAGGTAGGAGGGGGCCGTGGGATAAGAGGGTTTGAGAAGGAAACATATATCCATGACCATCCCATTAAATCGTGGCTATAAACAAGCTATAGCTATGGACCGATAAAACCGTGGCTATAGATCTATGGCTATAGCCTAAATTTCAGGTAGTGTAGACAGTTTATGCACTAGATGTTTACCCATAGGAGGGGGATATATTTGGGTTTATTTCTATGGGATTTTCCTCTTGGTCTATCATGGGTAAGGGTGTATGGGAGTGTTAGGGTGTTTCTAATTCCATCGACTATGTCATTCTATAGAGGATGGGTATCATGTATTAGTATGTTCTGGATTATTCATTGTCTAATAGGTTTACCCATGTTTATTAGCACTTAGCTTCATGTAGTGATGAATGAGATACTTGTATGTTTATTTACATTGCCCTTATTCTGTATGGTTATAGTGTTCTCATGATTTGTATTTTTATTTAAATGTGATTAGATTTCATCTAAATGTTTCATGAAAAAAATTCAAAACAAAAGTGTTTTATACTCACTTATGCCATTTGAAAGTAAAAGAATCGCATTCCACTAGAAAAAATTATGGTATCACCACTGGTAACGAACCCCGATTTTGGAAATGAAAAGGGGAGATGGGAATTAAATTGTTTTCAGTAAAATTTTTATAAAATAATAATTTTATATATTTTATTACTAGCTTTATGTTTTTGTTTCTTTTATTTTAATGGACGTGAATTAGGAATAGATAATCAGGCTAGTCTACTGGGTTTTAATACTAATTCATATAGTTCTATTCTATTTTTAGTCTTTGGTGTAGGTTACAACTTCAGTAAGATCACCTTGGGTGATTTTTGATCATAGTGTTGGAGAGTGACCCACCGGGTCACAAGGATATCCGATAGTTTTTTGGTTTGGTTGGTTTGTTTATTGGTTTTTGTACCATTCATTTTCATGTAAATGATTTTCAGATAGATTGTATTTTCATATTAAACTAATTTGTTCATCCTTACATTGTTTTGTCTCATTATTTATTATTGGGTTATATATTTCCTTTTTTTTACTCTTTTGATGCCTGCCACTAGTTTCCATCCAATGGGACACTAGAACACCCTTCAGGCCATACCACGGGTCAAATCGGGTGACTGGTTCAGGGTTGTCCTGAGATGGTTCATGAAACAATGGTAACATAGGAGGTTGAATTTTTAGAGGACCTTGATTTTAAGAGCTCTTTTTGTTTCTTGGGTAAGTCAACGTATATGGAGTATGATTATAGGGACTCCAGAGTGAGGCATGGGAAGATCATCACAAACTCTTTCTCATTCTGATCCTATGGTTTCCATGGGAATTATAAATTTTTATTTTTTGGGTCTTTAGGGATATTTTGGTTATTGGGATACAAAAAGGGGAGTTGGGAAAATGGTTTTTGTGATCTTGAAGGGCTGAGAAACCCATGTGGAGTTGGGGAATAGTCCTAGAAGCTTGACTGTGTTGGTTATGGATGTCAAACATTTGGCCAAGTCACCTACCGATAGTAGTACCCTATCATGGGTCTCTTTGAATCTTTCTTGAATTTTGAAAATTGTATTGAAAATCCTTGGGATAGAATTGGGAATTTTGGATTTTCATTGATAATGGTTAGGATTTATAAATGTGGGAAAAATGGTATTTTTAGAATTAAACTTGTGGAAGACTATAGATAAATGAGATTTTATAAAATTACTTTTTGGAAGTAAAATTTAAACGACTTAACAAAATTGGGATTTTATAAATGAGATTTGGAGTTTATGTAAAACAATTTTTTGTTTTGGATATTTGTTTTAAATGAATGGGAGTGAGTTTTTAAGAAAACGGTTATTGATGAAATGTGATTTTTTGAATTTCTAGAAAAATATTTTGACTGAAGTGACAAGTATTTTTTAGGGAAATATATGGGGTTTCATTGCCAATAATGATGAAATGGGTTGATGTCTAGATTCTAAAGTTGTTTTTTGGCTCATTGGTTATTTTTACATGGAAGGTCTATGATTTTTGAATTGGTTTGAATGATGTTTTTATAAAATAAGGATATATTTTTTTATTCTTGTTGTTCTTATGGATGCCCACATGTGCGGTGGTATATGGAAATTTGTATGGATGCCATTTATGGAATAGTTGATGGGTGCCCGGGGTGGCACAAAAATGTGCATGTGAGTGAGAATGTAAGTAATATCAATGGACAGTGTTCAGTCTACCATGTTTATTTTATATGGTTTTGATGTTAATATTGTTTTGCTTCTATATTTCTAAATTTTGTTTCCTATTTAGAGTTTTTTTGGGGATATATTTTATTGAGTTAGCCCAGATTTAGTTCTTGTATTTCTTATGTAGTGATTTTCCTGAAAGAACTATGATGAGAGTTTATAGTGTATATACCGGTGATCCTCCGTTAGCAGGATTTCCATATGATCTAAGCATTTTTTTTCTTATGTTTTAGAAGATAAATACACCTCTCTTTTATGGAAGTAGGATCTTGTCGAAGTGGGAGAGTGGATGAAAAACATTTAAAGGAACATTATCCACATTGAGTTGCCCAATTTTTTGAAGGCTATGTTTGTATAATTAATGCTTGGAGGTTCACCATGGATGTTGTGGAAGTCTGTATATTGGAGAATTCCTTATGAAGATCTTTCTTGGTAATTCTTTAAGGCTTTGTTCATCTGTTTGTATTTTTATGAGAAGGAAAGGGTGATAAAGGGTGTGTAAATGTGTTGTTTATAAAAGGGTGAGGGAACAATATTGGGATACCTTCATATTTTTTTGGACCTATCTCTTTACCTACCTTGGTATATTGTAAATGATTCCATGAAGGATTGACATTTTAGGTTCGGCTTCATCCCAATCTAAACTTGATGGTGTTAGCGCTCAATCTAATCTCATTTTCTGATGTGGTGAGTAAATAAATCCATTTTAATGTTGTTATGGAGGGAATTATAGAGCTATCTCTCCCTCCTTCAATCCCAATAAGTACGGTGGAGAATTCCATTATGGATCTGGTAATGTTGTTTATTGTTGATAAAGCAGGTTGTGGAATCAAAAGGCCCCACAATATTTCATGAACCCTTTCAAATAATGAAATCCTAGTGTAATAAAGGTATATTATTTCAGTAAATAATAATTTATCATTTCCAAATTATATGAAGCTCTCCCATTCTTATGGATGCTTGGGTCACTCGTAGCAGTTTTACTTGGGATTTTCCCGAAAGCTTCAGGGAGGAAATTCTTAGAAATGAAGTATTGTTGGGGACTAATTTAATAATTCCTTGTTGGAAATTTTCACCCACATTGAAGGGTTATTTTGTTGTGTTAGTGATATTAGTGGTATTTTGTTGTCGTTGTGCCAGTGGTGTTCTGGGGTTTGAAATGTAAGGGAATGTTGTGAGTCTTTTAATGAACTCCTATATTCAATAGATGTGTGATTTTCATTTATGGAATTCTGGTTGTTGTTTTTATCTAATCAAGTGATTCATGTACCTTTTTGGGATTGTCAATTCCTAGCTTTAAAATAAGATATTCTTCATCCCCTAGAGCTCTGTCCATAGGTCTCGGAGTGATGTCAGTGCATAGTCAGGAACCAAAGGGGTGTGGGGTGTTGGATCAATTTTGTTCCCCTCTATTTAGGAGTGGGTGGTTTACATTTTCTTTTTATATCATTCATATATTTGTTTAGTAGGTCAAGGTGGAAGATTTTCTTATGGTTTGTTTGAAAAAAATTCAGGTGTGGTTAGTTCTAAATTCTCATTTGATCAATGTTTGTTGGGGTTTAATGGTTGGTATACCCCTCACAGGTCTCATTGAGTTTTATCCTAATAATCTTTTGGGTGCTAGCTATTTCTTAATGGAGGGGAGTCCATTCGGGCATCCCCTCTGTTGGTGATCATATTCTCGGTTGGTTTTGGAGTTAGTTTTTGTCAAGTATCACATTTTTTATGTTTTTGATTTCTTAGTTTCCACTTCAGTGAGGGTGAGATTTGGGTTTCTTAGAAGAATGCCCAATGTCCTTATTCTTGGCTTCATTGTAGATGAGGTAGATTGATCCTTCTCTTGATTCTCAGGAATTGGTTTTGGGTTGTTGTTTTGTTTCTGGAAAGAGGTAGAAGTTCTATTGGTAGCCTGTGAAATTTCAATGGCTTAAGAGGTTGGATTTTGTGTCTATGGAATACTTAGCCATTGATCAATTAACTGAAAAGTTTAATGGATTTTAGGGGGAAGAAATCATTAACAGTGGGGAGGATTGTCCCACCATATTTTTCTAGTCATGTATTATTTTACGGTTAGTTGGGAATCATGGTTTTTATCTTGAGTTCTGGGTGTGACCAGAGTTCAATTTTAATTTGTTTATCTGTCTTAATTTTTTCTCTTGGAAATCCCCCAGTTTTTTGGTTTTTTTAATAAAAATTGGAAATTTTGGGTAAGAAAAGATCAACACACATTCATAGCACAGATTGGTAAACCATGCAGCCGAACCTAGGTAACTGTGCGATGGGTGGTTGGTTTTTGTAGAACCTGCCTCATGAAATGTGAATGAACTATGAAACTATGAAGTTTGGCCGTATGGTTGATCTCTTCATGGTATGTGGTTTCCACATAGTGAGATAAACCTGGCGGATAAACCATGCAACTTTCCCATATTTAAAATTACTAGAAATTCCATGTTTCCCCTTTTAGGATTTAAACCCAAATCACCCCTATTCTCCATTCCCAGTTGTGTGCATCCCTAGGTAGGCTCTTCTCTTCTTCCCCAATATTCTACTCCTATAATTTGGTTTAAATCTAAATATTTATCAAGAGTTTGGTCTAGATATCTCTATGTCATCTCCTCTCATCATCTCCCACTTATTTCTTCTTCCATTTTTTGAGTTTCTATTTTCCAATGGTCTTGTGGACCTATGTTTTATCATTAACCTTGTTTTTTATGGGTGGTTTTAATTTTTTAGGGTTTCCCATGGAAGATTATGGATCTTAGAACCTTTATGGGGTGGTTATGGGCGTGTGTTGTTTGTGTTCCATGGATTCGAGGTTGGTTTACCCTTACACTTGCCTTTCCAATTTTAGATTCAATTGTTTCACTCTATACACAACACTTTTTATAAATTAAATTGATGTATTATCCTTGGTGTCATTTCTTAGTGTCAAATGTGGTGTTTTATGCCTTTTTATGTGATATATAGAATTGTTTTGTTAAATAATTCCCACAAGGTGTTCGATTAAATGCCTTTTTGGATTCTATGGGTGATTTGAGATATAAAATGGATGGTTAGGTTATGTAAATATATTTGAAATATGGTAAATGATGGTTGGGGTTCATTTTAGGGGTTTCCCAAGTGGTTTTGGTTTTTATTTAGGAATGTGTGTTGGTTTTAAATGTGGTTGGGCTTGAGTTGTCGATGAATATCCCATTTGGTATTTTTATAAAGGTGATTTCCTATTGAAAGTGTAATGTGAATGATTTTTGAGGATTATGTAAATGATTTTGAAATGGAAAAAGGTGTGTTGAACCCCTTTATTAATAGTTGACTGTATCTTTGTAAAATGTTGGTTTTGTGAAAAATGCCTAATGGACCATTTAGAAATTTTGTTAAAACGGTAAAATAGATTGTGATAAAAACCTATATTGGATGTTTTCTCATTCCTTTAATATGTTTAATTGAAGGTATTTCCTCACTATGTATACCTTGTGATCAATTATTGAAGATACTTGTTATGGAATCCTCATTTTATATTGGTTCTATGTCACGAGATCAGTCCATTGAGTGAATCAGGGTCATGCCTATTATTGGATAATTATTATATTATTCTTATTGGATGCTTAACTGGAATTGGTTGGATCACCCCCTTTATACATGACACATAGGAACCTATCATAGTGAGAGAATTTTCATTGAAATATTATTTCACTGGCTAGTTTTCGCACAAGCTTGTGTCACATAGTAGGTGGATATATTTGGGTTTATTGTAATGGTATTTTCTAATTCAGTTTTCCTGGGTTAGGGTGGACACGATTGTTAGGGATTTTTTTTATTTCATTTAGTGTGGATTTCTACTGGGGATGGGTATTGTGTATTAGTATGTTATGTATTATTCACAATCTCCTAGGTTCAACCATTTTTATTAGCACTTAGCTTCTTGTAAATATGACTAAGATACTTGAATGTTAATTTCCATTTCCTTAATTATGTATGATTGTAGTTTTCATATGTCTGGTGTTTTCTTAGTAATGTTATGAGTTTTCATAATAAAGTTTCATTAATTTTTTTTAAAAAAAATATCATTTTACACTCTCTTATTCCATTTGAATGTAAAAGGATAACTTTATCCTGGAAAAATTTATAGTATTTCCATTACTAACAAACCATGGCATTTGAAATAAATAAGGGAAATGTTTCGTCCCTTGTTTTGAGTAAAAAGTATATACAATATTGCTTTTAAATATCATATATGAAACATGATGTTTATGTTTCATTTATTTTAAATTAATTTTATTGGGATTATATTATTTGGCTAGCCTGTTGAGTTTTAATACTCATGCCTATAGTTCATTTCTATTTGTAGAATTTGGTGTAGGATTCATCTTGAGTTCAATCTACTTGGGATATGGTTGATCATTATATTGGATAGTGACCCATGGGGTCACATGCAAATAATTTTTTTATCTTGTTTGGGTGTTTTTGGTTGGTTGTTAAACCATTCAATTTCATTTAAAAGATGTTTTTCCAGTTTTATTTTTATATTGGACTTCTTTGTTCATCTTTTCCTCTGTTTTGTCTCTTTATTTATTATTGGGTGAAATAATTCTTTTTACGTACCTTGTTGATGCCCTAAACTAGTTTCCAGCCCATGGGGATTGGGAATTACCTTCGGGTCATGCCATAGGTGGGCTTGGGTGACAGGTCCATGGATAACCTAGGTTGGATCATGATAATAACTTAACAATAAAATGCATTTAATAGTCCATAATTATAGATATAGTTAATGGAAATTGATGATATTTGCTTGATGTGTATTTGGAATGGAATGTTAAAATTGAAAGGAATTAATTATTTTTTTTGTATTGAGAAACCATAGCTATGGAGGTGGAAATATAAATGATGAGGGGCTGTTTGAACCTTAGTTGGATCATGGTGTTTGTAGGTGACATGAAAGAGTGATGTGAATGATCCCCATTTTTAGGTTATGTATTTTTTGGCCTCATCAACCATTATTTTTTATTCCTTAATCTTGATTCAAACTATTGATTTTATTGTAGTGTTTCAGGTATATAATGATCTATATCAATAATATTATCTGGTTATTTTAACTATGTATTTTTATCTTGTCCTGGTAGATTGAGTATGTATAACTTAATGATTCATCACGAACCATTTTCATAAAATATTAACATGGGGATAATTATTAATTTGAGGAAAAATCATCCCAAATGGTATTGATTAATCACTATATATTTATTATTATACTATTGTGATTCGGGGTTCATATAAAGAAATATATCACTCTATAATAACTCAATAGAGGTTGAGGAGTGACAGGTTTAGGTTATATGTAAAAACTCAATGAGATTATATGCAGTTTCATAAATGGTTTATTTTATTAAACATCATGAAAAAAATTCCACTATCTAGTTTGATATCGTTCTCTATTTGGATCTAAAAAATAATAATCTTCTGCATGGACAACAATTTCGTGACTCGTCCTTGGGGCTCGTGACGTGACTACCCCAAGACCGTCTTCCATAGGCCAGGGGCTGGCGACTAGCACCAAAGGCGTAAATCCCGACAAAAATGGGAAGGAATTGCCTTTATAAAGTAAACAACCACCACAGAGTAAGCCAGCAGAAGTAAACACTAAGAAAACTGAGTACAATAGTATGTTCGAAAAAGTAAATGGGCCAGAATACAAGCCCCAAAGAAAGGTACAACTACAACTCAAAGAAAAGTGCAACTCAAAGGAAAATAGCTGAAAGGAGACAAGTAGCTCCAGGATCGTCCTCCGGTTTCCTACCTGAAGGGTAGGAACAGATCTCCTCCTCAGCACTCCACATTCGTCTGTCTCCTCCGGGTACCGACTCGTCATGAAATCCACCTACGGGAACTGACTCGACATGATATCCTCCTCCAGGTACTGTCCAGCTCTATAATTCTCTACCTCGATCAGTGATGTCTGTCATCTGCAACCAACCCAATGTAGTGCGGGTGAATCCCGTGCAGGGGTGAGTATACGATACTCAGTAGGGACTCTAAGACCCCAAAGGTCTCCCAGAATCCTAAAAGGATAATCCACAAATGAAAGATAAAATCAAAAAGTAACATCCAAAACTACTTAGGTATATGCCCATACATATACCTAAGTCATCAATTCCAGTTCGGCTCCAACACCCGAGCCCAAGTTCGATCATGTCCACACAGGATAGTACAACCCAATCCACACAGGAAATCACAACCCGATTCACATAGGAAAGCAAGTCAATCATATCAAAGATAATGATTGAAAGTCAAGACTCATCTCAAACAGGTATAAATCATTTGTAAAGAAAAAGGAGATGATAAGATGTAGTTACTGATTCATCTAGATGGGACCCACATAGGATACAAGTACTTTAGTCGTCACCGCCGAACCCACGGAGGATTCCAGTATGGTTGTCGTCATCGTCGAACCCACAAAGGTTTCCAGTACGAAAGTCTTCACCGTCGAACCCATAGCTGATGGGGAACTCCTCCTCTATTTAGTACAGTGGGCATGCCTCTACAACCAAGCGCTTCCCTCTAACCTTGGACTGCTGTAGTACTCCACCTACCAAGTACTGTGGGCCTGCTGCTACAACGAAGCACTTCCCACCATGGGTCTGCCGCTACAACCAAGCGCTCCCCCTCATAGCCTACATAGGTACTACTTCTTTTGAGTACCGCAGGTCTGTCTCTACAACCAAGTGCTCCTCTACCATGGGTCTACAGCTAAAACCAAGCGCAACCCACTGGGCTATCCAAAACATTCTGAGTCGATCGATCAGCAGTCATCAAGTCTCAGCCAGCTCTAGGGTTTTCGCACATAACACACTCGTTCCGGGAGAGTTCGCTCCACGAACCAAGAGGTTGATACATCAAATTTCATGTAAACAAGAGTTGATGTATCCCAAGGTTCCTTCTCATCGATAGGAACACAACGCGACAGACGGCGCGTCAATCGAACACCCAGTCTGAGAGTCATTAGCCTTTTCATCCCAGGGGCCCGGTTGGTTTTGTTTACAAACCAAACTGACCGTATCTCAAATATACCCCAAACTCACATAGGGTATACTCATAGGGAATGTTTCTCAATGTGGTCACCAACGCCACTGACGGTTCTTCAAATGGACGTCCGGTCTTAATGTTAACGGCTTTTCAGTTTCAGGGGCCTGGTTGGATTTCAGGTACAATCCAACCCGACCATACTCCAACTGCATCGAAAAATCAAGTGGAGTAAGCCAAAAGGTCCATCTCACTAAGAGGAAACCAACAAAGTCGACGGCACGTTAATCGGACGTCCAGAGCTCCAGTTATAGGTGTTTCTGCTATGAGGACCCGGTTGGTCTCATGTTCGAACCAACCCGGACGTACCCAAAGTTCTCTGAAACCTTTAGTGTAATATGCCAAACGACTGCTCAATCCAAGGATCCCATCTCAACTGACGGTACGTCGATCAGAGGTATTTAGCCCAAGTTATGGGCGTTTGAATGAAACTTCCCGAAAATAGGGGGTTCGGGCCCTGTCCGACCCGGCCCGATACCCCCAGGGTTGACCTGACCCGAGCCGAGTCGGGTCCGACCCGGCCCAACGTGGGCAGTCCGGCCTGGGTGCCCGCTTGCTGAGAGGATGTGGGGGGGGGGGTGTTGTTCCCCCCCGGGTGACCAAACGACATGACTTTAATGTCACGCCGCCTCCCCTAAACCCGGAATGAAAAAGTCATTGCAGTCCGCCGCAGCTCAGCCACGATGGCTTTTTCCAGCAGTGCGCTGATGCCGCGCCGAGGAGGCGCACCGCTGCCGCTTTTTGCGGACCACCGGACGCGCTCCGGTGGTCTGTTTTGCAGGTCGTCTTCACCAGCAGTCCTCCCGGGACCTGCTCTTCACTGCGACGACCTTCAAACATCATTGCAGTCCCGTTCCGGCCGTGGCCTCTTCGTGGTTCTCCAGCGCGGTGCAACAGCGTCGCGCCCCTTCGCCGCGGCCCCGCTTCTGCCGTGGCCTCTTTCGACCACAGCGTCGCGGCGTGACGGTACCACGCTTCTTCGCCACGTTCCTCCTTGTTCCCGCACGGTGTCGTTGCACCGCGCTGCCTTCGTTTGAACCACAAAGAACAAAACCACAAATGGGGAGGGGGATTGGCCGTGTTCTGGTGGTCCAAACTCCTCCTGTTAAATTGATAACAGGCGGCCCAAAGAAAATTATGATGAATGGAAAATAATATTCTCGAAAAAAACCAACCCCTACCTTGATAACGATTTGATGATTGATGAGCATCATGGACAACTGCGTCGTGAGGGTGTGGCTTCGTACACGTTGATGGAGATTTTCTGAGGTGAAACAGCATCTCCCTTCCTTTGACGTGGGAAAAATAATGAAGGGAGGTGTGTCGGTGTTCTTTGTGTTCTTCAAGGAGGATGATGAAGTTCTTTGATGGTAGAACTCTCCCTCTCTCCACACTACGAAGAAAACAAAATAAAATAAGGCTTTAGCCTTATTTTATTACTTTTTCCAACACTTTTAAAAATTCAAACATTCATAATTTAATTCACCTCATTTAATTAAACATAACTTTTCAAAATTAATTGAAGTGATAAGTTGGCAACTTTAATGACAAAAGAGGTTTTAAAAAGGAGTTAAGGAAAAATGAAAAGGTAGGGGCTCATGTGGGCCCCACCTCATCTTAAATCCTCTCAAGGGGGGTTAGAACATCAGTGGGTCCCACCCCAACTCCCTCACCTTGGCTAAACCACTTACGAATATGGAATAATAATTGCAACATGATTTTTATTTCACTTTAATCTTAATACCTTTTTTAAACAACTAATTCAGAGCAAACATAACTCCATAAAAGGTCTTCCTAAGCAAAAACAGATTCTTCAGTTTCATCGGTGCCCTCGGATTTCTATTCCGAGCAACGGTTCAAAATTTAGGAAAACCCGATTGTTCATTCACTGAATGTACCCGAGATAAACTTTGGAAATTGATTCTGGGCACACCGGGCCTCAGAATCAGGTGCCGTAAAAAACTACATACTCATAAAATCTCAAAGAAAATTAAGAAAAACATTCCCTTGAAATTTTCATGTCTTTACATTACTCCCACCTCAGGGATTTACATCCCCATAAAGATACACCCCAAACTAGGAAAACAAATGAGGGTACTGAGCACGAATATGAGCCTCCCACTCCTATGTGCTCTTTTGGAGGTTCTCGTGCTGCCATCTGTTGCGCACTAGAGGAATCGACCACCCATGTAGAACCCGCTCTTGTCGATCCTCAATCTCCACCGGGACCTCTGTAAAAGTCGCCCCATCATCAATGATATGTGTCGGGTCGTGCACGTATCTCCTCAGGTGAGATACGTGGAAAACTTCATGTACCTGTTGCAACTGAGGTGGATGGGTCAAGTGGTAAACCACCTCGCCTACCCTGTTGAGGACCTAAAAGGGTCTAATGATGTGTGGAGATAACTTGCCTCCATGTCTGAAACTCTATAATCCACGTCGAGGTGTGACCCATAGGAAAATGTGGTTTCCATCCTCAAACTCCAGTGGTCTATGCCTCCTGTCAGCACAAGACTTTTGTCGGCTCTGAGCTGTCCTCATCCGCTCTTGGATAACCCAGTCCTTCTCTGGTCCTACAAGAGCTGTTATGATTTCATCTTTGCCGATAAGAGAAATCTGGTCTCATCCCCATGTTGAACCACGTTCTTCACCTAATATAATCAATCCTGACATGGATGATACTAATCCACACCAAGGATGAAGTCGTAAGGCCTCGACGCTACTACCAAGAGATCCAACCGTTACTCTAGCCTCCATGGGTTGATTCACACTGTCGGCATCAGTGTGTGGTCATTGGGTTTCCTTCAGTAGGAATCTCAAAAGTGAGGGTCATGTCAACAGTTTAACCTGGAACCTCTTAGTAACAACATAAAGAGAGGACAGGAAAGTGAATGCCACAAAGAAAGGTGTTTTTTATTACAGTAGCTCAATGTAAAAAGACACAGAGCATCCACAAACAAACATCAACAATGCTAGAAGCAACATGAACAAATGTATCCATGTCTCGTGCTAGTCTCGCTCCTGTCCATCTTCTCCCGGAGCTACATGATCATAGGCCTCAACTGCCTGAAGATGAGCTCTCCCCTGTCCACATGTTCCCATCTGTCGGGGTGGTCTTCCTAGTAGTGGGGGTGGTAGGGCCTCAAAGCATCGCCCACCACCCACTGCACGACCAGCTCCCCTGCCTCGGACTCCTGCTCCTGAGATCTGCCCCAATCAAACATCTGCCTATTCCTGGGAGGTCCTTTGTTTATCCTCTGGTCATCTGTATGGCGGGTCGGATAGTCACGTGCCATGTGACCAACCATGCCGCAGTAGTAACACTTTCCTCTCCTGGTAAGTCGTTCTCCACCCCAGGTGCCTCGCACACACGATCCTGTGTCATGCGGTTGATCACATGTAGGTATGGTCCTCTTGGACCTCTGCATCATCTGTCTACTGCCCACTGCAGAATAGTCTTCTGCATGCCGGCTAGTGGTGGGTCCTGTTGCTGGAGACTGCTCAGCAAGGAAACTCTCCACTAATAGGGCTCGCTCCAACACCCCTGTCTACGTCGGGATGTTGTGAGAAATACCTGAAGCTCTAATCTCTCTCCTGATCCCCTGATCAAAGGTTCGGGCCCTGAAGAACAGGTCCCGTAACATATCTGTAGAGTAATGCGAGAGATTGGTGAACCTCGCTGAATATTGCGCCACTGTCATGCTACCCTGCAAAAGATGAAGTAACTCGTGTATGCGCACCGCTCGAAGGGTGGCTGGTAAAAACTCTTCCCAGAATAGGCTCTCGAAGACTACCCAGAGAAGGGATGCCTCGTCGTGCACCTGGAGCATCAAACTCTACCATCTGCCTACTACCGCGTGCAGGAGGCTCGCTGCAAGGATCACCATGAGGTCAGCTGGTCTCCCCTATAACCTGAAAACTCGAACTACAGCCTCCATCCAATCCTCGGCTGCCTGAAGGTCCATCTCCCTACGGAACCTGGGCGGTCTCTGATGCTGAAACTCATGCAGTGCACTAAGGCGATGTGCACTCTCAGCAGCTGGGGCTGGTGGCATTGGCGGTTGGGCGGGTAGAGGTACCACCGGTTCCTCCGCTGTAATGGGGCCCTGCACCAAGGCCTCATTGCTCGGTGGGCTGTCGTCTCACACAAAGCTCCGAACACTAGCTGGCTGCTGTCGTGGGGACATCCTGGAAAGAGACTGGTGTGCCACGGTGAAAACAGTATACCTAGTGAGATAAAACAAAGTAATCACAGAGAAAAATTTTGAAACACAAATGAAAACTGTGTTTTCGTGCACTGAGTCGGAAATCAGAAGTCATGGTCCTAGTGTACGGATACGTCGGCCGCCACACCAACACTGGACTCCTTGGACTGATAACCACACTCAATACCCTTAACACTATTTCTTCACATAGAAGAAAGATCAGAGTCCTGAGTTCTGCAGTAGAACCGAACTGCTCTGATACCAATTTGTCACGACCCATCCTCAAGGCCCGTGCTGTGACTACCCCAATCCCGCCATCCATAGGCCAGGGGCTAGCGACTAGCACCAAAGGCATAAATCCCAAAAAAAGGGGAATGCATTGCCTTTATAAAGTAAACAACCACCATAGAGTAATCCAGTAGATGTAAACACTAAGTAAACTAAGTACAATAGTAAGTGTGGAAAAGTAAATGGGCCAGAATACAAGCCCCAAATAAAGGTACAACTATAACTGAAAGAAAAGTACAACTCAAAGGACAATAGCATAAAGGTGACAAGCCACTCCTGGATTGTCCTCTGGTTTCTTACCTGAAGGGTAGGTACAGATTTCCTCCTCAGCACTCCACGTTCGTCCGTCTCCTCCAGGTACCGACTCGTCATGAAATACTCCTCCGGGAACCGACTTGACGTGATATCCTCCTCTGGGTACTGTCCAGCTCTACAAGTCTCTACCTCGATCAGTGATGTCCGTCATCTGCACCCAATACAACGTAGTGCAGGTGAAGCCCGTGCAGGGGTGAGTATACGATACTCAGTAGGGACCACGAGACCCCGAAGGTCTCCCTGAATCCACAAAGGATAATCCACAAAGGAAAGATACAATCATGAAGTAACATCCAACACTACTTATGTATATTCCCATACATATACCTAAGTCATCAATTCCAGTTCGGCTCCAACACCAGAGCCCAAGATCGATCATGTCCACACAGGATAGTACAACCCAATCCACACAGGAAAGAACAACCCAATCCACATAGGAAAGCAATAAAATCATATCGAAGATAATGATTGAAAGTCAAGACTCAGCTCACAGAGGTATACATCATTTGTAAAGGAAAAGGAGATGATCAGATGTAGATACTGATTCAACTAGCTGGGACCCACGTAGGATACAATTACTGTAGTCATCACCACAAAACCCATGGAGGATTCCAGTATGGTTGTTGTTGTCGTCGAACCCACGGAGGATTACAGTACGAAGGTCTTCACCGCCGAACCCATAGCTTCTGGGGAACTCCTCCTATATCGAGAACAGTGGGCCTGCCACTACAACCAAGTGCTTCCCACTAACCATGGAATGCTTTAGTACTCCACCTGTCGAGTACTTTGGGCCTGCTGCTACAACCAAGTGCTTCCCACCATTGGTCTGCCGCTACAACCAAGCGCTCCTCCTCATATCCTATAGAGGTACTCCTTCTGTTGAGTACCTCGGGTCTGACGCTACAACCAAGCACTCCTCCACCGTGGGTCTTCAGCTACAATCAATCTCTCCCCACTGATCTATCTGAAACACTCCATGTTGATCGATCAGCAGTCGTCAAGTCTCAGCCAGCTCTAGGGTTTCCGCACACAGCACGCTCGTTCCAGGAGAGTCTGCTCCATGATCCAAGAGGTCGATACATCAACTTTCACGTAGAGCAGAGTTTATGTATCCCAAGGTTCCGTCTCGTCGATAGGAACACAACGCGACAGGCGGCACGTCAATCGAACACCCAGTCTGAGAGTTATTAGCCTTTGCGTCCCTGGGGCCCGGTTGGTTTCGTGTACAAACCAAACCGACCGTATCTTAACTGTACCTAGAACTCACATAGGGTATACTCATAGGGACTGTTTCTCAATGTGATCACCAACGTCGCTGACTATTCACCAAACGGACGTCCGGTCTGAAAGATAACGACTTTTCAGTTCCAGGGGCCCAGTTGGATTTCAGGTACAATCCAACCCGGCCATACCCCAACTTCATCCAATCCTCAAGAGGAGTAATCCAAAAGGTAAGTCTCACTAAGAGGAAACCAACAAATTTGACGGCACCTCAATCGGACGTCCGGAGCTCCAGTTATAGGCATTTCTGCTCCGAGGGCCTGGTTGGTCTCGTGTTCGAACCAACTCGGATGTACCCAAAGTTCTCAGAAACCTTAAGTGTAATATAATGAAATGACCATCTCGATCCAAGGATCCCATCGCAACTGAAAGTGTGTCGATCAGGGGTCTGTATCCCATGTTATGGGCGTTTGAACAAAACTGCCCGAAAATAGGGGGTGTGGGCCCGGCTCGGGCGGACCGGCCCTGAACGGCCGGTCCAGCCTGGGTGCCCGCTGGCTGAGCGGACGCAGAGGGGGGGGGGGTGCTTTTCCCCCCCAGCTGACCAAACGGCGCGACTTTAATGTCGCGCCGTTTCCCCTAAACTCGGAATGGCAAAGCCGTTCCGGTCCGCCGCGACCCAGCCGCGACAGCTTTTTCCGGCGGCGCACCGCCCCCACCGGTCGCCGGTGCTGCCGCACCAGTGTGTCGCGCCACTGCCACTTTTTGCGGACCACCGGACGCGCTCCGGTGGTCCATTTGCCGGCTGTCTTCGCCAGCGGTCCTCCCATGACCTGCTCTTCACTGCGACTGCCTTCAAACTTCATTGCGGTCCTGTTCTGGCCGCGACCTCTTCGTGGTTCTCCGGAATGGTGCGACGGAGCCACTCCCCTCCGCCGCGGCCTCGCTCTGGCCACAACCTCTTTCAGCCACAACGGCGCAGTGCGACGACGCTTCGCTTCTTCGTCGTGCTCCTCATTGTTCCCGCGCGGTGTCGTTGCACTGCACCACCTTCGTTTGAGCCGCAGCGAACACAACCATAAAGGGGGAGGGGGTTCGGCCGTGTTTGGGTGGTCCGATCTCCTCCTGTTAAATTGATAAAAAGAGGCCCAAAGAAAATGATGATGAAAGGCAAAAAATATTCACGAACAAAACCAACCCTTACCTCAATAACGAGTTGACGATCGATGAGCATCGCAGAAAATGGCGTCACGGGGGTGTGGCTCCGTACACAATGACAGAGATTGTGTGAGGTGAAACATCGTCTCCCTTCCTTTGACGCGGGAAAAAGAATGAAGGAAGGCACGTCGGTGTTCTTTGCGTTCTTCAAGGAGGATGATGAAGTTCTTCGATGGTAGAACTCTCCCTCTCTCGACACAACGAAGCAACAAAAATAAAATAAGGCTTTAGCCTTATTTTATTACTTTTTCCAACACTTTTAAAAATTCAAACATTCATAATTTAATTCACTTCATTTAATTAAACATAACTTGTAAAAATTAATTGATGTGATTAGTTGGAAACATTAATGACAAAAGAGGTTTTAGAAAGGACTTAAAGAAAAATGAAAAGGTGGGGGCTCGTGTGGGCCCCGCCTCATCTTTAATCCTCTCAAGGGGATTAGAAAATCAGTGGGTCCCACCCCAACTCCCTCACAAGGGATAAACAACTTAAGAATGTGGAATAAAAATTGTAACATGATTTTTATTTCACTTAAATCTTAATCCTTTTTTTAAACAACTAATTTCGAGAAAACACAACTCCTTAAAATTTCATCCTAAGAAAAAATCGACGCTGCGGTTTCATCGGTGCCCTCAGATTTCAATTCCGAGTACCGGTTCAAAAGTTAGAAAAACCCGATCGTTCGTTCACTAAACATACCCGATTTAAACTTTGGAAATTTATTCCGGGCACACCGGGCCTCAGAATCAGGTGCTATTAGAAACTGCGTACTCATAAAATCCTAAAAATAAATAAGAAAAAATTTCCGATGAAATTTTCGGGTCTTTAAAAACAAAATATTCCTCTTGATTTATATCATAAAATAACCCCAATAAAAATCGCAATATGTTTAGAAAAAATACATATGACATCATTCTATTGTCTCTAAGTAGTTTAAGAACTATACCAGACTAATAAAATCACAAAAATGATATATATGATGCTGTATTATTTTCTAGGTACATTAGATCTCATTTAACACTTATATATAGTACTTTAGGACACAAATATTATTGATTATCGTATTATGATGAAAAAGTTTCTTTCACTTGGAATCGAAATCCTAAAACTACTGATGTACCTAATATATGTGACATATATTAATAGAATATTTTTAAAATATTTATTGTTTATTATGACTAATTAATAAAAAAATAATATTCCCAATGTCCAAAAAATAATTTAATATAATTTTTCTTTTTAATGACTTTTTCATATTATTTATTAAATATATACATTGACAAGAAAATCTCATTAAGAATCCAAAAAAAACGAATAAATCATCCATATATAATATAATTATTAAAAATAAATATTCTATTCTCTTTTTGAAAATTCATGACTAAATTATATTTTTTATAGACTTTTTTCATCAAATACTCACTCAGATAGTTACACTATATATGCCGTGACTATTTTAATCCATATAATTATTTATTCAATTTAATATAATGAAGATATTTAATGTTTGGACATGATATAATCATTATTAATCCTTCATATATTTTCAAATAATGTACATTATAAATGGTATTGCAAATAAAGACACTTAGTTATATTTATCAAAATACACTTGCCTAATAAAATGAAACCAACAAATATAACCTTATATGTAGTGGGTAAATATCATAAAAAAAATTTCCTGGAAAATTTAATAAAATTTTCACAATAAATAACTATTTTTATGAATAGAAAAAACCATTGTATGTTCTAAAAACAAACTTGTTTACAGAAACATAGATAAAACACAAGTCTGAACACAAAGAACCTGTCCTTTTAAAAATATTTCAATTTTTTGATACTGAAAATTTTAATTTAATTGAGTGTAAAATAAAATATAGAATAAAAATATTAATTACAATTTAAACACAGACAAACCACATAACATACAATTTGAAAAATTAAATATTACAACAATACTCACTATAAAAATAGGCATAATACAAAACGGTTTACCCATAATATATTTGTTAAAAAAGAAATGAATAACTTCACTTATAAACATTAATCCTTAAATTATTATAAGAAACTTATTTTTAATTTTAAAATTAATAAAAATAAATTAAAAATTATAAACATACAATAAAACACAATAGAAACTAAATTTTCGAAATCAATAAACATAATATTGAAAACAATAATATAGAAAATAATAATTTAAATAAAACATATTTTTTTTAAAATAATCCTGAATTTATAAATAAATTCATAGAGAAAATAACATTTTCAAGGAAAATAATTTGACATTACGTCCACCATCAAATGTTATGTGTCCTGAATGATTTATGGTATTTATATATGTTAGCAGAGATAATTTTACTTGTTTTACTGATTTTATAAAATGAATATTCCTCCATTTAAATATTTTTTTAGAATAATTGTTAATGAATAATATTTAATCTCACAATAGTTCAATTTGAAGAATTCGAAATGATTAATATTTACTATCCTAATTAGATCATTTGAATTATTGTCCCCATTTAATTTCTCTGTTAATTGTTTTAATTGAATAATTATAATTATTTAGTATGTACTGTATAATTATTTTTATTTGAACAATTTTTATTTTATATTTTATTTGAATTAAATAATAATTTTTATTACATAGAATTATATTTTAGAAAATATTCAAAAAAGGGTGAAGATTGGATTTTTATGACACCCTTATGCATGCAGTATGCACTATGTTATCGTAATGTAATATTAGCCTTCCATATATAATTACCCTAACGTGGGGTTTGGGAAATTGAAATTACCATTATACAACTTTGGTAAGTACCCATATTTTTCCCCAATTAGACTTACATAGCTTTGGTAGGTACTATGATTCAACTCAAATGACCTTTATGAAAACTAAGAAACTATCAAGGTACTATATTCAACTACTAAGATTAAATTTGCCCAATTATTAATATATATCTTATGAAACTATTAGGGATCTACTGTAACAAAAATAGATTCCCTTATGTGATTAATGACCGAGTTCTGGTGTTTTTTTTTCATGCAGCATCAACCAATTGTTTTACAATTTTCAATCCATCTATATGGGTGAATTTTGTATGTGATGATGCCCTAAATTTGATATAAAATCCATATAGTGTTTTCATGGATTATCTATGCACTAATAGTCTATTCAAAGTATCACTTTTTTGTCACCTTTAGGCTTAGATCTTTTCATTTGTCTGTTCCAAGGAAGCAATGTGTCAAAATATCAACAGCCCATTGAAGTGCTTTAGTAAGATTCCTTGAAATGCAACAATGGATCCTCTGTTCTTCACGAATATTGAGCTCCACTCTAGACTATTTCCATTCATTATTTTAGCACTGTACATATTTTTTTATTAAACCACCATTAATTTCCTTTATTTATCATGAGTTAATTTGTTATAGTAGAAAAACATCACCATTTCCCATGGTATCAGTTTGGGTAATGTTTGGAGGTTGAAAGTGATCTAATAAAAATAGCATTTTCTTATAAAAGTAGTTGAACCATCATCCTGGTTGCAACAATAAAAAAATATCTATCTAATTTTAGAATAGCCAGTCTATGATCAGTATTAGAAGGCCATCATCATCAATGGTTTCAAGACCCCTTGTCTTAATGGAATCATACATGGTAATGCATGGACAACATCCCTTACTATTGTTAGTTTCCACTTCTACAAATAACATTAATCTTGTAGAGGTGTAATATAAATTTGTTATAGGGGTATAATAATAGTAATAGTAACCATACCATACCTTATACTAGGAAGATTTAGGTCTAGAAATCTCAACCGTAAAATATTATTAATAAAAAGTAAGCTATGAGATCAAGAGGTGTAAGAAGTCTTGTAAAATCATGAGTGGGTAACACTATGAATATCTATATCTACAATCAAAGAGTATAAATCAGTCCTCTTGAAGGAACACATTGATAAATCCTCAATGATTTCCATATTTGAAAACACATCTTCAACTTTACTGGCTTCTTTGATTGCATATGACGCCATCAGGATGAGTTTGTTAGTGTATCAATGAAATTCATTCCAATGGGGTATAAATTTCCATGACTTGTTCATGGTTTTTTCCTTTAGAGATTCTATTTCCATCATTTTTTCATATTAAAGAGATAAATATCTCTATTCATGATGATCTTCAAAAAGTAAAGCTATAATAATGGATCAATGTTTTGATTGTTATAAAATTACATTACCAATTTAATAGATGAAGCAGCCCTTGATAAATCAATGATGAGTGTGGAAGACACCCCCCACACACTAAGGGACCTGTTGTGTTGGATGCTTCTCTATAAACATTCACCATGATCCATAGACTGATTGGTAAATCCCAGTGAATAAAATTAAAAGATATTGGTCTCCACTACCATTCATGTACATTAAGAATTTGACGAATAATATTATTGGAGAAGGCATGGAACCTATTTTCACATGGGTGGTTCTGAAGTCATCCTAGTGTATGTAAACTAGCTTAGCATGAAGTGATGAGGTCCTATTCATGATGTTTATTGAATTTATATCTATATAAGTGTAAAAACAATATTGGGTCCAACAACAATAAGAAATTTTTGGATCACCTATTCAATGTAGGCATCCAGCATGTATGAGGGTCTGTAGGTCTGTGATCACATTTCTAATTCCAAAACACAACCAACATCCCCTGTATGTAACTCCATAGCTTGAATATTAATTAGTAGTTGAAAAAAACATTGTTGACGCTCTCCAAAAACTCCATTTAGAGGTGACAGTATGAAGAATATCAGATCCCTACAATTTTCATTCAATCATGTGTGTGATGCCTTCCATTCCAAATTTTCCATTGGAGTAGAATCTTTGAGGGATGGATTAATGGAGACTTGAATTCAGAGATCCATGCATGGGTTATAATATTGGTTCCACATTTTGATCTATATATGTAATTTTTTATGAAAACACCATTGGTTTTTGGGATCTAGATGATAATTTATTTTTCAACAACATTATTCATATACATATCAGAGGATATGTGACAGGTAATTATAACATCATGGTTGGGGATTTTATGGATAAAACCTGTAATTTTTGGGATTAATTTTGATGGAAGGGACAACCATGAAACCCTCCATGGGATTTTTCAATATATTTGGTGGTGATACCATATACATTAGATTGTATAAAAAATATAAATTTTCATTTTTTTCAAGTGATCATTGATGGAACACATGATGGAAGGAAAAATTGGGGAGTCCGGATATAAGGACCCGACTTTAAACATTTCATAATATTGAATTAAATGAATAATTCACAGTGAGGATCTTCTCTGGTTTAGAGTTTTAGAAAATTAGGACAAAACTATTAAATCTAAAAATATTACAAAGTATACACTTCTACTCAGTTTAATTTTTTTCATAAAATAAAAACTCTTGAAAAAAAGAGTCATGTCTAGTTCCACGTTTTTGATAGCATGACTTTTCCTTGACCCCATCCATGACCCTATTCATCTTTATGTCTTGTAAAAACATTTCAAAACATGGGATGAGCATAAAAATCTCAGTAAGGGTTATAAAACAAAGAAAGAAAACATAAGTTCATAAATACATACAAAACATAAACACTTTTACTTACCTCTTGAAGACATAATATTTATGAATAACACAAAGTAATCACAAATCATAAAAATACTTATTGAATTCATATAATAATTACATTGTAGCTATCACACCTACATAGAGAGTTACATTGGAATACCCATCTCTGTATATTTACAAAATCTCTTATGAGAAACATTCATGTTTACCTCTATCATGTTACTCAATGCATTAGAGAGCTATCTCGGGCTCACCCGCCCTAGGTTTATCATGGAACCACCCGTGTACGTAAACGATTCCCAAGAACCATAACATATTCATATCACATAAAACAAACATAAATTAAAGATTCAATATATCATTAAAATATATTGAAATAATAAATCCATTATAAAAACCATTTTCAATACCAAAATATTTAAAAATTATATGGAGTCTATTTTCTTTTTTCTAAACACTATTTCTTGTTATGGAATCCAAAGATCAAATAATACCCGCAACAGCAGAAAAAGGTCGTTGTCAGTGCTTACATTACAAAAAACATTAATTTTTTCATTTAGAATAACGATTCGTATAAAAAGATCCACTTTTAATGAAATTAAAAGTGACAGTTGTTTATACATCGTATAAAAGAAAGTCGTGTATTAGAACAAAATATGCCTCAATGAAAGGAGATTGAGACGAAGTCTCTTACCTCGTGTCTGAATTGACCCGTTCATTCTTTAATCTCCTGAATAATAAAATAAAGTTAATTTCTACTTACATAAAAAAATTCAAGTTTATTATTCATTTTATATGACTTATTACCATGTTATAAACATTATGTCATCATTTATGTTAATAATGTTCATTTTTTCGATATTTGGTACTTGAGTAAAAAAATAAAGACCTTATATTTACAAGTTGTCCATGTGGTCAATATTCCATTATATCCAGAATGATATTCATTATTTAGATATAATATATATCATATATATCTATTATATATATATATATTTATATTTATAACACTACATATCATTTGAAGGTATGAAATAAAATGCACCGTTTATGGAGACGGTAAGCCGTATGTATGCATGAATGCTACTTTCATTTCAATTTCTTATTTTAGTGGAATTAAAATATAATTATAAATAGGTATACTATAAATCCAGTATAATATCATATATAATATCATTAACTCCATCCTTTATATGTCCCACATATGGAATTAACGAGTCATATCACTTTGATGGGGCGGTAGTCCGCACTTCCTCAAATGAAATTATCGTGTTTACGCATAATGGAAACCATAAAGGTATACTATAAAATAAAAATATATAAGCATAAAGAAAACATAATCATAAAATATATCATATATAAATATAGTTTCATCTTAATGTCCACCATGATATGTGGTACAAGATAATCGAACAATCATCGTCTCGTGAGGCGTTAGTTTTCCATCCACAGAAACAGTATGTTCTTTACCCACAAGATGGAGGTGTGTGTAAGTGTAGTTTGAATCCTTCTCATAAAAACATCCTAGTATATTGAGGATACTAATGTTTTAAAAAAATAAATGAATAAAAATAGTTTAGGGGTTGGATAAGTAAAATAATAGAAAATACATTAAGAGAAACTGTTGCCATTAATTTGGGTAACTTGTTTTGGTTTGAACCAAAAGGATTTATTGAAGTGCCTTCTGGATAAGGTAAGGCTTCTAGAAGGAGTATAGAGATTTAGGGAGTTTTATTGGGAAGAGGTTGGATGTGCCAAAAGGCATGAGAGGTGTGGGTAATTGGTTATAATTGAGGGCTTTTTATAAGTGGGGGGAGGGGCTCTTTAGGTAAGTGTGATAATATTGTTTTATTATATAATTATATTTGGTTTCTAAAGGTCAAAAACTAATTAAATTCGAATATAGGATTACTCATGGTTGAAATTAAATCATTAAATAAGAATTGGATAGTTTTTTAATAATTTTGTAATATTTATAATCATATTTATTTAATTATTTTATTAATGAGGTAAATACTGCATCATTATTGTGTCATAAATAATTTAATTTATATGATGTCTAATATTTTTTAAAAATACTATGATGTAGGAAAACATTTAGGATTTACAATGAATATATATAGTCTAAACGATGATTTATATAACCCCTAGTAAAAATTAATTTAATAACAGATATTTGTTTTTGTCCTTTTTTCCATTACATTAATTTAATTAATCTAAAGTGTCATTATCACTCCCAAGTGGCTCAATGGGGTCTCAAAATGCACCCATAGATTCCCATGGTCCTAAATGACTCAACAAATAAGGGTTGGACATGTGTTAAGGTAATTTTGAATTATTATATTATTCTTTTTACCTTGAATTACCCTATTTACCTTTAACAGTGGTAAATAAAAATCAAAAGTTACTATTCACCAAAAAATATTTTCATCTTATTTAACCAATTTTTACTTACTAATAACAACCATGTATGTTGGATTTTCAAAATTCAATTCCCAAAAGTGGTAAAATTTAATTTAAATGAAAATTTTAGTTTTCTTTAACTACAACTAAGTGGTCTCACTATTCAAAAACAATTGATGTTTTTCCGAAAACTACCAAAATTTCAGCCTAATCTATATTTAATATTCTGAATTCAAAAATGATGTGTATTTTTCCAAATTCAAAACATAGAAGTGGAATTAATTAATTTAAAATTAATTCCCGTTGTTAAAACAAATAGCGGGTTTTTAAGAAACAATAACTATCAAAAGATTGACACTTGTTTATATCCAATTTCAAAATAAAATTAATTCCAATGACCAACATTGGATTTAATGGTAAAAATAAATTCTAATTACACTTTAAAAACAATTAAAAAGACAATATAACCATATAAATAAATTATATTAAAACACAGTTTTGAATTAAAATAGAATATTTGTCACTATTCATTAAAAAAGGAACTTTATCAAAAAAAAATCCAAAAACTTTACACAAAGAAAATTTTGATGTTCCCATTTTAACAAAGGATTTAATTTGGTCAAGTAGAATGTATTAAAGTGACCAAAACTATATTTAAATAGGGTTCTCCATTAAAAGGCTGTAAATCAACCTTTTAATGTAAATTATGTTTAAAATTAGACTCACCCACATTTTAATCCACTAACTTTTTATTAGATAAATGTAAATACATTTAACAAACATGTATAATCATATTTTAGTTAGTTTTGTTCATTCCCAAAAATAAAACATATAGGAGTTAACTACCATTTAAAATAACAATATTATATTATTAGTGTGCAACGTACGATTTCAAAGAAACCCATTTTTGTGTATCGGGTATGCTAATGAACATAGAAACCCATTTAAAGTAAAATTAATATTTAATTCAAAAAATTTAATAAATATGAAATATGACTTATTATGTATTTAATTGGGATGTTACATCCTTCCCCCCTTTTGGGAATTGCATCCTCGTAATTTTACTTATCAAAATAAGTGGAGATCTTTATCCCTCATAGTATTTTCAGATTTCCATGTTTCCTCTTCAACCATATGGTTTTCCCACAAAGCATTTAACTAGTGAATTACCTTATTCCACAACACTTGCTCTCTTCGGTCAAGAATCTGGACTAGTTGTTCCTCATTAGGGAGATTCTCTTCTAACATAACTACCTCTGGGTTCAAAACCATAGATGGATCTGGAATATACCTTCTCAACATTGAAACATGAAAAACATTGTGTACCAAGGATAATCCTGGAGGTGAAGCCAATCTGTACGCAACTGAACCAATTTTATCCATGATTTCATAAGGTCTAATGAACCTCAGACTCAACTTCCCCTTTTTACAAAAACACATCACACTTTTCCATGGAGAAACATTGAAAAATACATGATCACCTACCTAAAAAGAAAGATCCTTCCTCCGGTCTGCATCAATTTTGTGTCTGCTCTGAGATGTTCTCATGTACTTCTAAATCAACTAAACTTTCTATTTCATATATTCTACCAATTATATTCCCATCAGCTTCCATTCACCTAATTCATCCCAAAAAGTTGGAGTTAAAAACGCTTTCTATATAATGACTCAAATGGAGCCATCTGTATACTAGAATAAAAGCTGTTATTTAATGAAAATTCAACCAAAGAAGATATTGGTCCCAACTTTTCTGATAATTCATCGATCAAACGTGTAACATATCCTCTAATGTCAGAATTGTTCATTCTGATTTCCCATCTGATTGAGGAATAAAATATGTTCTAAAATTTAATTCAGTACCTAACGACTACTGAAGGCCTTTACCAAAGATAGAAGTAAACCTGGGATCATGATCAGATACAATGGACAGGGGAACTCCACTAAACCTTACTCTCTCTTTAATATTCAACCGAGAAAGTTGATCTAGAGAAAAAGTATATCGAATAGGAAGGAAATAAACAGATTTAGTCAATCGATCAACAATAACCCAGATTGCATTATTACCTTGAGATGTCTTCGGTATTCCCACATTGAAGTTTGGGATATATTTTTTCCATTTCCACTCTGGGACCTGTAAAGGTTGAATCATACCTTTCGGTAACTTCCACTCTTCTTTAACCTGCTAACAGGTCAAATAATTCACAGTAAAGTTGGTAATATATCTTTTCATTCCATCCCACCAGTAATACTCTCGAAGATCTCCGTAAATCTTAGTACTGCCAGGATGAACTGAAAAATGGGGAACTATGAGCTTCACATAACAACTCATTCTTCAACTGTGAATCACAAGGCACACATAATCTCTTTCCAAATCTCAAAACACTATCATTATCAATTTTAAATTCAGGAAACATTCTCTTATAAAACAAATCTACCTTTTTCTGTAACTCAATGTCTTCCTTCTGTGCTTGATTAATTCTTTCAAATAGAGATGATCTCCCTGACAACTGATACAAAACAGAAGAGTTTTCTGCACCAACATCTTATATGCGAAATTTTACCACATAAAAAACCAAAGGATCCTGTTCCAAACATATCATGTTTAATAAAGCATTACTTTTTCGACTCCATGCATCAGCCACTTTATTTTCTTTTCCCAGATGGTAAGGGATCATGAAATCATAATCCTTGATTAATTCCAACCATATCTTTTGTCTCATGTTCAATTGTTTTGAGTGAATATATAATTTAAACTTTTTTGATCAGTATATATTTCACATTTTACTCCATACAAATTATGCCTCTTAATTTTTAAAGCAAAAAACAATATAACCTAATTCCATATCATGTGTAGGGTAATTTAACTCATGTGGTTTCAACTGACATGAAGCATAAGTAATTACCTGACCATTCTGCATTAGGACACAACCATGTCCTTTCTACAAAGCATCACTATAGATAACAAACTCACCATTTCTGTATGGTAGTGCCAAAATTAGAGCATTCACCAATCTTCTTTTCAATTCCTGAAAACAATCTTCGTACTCTTTTGTCCATATGAACTATACACTTTTTCGAGTTAACTTAGTCATTGGACTAGAAAACCATACAAAATTTTCAACAAACCTCTGCTAATAACCTTCCAAACAAAGAAAACTACGAATCTCAGTTATATTTTTGGGTTTTTCCCATTCTTCAACAACTTTTTTTAGCAAGACCAAACATTATGCCATTTTTTGAAACAATGTGACCAAGGAAAGAAATTTGTTGCAACCAAAACTCACACTTTCTGAATTTACCATACAACTTATTTTCTTTTAAGGTTTTACAAACAACCCTTAAATGAATTTCTTGTTTCTATTAACTTTTGGAATAAAAAAAATATCACCAATGAACAAAACCACAAACTTATCCAAGAACTCACGGGAAAATATATTCATAAGATCCATGAACACATCAGGTGAATTGGTTAAACCAAAAGGAATTACTACAAATTCATAATGGCCATATCTAGTACAAAATGTGGTCTTCAGAATGTCTTCTTCCTTTACTTTCAAATGATGGTACCCCAACCTCAAATTAATATTCGAAAAATACTGAGCTCCTTGAATCTGTTCAAAGAAATCATCAATATGAGGAAAAGGATACTTTTTATTAACAGTGATGTTATTAAATACTATATAATCAATGCAAAGTCTCATTGAACAATCTTTCATTTTAACAAACAATATAAGATCACCCCATGGTGACATGCTAGGTCGAATGAAACCTTTATCTAATAACTCCTGCAATTTATTCTTTAAATCTAAAAGATCAATTTGAGTAATTTGATAAGGGGGTTTTAAAATTGGCTTTGCATCAAGAACTAAGTCAATAGTAAATTCAACTTCTTGACCAGATATAATACGAGGAAAAACATCAAGGTACTCATTTACCACTCGAACATCATTAATCTGAACAGTTCCTTTGTTTTCAGCAATATGTGGAAGGTAAAATTAATTTCCATATTTTACTTGTTTCTCACATTCATTATAAGTTATCAAAAGAAAGGGTTCATTCTTGTATACAAACTGAAAATCATTCTGAAAAAACCTACTTAGCTCTGCTGTCAATATTAGCATGATAAACAGAAAGAGAATCCAAACCCAAAATAAAATCAAACTGTACTAGAGGTAAAACAATAAGGTTTTCAGGTAGATTCTTTTCGCACACAAGGACATGAATGTTCTTATGTTTTCTTATTGTCTCAAAATTTCCTCCAGGTGTTTTTACCATAAGTTTTTTATTCGTATGTTGAAATGGAATTCCCAATTTACTAGAAAAATTCTCAGAAATGATAGAGTGTGTAGACCCTGAATCAAACAACACATTGGCATAATCTGAACAAAAAACAGTGCACCAGATACTACTACATTTGAAGGCCCAACATTTTCTGAAGTATTTGTAAAGGATTTCACCACCATTTTTTACTTGTAGTCTGACCACTTTCCCTTAATTGAGTTCTTTGTTGGAAACCCATTTTCATAATGACCCATTTCACTTCACTTTAAACATTTTACTAACTGTAAATCATATTTTTTTCTTACCATTACCCTGATATTTTCCAGTTCAATTATGAGCCTTATGTCCCATTTTACCACATCAATAGCACATACTATAATTCAAAAGAAATTCCCTAGCATGCTTTTTACCAAAATTTTCATAGACACTAAACTTAAGTTTCTTTCCATCAAACTTTTTTGAATAGTTCTTCCCTTTTTCTTGCCACCTTGACCTCTTATTCTGTTGTTTTTTTCAAAGAAAACTTGATCACCAGAAAAATCCATTATCACCTTCTCCTCACAATGAAAAAGTTTTTCATAACATTTGAACTCACAAGATGCTAAAAACCTTAGATAATTTGGATTTAATTTTTAGTAAAAATGGTTGATTTTACTATCAAGACCTCGTATGAAATTTGGGGCATAGCTTTCCAGTCTAGTGATTTTTTCATCATAAGTAGCCACTGATTCATCCTCTAGCCTCAATTATAGGAATTTGGTTTCCATTCTAGGATGAACCACCTTAGGAAATTATTTCACAAGAAACATACCATTGAATTCATCCCAATCAAGAGCATCAATATCCTCATAATCCCTAATATTTTTCACTATCAACCACCACTGATCAGCTTCACCTTCAAAATGGTAAATTACGAAACTATCATTTTGATGTTCTGAAAAACCCATGAAATCAAAAATCTTTTCTAGTGCTTTAATCCACCCTTTTGCTAATACCGGGATAGATGATCCTCTGAATTATGGGGGTTGTTGCCTAATGAAAAGCTCCACTACTGACATGATCCTCTATGGTGGATCTGGATGATCTCTAACATGGATACCACCACCGTTTATAGCCTGAGTCAACTCTTCCATCACGAAAACAAACTGTTCAGTTTTGATTGTGACCATATCAGGTTGCTGATTTGGAAGGTTGCCTTCCTCCTAATGTCATCCCAACATAGTTGCCCTATTTCCTCTACATAAAATAATTCTAAACACAAAAATATCTTAGGCAAAGCAACTTGGTAATTTGTTAATGCAATATGATTTCAATATTAACATAAATTACTTTATGAATATTAATTAAAAAATACCCTAAGGAAAAAAGTTTTCTAAACCGACCTCTGATACCAACTATAAGGTCCTGACCTTAAACATGTAATAATATTTAATTAAATGAATAATTAACATTGAGGATCTTTTCAGGATTAGTGTTTTATAGAATTAGGACATAACTAATACATCTAAGAAGATTACAAAGTAGACACTTCCACTCAGTTTCCATTTTTTTCATAAAATAAATACTCTTGGAAAAAAGATTCATGTCTACTTCCCTGTTTTAGACAGCATGAATTTTCCTTGATCTCATCCTTGACCCTATTCATCTTTAAGTCCTATGAAAACATTTCAAAACATGGGATGAGCATAAAAAGCTCAGTAAGGGTTATAAAATAAGAAAAGAAATCATTAATTCATAAATACAAACAAAACATAAACTGTTTTACTTACCTAATGAAAACATAAGATTTATGAATAACATATAGTAATCACAAATCATAAAAATACTTATTGCATTCATATCATACTTACATTGTAGCTATCACAGCTACATAAAGAGTTACGTTGGAATACCCATCTTAGTATATTCCCTAAATCTCTTAGGAGAAACATTCATTTTTTCCTCTGTCACATTACCCAATGCATTAAAGATCTATCTTGGGATCTCCCGCCCAAGGTTTATCACAGAACCACCCGTGTACGTAAACAATGCCCAAGAACCAGAACATATTCATAAAACATAAAACAAACATAAAGGAAAGATACAATATATAATTAAAATATATCAACATAATAAACCCATTATAAAAACCATTTTCAATAAAAAAATATGTAAAAAATAAATGGTATTTTTTTAAACTCTACGGCTTGTTAAGGAAGCCAAAGATCAAATAATACTCAAGGCGGCGGAAAAAAGGTCGTTATCACTGCTTAAGTTAAGAAAACATTCCTTTTTATCACTTATTAAAATGCTCCATATAAAAAATTACCTTTGAATGAAATGAAAAGTCAAAGGTGTTTATAAAGTGTATAAAAGAAAGTCATGTATTAGAATATAATATGCCTCAATGAAAGGAGATTGAGACGAAGTCCCTTACCTCGTGTCTGACTTGACCCGTTCATTATTTAATCTCTTGAATAATAAACTAAAGTTAATTTCTACTTGCTTAAAATTATTTTCCAAGTTTATTATTCCTTTTATATCACATATTACCATTTTATAATCATTATGTCATCATTGAAGATAATAATGTTCATTTTGTCGATATTTGTTACTTAAGTAAAAATGAACACCTTGTATTTACAAGTTGTCCATGAGGTCAATATTACATTATATCCAGAAAGATATGAATTATTTAGATATCATATATATCATATATGTCCAATATATATATATATATATATATTTATAACAGAACATATCGTTTGGAGGTAATAAATGAAATGCACCGTTCTTGGAGACGGTAATCCGTACATACGCGAGAACACTTCTTTCATTTCTATTTCTTATTTTAATGGAACTAAAACATAATGATTCATAGGTATATTAAACTTACAGTATAATATCATATATAATATCATTATCTCCATTCTTTTTACATCCCTCATATGGCATTAACTAGTAATATCACTTTGAGGGGGCGGTAGTCCGCACTTCCTCAAATAAACTTATCGTGTTTACCCATAGTGGAAACCATAAAGGTATGATATAAAAGAAAAATACAGAAGCATAAAGAAAACATTAACATGACATATATCATATATAAATATAGTTTCATCTTAATGGCCACCATGATAGGTGGTAGGAGATAATCGAACAATCATCGTCTCATGAGGCTTTAGTTTGCCATCCACAGAAATAGTATGTTTTTCACCCATTAGATGGAGGTGTGTGTAAGTGTAGTTATAATAATTCTTATAAAAACATCATAGTATATTGTGGATACTGGTTATGTTATATAATAAATGAATAAAAAGAGTTTAGGGGTTAGGGAACTAAAATAAAAGAAATGATGTTAAGAGAACCAGTTACCTTTAATTTGGGTAACTTCCTATGGATTGAATGAAAAGGATTTCTTGAAGTGCCTTATGCCTTAGGTAAGGATTCTTGGAGTATGAGGGGGATGTAGGTAGATTAATTGGGTAGAGTTTGGATGAACTAAAAGGCTTTATAGGTTTGGGAATTGGTTAGAAATGAGATATTTTTATAAGGGGGAGGAGGGTCTCTTTAGGAAAGTGTGACAATGTTATTTTATTATATAATGATATTCGGTTACTAAAGGTCCAAAACTAATTGATGTCGAAGGTATAATGACTCATGGTCGAAATAAAATCATCCAATAAGAATTGGACTGTTTTTTTATATTTTTTTTAATATTTATAATATTATTTATTTAAATCCTTTATTAATGAGGTAAATAATTCATCATTATTGTGTCATAAATAATTTAATTTATATGATGTCTAAAAATTTAAAAAAAATATACCATGATGTAGGAAATAATATTATATTTCCAAATAATTTTTATAGTCAAAATGATAATTTATATAACACCTTGTAAAAATTTATTAACTAACAGATATTTTTTTTTTCATTTTTGCATTTACATTAAGTTAATTAATCTAAAGTGTCATTATCAACCCCAAGTGGATAAATGGGGCCCCAAAATCTACTCAAATATTCCCATGGTCCTAAATGACTCCACCAATAAGGTTCGGACAAGTGTTAGGGTAATTTTGAATTATTATAATATTATTTTTTCCTTGAATTACCCTTAACCGCGGTAAATAAAACTCAAAAGTTACAATTCACCAAAAATAATTTTCATCTTATTGAACCAAATTTTACTTACTAATATTAACCATGTATGTATTATTTTTTAAATTAAATTCATATAAGTGGTAAAATTTCGTTTAAATGAAAAAGTTAATTTTTTTAACTACTACAAAATGGTTTCACTATTCAACAAAAATTGATGTTTATCAGAAAACTACCAAAAATTCAGACTAAGATATATTTGATATTATGAATTCAAAAATGATTTCTATTTTTAAAAATTAAAAACAACGAAGAGTCATTAATTAATTTAAAATTAATTCCCATTGTTAAAATAAATAGCGTGTTTTTAAGAAACAATAACTATCAAAATATTGACACTTGTTTATGTCCAATTTCAAAGTGAAATTAATTCCAATGACCAACATTGGATTAAATGGTCAAAATATATTCTAATAAAACTTTAAAACCAATTAAAAAGGTAATATATCCATATAAATAAATTATATTAATACACAGTTTTCAATTAAAATAAAATATTTTTCACCATTCATTAAAAAATGAACTTTATCGGAAAAAATTCCAAAAAATTTCCACAGAGTAAATTTTGACATCCCCATTCTAAAGAAGGATTTAATTTGGTCAAATAGAATTTATTAAAGTGACCGAAACCATATTTAAAGAGGGTTCTCCATAAAAAGACGGTAAATCGACCTTTTAAGGTAAATTTTTCTTAAAAATAGATTCATTCACATTTTAAGCCACTAATATTTTATTGGATAGATGTAAATACATTTAACAAAAATGTATAATCATATTTTAGTTAGTTTTGTTCATTCCCACCCATAAAACTTCTAGTAGTTAACTACCATTTAAAATAATAATATTATATTATTAGTGTGCAACGTAAGATTTCAAAGAAACTCATTGTTAAGTATCAGGTTTGCTATCGAACATAGCAACCACTTTAAAGTAAAATTAATATTTAATTCAAAAATTTTAATAAATATGAAATATATATTATTCTTTATTTACCTGGGATGATACAAACTTCCCCCATTTTGGGAATTGCATCCTCACAATTTTACTTATCAAAATAAGTGGGGGTATTTACCCCACATAGAATTTTTCAAATCTCGTGTTTCCTCTTCAACCATTTGGTTTTTCCACAAAACCTTTACTTGGTGAATTTCCTTATTCCGCAACACTTTCTCTGTTCAGTCAAGAATCTGGGATTCTTGTTCCTCATACGAGAGATTCTATTCCAACTGAACTACCTTTGGGCTCAAAACATGAGATGGATCTGGCATACACTTTCTCAACATCGAAACATGAAAAATATTGTGTACCTGAGATAATCTGGGAGGTAAAACCAATTTTTAATCAACTGACCCAACTTTCTCCATGATTTTATAAGGTCCAATGAACCTCGTACTCAACTTTCCCTTCTTACAAAAACACATCACAGTTTTCCATGTAGAAACTTTGATAAAGACATGATCACCTACCTCAAAAAAAGATCCTTCCTCTGGTTATCTGCATAACTTTTTTGTCTGCTATGAGATGTTTTCTTATGCTTATGAATCAATTGAACATTCTCTTCCACCTCTTCTACCAATTCTGGTCCCATCAGCTTCCTTTCACCTACTTAATCCCAAAAAGTTGGAGTTAAACAATGCTTTACATATAATTACTCAAATGGAGCCATCTGTATACTAGAATAAAAACTGTTATTATATGAATATTCAACCAAAGAAAGATGTTGGTCCCAACTTCCCTGATAATCCATCGAGCATGCATGTAACATATCCTCCAATGTATGAATTTTTCGTTCTGATTTCACATCTGATTGAGGAATAAATGATGTACTAAAATTTAATTTAGTACCCAATGACTTCTGAAGGCCTTTCCATGATTTATAAGTAATCCTGGGATCACAATCAGATAAAATGGAGAGGGGAACTCCATGAAAACTCACTATATCTTTAAAATACAACATAGAATGTTGATCTAGAGACAAAGTATCTCAAATGGGATGGAAATGAGAATATTTAGTCAATATATCAACAATAACCTAGATTGAATTATTACCTCGATACGTCTTTGGTTATCTTAGAATGAAGTCCATGGATATATTTTTCCATTTCCACTCTCGCACTGTTAAAGGATGAAGAATCACTTTCGGTAACTACCTCTTTGATTTAACCTACTAACAAGTCAAACACTTTACAGTAAAATCAGCAACATCTCTTTTCATTCCATCCCAGTAATAATACTCATGAAGATCTCTGTACATCTTAATACTTCCAAGATGAACTAAAAAATGGGGAACTATGAGCTTCACATAACAAATCATTCTTCAAATGTGAATCACAAGGCACACATAATGTGATTCCAAATCTCAAAACACATTCATTATCAATGTTAAATTTAAGAAACTTAACCTTTTTGACTAACTCTACCTTTTTCTGTAAGTCTCTATCTTCCTTCTATGCTTTCTTAATTCTGTTTGATAGAGATGATCTCACTAACACATGATACAAAACAGAAGAATTTTCTACACCAATAACTTTTATACCAAAATTTATCAAATCAAAAACCAAAGGAACTTGTTCCAAATGTAACATTCTTAGTGAAAAATTAATTTTTTGACTCAATGCATCATTCACATTATTTTATTTTCCTGGATGGTAATGGATCGTGAAATCGTAATCCTTGATTAATTCTAACCATCTCCTCTTTCTCATGTTCAATTATTTTTGAGTGAATATATACTTTAAAATTTTTTGATAGGTATATATTTCACACTTTAATCCATACAAATGATCCCTCCGAATTTTTAAAGCAAAAACAACAACAACTAATTCCAAATAATGTGTAGGGTAATTTAACACATGTGGTTTCAACTGACGTGAAGCATGAGTAATTACCTGATCATTTTGCATTACGACACAACCAAGTCCTTTCAACAAAGCATCATTGTAGATAACAAACTCACCATTTCCGGATGGCAGTGCCAAAAATGGAGCATTCACCAATCTTATTTTATATTCTTGAAAACAATCATCACATTATTTTATCTAGATGTACTTAACACCTTTTCGGGTTAACAAAGTCATTGGACTAGATAACCATGAAAAATATTCAACAAACCTCCGGTAATAACCTTCCAAACCAAGAAAACGACGACTCTTGTTTATATTTTTTGGTCTTTCCCATTGTCCAACAACTTTTGTTTTAGAACGATCAACCGTCATTCCATTTTTGGAAACAGTGTGACCATGAAAAGAAATTTGTTCCAACCAAAACCCACACATGGTGAATTTCCCATACAGTTTCTTTTCATTTTAGGTTTTCTAGACAACCCTTAAATGAATTTCATATTCCTCTTTGATTTTTGAATAAATTAAAATATCATCAATGAACACAACCAAAAACATATCCAAGAACTCATGGAAAATTCTATTCATAAGATCCATGATTACATCAGGTGCCTTGGGTAAACCAAATGGATTACCTACAAATTCATAATGGACATATCTAGTACGAAATGCCATCTTCAGAATGTCTGATTCATTTACATTCAAATGATGGTACCCTGACCTCAAATCAATCATTGAAAAATATTGAGCTCCCTGGAGCTGATCAAACAAATCATCGATATGAGCCAAAGGATAACTGTTCTTAACAATGATTTTATTCAATGATCTATAATCAATGCAAAGTCTCATTGAACCATCTTTCATTTTAACAGATAAGACAAGAGAACCCCATGGTTATGTGCTAGGTCGAATGAAACCTTTATCTAATAAATCCATCAATTTCTTCTTTAACTCTAAAAGTTCAATTTGAGCCATTCGATAAGGGGGTTTTGAAATTGGATTAGCATCAGGAACTAAGTCAACTATAAATTCAACTTTCCGATCAGTTATAACACCATGGAACTCATCAGAAAAAACATAAAGATACTCATTTACAACTGTCACATCATTAATCTGAACAGCTATTTTGTTTTCAACAATATGTGCAAGGTAACATTCATTTCCATCTTTTACTAATTTCTTAGCTTCCTAATATGTTATAAAAAGAAAGGGTTCATTCTTGTATAAAAATTAAAAATCGTTTTGAAAATAAACCTCTTTATCACTACAGTCAATCTTAGCCTGATAAAAAGAAATCCAATCCATACCCAAAATAAAATCAAACTCTACTAGAGGAAAAACAATAAGATTTGCAGGTGGATTATTTCCAAACACAATGACATGGATGTTCATATGTTTTCTTTTTGTCTCAAAATTTCCTCCAGTTGTTTTTACTGTAAGTTCTGTATTCATATTTTGAGATGGATTTACCAATTCACTATAAAACATCTCAGAAAAAAAGAGTGTGTATACCCTGAATCAAACAACACATTGGCATAATCTGAAAAAACAGACAATGTACCTGATATTACTTCATTTGATGGACCAACATCTTCTGAAGAAATTGCAAAGGATTTCCCCATCCCTTTCTTCGTATAGTCTGGCTGCTTTCCCTCAGTTAAGTTCTTTGTTGAACAATCATTTTAATAATGACCCATTTCATTGCACATAAAACATTTTACTGACTATAAATCAGATTTTGTCTTACCATTACCCGGATCTTTTTTAGTGAAATTACGAGCCTTATGTCCCATTTTACCAAATCATTTTCACTTACTATAATTCCAAATACATTCCCCAACATGATTTTTTCCACAATTTTCACAAACTCTAAACATAAGTTTCTTACCATTAGACTTTTTTGAAGAGTTCAACCCTTTTTCCTGCCACCTCGACCTCTTATTATGTTGTTTTTTCAAATAACACATGATCATCAGCAAACACCATTTCTACCTTCTCCACATAATGAACATGTTTTTTCATAAATTTTTAACTCACGACTATATAAAGACCTTAGATACTTTTGAATTAATCTTTAGTAAAAATGGTTGATTTTACTATCAAGATCTCGCATGAAATTTGGAGCATACCTTGCCAATCTAGTGAATTTTCCTTAATAAGTAGCCACTGATTCATCATGTTGCCTTAATTCTAGGAATTTTTCTTCTATTCTAAAATGAAAAACCTTTGGAAAAACAATTCAAGACACATACCTTTGAATCCATCCCAATCAAGGGCATCAATCTCCTCACTATCCCTGATATTTTCCACCATCGACCACCACCGATCTGCTTCACCTTCAAAATGGTAAACATCATGACAAGCCTTTTGATGTTCTGAACAACCAATGACATTGAATATCTTTTCCAATGCTTTAATCCACCCTTCTTCTAGCACCGGGTCATAAGATCTTCTGAATGTTGGGGGATGTTGCCTCATGAAATGCTCCACTACGGACATGTTCCTCTGTGGTTGATCTGGATGATCTCATATATGGATACCACCACCATTTATAGCCTGGGTCAAATATTTCATCAATGCAACAAACTATTCAGTTCTGATTCTGGCCATCTCAGGTTAATGATTTGGAAGGTTGTCTTCTTCCTAAGGTCATCCCAACAATGTTTCCCTATTTCCTCTACAGAAAACCATTCTGAACACAAAAATATCTTAGGAAAAGCAACTTGGAAATCTGTAAATGCTATAGGTTTTCAATATTAACATAAATTAATTGATGAATATTAATTTAACAATACCCTAACTCGCAATGATATATAAACTGACCTCTGATACCAACTATAAGGACTCAACCTTAAAAATTTCATAATATTGTACTAAATAAATAATTTACATTGAGGATCTTCTTAGGTTTAATGTTTTAGAGAATTATGAAATAACTATTACATATCAAAAGATTACAAAGTATACACTTTTACTCAGTTTCCATTATTTTCATAAAATAAAAACTCTTGAAAAAAAGAGTCATGTCTAGTTCTATGTTTTAGACAACATGACTTTTCCTTGATCCCATCCTTGACCCTATTCATCTTTATGTCCTATGAAAACATTTAAAAACTTTGGATGATAATAAAAAGAATAATAAAGGTTATAAAACAAAGAAAGAAAACATTAGTTTATATATACATAAAAAACATTAACTCTTTTACTTACCTCATTAAAACATATGATTTAAGAATAACACATAGTAATCACAAATCATAAAAATACTTATGGAATTCATATCATACATACATTGTAGCTATCACAGCTACAAAAAGAGTTATGTTGGAATACCCATCTTAGTATATTCCCTATATCTCTTAGTAGAAACATTCACGTTTACCTCCATCACATTACTCAATGCATTGGAGAGCTATCTCGGGCTCACCCGCCCAAGGTTTATCATGGAACCACCCTTATACATAAAAAATTCCCAAGAACCATAACATATTCATAACACATAAAAAATTAAAGAAAGATAAAATATATCATTAAAATATATTGACATAATAAATCTATTTTAAAAAATATTTTCAATACCAAAATACGTAAAACGTATATGGTATTTATTTTCTTTTAAAAAAAAACACTACGGCTTGTTAAGGAAGCCAATGATCATATAATACTTGGGGCGGTGAAAAAAGGTTGTTGTCACTGCATACATTAAAAAAAACACTCCTTTTTGTCATTTAGTAAAATGATTCATATAAAAAGATTAACTTTGAATTAAATGAAAATTCAAATGTGTTTATACAGCGTATAAAAGAAAGTCATGTATTAGAACATAATATGCCTCAATGAAAGGAGATTGAGACGGAGTCCCTTACATCGTGTCTGACTTGACCAGTTCTCTTTTTAATCTCCCGAATAATAAACTAAAATTAATTTTTACTTTTTTAAGAACCCTTTTAAACTTTATTATTTCTTTTATATCACTTATAACCATTTTATAAACAATATGTCATCATTTATGTTAATAATGTTCATTTTGTCGATATTTGGTACTTGAGTCAAAAATGAACACCTTATATTTACAAGTTGTCCATGCGGTCAATAGTCCATTATATCCAGAATGTTATTCATTATTTAGATATTATATATATCATATATATCTAGTCTATATATATATAACAGTACATATCATTTGGAGGTAAGAAATGAAATGCACCATTCATGGAGACGGTAAGCCGTACGTACGTATAAACGCTACTTTCATTTCTTTTTCTTATTTTAATGGAATTCAAACATAATAATACATAGGTATATTATACTTCCATTATAATATCATATATAATATAATTAACTCCATCCTTTATACATCCCACAAATGACATTAAGGAGTCATATCACTTTCAGTGGGCGGTATTCCGCACTTCCACAAAAGAAATTATCACGTTTACCCGTAATGGAAACCCTAAAGGTATGCTATAAAAGAAAAATACAGAAGAATAAAGAAAAAATAGACATAAAATATAAAATATATAAATATAGTGTCATGTTAATGGCCACCATGATATACAGTAGGAGATAATCAAACAATCATCGTGTTGTGAGGCGTTAGTTTCCATCCATAAAAACAATATGTTCTTCACCCATTATATGGAAGTGTGTGTAAGTGTAGTTCAAATACTTCTCATAAAAACATCCTAATACATTGACTATACTGTATTTGTTATAAAATGAATGAATAAAAGGAGTTTAGGGATAGGATAAGTAAAATAAAATAAAAGAAGTTAAGGGAAACTATTACCTTTAATTTGTGTAACTTCCTTTGGATTGGACTAAAAGGACTTCTTGTAGTGCCTTCTGCCTAAGGTAAGTCTTCTAGGAGGAGGATAGAGATGATGGGAGCTTAAGAGTGGAGTGTTTTTAACAAGTCAAAGGGTTTGAGAGGTGTGAGTAATTGGTTATAAGTGAGTGATTTTTATAAGGGGAGGAGGGGCTCTTTAAGAAAGTGTGATAATATTATTTTATTATATAATGATATTCGATTCCTAAAGGTCCAAAATTAATTAAAGTCGAAGTTTTGATGACTCAGGGTCGAAATATGATTATAAAATAAGAATTGGATAGGTTTTGGATATTTTTTTAATGTTTATATTCTTATTTATTTAAATCGTTTATTAATGAGGTAAATATTGTATCATTATTGTGTCATAAATAATTTTATTTATTTTTTGTCTAAAAATTTTAAATGAAAAACAATTATATAGGAAATATTTTTATTATTTCCAATGGATATTTACAGTCAAAAATATAATTCATATAAACCCTTATAAAAATTAATTTACTAAAAGATATTTGTTTTTGTCATTTTTGCCTTTACTTTATGTTAATTAATCTAATGTTTAATTATCACTCCCAAGTGGCTCAATGGGGTCCCAAAAATGACCCAAATATGCCCATGGTCGTGAATGACTCAACCAATAATTTTTGGATAAGTTTTAAGGTAATTATGAATTATTATAATATTCTTTTTACCTTGAATTACACTATTTACCTTTAACCGTGGTAAATAAATGCCAAAAGTTACTATTCACAAAAAATTATTTTCATCTTATTGAACCACATTCTACTTAATAATAACAACCATGTATGTTTTATTTTATAAATTAAATTAAAAAATGTGGTAAAATTTCATTTAAATGAAAAAGTCAGTTTTTTAAGTACTACTAAGTGGTTTCACTATTCAACAAAAATTGGTGTTTTTCAGAAAACTACAAAAAATTCAGCTTAAGATATATTTGATATTCTGAATTAAAAAATGATGTCTATTTTGAAAAATTTGAAACATTTAAGTGGCATTATTTAATTAAAAAGTAATTCATATTGTTAAAACAAATAGCATGTTTTTAAGAAACAATAACTATCAAAAGATTGACACCTGTTTACGTCCAATTTCAATGTGATGTTAATTACAATGACCAAAATTGGATTAAATGGTAAAAATATTTTCTAATTACACTTTAAAACCAATTAAAAATATCATCTAACCATATAAATAAATTATATTAAAACACTATTTTGAATTAAAATACAATATTTTTAACTATTCAATGAAAAAATGATCTTTATCGATAAAATTCCAAACAATTTACACAAAGTATATTTTGATGTCCCCATTTTAAAGTAGGATTTTATTTGGTCTAATACAATTTATTAAAGTAACCAAAAATTTATTTAAAGAGGGTTCTCTATTAAAAGGTGGTTAAATGGATTTTTAATATAAATTATGCTTAAAATTAGATTCATTCACATTTTAAGCCTAGAAATTTGTATTGGATAAATGTAAATACATTTAACAAACATGTATAATAATATTATAGTTTGTTTTGTTCATTCCCACCATTACAATGACTAGGGGTAAAGTACCATTTAAAATAATAATATTATATTATTACTGTGCAACATAAGATTTCAAATAAACTCGTTGTTGCGTATCGGGTATGCTATCGAATATAGAAACCCCTTTAAAGTATAATTAATATTTAATTCCCAAATTTTAATATATATGAAATATGTCTTATTCTTTATTTACCTCAGATGTTACACCGGATAACAAGATTACCCGTTCAGTTTTTTTTGGAGAACCTGAAGGAAAGGAACCAGAGAGAAGAATCATTGGAGGGAATATGATTTCAGGTGAACATTCTAGTCCAGGAACCATCAAATATATTTCGAGATTTATTTCGAAGACCCTCCATAATTAAGGGATTGTGGAAATCTTTCCATGATAGAGTGATGTGTTTCCTTCCATGGATGGATGTAGTCGAAATGAATATCCTAATCATGCTTTGGATATTTTTGGTGATACTTCATGGAAAATTTTATAGATAGAATGCACATACGAATTCAAAGATAATTACGAAGTTGAATAGGAACACCCTTCATGCTTGTGACATTGAATTTCCCTTCAAACTGTCTAAATGGGTGAAATTCTAGAACATGTGTCATCATGATAAAAACTTGTGATTGAAATTGAAATATGGGGACACCAATGTAGGTAAAGGGGAGTGATCCCCTATTCACTCTAAGAGTTCTTGAAATCTTGATTTCCCTCTTCCATGATAACCCATTTCCAAGTACTATAAATTATTTTCCCTAAATTATGGATTTCCAAGACACATCCTCATATTTCTCAAATATAGATTTGATGGATGAATTTTTTTATTAGTGGCCTCACCATGTTGTAGAATATCATCATTATAAATAAAGAGATATTTTGATAAAATATATTTACTTTTATTGATCCAATTGTAGATCCCAATGTTGACAGGTCATTAATGAATCTTCTAAGACAGTCTTCAACCATGATAAAGACAAGGCTTAAGGGAGGGTCTCCTTTTCTAAAATCCCATGATCATAGAAAGAAGACATTGGGTGATCCATATACAAGAATAGAGAGCCTTTAGTTGAAAATTGTGGTACCAGTGAGTATAAAAAATGTGTTTGAGAAGTCATACTATTTACGAACATTCATAATTAAGCTTCAATATAGGGTATAAAAGGACTTAAAGATGTAATGTTTTATAGAAAAGTTCCCAACAATTGTTTTCATCCTCATGAGGTTGATATAGTTGTAGATCCTATATTTTTTCAGTAGTGGTTACAAAAAATTTCTACCATCACACACACACACAAATATATACATATATATATATATAATTCATTTAGTTATAAAATTTGTGAATGTTACACAATAGAAGGTCCTCAACCGAATTTTTTTAAAAAAAATTTCATCCTGTAAAAAAAATTTTAATTAATATTTTGATTTAATAAATAATTTTATTTATTTTGAAACATAATTAGATGTTTTATTAAAAATATATTTATCTTTATAAATTCGTTTTACCAACACAGTTGTGGTATTTTTGTGACAAATCTATGTTTTTGCATATTTTTAATATATATGTGAAAATATTTTTTATTGCATTATTTATTTTAAATACTATCATTTATTATAAAATTAACATTGGAAGTGTATTTTTTTTATTTTATAAAATAAAAACATACCAGAGAAATTATTTAATAATTACCATGTTCATTAAAATTATAGTCTATTTATTTTATTCTATGTATTATTATTCTCTAGCCCAGAGAATACTGTGATAGGGTGGTCAGACTCTCCAATATATTCAAGAAGATATTGTAACTAATAATTTTGGATTATAAGTTCAAATGTGTTCATGGTGGATGATGATAAAATAAACATGAAACATTTTATTCCATTATGGGACATAGAGAAATGTATTAACTTTATATGATAATTATGAAGTTTTCAATCCCTTCTGAGACAACAATTTAATTGGTGAAATCATGATGGAAATTATTGATTGATCATTTATTACTGATGTGATTGATATTCTTGGGATTCATTAACATTCATCAGCAATTTCACTAGTCTTTTTCTTCACTGTCTACCAGTTTTTTCTTTGTTAAATCTTTCATTATACTATTTTTTTCAAAATATTTGGTTTATGATTTTCCTAATAAAAATAATGTCTGGTATTGGTTATAATACTAACCAAAAAAGGTTCATGGTCTGTGAATCCAAAAAAATTATAAACATATTGGGTTTTGATTCATATAAGAAGTCAGGTAATGGTTGTGTATCTAGGAATTGTAATTGATAACGTCATTAAAGAGGTTATCACAAAATTTAAATTGACGTTTCATAGTGGGTATTGATCTTCTCATATAATAGTGAATGATTAAGTGTATAATTTTTTCTTGGTAATCGGATTTACTTTAAAAATATTGTGTTAATTGTGTATTTCATATCAGTTATATTCTGAACACTATAATACAATATTTCATCATAATATTTGTTTAAAATTTTTAGTGGACAATTTACTCCCCACTAGTCCACTAATTCAAAATTTTGGGTACCAAAAATTGGAATCATAACCTAGTTCCTTTGGATATAAGTTATATTGTATATTTTTATATTGTAATAACCTATATATCATAGACCTAACAGTTTAAGGAATAAATATCAGTAATTTAAAAAGTAAGGTATTGCTGAAGATTATGTATAGATACCTCAAAAGACCCCTTTTTTAATGGAAGTGATTATGGGTATTTTCAAGACCTAATGACATCATACATGAATTAGTTAAGGGTGGATCTTTTCAAAATCATAGATAAGTCATTTAAATTACCAAAATATGATCCATAGATATTTGTAGGTAATGATATGAAATAGTATGTTATGAATTATAAAGTAAAGAATAATTTTTTATATTGATATATGTATATGTGTGAATATCCATGTTTTATGATGTATGAAAACACATGAAGTTTGGATAGATTTACATATTACTCACTATTAGAGAAACAACCCTTAAAGAACCACGTTGGGAATGCTTCACCCATAACATTAGGATTTCAATATGGGAAAATATGAGTTAGCGAACTAAATGTTTCACCATTTTAATATAATTATAAATGGTATGAGTTCACTTGGTTATGAACCAAACAACACATCTCTAGTTGAATGTTTTTTAGAGCATTACAAAAAGATGGCATACAATGAAATTGGTGATCGAATGAATTTTTAATTTGAAAATGAATACTTTAGATGAATTGATGATTTTCTTTTCTATAGTATGAACGTGAATTGAACAATATTTCCAATGAAGATCATACAAAGAAGAAAGGAATTTATTTTACTTCAAAAATTATTGAATAATCTAACTATTATTAATATGATTCCAAGAATACTGATATATATTTGGATCATATAATTAGAATTCTTTTCAAATATATCAAAAAATGGTTTGAATAAAAACATCGTAAAGAAGAATGTTGAAATAAAATAAAGGTAATATTATGAAAATTATTGATGTTTCATATATACCGTGTTATGAGTATTGTAAGAAATGTTACATTAAGACTGAAGATATGGAACTCAAACATTCAAATAAAGATAAAAAAATTAAAAAGTAAATCGAAGAATTTTTTTTTGGGACATGATTGTTCAGATAGATTTGATTCAGGAATTGAGGCATAAACTGAATAGTAAATTGGTAATCATATCCCGATTGCTGTACAAAGTGGGGAACCGTATTCATTATTTACAAAATTAAAAAATAATTCTAATATTTATTTAATTTCTAAATTTTCTAAAGAACATGAATCATCATACACTACGAGACCCTCAAATCTGGCTCCTGATTCTAGTACAAATAAATATAAAGAAACCATTTTTTATTTGGGTTATTATTCTAATTTTGAGAAATATAAATTTAAATAGCTACATAATGAAAATTGTGAACTAAGAAATGAAATTATCATAATAATTTAAAAATATAGATATTTAAAAGTTAAAAATATAGATATTTAAAAATTAAAAATAACAAATTGGTTAAAAAAATAAAATAAATAAAAAAGGTATTAAAAAATAATATTATTAGTGTTTCCTAGAATGAAGAATATAATATGAATTTTGATTTCAAGATATTGAAACTAAATGAATAAAATGATGGAATAAAATAATTTCTGGTATAAAACGATAAATATTAATTGATAAAATTTAATTTAGTTTTGGATTAACTAAATAAAGATAATAATTAGTATTGGAAGACCCTGCAAGAAAACAAAATAAATGAAAAATATAGCTTCTGGTTGTAATAAAAAATTCAATACTAATTTAGAAGATATAAAAAAATAAAACTTTTATTTGAAAAAGGAATTTTCCCATATTAAAGGAAAATTAACTATTTTTGTTAAATTTAAATAGAAATATGATAGAATAATGTCTATGATAAAGCCAAATTATAACAATAATGGATTAGGTTATATATTCTTTTCAACAAACATGAATAAGAGTACTTCTTTTGAAATATTATAAGGGATTATTTAGAGTGTAAGATGTATTAAATGTTGAATGTTATATAATTATGAAAATAAACTTTATTTTAGATCTACCCAATCATTTAGTCATGTAAAATATTTATCATTGGTAATTTTTACCCAAAATACCTAAAAATTGATGTTATAAATATTCTTTGGTGGTAAAAAGATTTACTATTAATTCAGCTGAATCTAAGAGAACATGGGTACCATAATTACCTGACACAAATGTTATTAGACCTAAGCTATTTAATATGCATAGGAATGTATTTTTCTGCTTGACAACATGCATATTGTCTACGATTTCATAAAATGGTTTTCTTGAATTCATAAAACCAAATATCTTTTATCGTGTAAATTAATATTATATCAATTGGACTGTTGACTTTTACCTTAAATTTTTAATGTTTTTTCTATGAATTAAACATGTTATAGCTTATTTAGTTCTAAATTTTTAGTATCATATATGCTGATTATGAGATTATATTAATTATAAAGAGAGTTTATATATTTATAATTATATATAAATAATAAATAATATAAGGGGATTTACCACTTATTTTTTAAAATTACATAATATGATGGTATTTATGTTTTTAATTAGTTTTTAAATGGTTATGTTTTGAAAATTTACATTTTGGTAAATCTGTTCGAAAAATGTTTTTGTAAATGAAATTATTTTTTATTATCTTTTAACAACAATATTTTACACATTAGTGTTGGGTTGTTTTAATTGTTAAATTTTTTAACCAACTAATTTTTAGAAGTTTATGCCATTAAATGGTTCCTTCAAATACAACTTTGAATACTCTTGATTCAAGGAATTCTTCTAAATCATGTAAATATCTTTTAGGCATTACAATTTAGATTATATTAGTTTAAATCAGAATATATATGTGAAATTATAATTTTACTAATGGTTTAGAGTGTCAATTTATTCTCAAATTGATATGATTATAAAAAATAATAACTTTTTTTCTTGAAATGAATATAAATTCCTTAGATTGAATAATTTATTTTAACAGAATCTGAATTTTTTAGATTTTTTTATAATATATATTTATTTATTTTGAATAAAAAATATATTTATATAACTTATATAATCATGTTTAATACAAGGGGAGAATGTTTTAATTCTATTGAAAATTTAATTTAATTTATTATTTATTGTAATTTATCTTCTCTGTTTAGATATTTTAGACACCTAAATAATTGTGAGTTTTTTTAAACCCTGGATGAATATTTCTTTATAACTTATTTGGACATATAATTTTATAATAATAATATAGTATATGTAAAATTAAATTCATTTTTTTTAAATTAAAATAATAAATATATGTTTTTCAACACTATACTAACAATATTATGTAATCTTTTTTTATTTATGAAATTTTTATAAAATTGTCTATTATTTTGTAATTTGTGTTGGTATTATTTTTTATAGTATATATATTTCAAATGGGTATGTTTATTATATATATATATATATATATTCAAAATAAGAAGAGTTTTTTTAGAGATTTCATTTTTATATTTTTGATGAATTTTAAAAGTGGAGAATTTTTTGTGTTTTTAAATTAAAATATTAGTTATTAAAACATTAAAATTGTGTAGATTGTTAGTATTGAGGGTTTTATTTATTTTTATATTTTTTTAAATTGAAAAAAACTTCATTTAAATATATTAATTTTAATATTTTTCATTTTTTTATTTTTAAACTCTTAATTTTCTTAGATAATTAATAGTGGTTAATATTTACTCTCATAGTTATATTATATAAATTAATGTGAATGTTTAATATTTAAACATTTAATTGTTTTATAGGATTATTTTTGTATTTCAATATTTACACTCTTATTTTTTATATGAAGAATTTTTATTTATTATTTTAATTATAATAAAATGTTTATTTTGAATATTAATAATTATATTTATGGAAATATAAAAAACGGTGTCAAAATTTCATGTTATGTGCAATGTGATTTTTTTATTAGATGAATAGTTACCCTTATATGGGGTTTTGGAAACACATATGAAACTTAAAAAACTCTGGCAGGTGCCCTTCCACAACACAAATGACCCTTACACAACTTTGGTAGGTACCATTAAGCATCTAAAATGACATTTATGAAAACTGGGAAACTATCAAGCTACGATTACACAACTGTTAAGATTACCTTTACAAAAATATGTAGATTACATTTATGAAAATATTATATCATTATTACCATGAAAAAATCCCCCTAAATATTATTTATACTTTACTAAAAAAGTGGGAATGTCCATGGTGAATGCCCAAATCTTTCCTTCATTAGGAGATGGGTTAGGGAAAATCATCGATGGTGTATAATACATTTAAATTAGAGGAATGGCCCTCTAAATGAGCATGATGAAGAAGGAGATAAGGAAAAACAAAAAAATTATTCACATAAAGATAAAAGTGATCCTAATTATATACATGTTATGTAATATAGATCAATTACAACTAAAAGGGAACTACCTGTACCAAAGAGTTAAACATTCTAACAACCATGAATAAAAAATGATCCTAAAAAACCCTGATCTTGTAAAAGATATTATGATCACCAACCTTATATTATAGACCTTAAAAGGTATATATATATATATGTAAGGAGATTATAATAAAATCACTCAGTATGATCCTCCCTTGATCCTCTCTTGTAAAAGATAAAGAAAGCATGATAATTCCCAGTGAACACCAATTAAAACTAGTTCATCAACTAAAAAGTATACTATGTTCTCAGCCTAAACCTGGCCATCTATCACAAGGATCATATAATATGTATCTAATATTATAGAAATGAAATATCATGGGTACCATATTATCACATCCAAATTGGTTTTCCACTTTTCCAAAATGATGTGCATCCCGATCCCTCTCTATGCAAAAGAAGGTAGCCCGAAGACATCTAAGCTAATTATAATGTGAATTTCATCCACCACATCACATCATCATCAAAACCAAATATCCATATAGTAACCAAGTAGTTTTTTTGATCCTTCATTATCCATAATTCATGTATCATACAACCTGTATCGTACCTAAATCCATCCCATCCCACACTCCAAGTATGTACCTTGAGCCATCAAAACCCATACAAATCATACATATAATAATACTTAGGATACTATAGTTGTAGTCATATGTATATTAAATAACCAAAAACCATTACATCCCTATATACTTATATATATGGAAACTAAATTCCATTCATACTGACATATAACATTACTAGGATAAGAGAGTGGTTCCAAAGGGATTATTTATCCATCCATCCCTCACTAACCTAGAAGTTGGCGAAAACACCATCCCACAGTCCACTGAGTGTCTGCCACCCTACTAACATGGGTGGGGTAGTGTATGAAATCCAAATACATACATGATATAATATATCTCACAACCACAAAACATGAATAACCTAGTCAAAGTTTCAAATTGAGCTATCATCACTCATAAATTGAGATACCACTGATATGGAATAGATATCCTTCAAACACAAAGGAATTTAAGAATAATTATATTAATTTACTTCATCTATTTTTAATCATTTATCGTTATTTTAATTAATAAAAAAACCATTAAATAACTATATAAATTAATCCATATTTCATTTCATTAACCCACAATGTGATGTTCATGCCCTCCAGGAATAATTAAACCAAGTAAATAATTTCCCAAAATTATCAAAATTTTCATTATGAGAACCAATCCCATTTCATAATAATTTATTAAGCATTTAAATCCTTAAATTATTCCTGGAACTCTAGGAAAACATCCAAATATAGAATTATAGACATTCATAACCAAGAACATATACATGCCTTAAGCAGTTGGGAAATAAATGTAAATAGACAGTAAACCCATCCATCCAATTCATAGGTATAGAATTATCAAAAAAAGAGTATTATATTTCAAAAATATAATGGGTTAGAATCCTTTAACCCATAACATCACATCAATGCCTTCCCCAAAACCATCATTCAAATCACTATACATCTCACCATCACTTGCTTCCTCTACTTCAATAGCATTAGGCTGCCCCACCCATGGCACACCAGACATCGCACGTTCATATCACATTTCACAGAAAGGATCATATCCAACTAGATATAATTCAATAAGAAAAAATCAAATTCAAATATATAATTAGACATAAAAATAAAGAATTTATCCATTATATGCAAATGGGCTCACTTGTCCCCAATGAAATGAAATTAGGCATTCATAAGAAAAGACACACTATTGGGGCCACACAAATAAATTTTTTTATATTTTTTAATTCCATATTAAATTGACAAATTCATTGTTATAGGTTACAACTACAGTTAACCTAAGTAACATGAAATAACAAATTTTTCAATTATTTAACCACGCTCCCAAGTATCAATTCGAGATTCAACAAACTGTGAGAATAATAGTTCATATTTATCATTCCTTTTATTAATACCAACCATTGGAATTATATATTTACATTTACTATCCAATTCCACTAACACATGGAATAAAATATTTAAGTAAATATCCATTTAACTTCAATTTGAATTCATGAAAATCACAAGAAACTATGGTTTTATTAAAAATTACGCTTTATGATATATATTCAATGAAATAATTACCGAATATATGTTATATACCAATTTCATAATCACCTGAAATTCCATTAATAACATACATTCTACAAAGCCGTAATGTTTATAAGATACTATCTAGTAAATAAAGAGGAAAATTATTGTCAAGGTTTAAGAACACTGGTGATCACTACTTCCACAAACGAATTCTTTTTTAATCTATTTTATTTTTTATTATGGTTATTTGGAACATATCGAAATAAAGATAAGGTATGGTAAATTTTTAACATTAATGAAAATAAAAGAGAAGTAATGAATACATTACACCAAATCTTCTGACATTCTTTAAAAAATTGAAACATTATGGTGGATCTCTGATCACCTCTTAGATAAGAAACTAAAATATATAAAGAATGTTATGCCAAAAATTCACTGAAAGTATATAAAAGAAAATATATTAGAATAATTGAGACCAAACTATATAGTAAGGAAAAAATAAATAGGAGGAAATAAGATTGAAAAAATAAATGGGGTTTGGGGTATTTATAGACACCATACAAAAGACCAAACCACATAATATCCTCCTTAACCACGATTTCATATGGGATGAATCCATAAATACTACGATATAGAATGAGGGAACACACCTCAACCTTCCCAATCAAATTCATGATCAAGGAACACGATTACCTACATAGAAAAGATAGGATATTCTCAGGGAGGGGATACGAAAATAATTAAACCACCACAACATAAGACTTAAACCCATGATTGGATACTACTTAATAGCATAAATCCACACCAGAATTGTGAAAAATTTGATATAATTTACATTAGACCCTTTATCTAAGGACTTCCACTACACACCATATCCACTCAACCACTAAAGAAGGCATATTTCATAGCCTTCATGTATTTCTGGATATGATTAAAATGGAAGTTTCTATGAATTTACATTCCCACAACCCTATACCATAACCAGACTGTAACACCCTGAGATTTTATGAAAAATATTATTTTAATTTCATTGATGTCTTCTATTATACACCACACCGTGTTTAGCTTTTACTATACGCAACACCATGTTTTCTTGCAATATACACAACACTATTCTTGGATCGTGTTACACACAATTTCAAGTTCATTTTATAATAGTCATTCTACGCAACATTGAGTGTGTTTATATATATATATATATATATATTCAATGTATAAATAAAATATGGTTGGATTATGTTATACGAAAAAATGAATGATTCTTGCACAACATGCAACCCTGACTTGGCTTGCATTTCACGCAATCACGACCTTCCTCGATAGCGTGTGTTGTACGCAATATTGAGTTTTACTAAACAACGATATATTATTATATTAATATTATGAACTAGCCGTTATGAATAGTATTAACTAAAATTTTAATTATATAACATTATTATTAATCTAACATATTTTCTAGAACATGGTATGAAACAAAATAAATTTTTCAGGTAAAATAAGTATTTTTAAAAAAATGCAGTTTTGCCGCCTTTTGATGGCGCACACACAATAAATATAGTTTTTGAAATGTTTATAAGTTAAATATTACAGAATAAAATTATTATTTTGAATCAGGATATAAAAATTTGCATTGTATAAAGTTTTGATATTTTTCTGATAACTTTCATATTTTAATGAATAGTAAAAACACGCTATATTTTAATTAAAAAAAACTTTTTTCCATCATAATAATTTATGTGGATAAATTATAAAATTAAATGGTTTTAAAGTATATATAGAATATATTTTTACCATTTAATATAATGTATGTCATTAGAATTTATTTTACCTTGAATTCGTAGGTTAAATCAATTCAATCTTTTGCAATGTTTTAAACAAAAACTCTTTTTCTTTCGACAACGGGATTAATTTTAATTTAATTTCTGCAACTTTTGTGTATTGAATTTGGAAAAATGGATTCCATATTTTGAATAAATGGGTCCAAATTATGTTAATAAGCTACTTTTTATTTTTGGGCATTATGAATAGTAACTACGGTAATTTTAATTTACTGCGGTTAAAGGTAAATAGGTTAATTCAAGGTTAAAATAAAATTATAATAATTCAAAATTACCTTGAAACTTGTCCTAACCTTATTGGATGAGTATTGGCCGACCATGGGCATCCTTGGGCCTATTTTGGGACCCCAATTAGCCACTTGGTAGTGAAAATGACAATTTGGATTAATTAATTTAATGTAAAGACAAAATTGACTTTAACAAAACTCTTTTAGTAATTAATTTTTATAAGGAGATATATAAGTTATATTTTCGACTATAAATATTCATTGGAAAGATAAAAATATTCCCTACATCATGATATTTTTTTTCAAAATTTTTAGACATCAAATGAATTAAATTATTTATGACACAATAATGATGTGGTGTTTACCTCATTAATAAATGATTTAAATAAATAAGATTAAAATGATTAAAATATCACCCAAAACCTGTCCAATTCCCATTGGATGATTTTATTTCAAATATGAGTCATCTTATCTTCGACATTAATGTGTTTTGGACCTCTCGAAACCGAAGATAAGTTTATAATAAAATAATGTTTTCACACTTTCCTAAAAAGCCCCTCCACTCCCTTATAAAAGGAGACCACTTGTATGCAATTCCTCACACCTCTCAATCCTTTTGGCTCGTCCAAACTCTGCCCAAATAATCTCTCTACATACCTCTCCTCCCCCTTGATGCCTTAAATTAGGCAGAAGACTCTCCAAGAAGTCCTTTTGGTTCAAACCAAAGGAAGTTACCAAAATTAAAGGTAACAATTTCCCTTAAGTTGTTTTCTTTTATTCTACTTTTCCAACCCCTAAACTCTTTTCAATCCTTTATTTTGTAACAAAACCAATATCCTAGATATACTAGTGTGTTGTTATGAGAAGGATTCAAACTACACTTACACACACCTCCATCTAATGGATGAAGAACATAATGTTTCTGTGATGGCAAACTAACGCCTCACGAAATGATGATTATTCTATTTTCTTCTACCGCCTCTCATGGTGGCCATTATGATGGAACTGTATTTATATATAATATATATTATGCTTATGATTTCCTTATGCTTATTTACTTCATAATTATATCAAGACTTTACGGTTTCCATAGTCAGTAAATACGATAATCTCATTTGAGGAAGTGCGGACTACCACCCCCTCAAAGTGAAGTGATTCGTTAATACCTTATGTGGGATGTATAAAGGATGTGGTTAATGATATTATATATGATATTATACTGTAATTATAATATACCTATGTATAATTATGTTTTAATTCAATTAAAATAATAAATAGAAATGAAAGTAGCATTCATGCGTACGTACGACTTATCGTCTCCATAAACGGTGCATTTCATTTCTTACCTCTATATGTTATGTACTATTATAAATTCTTGCATATGATGGATATATAATGAATTTATATGATATATAAATCATGATTCACATTTTTTAGGTAAGTAAATCATGATATAATTAATAATAACATCAAGAACAACAAGTCCAAACATGTACGATAAATAAGATGATTTTACCCAAAACGCTAATTTAACATTAATTTACATAAGAATGGGTAATATAAAGTCATAAGTGAACCATATATGATATCATAAAAATGAATATGATTCTTTAATAATTCAATGAAATTATTTAAATCATTATACAGGAGGTTCCGACACTTACGAAGCAAATTGGACCCAAGGTAATGGAAATCTCACAATCTCATTTTTATTCGAGATTGTCTATACTTTGGTATTTACTGGGGTGTATTTTATCATCCACATCCATGTTTCCTCAATATGTAATATTATTTCCATCCATCTACAATTTTTTAAATCCAATTTTACCCTTCGGTGAGTTTTTAGTAAAAGATATGAAAGGAATCTTTTGTCATTTTTTTCATATGAGGTACTTTTTGACTTTTCCGAAAAAAGTACGAGAAGAGTGTTTTTTTAACTTATACGGCATGAATGGTTTTTTAAAACATTATTTCCAAGAAGCTTAATTTTCAGGTTTTCAAGTTTATTTTTAATCAACTTCATTTATTTAATAATTGTATGACATGTTAAGAAAGGAAAAGTGTTTTTGATGTAAAAAGGATATTTTTTCTCAAGAATGGAGTTCAATTGTTTTATCGAAATTATTTTCCATCTAAGATAATATAGGGTTCTGTTTATATCCCTATTATTACATTGATTTGATTATGTTGTTATGGGATTAGTTTTATGAATTCCTTTACCTTATATTAATTGTTTTATGATGTCACGATGTATAAGAATCCCATTTTTTTATTACATGGGTTATACTATGATGTATGGTTTATGATTTTGTGGCACACATAAGAATGGTATCATTATGAGATGGGTGGGACCTATATCTCCCTCCAATTAATTGGGTAGAGATTTTATATCTCATGAGATAGACATGGCTGGAATGGCAGTTTAAACCGGTTCAGTGAAACAGGACTGAAACGAGGAATAAACTCGGTTCAAAAATGGACTTTGTCCGCTAAGATAGTCTTGGAAATGAGTCTTGACTAATAAGAAATGATTTTCTATGATTATGTGTGTATGCCACAAAGCTTCATGTTTTATGTTATGATTATTGTGATTACATTTCACTACCATGATTTATCCCATGTTATGAAATTTTGGTCTCTTTTGCAGGGTAAGATTTCCAAAATGTTATGTTCTTATGAATATGATGTGATTGATATTTCTTTTGTTTACCCTTACTGAGAATGTGAGCTCACCACTTTTATGTTTTCTTTTCCCCATGATATAATGAAAGGTTTTAGGTAATAAAAAAAGGAAGATCTTTATTGGGAGATGTTGAAGATATTTCACCACGATTAGAAGATTACGTTCAAAGTTTCTAAAGACACTAAACTATTACGATCATTGTGTGTCTGTTTTTGTTATGTACTAAGTATTCCGCAAAAGTAATGTAATGTCCATGTACGTCAGGCTTCGGGTCTCTACAGTTGGTATAAGAGGAATGTATTAGTCAACCTTTGGAAACTAGGATTCAATAACTTTAGTGAGATCCCTAGAGATATTTCTAAGGTATGTCTAGGGATGTCCCTAAGGTTAAGTATAAGTATAGGTTATAGTACTAGAATTACGGTAACCCAAGATGTTAGATATTGAAGTTACTCCTCCTTTATTGTGTTGTTTTCCCTAGCATGATTTTTTCCTCTCACACTATTCTTTTTGGGTTTTAGACGATGGTTGGAACCCGAAGGAACCGTGTAGATCAATGTAATCGACAATGAAATGATTGTCCTCTTGAACAAACAAATGTTATGGGAGATGGAGTGCAAAATATTATTTCTATACTTACACAAGCTATGAATCATTCTAGACTTCCAAATGAGCAGATAAGGGAACAATATTCTATTGAGTCCTTCGTGAGGCAACGTCCACCTTCTTTCAGTGGGAATTCTGATCCACTTGTTGCTGAAAAATGAATCAGTACTACTGAAAAGATATTTTCAGTTCTTCAATGTTCTGAAAATGATAAAGTCATCCTAGAAGTGTATCATTTGGAAGGAGATGTTGGTCAATGGTGGAATCTTATCAAGAATACGAGGCCAAGTGTTGAAATTGAGTCCATGGAATGGGACGAGTTCAAGAACTTATGTTTCAATAAGTACTTCCCTCGTATTCTTCGAACAAAGATAGAGAAGGAGTTTCTTTAACTAAAGCAAAAGGATGATGAATCTGTTGGTATATACGAAGCGAATTTTACAAGACTTGCAAGGTATGCATCTAGATTTATCATCCAACCTGAAGGTAAAGTTGATCGATTCTTTAGTGGCTTAAAACCAAATCTTCGTAGGGAATTAGCTATAAGAGACTTCAGTAGCTATGAAGAAATTGTGTGTTGTTCTATCAAGGTAGAAATGGAAGTTGGTGTTACTTATCCATCTCATAGTTTTGAAAAGAAACGAAAGATGGAGTTCAAGGAGAAATCTCAGAATAATTGTGAAAAGAAGATGAATGTTTCCTTATGCTCAAAGTATGGAAAGAAGCATGGTGGAGATTGTCGTAAAGGGACAAGTAAATGTCTCAAATGTGGAAAGGAAGTTCATCGGGAATTTGAATTCCGCAATAATGGGATGAAGATGTCTAATGATGCAAACAAAGGAAGGGATACACAGAATGAACCTACTACACTTCAATGCATCAAGTGCAAGGAAATGGGGTATTATGCTAATAAATGCCCTAATCCAAGGGTTAGTGATGATTGACATGAGCAACCACTTAAGGCAAAGGACAAAGGTAAGTCACATGAGATCTCCATTGGTGATGTTGAATATGACTACGATGTAGTGGAATGATTAAGTGTTTATGTAATGGGATTCCAAAATAATGTTGTATATAGTATCGTGGAATATTGGAATATTTATGTATTGGTCTATTGTGGTTTTCAATAATTTTATGGTACCGGTAACCATGGAAAGTGATTGTGATATTTTTGTAAAAAAGATGATATGTACATAATTAAGGGATAAGGAAAAAATGAAATGTTTGACAGTATTCATGAGCTCATGATTGATATAAGGACTAAGTGATATCATGGTTTGAGTATATAGAATTTTTAGGATTTTGGTATGTGGAAAGTGTTGACTTTTAACTTCATTCATATTTTCACTAAGGTTAAATGGGTATTCATTCTTCAAGATAATACATTATTAAGGTATTCAACAAGACATATCTTATGATATATGGGGGATAAATGATGGAATTCATGTGATTGTTATGTGACATTTCAATAAACATTTTCATTATTCTATGATCTTGGACCGAAATATTTTAGATTAGACTAAAGATTGGAATGGATTATGTTAGACATAAGTTATTATTGTTTAAGGATAAAACTTTTTTTCGATATTATGAATGGGAAGTTATAGTAATGTAGTTTTAGAAAAAGGAAAAATTGCAGGATGGGCGACAGCCCATCGCGTCAGAGAAGGCTGTGGGAATCGAACCCACAACTAAAGTGCGACATGCCTTTATCACCTACCACTGGCCTAGAGGAAGTCCCTGGTTAGTAGAAACTAGTTTTTTTAAGCGGTATGATAAATAAAGTATAAGTCAATTTTTGGAACCATATACGATTAATATCACCATAAGATGGACTTATAACTTTTGCTAACCTTTTGTTTGAAACAGATGGAATGACCCATCCTTCTATCACATGATCTGCTAATGCTTCATGAATAACAAATTTGACTTCATTTCTTTATGATATGAAGTGTAAATTGTTCAATTCATGAACAACAGTGAGATTGTACCAAAATCATGTAAGTATTTCTTTTATTTTATCAACTTTAGGGAAATGATCTTGAAAACCAAAAATGTTGTCCTAGTGCTCTTATATCCGATGAACCAGATGGTACCCTAGATCATCACAAATTTATGGCTTTGTGATTGTTGGATTTTTCATAGCCATGTTCTCTACCACTCTCCATCAGAATTTGATGGTTAGATTTTTCTTCCATATCCATATTTTCACCTATGTTCTTCTACGTGGAAACCAAGTGATGAGTTAATTTGGTTAACTGTTACATTTCATACTTTAGTTTTTAAAGCCATGTTTTGGTATTCCTTTTTATGATGTGGGTTTCTATTTAAAAAATTTTCAATTAGTAAACCATGTATAACCCCGACGAATTTTGAGGGCGAAATTCATTTTAAGGGGGGTAGAATGTAACACCATGAGATTTTATGAAAAATATTCTTTTAATTTCATTGATGTCTTCTATTATACACCACAATAATTTTATCTTGTACTATACGCAACACCGTATTTTCTTGCAATATACGCAACACTATTCTTGGATCGTGTTACACACAATTTCAAGTTCATTTTATAATAGTCATTCCACACAATATTGAGTGTGTTTATATATATATATATAATCAATGTATAAATAAAATATGTTTGGATTATGTTATACGAAACAACGAAGGATTCTTGCACAACACGCAACCCTGACTTGGCTTGCATTTCACGCAATCGCGGCCTTCCTCGATAGCATGTGTTGTACGCAATACTGAGTTTTACTAAAGAATGATACATTATTATAATATTATTATGAACTATCCATTATGAATATTATTAACTAAATTTTTAATTTTATAACATTATTATTAATCTTACATATTTTCTAGAACATGGTATGAGAACAAAATAAATTTTTCGGGTAAAATAAGTATTTTTCAAAAAATGCAGTTTTGCCGCCTTTTGATGGCGCACCCACATTAGATCTAGTTTTTACATGTTTATAAGTTCAATTTTACAGAATAAATTTCTTATTTTGAATCAGGCTATAAATATTTACATTGGATAATGTTTTGATATTTTTCTGATAACTTTCATATTTTAATGAATAGTAAAAACACGCTATATTTTAATTAAAAACAACTTTTTCCATCATAATAATTTATGTGGTTAAATTATAATATTGAATGGTTTTAAAGTATAAATAGAATATATTTTTACCATTTAATATAATTTATGTCATTAGCATTTATTTTACCTTGATTTCGTAGGTTAAATCAATTCAATCTTTTGCAATGTTTTAAACAATAACCCGTTTTCTTTCGACAATGGGATTACTTTTAATTTAATTTCTGAAACTTTTGTGTATTGAATTTGGAAAAATGGATTTCATATTTGGAATCGTGGGTCCAAATTATGTTAATAATCTACTTTTTATTTTTGGGCATTATGAATAGTAACTACGGTAATTTTTATTTACTACGGTTAAAGGTAAATAGGGTAATTCAAGGTTAAAATAATATTATAATAATTCAAAATTACCTTGAAACTTTTCCTAACCTTATTGTAAGTGTAGTGGACGACCATGGGAATCCTTGGGACTATTGTTGGACCCCAATGAGCCACTTGGTAGTGAAAATGACAATTTGGATTAATTAATTTAATGTAAAGACAAAATTGACTTTAACAAAACTCTTTTAGTAATTAATTTCTATAAGGGGATATATAAGTTATATTACTGACTATAAATATTATTTGGAAATCTAAAACGATTACCTATATCATGGAATTTTGTTCATAATTTTTAGAGATGAAATGAAATAAATTATTTATGACACAATAATGATGTAGTGTTTACCTCAATAATAAATGATTTAAATAAATAAGATTAAAATGATTAAAATATCATCCAAAACCAGTACAATTAGCATTGGATGATTTTATTTCGAATATGAGTCATATTATCTTCGACATTAATGTGTTTTGGACCTCTTGAAACCGAATATAAGTTTATAATAAAATAATGTTTTCACATTTTCCTAAAGAGCCACTCCACTCCCTTATAAAAGGAGACCACTTATATGAAATTACTCACACCTCTCAAGCCTTTTGGCTCGTCCAAACTCTGCCCAAATAATCTCCCTACATCCCACTACTCCCCCTTGAAGCCTTACATTAGGTAGAAGACTCTCAAAAAAGTCCTTTTTGGTTCAAACCAAAGGATGTTACCAAAATTAAAGGTAACAATTTCCCTTAAGTTCTTTACTTTTATTCTACTTTTCCAACCCCTAAACTCTTTTTAATCCTTTCTATTGTAACAAAAACAATATCCTAAATATACTAGGTTGTTGTTATGAGAAGTATTCAAACTACACTTACACACACCTTCATCTAATGGATGAAGAACAAAATGTTTCTGTGATGGCAAACTAACCCCTCACGAAATGATGATTGTTCGATTTTCTCCTACCGCCTCTCATGGTGGCCATTATGATGGAAATGTATTTATATATAATATATATTATGTTTATGATTTCCTTATTCTTATTTACTTCCTAATTATATCAAGCCTTTATGGTTTCCATAGTCGTTAAATACGATAATCTCATTTGAGGAAGTGTGGACTACAGCCCCCTCAAAGTCATGTGATTCGTTAATACCCTATGTGGGATGTATAAATGATGTGGTTAATGATATTATATATGATATTATACTGGAATTATAATATACCTATGTATAATTATGTTTTAATTCCATTAAAATACGAAATAGAAATGAAAGTAGCATTCATGCGTACGTACGGCTTATCATCTCCATGAACGGTGCATTTCATTTCTTACCTCTATATGTTATGTACTATTATAAATTCTTGTATATGCTGGATATATAATGAATTTATATGATATATAAATCATTATTTAAATTTTGGAGGTAATTAAATCATGATATAAGTAATAATAACATCAAGAACAACAAGTCCAAACACGTACGATAAATAAGATGATTTTACCCAAAATGCTACTTTAACATTATTTTACATATAAATGGGTAATATAAAGTCATAAGTGAACCATATATGATATCATAACCATTAATATGATTATTTAATAATTCAATGACATTATTTAAATCATTATACAGGAGGTTCGGACACTTACGAAGAAAATTGGACCTAAGGTAAGGGAAATCTCACAATCTAATTTTTATCCGAGATTGTTTATACTTTGGTATTTACTGGGGTGTATTTTATCATCCACATCCATATTTCCTCAATATTTAATATTATTTCCATCCATATACAATTCTTTAAATCCAATTTTACCCTTCGGTGAGTTTTTAGTAAAAGATATGAAAGGAATCCTTTGTCATTTTTTTCATATGAGGTACTTTTTGACTTTTCCGACAAAAGTACAAGAATAGTGTTTTTTTAACTTATACGACATGAATGTATTTTTAAAACATTATTTCCAAGAAGCTTCCTTTTCAAGTTTTCAAGTTTATTTATAATCAACTTCATTTAGTTTATAATTGTATGACATGTTAAGAAAGGAAAAGTGTTTTTGAAGTAAAAAGGATATTTTCCTCAAGAATGGAGTTCAAGTGTTTTATCGAAATTATTTTCCATCTAAGATAATATAGGGTTATATTTATATCCCTATTATTACATTGATTTTATTATGTTGTGATGTGATTATTTTTATGAATTCCTTTATCTTATATGAATTGTTTTATGATGTCACGATGTTTAAGAATCCCATTTTTTATTACATGGGTTATGCTATGATGTATGGTCTATGATTTTGTGGCACACATAAGAATGGTATCATTATGAGATGGGTGGGACCTATATCTCCCTACAATGCATTGGTTAAAGATTTTATATCTCATGATATTGACATGGCTAGAACGGCAGTTTAAACCGGTTCAGTGAAATAGGACTGAAATGAGGAATGAAATCGGTTCAGAAATGGACTTTGTCCACTAATATAGTCCTGGAAATGAGTCTTGACTAATAAGAAATGATTTTCTATGATTATGTGTGTATTCCAAAAAGCTTAACGTTTTAGGTTATGATTATTGTGATTACATTTCACTACCATTATTTATCCCATGTTATGAAATTTTGGCCTCTTTTGCTGGGTAAGATTTCCAAAATGTTATGTTCTTATGAATATGATGTGATTGATATTTATTTTGTTTACCCTTACTGAGCATTTGAGCTCACCCCTTTTAAGTTTTCTTTTCCCCATGATATAAATAAAGGTTTTAGGTAAGAAAAAAAAAGTAATATCTTTATTGGGATATGTTGAAGATCTTTCACCATGATTAGAAGATTACGTTCCAAGTTTCCAAAGACACTAAACTATTACTATCCTTGTGTGTCTGTTTTTGTTATGTACTAAGTATTCCAAAAAAGTAATGTAATGTCCATGTACGTCAGGCTTTGGGTATCTACACAGACCCACTACAATGGAGTGTCTATGCCTATATATAATTATTAGGCTCCATGGAATATAATACATTGTACTACATTCCATCTCTTTTCACCTCCACATTGCATCTTCAAAACCTCAACCACAAAAAGGAATGAGAAACCAGGATTTGAGCCCTTACCAATATTCTTACTCACCTGATTACCCATATATTAGTGACAAATATGCCTCCATGCATCATTATCCACAGATTATTGAATATTTTTTTGATAAAATTTAGTATGTCCATCTATGTGAATTTATTCTGTGAGGATATACTATATTCATGATTAATCCCTGAGGATATTACAAAGAATATCTATTAACTTCTCATATATTCATAGTTGTGATGATCATCTCCTTCAATTTGTACCATGATATAATTTCTAGTTCCCAGGTAGAAACATGACACCATCTCAATGATCCATGATAGTTCTTCAACAAGATTCATCTGATCTTGGAAGAATCTCCTATATTATTCACTGATGTTGAGAACCCATGTAGTTATTACCATTCCTATATTAAATAGTTTACATTATATTTGGAACCACTATAATGTATTACATTCATCCATAATTGGTTCTTCTATTCTAGTGGTGATAACATCAATATTTACATTGATAGTAGTGTAAGTAGAGTTTTTCGGTAGAAAATCCTCTATTTACTTTAGAATATTCTCTTATTGGTCGAAGAATAAGCATCCTCAGTGTTGTGGTAAAAGTAGTTGAATCTAATGGTACCACCTGGATTCACCTATTCATCTATTAACAGAAACATTCCACTATCCTTGGTAGCAGGACCCATAGGATTTATGGTATCATTCATGAATAGAATATCCTTTTTGTGATAGTGTCCTCTTCCACTGGTTGAAATTTTCTCTTTGTGGTAGCATGAAATATTATTATAGTGGTAGAAAAATTGTAACGGTAGAAGAACAATATTTAAAATTATAGAAAAATATTAGTTTAATTATTAAAAAAATAGTGGTAGATCATCTGTTTTAGTAGTATCATTTGAATTCATTTTCTACCATCACATAAAATATATATACTTCCATTAGCTATAAAATGTGTCACCCTTTCACAGAAGAACATTCTCAACTAGAATTATTATTATTCAATTAACGAATCCTATAGAAAATATTTTCATTATTATTTTCATTTGTTAGATCATAAAATTTTGATAAATATATACTTCAATGTTTATTAAATATATATTTTGGGCATAATTTGTTTTATAAGAACAAACCTACACTATACTAATTAATCATTCTTGGTTATTATATATTTTAACTACATGTTTGTGAGATTTTATTTATTTTATTCATTGAAAACATTCTAATTCATTTTTATGAGAACATAGTCATATTTTTAGTGTCATTTCATGCAAGAATCAGTGAGCATGATAATTTTATGATAATGAGTTAGATAATTCAAATTATTGGTAAATTTTACTATTATATGTATTATTTCTCTCTATACTTTCTAATTATGTGATTTGTTATTTGGATGATCCTTCAAATTCAAGATGATCTTGGAATTTAATGTGTAGCACCCCATGGTTCCACGATATGGTTCCCTTTGAGTAATGCAATAGCTTTCCTTGTACGCAACTTCGAGATTCTAACACATCGTGACTAATAAAACTAGCCGTTATGAATATAATACCCACTTTTTGAAATTTTATATTTCAAAATGGACATCATTTTTGGGTTCATAATATCAAAATTAGCTTAGAGTGAATTATTGGTATTTTTCAAAAAACATTCATTTTTTGATGAAATAGTGAAAATACTAAATTTTAATTAAAAATAACTTTTTTAATAAAAATAATTTATAGTGCTAAATTATACTATTTAGTTGTTTTTATGTATAATTAGATTATATTTTTACCATTTAATCCAATTTTGGTCACTGCACATAATATCACATCTAAACTGGACATAAACAAGTTTCAATCTTTTGATAGTTATTATTTCTTAAAAACAAGAAATTTTTTGACAATGGGAATTAATTTTAAATTAATTTCTGCCACTTAGGTGTTTTGAATTTAGAAAAATATATTAATATTTACAATCATGAGATGAAAATTTTGTAAATAGGTAACTTTTATTATTAGAAATTTTGAATAATTACTTCGGTAAATATTTTATTTACCATGGTTAAAGGGTAAATCGGGTAAATAAGGGTCATAAAATAATATTATAATAACATTAAATTAACCTAAAACGTGTCCTAACCCTATTTGATGATACATTCACGACCATGGGAATCCTTGGGTTTATTTTGGGACCCCATGGAGACACTTGTAAGTGATAATGACACTTTATATTAATTAAGTTAATGTAAATTCAAAAATGACATATCCAAATATCTTTTAGTAAAACAATTTTTACACAAGGTTATGTATGTTATTTCATAGAATATAAATATTAATTAGAAATATAAAAATATTTCCTACATAATGGTATTTTATTTATAATTTTTACACATTATATAATTTAATTTATTTATGACACAATGATGATGCACTAATTACCTTATTAATGAAATATTACAATAATTGATATTATAAATACCCAAATAAACTTAATTTGAGACTTTTAATGAATTAAAATAATTTTATAGGTTAATATGACATTTTAGAATTGATTAAATGAATTTAACTTGATGTAATAATGCTGTTATGAATTTATCAAATTCAAAATACCAAATAGTCTCAAAATTTATATAAAAAAGTTTTTAAAACAAATAATATATTATTGATTAATATTCTATTCCAAAAAATATAAGGTTTGGCCAAAGGGATTATGTACTATAATATATGTCATTAATGAACCACTTTGGGTTCTCTTGGAAGTTTATTGTAATTTTATTAACAATATAATATAAAAATACAAAGAGACAGGGTAAATGTCAAACTATTTAACTAAGATGTAAATATATATGATAAGGTTAATATAGTGAACCAAACCTATATAAAACCTATTGGTTGAGTGTTTTTCGACCCATCCCCATTTTATACTACAAATAATTCATTTTTGAGTCATCATAAAGGGAAAATGAATTTATTATAAAACAATATTTCAATCTGTTTTTAAGGTGCCCCTCACCCCTCTTATAAAAGGGCACATCCCCTTATCTCAAATTCACACCTTCAAAGCCTTTTGGCTCGGCCCCCCCTGACCAAATATCCTCCCAACTGTCCTCCATTTATCCTAGAGGCATTTAATTACACATAATTCCAACCTAAGGAGATATTTTTATCAAATCAAAAAGAATGAACCTGAAAAGAGGTAAATATTTCATCACCTCTTCCAAGTTCTTTTCTTCTTCCACTTACTCTATCTTTGTGGTTTCCATTATAAAATAATAACTCAATTTTATTCTATATAATGTGACATTATTAAAAATATGGTAGAACCATATTCATTATTCTATTTATCCTTTGAATGGCATGTCATCATACGTGTGTATGTACGACTTACCATCTCCACGTCACGGTGTAGTTGTTAATCAATACATTATTATTTTGATGGGTATAATAATTATTTATAATTTATTTAAATAATAAATATAACATGATAATGATTCTGTACATATGGAATACCATCCAAATATAAATTATTTTAATATCAAAAGCATGATATTGTCGCTCGTGAGTACGTATAGATTACCGTCTCCACGAACACAATGAGATTCATTCCCCATCGTATCCATTCAAGAATAATTTTCATTTGTTGATTAAAAATAATGTTTAAAAGATTAATATCATTCTGAATAAGATCAAGTTACATCCCATCCATAAAAAACATTACTTACGTAACAAATAATATAAAGGAAAACGAATCAGTTAACACCCGAAACGACATTAATACTTAAATATTATTAATAACGCAATGTTAGAAGATCATATATGATATCATAATAATTTATATAGTTCTTGAAAAATTTAATAACAATTATTTAACCATTATATTGGAGGGTAAAAAACCCTTGACCATGAAAAAGTACAAGGTAAGGGTTAATTCTACAACCTCTTCATTATTCAAGGTTGTTTATATGTAATTATCTACTGGGACCTCTTTATCATTCACATCCATGTTTTCCTAAAAATATATTCCAAAACATTTTTACTACTTACTTGAATATGGGTTAAAGTCATTTATACCCATATTTTAACTTATATTTTTTGAAAGGAATATTTCAGTCGCTTTCCAAACAAGGTACTTTACGACCTTTTCAAAAAAATTATGGTAATAATATCTTTTTTTAACTTATACGGCAGGTGCGGTTATTCTCCACCATTATAACATTGTCAAAGCATCCCTTAAAATCTTATAAGAATATTTTTAAAATAATATTTTTATTTTATAATTATGTAAATTTAAAATATTTCTAAAAAAGAAAGAGATATTTCTCTCAAATAGTTTTGATTTAAACTATGTCAACATCCTTTGATGGATTTTATACTTGTTTGAATTCGATTCATTTTGATACGAATCTTCCATAGTGTATTGAAGTTTGTGTTATATGTTTTACTGTAGATGTGTTATTTTTATATCATTCTTGGATTATGGTTAAATTATTGACATTTCATATTCTAGTTTTAATACGAATGTTTATGTTATATTTCAACCTTTTCATATGAGGAATGTATTGGACTTAGTAAGTGATGGGTGGAGCCCGCTATAGATCCTCGATGAATCGGTATGTCTCATGGGAATACTAGATGTGGAATTGGAGAAGGCCTTTCCCAATTTTGATATATGGTTTTGGGCGAGGCCTTAATCATTTTTAGACATCTTGGACAAGGCATTGAAAAAATGTTTCAGAATGTCCGTCATTATACATTCCCTCATTATGAAAATAATATTGATGGATCAGGTGGTCATTCGACTAGTAGAATACCCATGATTATGTTTTATTATGGAATTATTTACTAAACACATATTCCTACCAAAAAAGTGTTCATGTTTATTACTGGTAAAGGCATGTGTTTTCAATTATTCACCAAGCTTAATACTTATGTTATCTTCCGCTGTATTACTTACCCATACTGAACATTTTATCTCACCCCTTTATTATGTTTCATTTTCCCAGGATATGAAGAAGTTAATTATGAGTGACTTTCAAGCTTATTCTATGAGGGTTGGATGTTTCTAATGGTATAAATTAGTGTTTTTTCTTTTCAATTTGTAAAGTTAAACTTATGTATGAATCTTATTTCCAATAATACTATGCTGAAAGGTATTTCGGGAAATGATTTCCTTTTGATTAAGCCAATTTTATGTAATAATGCACCTACATTGGGTAACTGGGGTCGGGACATTGAAGTTGGTATAGGAGAAGTTTAGTACAAACCTTGGAAACAAGATTTAGATAAACTCTGATTAGAGCACACATCCCTAAGATAGACTTTGATGATTAGTATTGAAGAACTTTGTAGAATTTTGGTATTTTAGAGATTTTGTGATTTTTAAAAGCTATAAATCCCTGTCTGGATACAAGCAGGTAGATATGGCTCTGGAACAGATGTACCTAGGAATAAAACCCTAAAAAAACCGCTTTGAGCTAGACTCGATCGGGAACTGGTGCATGACAACGGGCCTTACATCACTCTTGGTTACGACACTTCTAGGGTATATTATTAGGATAATTCTAATTTTCTTTACAAACCATTATTAAGGGTTTATGAGTATATACCTCCTCAAATAAAACATTTTTATGATTATGGATTATATCCATAAACTGTTCAGTTTATGTTAAGTGTTTTACAAGTTTAGAATTATGTATTTCGATTCATAAACTAATATAGTTTATGCCATTGTTTAGAAATGGTTCCTACTAAAAGTAATGGAAACCATATCAATGCACGTAATCCATGTAGGTATTCCCCTCCTACTCAAGATAATTATATCGGAGCTGGTGATTCAACTGGTTCTGATCAGCTTATCACCATACTAGGAAAACTCACACAGGTAATGAATAATAACATTACCCGTATGAACACCCTAATCCACAATTTGGAGGATCAATGTTAAACCAGTTCATGAGGAAATAATCAACTACAGTCAATGGAAGTCCAAATCCATTAGTGGCTGAGAAATGGATAAATTCCGTATAAAAAATATTTCAAGCTATGGGGAGTAGCGAAAGAGAAAATGTGATCATGGCAGACTATCGCCTCACTGGAGATATTGATCAATGGTGGTCATTGATTCAAAACACAAAGGAAGATGAAGAAGTGTCCAGTATGAAATGGAGGGAGTTTAAAACCATTTATCTATCAAGAATTAGTATCACAATCCATCTCATCGTATGAAGATATTTTTCTCATGTGCTATCAAGACAGAAAATGAATTCTCTATATCTTATGACTTTAAAGAAAATCAATAGAAGAAGAGATCTGATGAACACTTTGGGAAAAGAAATAAGGAAATAGGGAAGAAGGAAAGAATTTAATTTCACCCCATGATAATTGTTGAAGGAAGCACCCTAGTTCTTGTCTAAAAGGATAAGGAGTATGCTACAAATGTGGACAGAAAGTCCATATTGCTGGTGATTTTAAGGGAATTAAAGAGGCTACCGATGTTTAATGCTACAATTCCAGGGAGATGGGACATTATTCAAATGAATTTCCTAAGAGTTAGGGAAACTTACCTTATAAATGGCCAAGGTATCAAGGCCAAGATTATGTGATCACTGCTGTTGAGGTTGAAGCACTGAAAGATGTGGTGGTAGGTAATCTAATGGTTTCTCAAGTTTATACAATGCTTTATTTGATTCTGGATCATCGCATTGTTTCATATCTTCCTAGTTTGCTAAAAAAATCAGATATTTCCAATTTTATTTAACAAGGGAGTTGTCAGTCAGGACTCCTAAGGGAAGTATCATTACTACAATGATTTGTGAGTTAGTTCCCATTAGGGAATATAAATGTTATTTATCTGATGATCTCATCATCATTCCCTAGATTTAATTTGACATAATCCTCTGTATATATTGGCCTTTAGACCATGATGTAAAAATTTATTGTAAGAAGAAGGAGGTTATGATTTTTGATAAAGATGATAAAGAACACCTTATCTTTAGTGCAGAAATGTCACCACCTCATTCTTATCCAGATCTACCACCACTAGCTCATATAAATTCAATTATATGAGAGGAAGGGAATGAAGTAACTGTGGATGATGAAAAGAATGTTCAAATAGAGAATATACCTATTTTTCAAGAATATATTGATGTGTTTCTCGAAGATTTACCTAGACATCCTCCAGAATGAGAAATTCAGTTTTCCATTTATTTAATTCCTAGTTTAAGGCCCATATTGAAGACCACTTATACAATGGCCACTGTAAAATTAGTGGAACTAAAGAAACAATTAGAATAATTGAGTAATAAGTGCTTTATTTACCCTTGAGTTTCTCTATGGGGAGCCCATGTTTTTTTGTTAAGAAGAAAGATGGATCTATGAGGTTGTGAATTGTCTATATGGAGATCAACTATATAACTATAAAAAACTGGTATCCCATACCTTGCATTGATGATTTGTTCGACCAACTTCATGGAGCTCAATATTTTTCAATGATTGGACTTGAATCTGGATATCATCAGTTGTGTGTCAAGAAGACATTCCAAAAACAGCATTTCGAACCAGGTATGGGCATTACGAGTTTACAGTAATGCCTTTTGGGCTGACTAATGCACCCTCTATTTTCATGGATCTAATGAACAGAGTTTTCAAGGAATACTGTGATGTTTTAGTAGTGGTATTTATTGGTGATATCTTGGTATACTCCAAAATATATAAAGATCATAAATGTCACATGCACATCATTCAAAAAACCCTCAAAAGAAATGAATTTTATGGGAAGTTTAACAAGTATGCATTTTGGCTTCTGGAGATTTCTTTTCATAGTCATATTGTATCTAAGGATGGAATCATTGTTGACCCTTCTGAGAAAAAGGAAATCCAAGAATGGCCAGAATTGACAAGTATAACTGAGGTACACATATTTATTGGTTTAGCAGGTTATTATCGACATTTCTTCCAGAATTTTTCCAGATTGGCAAACCCATTAACGAAGCTCACACATAAAGGGGTTTAATTTGTTTGGAAAAAACAGTGTGAATACTGTTTCGAATAACTGAAGAGAATATTATTCAGTGCTCCTATCTTTACTCTACCATTAGGGAATGATGGGTTTGTTATTTATAGTGATGCCCCAAATTAAAGACTTGGTTTTGTCCTTATGTAGAATGATAGAGTTATTTCCTATGCATCACGATAGTTGAAAATTCATGTGCAAAACTGTCATACTCATGATCTTGCGTTATATGCTGTAATATTTGATTTTATGATTTGGAGACACTATCTCTATGGTGAAAAAAAGTGAGATTTATACTGATCATAAGAGTTTGAAGTATATTTTATCCCAAAAGGAACTCATCATGAGGCAATGGAGATGGCTTGAACTACTCAAGGATTATGATTTCACAATACACTACCACTCAGGGAAGGAAAATAAGGTGGAAGATGCTTTGAGTAGAAAGGATCATGGAGTTTTGAACAAGATGAGAGTTGGAAGGGATCTTATTTTCATGGATCTAGTAAATATAGATATGGTAATAACCATAGAAGGTAAAACATCAATTCTTTTTCAAATGTTATCCAAACCATATTTACTATAAATGATAATAAGTTCTTAGGCTGACTATGAGGAATTTCAAAAGAATATTAAATCTATGAATGATGGGAGATTGATCGTCTTCGTATATGAAGATGGGATTTTAAAATTAGGCAAGAGACATTGTGTTCCCAAAATACCTGATCTCAAAAGGGAATTTTTATATGGTGCTCATAGCTCCAATTTCTCTATACACCCTAGGAGCACCAAGATGTATAAATATTTGAAGGAACATTTTTGTTGGGACAACATGAAGATAGAGATTGAAGATTTTGTGTTAAGATGTATGGTTTGTCAACAAGTGAAAGCTGGATGGAAACAGCCTGGAGGAGTCATGCAACCTCTTCCCATACATTAGGGGAAATGGTATAATATTACGATGGGAATTGTCATGTGACTACCAAAGACTCCTAGAAAGAACGATGCAATATGGGTCATTGTTGATCGTCTTACAAAGTCAGCATATTTTCTTTCTATAAAAGATAAGATTTACCACTTGATATTTTAGCAAGAATGTATATCAACGAAGTTGTATGACTTCATGGAGTACCCATATCGATTGTTTCTGATCGTGATCCACATTTTACATCACGATTCTAGAAAATTATTCAGAAAGCCCTAGATATTGAACTTTGTTTGAGAACTTCCTACAACCCTAAAACTGATGGAAAATCAGAACAGACTATTCAAACCTTTGAAGAAATGTTAATATCTTCCCCACATTACTTTCAAGGTATGTGGGATCAATATTTACCTCTAGTAGACTTTTCCTATAACAATAGCTTCCATTCAAGTATTCATATGCCTCCATATAAAGCGTTATAAAGAATGATATGTCGTACACCAAGTTGTTGGTATGATGTAGGTGAAAGAAAACTCATAGGCCCAGAACTTGTTGAGGAAACGATGGAAAAGGTGAAGGTAATCCAAACCCACATCAAAGTAGACCAATTTAAGGAGAAGACCTATGTTGATAACCGAAGGAAGGATTTGCAAGTTCAGGTAGTAGATAATGTTTTCTTGAAGGTGTCTCCATGGAAAGGAATTATACGATTTTGTAAGAAGGGTAAATTATGTCCCAGGTACATCAGACCTTTCGAAATTCAAGAATGAATTGGGGCTGTAGCATACCATTGGGCAATACCTTCAATTATCTCCAAAGTACGTGATTTGTTCCACGTATCACTGTTAAGAAAATACATGCTTGAACCTACCCATGAACTCACCTATGATAAATTAGAACTGGAAATCGATCAGTATTATTTTCAAGAGCCAATCAAGATTCATGATATAAGAGGACAAGTGTGGAGAAACCAGACGACTCGTCTGGTATAATTTTTATGAAGAAACCATAAAATAGAACAAGAAATGTGGGAACCTGAGAAACTTATGATGAAGAACCACCTGAATCATTTTATGTAGTAATATTCTAGAAATTTTTAGGATGAAATTATTTGAAGGAGGGGAGAATGTAACACCCCATGCTTCTACGGTATGTTTCCCTCTGAATAATGAAATAGCTTGCGTTCTACACAACGTCGAGATTCTAACACATCACGATCAATCAAACTAACCATTCTGAAAAGTAATACCCACTTTTTGAAATTATATCTTTAAAAATGGACTTCATTTTCGGGTTCATAATATCAAAATTATCTTAAGGTGATTTTTTTTGTATTTTTCTAAAAACATTCAGCTTTTGATGAATAGTGAAAATAATAAATTTTAATTAAAAACAACTGTTTTAATCAAAATAATTTATAGTGCTAAATTATACTATTGAGTGGTTTTTAAAAATAATTAGATTATATTTTTACCATTCAATCCAATTTTGGTTATTGAACATAATTTCACATTTAAACTGAACATAAGCAAGTGTAAATCCTTTGATAGTTATTATTTCTTAAAAACATGCTTTTTGTTTTGACAACGGGAATTAATTTTAAATTAATTTCAGCCAATTATGTGTTTTGAAATTAGAAAAATTAATTCCATGTTTAGAATCATGAGGACCAAATTTTGTAAATAGGTATCTTTTATTTTTAGACATTTGGAATAGTTACTTCGGTAAATATTTTATTTACCATGGTTAAAGGGTAAATCTGGTAAATAAATGTAAAAAATAATATTATAATAATATTACATTTGCCTAAAATATGTCCTAACCCTATTTTATGATACATTTCTGACCATGGGAATCCTTGGGTTTATTTGGGGACCCCATGGAGCCACTTGTAAGTGATAATGACACTTTATAATAAATAAGTTATGTAAATACAGAAATGACATAAGCATATATCTTTTAGTAAAACAATTTTTATATAGGGTTACATATGTTATCTCATATATTATAAATATTAATTATAAATCTAAAAATATTTCATACATAAAGGTATTTTATCTATAATTTTCATACATTATATAGTTTAATTTATTTATGACACAATGATCATCCAGTAATTACCTTATTAATGAAATATTAAAATAATTGATATTATAAATACCCAAATAAATGTAATTTGATACATTATATGAATGAAACTGCTTTTATAGGTTAATATGACATGTTGGAGTTGATTAAATAAATTTTTTCGATGTAATAATGTTACTATGAATTTAGAAAAAACAAAATACCAAATAGTGTCAAAATTGACATAAAAGAGTTTTTAAAACAAATATTATATTATTAATTGGTACTCTATTGATAAAACTATAAGGATCAGACAAAGCGATTAAGAACTATTTTATATGTCATTAATGAACCACTTGGGGTTCACTAGGAAGTTTATTGTTTTTTTATTAACCATATAATATAAAAATACAAAGAGACAAGGTAAATGTCAAAATATTTAACTAAGAGTTAAATCTGGATGATAAGGTTAATATAGTGACCCAAACCTATCTAAAACCTATTTGTTTAGTGGTTTTAGACCTATTCCAACATTATCCTTTAAATATTTTATTTTGGAGCCATTAGAAACCGAAATTTTTTTATTATAAAATAATTTTTCAATCTTTTCCTAAGGTTCCCCTCAACCCTCTTATAGAAGGGCACTTTCGATTCTATCAAATTCACACCTTCACAGCCATTTGGATCGGCAAAACCCAGCCAAAATAACCTCCCAACTATCCTCCCTTAATCCTAGATTCCTTCATTAAGTCATAAATCCATCCTATGGATCTCTTTTGATCAAATCATAACGAAGAACCCGAAAAAGAGTTAAATATTTCAACACCTCTTTCAAGTTCTTTCCTTCTTCCACTTCCTCTCTCTTTGTTGTTTCCATTATAAAATAATAACTCCAGTATATTCTATATACTATGATGTTATTATAAATATTGTATTACCATATTCATTACTCTATCCATCCTTTGAATGACAAGTCACCATACATGTGTACGTACGTCTTACCGTATCCATGTCATGGTGTAGTTGTTATTCAATACATTATTATTTTGATTGGTATAATAATGATGTATAATTGATGTAAATAATAAATATAACATGATAATGATAATTTATATATGATATAAAATCCAATTATATATTATTTTAATATCAAAATAATGATATTGTTACTCATACGTACGTACGAATTACCGTCTCCACGAACACGATGAGATTCATTCCCCATCGTATCCATTGAAGACTAATTTTAATTTGAAGATTAAAAATAATGTTTAAAGACTTAATATAATTCTTAATAATAACAAGATATATCCTATCCATAACAAAAATTACTTACATAACAAATAATATAAAGGAAAACGAATCAGTTAACACCCAAAATGATGATAATACTAAAATATTATTAACAACACAATATTATAAGACCATATATGATATCATAATAATCTATGTAGTTATTGAATAATTTAATAACTATTATTTCACCATTATACACGAGTTTAAAAAACCCTCGACCATGAAAAGTACAAGGTAAGGATTAATTCTACAACATCTTCATTATTCAATGTTGTTTATATGTAATTATCTATTCAGACCTCTTTATCATCCATATCCGTGTTTTCCTAAAAATGTATTCCAAAACATTTTTACTACTTAAATTAATATGTGTCAATGTAATTTATAACCTTATTGGAACTTATATGTTTTGATAGGAATCTTTCAGTCATTTTCCAAAAAAGGTACTTTACAACCTTTTCAAAAAAATTAAGGTAAGAATGGCTTTTTAAAACTTATATGGCGTGTGTGGTTATTCTCCGCCATTATAACATCATAAAATCATCCCTTAGAAGCTTATAATAATAATTTTTAAATAAATGTTTTCTTTTATAATTATGTAACATTAAATGATTTCAAAAAAAGAATGAGATATTTATCTCAATTAGTTTTCATTTCATCTATGTCAACATCCTTTGATGGATTTTATACTTGTTTGAAGTCGATTAATTATGATACAAATATTTTATGTTGTATTGAATGTTTTTTGATATGTTTGACTATGGATGTGTTATTTTTATATCACTCATGGTTTATGGTTAAAGTATTGACATTTATTTTTCTAGTTTTAATAAGAATGATTATGTTATATTTCAACCTTTTCATATGAGGAATGTATTGGACTTAGTAAGTAACGGGTGGAGCCCGATATAGCTCCTCGATTCATCGATAGGTCTCATGAGGCAACTAGATGTGGAATTGGATGAGGCCTCTATGAATTTTGATATATGGTTTTGGATGAGGCCTTAATCCTTTTTAGATGTCTTGGCCAAGGCCTTGACCAAATGTTTCAGAATGATCGACATTATACATTCCCTCATTATTAAAATAATATTGATGGTTCTTGTGGTCATTCAACTAGTATAATTCCCATGATTATCTTTTATTATGGAATTATTTACTAAACTCATATTCATTCCATAAAAGTTTTCATGTTTATTACTGATAAAGGCATGTCTTTTCAGTTATTCACCATGCTTAATATTTATGCTATCTTCCACTGTATTGCTTACCCTTAATGAGCATTTGAGCTCATCCCATTCTTATGTTTCATTTTCCCAATATATGAAGAAGTTAATAATGAGTGACATGCTTGCTTAATCTAGGAGGCATGGATGTTTCTGATGGAATAAATTAGTGTTGTATTTCTTTTCAAGTTGTAAAGTTGAACTAATGTATGAATGTTGTTTCCAATAATAGTAAACTGATTAGTATTTCAGGACATTATTTCCTTGTGATCATGCCAATGTTATATAATAATACACTGACTCTCGGTAACTCGGGTAGGGGCGTTATAAAAGATGCATTATTAGCTACTAGATTATGTTCAAGGAGAGATTTGATAAAATAAACTCGACACAGTTTACTCATCAATGAGACATACAAGAAAATATGACATTTATATGAGAATTATGAAGTGATAGATCCCACATGTGAATACTATTTCATTGGTATGACTGTGAGGTAATTTATCATTTGATCATCGATTACTGATGTGTTTCAAGATCTTGAGATGCATCAACATTAATATTAATCAACTTCTCTCATGTTATTGATTTTTTTAGTTTTTTATTTATTAAATCTTTTCTTATTATATATATTTATAAAGATCCAGTTAATGATTTTCCCAATCAACATCATGTTAGGTATTGGATATTATACCATTAATAAGGAATGTTATGGTTTTATGACTCCCCAATAAAATTCATGTTATATTAGGTGTTGGATCATATACAAAATTAGTTATTGTTTTTTCTTCCCGTTATTGTAATAGGTAGGGTCTGTCAATTGGTAATTAGAACATTAAAATCAAGAATTTCTTTATGGGAACTGATTTTCTCATGGAGTAAATAAGAGTGAAAAGTAGTTTTGGATCATGATGATCCTCACTATTATACAAATACTATATTAATTTTTATTTCCACTTCATTACATTATGAACACTGCACTACACTATTTCTTCACATAATATTATACTATGATTGATTTTTTTTAATTTTAAAAAGAATATTAATTTACCACCCACCAATAGTGTGCATCTATTTTGGACCAATAAAATAAACTCAATATATATATATATATCTTTCTAGAATATTCATTATCATAAAACATTGTTAATAATTTTCACAAAAAATTCATATATATTAACAAAATATGTTCTTTGAATAAATTTTGTAAATATGTCATATTTCACATTTTATGTTTTTAAAATTTTTACAATTTTTTTATATCTTTAGTGCATCTAATAAATGTTTTATGATCCCACAAAGTTATTTTGATGAAATATATTAAATATTTTTTTATTTTATTAAACCAAATTCATGGAATAAATTTTTTATGTTTCTATACAGAAAAATAATATATAAACATAATAATTGAAAAATACTATACAATTTTGAAAACAAATGAAACCATAAAATATATTATATGTATATACAGGGAAAATATTTTTTTACTTATAATGAAAAATTAAATTCAATACATATATAATACATATTTATTGTAATTGTTATTTATATATATACTTTAATATATTAAACTTTAAATGTACTATATATATTTAAGTATAATTGTTGTGTAATATGAGAACCTGATATTTTTAATACCCTACCCCAATTCGATGGTGAAATTGAGTTTGGCCCCCTAATCATACCTCTACAAGAAAACATGATAACCACAAATACCAAATATATATAATCATATTTATGGTATACATTACCCTTTAAAACAATCACACTTTACCAAAAACATCACATCTCTATAAGAAATAATGAATACAAATAACATTTCATAGTTAATGTGTTATCCTTTATAAAAATATATATTCTTGGAATGTTAGAAAACAACACTACGGCAAAAAAGGCATTTAGCGGCGGTTTTGAAAAACCGCCTTTAAATCGTGCGTCGGGAAACTATTTCGCGGCGGTTTTCAAAACCGTCGCAGAACGTGTCGCGGCGGTTTTTTAGCGGCAGTTTTTTTTATTTTTTTTTTATTTTTTTTTATTTTTTTTATTTTTTTAATGTGTTATAATTTTTATTTTATATATTTATTTATATATTTATTTTTTTATTTATTTTATTTATTTATTTATTTATTTTATTTATTTATTTTTCGTATTTATTTATTTATTAATCGAATTTATTTATTTATTTATTTATTTATTTATTTATTTATTATATTTCGTATTTATTTTATTTCGTAATTATTTAATTTATTTATTTTATTTTATGTATTTATTTTATTTTATTTATTTATTTTATTTTATTTATTTATTTATTTATTTATATAATTCCGTATTTGTTATTTTTTTTATTTCGTATTTATTTTATTTATTATTTTTTTATTTCGTATTTATTTATCCATGCATGCACATCCCATGCACATGCACATGCACATGCATACCCATGCAATTTAAATAAATTCTGCGTTTGGTGAGATTTGAACCCCTAACCTCTTGCATATTTTCCAAACACTTTACCACTCCAGCAAGCTCGCCATGTGTTTAATAAACAGAATTTAATATACTTATATATATTAATTGAAAAAACAAATAATACATAAATAATAAATATAAACTCAATAATAATAAATAATAAATAGTAAATAATAAATAATAAATAATAAATAAAGAATAATAAATATAAATAATAAATAATAAATAAATAATAAATAATAAATAAATATAAATATAAATAATAAATAATAAATAATAAATAATAAATAAATATAAATAATAAATAATAAATAGAAAATAATAAATAAATAAATAAATAATAAATAATAAATAATTAATAATCAATTAATATAAATAATAAATAATAAATAAATATAAATAATAAATATATATAAATAATAAATATATATAAATAAATATAAATAATAAATAAATATAAATAACAAATAAATATAAATAATAAATAAATATAAATAATAAATAATAAATAAATATAAATAATAAATAATAAATAATAAATAAATATAAATAATAAATAAAAATAAAAATAAATGAACAAAAATAATAAATAATAAATAATAAATAATAAATAAATATAAATATAAATAATAAATAATAAATAATAAATAATAAATAATAAATAATAAATAAATATAAATAATAAATAATAAATAGAAAATAATAAATAATAAATAAATATAAATAATAAATAATAAATAATAAATAAATATAAATAATAAATAATAAATATGAAATAATAAATAATAAATAAATTTAAATAATAAATAATAAATATTAAATAAATATAAATAATAAATAATAAATAAATATAAATAATAAATAAATATAAATAATAAATAAATATAAATAATAAATAACAAATAACAAATAAATATAAATATAAACATTGAATAAATATAAATAATAAATAATAAATAATAAATAATAAATAATAAATAATAAATAATAACTAAATATAAATATAAATAATAAATTAATACAAATAATAAATAATAAATAAATATAAATATATATAAATAATAAATAAATATAAATAATAAATAAATATAAATAAATTAAAATAATAAATAAATTAAAATAATAAATAAATATAAATAATAAATAAAAATAAATAATAAATAAATATAAATAATAAATAATAAATAATAAATAATAAATAAATATAAATATAAATAATAAATAATAAATAATAAATAATAAATAATAAATAATAAATAATAAATAAATGTAAATAATAAATAGTAAATAGTAAATAATAAATAATAAATAAAAATAAATTATAAATAATAAATAAATAATAAATAATAAATAATAAATAGAAAATAATAAATAATAAATAAATATAAATAATAAATAATAAATAATAAATAATTATAAATAATAAATAATAAATAAATATAAATATATATAATAAATAAATAATAAATAATAAATAAACCTAAATAATTAATAAATATAAATAATAATTAATAATTAATAAATAATAAATAATAATTAATAAATAATAAATAATAAATAATAAATAATAAATAATAAATAATAAATAATAAATAATAAATAATAAATAATAAATAATAAATAATAAATACACAATAGATATAAATAATAAATAATAAATAATAAATAATAGATATAAATAATAAATAATAAATAATCAATAATCAATAATAAATAAAAATAAATAATAAATAATAAATAATAAATAATAAATAAATTTAAATAAAAAATAAAAAATATAAATAATAAATAATAAATAATAAATAAATATAAATAATAAATAATAAATAATAAATAAATATCAATAATAAATAAATATAAATATAAATAATAAATAATAAATAATAAATAATAAATAAACCTAAATAATTAATAAATATAAATAATATATAATATATAATACATTATAAATAATAAATAATAAATAATAAATAATAAATACCAGTTACAAATAATAGATAATAAATAAATTAAAGTATATTATAAATAATAAATAAAAAAAACACATGAAAAAGTATGAAAAGACGTGATAGGGGATGAAAAAACATGAAAACGCATGAAAAAGGATGGAGAATCATATGTATAATGAGGCATTAGAAAGAATGAGAACGCATGAAAACTCGTGAAAACTTTGGGAAACTCCTTAATAATTCAACATAATCATCATAATAACCCATAAAAAACCATTGATAAAGATATAAAGTCATGGAAATCCAAATAAACAGTAATAAATGGAGCAACCGTTAAAACCCATCAAAACGGTCATAAAGAGACAAAAACATTGGACTCACAATAACGAAGATAACTTATGATTCGAGAGTCCGTTTTAGATCCGCGACCTGTCAAATCAAAGATCCTGAAACGCTCTTCAACCTAAAAGGTGAGAGAGTCTGAATGGACAGATGGATCGAAAGTTATGACCATTTAAAAAAAGCTGACGGAGAACGGGTGCTAGAAACGAGACACTGAAAAACATATCAAACCTGATACCCACTGAAAAGGCCATAACATATGATCTAGGAGTGCATGTGGGCGCCGCGACCAGTCAAACTGAAGCTCCTGGAATGAGTTATGATCTGGCAGGTGGAGGAGGCCAAACTGACACATGGATCGAATGTTAGGTATGTTTGAAGACAAGTTCGACGGGACACCGGTGACGGAAATGGGGTTTTGAAGGCCTTTAGAGTGGTTTTTGGGGTCAAAAACCCGAGAGAAGCTTCCCTCTATCGCGTTGGTGCGTATCTCTCTTCGATGGCTTCGATTTGATATGTGGTAGAGCCCAAATGGACACCCGGAGCGAAAGTTATGGCCGTTTGAAGTTGGAGAACTTTTTTTATCTTTTTTATAACTCTAATATCTTCCACACCATAGACTGTTTCACAGTTTTGATTATATGTGCCTCTAGATCTCTTCATGAGCTTTGATTTGACTGGTCATGGCGCTTCAACAGACTCCCGGATCAAAAGTTATGGTCATTTTAGTGATTTCGGGGTTTCTCACGTTTTTTTTTATTTTTTTCATTTCATTTAGCGGCAGTTTTACCGAAACTGCCGCTATTTCGCGGCGGTTTTTTTAAAAAACCGCCACTAATCCTCAAATAATATTAAAATAAAAAAAAAATTATTTGCCGTTTAGCGGCGGTTTTTTCGCAGCGGTTCTAAAAACCGCCGCGAAATGACGGCCCGAAAACGCGTTTCGCGGTGGTTTTTAAAACCGCCGTGAAAAAACCGCCGCTAAACAGCGGTTTTCTTGTAGTGCAACATGATAAACCCAAAAAAATTAATGGTTATAAATAGAAACATGATGAATCCTCTAATATACATTTTTAAAAAATATAACTGAAGACATAGATCTTATACTCCAACAATATCTCCATGTTCTTGAGCTAGTGTCACCTTCCTATTCTGATGGAATAATCATGTAAATTTGATAAAAAATACATAATGTAGGGGTAAGAATATTAATATACAATATAGGATCCTAACTAAATTCTGAGAGATTAAATGTGATAAAGATATAAAAATATAAATTAGAATAACATAGATAACAAAAATAGTCATCATAAAATAAGGAAACCAACCTATTCAACCATGTTTATTTAATAACTCCTCTGAATTCACACACTCAAAAATTATATGATATAAAACAATTTAATACAAAACATATATATATATATATATATATATATTCCCTCTCACAAACTAACTCCCACCAGTTAGTACCCACTTCCCTATAATATGAGATCTTTCTAAGAATAAACTTATAATGATAACAATGCTTTAATTATATCTATAAATTATCCTACACATATCCAATTTACATCATCCAGATAGAGGTAAAACAATTTCGATCATCTTGTTAGCCTTCTCTCTAACAAAATATTCAATCACTCCTAATAAAACTAACCTTGGGTGTTGGTTTCATAAAAAATGGGTGGTGGGGGTTCCTCACACTCTCATCAAATAACATAAAATGTTAAAAAATTTCTCAAAATCCAACACCAACATAGTATTGACTATCATGAATCATTATATGATAATATTAGGTAAAATAAAAATCATAAATAAAATCATCACCATATTACATCATAATAATTTCCTCATAAATATAAATCATCATGCATTTCCAAGATTCCTTCATCAAATATAATGTCACTAATTATCTCTTAGTTATTCTATAATTTTTACAATAGATCATATTAGTTAAACTCATATAAAAATTCTCATATTTTTGGATTCCTCAGGTAGATCATTAAATTTTATTATATAGATACTTCATAAATATTAATTTAAATTTTAGGATTCCACCACCTGGAGGCCCCTCGTGATTTAATGATGAGATTATAAGTTAACCCTAAAAATCATCTCCAATATGACATGTGTTGGAAACTGGAACAATGTTAAAGATTATAAAATTTGTGATGAATTTAATGTATATGTAATAAAATAAATTCCCTCATCAACACCAAACCAAAACAATTATGATAATCACAACCTTTAAAATAAATATGAAAAATCATCTAACATCATGTAAATCTAAAAGAATAAAAAAGTTCAAAATGTAAGAATTAGGATCTTCATTTCAGGTCTGGATCTTGTTTAGGGTTTTTTTAGGAAAAAGTAAGATTTAAAAAATTTTTAAGTACCCAACATGTACTCCTGAGTAAATACTGTGTACCCAGTTTCCATGGTTAGGTGTGTACTGACCATGTAACGGTCTAGTACTTGTCCATGTGGACTGCCTAAAGAGGTGTCCAGTTGAGGAATGTACATGGAATTTATATTAAATGAACCATTCATGTACTTTTATTTTTATTTGATTAATCGGACCGAGGTCGCGTCTAATCTACTGAATGATATTCTTATAACCTCAATTTATCCTGGAGAAACTAGGAGTGATGATCAAAGATAGAGCAACTATATCTCTATACAAGGTCCAATTCAAACTCTGATTGGTTCGTTCGAATCCCCCCAGTGATTTCTTCCTTCTTCTTGATCCTCTCTTTCTAATTCCATCTCTCTCATTATTTATTCAGGGTTGAACGTTTTTGTCCTTTTTGTAGATCTATGATGTTCTAGGCTGATTCATGGGCCGACGTTTGAGAGTGATCATCGTATAACATTGAGGTAGGTGGTTTGTTGCCTTTCAGAGTTTTTCTTTGAGTTATATATGCCCAAGTGTCGATTACCCCTGATTTGGGTATTTCCTGTTAAGGAATTGAACCCTCTAGTCAACTTCCTTAGATTGATTGAAAGATTAAGGGGGTTTTATTGATATATTATCCTAAATTTCTTTTTTATAGGTCACCCCATGGATTCACTTCCTTTTTTGAATGTTTACATCCATTTGTTCCATATTGTCTATAAAGCAGAACATGTTTTAATTCCTTGCTTGTTAGGTTTGAATTGATTGCCTAATTTATACTTGTTAGATGCTTGTGTTATGCATTGTAGGTACTTAGCATTTTAGTAGTTGAGATTATATAGGCTGCTGGATATCGTTGTGTATGATTTTATTACTCAGGCCTGTGATAACAAGGTGTAGATAGACCATAGGTGGAATTGACGTTGGGGGCTTCCCCAGAGTGTCTGTTATATTTACATTACAAGACCATATGTGGGATTGATGATGAGTGCTCCCTCAGAGTGTCTATAGTATACCGTTATGGTGCGACATGGGAAATTAATGTTGAGTGCTTCCTCAGAGAGTCTGTAGTTTACCGTTTAAAGAACACATTGGGAATCGACGGTGAGTGCTTCCTCAGAGAGTCTTTGTATATGTGATACTAAAAGGGATAGATGGGGTGGGCATTCCCAGATGGTCATTATATCTTTATTGATTTGATGATATGTTGAATAAGTGGGGTTAGACTGTGAGAACATTCCCAAAGGGTTTCTTGTGAGTGATTGGTTGATTCTGAAAAGCCTTCCATGCCAAAGCACAAGCTCAAAATTGGTCTTAAATGATAGTAAGATGGTCCTCTAAGACATCTATTTTTATTTTTCATAGGTGATACATATCTTAGTCTATATCCCATGATTTCTTTATTCTACAATTTTATTAATAAATAAATGTAATTGAATGTAATTGGAAACTATAGGATTGTTTACTTTTGTGTACTTCCATTTTTATTGCTTCATTTTTCATATTGCCTGCAATATATATTCATTTATAGATATGAATAGATATTTTGGTGGTTTCCTACTAGGATCCGCCTAACACCCTTTTTGGGTCATTCTTTTGGGCCCAAACAAATTATATTGTTGCAGGTATAGATAAGGGAAATCACCCTTCTACATCAAGTACTTGATTGATGATGGAGCTAGAAAGAATGGGACCAGGTAAAGGCTTACGATGCTGCAATAGTATACTTTTGTCTTTTTTACATTGGTTTAGTAATTTATTTTCAGTACTGTGACTTGTTTGGATTTTTTCCTAATCATATGTGACATGAATAATTTATATATGTTCTCCAGTTGTTTATTTACTATAAGTATTTAACTATTTACTTATGTTGTATATTACTATTTCCACTTTTATTATTATTATTATTCTGAGGTGTTGCTCTGCCAATGAGGGAATAGGTTCCCCACTATCACACCCATGGCCCTCGCTTCTAGTCGGTAGCCTTTGGAATTCATGGAAATGTTGTTGAGGCCATGTGACCAATCGGGTATGGGGCACCTTTGGGTGGCACCCGAATCCAGGATGTTACAAAGTGGTATCCATGGAGGTTCTTTTCTACATTGTCTTACTATTTGAATCCTATTGATAAGAATAGGAAGGTATAGTTAGTTGGTAATAAGCTGTGCTTGGGAGTTCCTAACCCGTATGTAGGGAAAATCCATGTTACCTCGAATATTTCAATTTTCGGGTGTTGCAATCATTACAATTTATTTGATTTCAAAGTTGGATGATACACATGTTTTTATTTGTTATGATTTATATCATTGTGGTTATATTTCCGTTTCAACCTAATAATATGGGGGTATTTCATCTCATTCATCATATAGGAACTTGAAATAGATCATATGTCATTCATTATTATCATTCCATTTTGGGTGAATTACAAATTGTAAGTTGTTGCAACAGATGTTGTGCTAGATATGCATGTTTTTGTGATAGATTCCATGATAGAATACCTTCTTTTTGATATGGTATTGTTTATATGTAAAGTTTCGTTTAGATGGATGCCAATCATTGGTCCCTGAGGTGTTATGGTCCCTCTTGGATTGGAATTTGGTGGATCATGTATGAACTTTAATTTAATTTTGTCTAGTATAGTGTGAATAAGGATGTCAAGCTTTGATTTGTGGGATTATGGGGTATCATGGGTTGGAATTTTCCATCCCATCGAAAAAAATTAGTTTATAAGGGTTTCGGAGAAGTTTTAGAGGCCTACTATCTAGAAACCAAGACACCATGGCATGTGGAATTATGGAAGCATTCTATGTGTTCTTCTGTTCTAGAAGAAATTTTTTTTCTTAGGCACCCATTGTGTACTATATGTACATGCCATGTAGTCTTAAATACTATGACGGACTATGTGAGTAGAGACACATGTTGGTAACTGTTTGTTGTAACATTTAATATAATAAGAGTACACATAAAACTGTAGAGGCCATGTATCCGACCATGTGACTAATGACACAGGTGGATGAATTTTGGGTAGTACATGACGTTTCTAGCTTGAACACACCATGTTGATGTAGAACATGTCTCTGACCATGTGACAAATGACATTGGTTATTATATCATAGGTATTACATGTCGTGTCTTAAAACACAGTGTATTGTTACCCAAGAGAGAACCATGTGGTTTAGATGTGTATAAGAACTTGAGTAGGAGGGAAATATCATGTTCATGTTAAGTCATAGAATGAACACGATGCGTGTATGGGTGTTACACGATCTAGTTGGGCAGTGGTACATGCCCACAATGAAACCCACGGAAACACGTAGTGTGGAGGATATACACACTATGTAAACATCTTTGGATAAACATTAATGTTATATTCTATCATTCCTTTCTTTCACATAAAATTTCTAGTCCTTAATAATCTTGAACTGAGGTTTTCACTTGACCTTGTAGAGTCATGCCACCGAGACGTCCTCCTATTGTATGCCAGATACAGGGAAATGATAAGACCCTGGAATTGGTAGATCAGGGAATACCAGAAGATCCACCCATTGGGATTGTCCTGGAACCAACTATTATACTATATATAGGTTTTTAGTCAATGTTCCGAGAAGGATTCATGATGTTCATGATGACATACTAGACAACACTGCATCCTACCCCATCTATGGCATAGTTGACGTGGGTTTTTCTAAAGCAGTATCATCCCACTTTATCAGGGGATATAGGACCTCAAGCTGCAGATTCATGGTTATAATCCCTCATGACTATCATAGATCATCTCGAGACACATCTTGAGAGGAGGTTCAAGCTCGTAACATACATGTTTCAAGATTCTGCCAAGATATGGTGGGATGTGTTATAAATTGTGAGATGCCAATGATTTATGGCTTGGGATGAGTTCAAGTGGACCTTCTATGATAATTTCTACCCAGAGACCTTAAGGGCCGACCAACCCTGAGATTTCATGTGTCAGGAACATGGTACTCTTTTAGTCTTGGAGTATTCTTCTCTCCTCATATACTTTTAGAACTTCTCATTGATTCTGGGGGTGATGAGTTATTTCTTGACCTAAATTTTGAGGATGGTCTCAGACAAGACATTTGATTCCAAGTGAACATCATCATGTTGAATTCCATATCTTATGTAGTCCACTAAGCACCATTCACATAGTGAAATTTGAGGGAATATGGAGCTATGAGCCAGGGTGGTTCGGCATCTAGAGTTGGTACTTCTTCGAATGATTGTAGGAAGTGTTGCAGGGAGTCAACACCCAGAGATCCAGTATGATGGGATATTCCTTCAGGTAGCCTAGTAGTTTGGTACTAGTGTGGTAGAGTGGGAATACAAGACCGTAGTGCCTAAAAGACCATGTCAAGTGATTATCTTGCGGTAATATGGGCCATCGTAAGCAATTTTTCCAGTTTTTCTCACCAACAACTAGTGATAGGGGTTCAGTTATGACTCCAAGTTCATGGGAAGGACCACTGGTTTCTCATCAGTCTGGGAACTGGAGTTCTTTTGACCTCCATGCTGAGGAGGATTTCTTCTCCTTGGTAGCTAGTCAGTAGGTTTCTAGTGACAACAGGGTGGATCAGCTCAGGGTAGTAAAGTAGGCTCACATAGCCATGGTACCGATCAAACCTTTGTTGGGGAGTAGACCCAGTAGTATTAAGATATCGAGCCCTATTCAGTTAGTGGTATGGTACTAGTTATGTTAGTTTTAGATTATGCTCTTTTTGATATAGGGGAATCCCATATTTTATTATATGTTACCATTGTGGATATCATTGGGCTCTATATCTTTACTTATGAGGATGTTATGATGCTAGACATTCTGTTGGGGATTAGAACAACTAGTGTATGCTAGTGCAAGGAGTGTCCTCTTGAGGTTGGTGGGTGTCACTTCTTACAGAACCTTTATGTTTTAGAGATGACAGAATTCTATGTCATTATCAAGATGGACTGGTTGGTCTCTTCCTAGGACTTTGTTGACAACTATCACCACAAGGTGAGTTTCATGTCACCATAGGGTGGGTCTTTTCTACACAAAGTTTAATGAGATGTCTAGGCGAGCAGAGCGGGACCAAAGCATCTTAGGTTGGGAGGAATTATATCCCATGTTCCTAGATTCTATCTGGATGAACATGGGACTTCATAGATGAACTTTCCTTGAGTGGTTGATCATTTCAAATATTTCTTTCTAGGAGACTTTTCAGGTTTACCTCCAAGGAAAGAGGTAGATTTCTCTATTTAACTTTTTCCTGGAGTGGAACTATTGTCTATTCCTCCATATAGGATGGATAAACCAGAGTTAAAGGATCTCAAGAAGCAGTTAGTGGAGTTGTAGGCCAAGGGTTTCAACTGACCCAGCACATCTCCTTGGGGTTCACCTATAATATTTGTGAAGAATACAGACATGACCCTTCAGACATTGCATAGATTATTGGATATTGAACTAGTTGACGGTCAAAATCCAATATCCTTGGCCGGGAATTAATGATCTCTTTGATTCACTTCAAGGATACTGTGTGTTCTTGATGATTGAATTGAGATCTAGTTATCATCATTTTCATTTTAAACCATCATATATATCTCTCATAGAATTCCGGAGTAGGTATGGTCTATACTAGTATGTCATTATGTCATTTGGTCTCACGAACGTGCCATCAGTTTTCATGGAACTGATAAATAGATTGTTCCATCCTTACATGGACTTCATTGTGGTTGTTTTTGTGGAAAATATCTTTGTTTACTATGAAACATGACGCGAACATGCCACCCATATTGAGATCATTTTGTGTGCACTAAGAGAGAAATTTTTATACAATAATATCTCAAATTATACTTTTGGATAGACTAGATTCACTTCATGGATCATGTTATCTCAGAGACAGGAGTATCAGAATACCCTGAGAAAGTGAGAGAAGTAGTTTTCTAGGAGTATTCGAAGAACATCTTTGAGGTACTGATTTTTCTAGGGTTGTATGGATACTACAGATTCATTATTCCAGACTTTTCAAACATTGTAGCACTAGTGAAGGGTCTGAATAAGATGGGTGAAAAGTACATGTAAACTAATTCATGAGATTCATACTTTCTGGAGATGAAAGGTATATTGACATCAACACCGACACTAGTTTTTCTGGAGTCGGGAAAGAGTGACACTATATACCGTAATGCATCAGGTATATGGCTAGGATAAGCGCTTATGCAAGGGGAATAAGTCTTTGCATATGTGTCTCGGTAGTTAAGGCCACATGAGAGGAATTACGCGACACATGATCTCGAGTTATCTATAGCTGTGCATTATTTGCATTGTTCACGAAATTTTCTTTTAGGAGAGAACTTTGTGGTTTTCAATGACCATAGAAGTCTCATGTTTATCTTTACTCAGTGTGATCTGAATTTGAGACAGAGAATGTGGGTTGAGTTCTTTCAGTCTTTTGAATTTGATATTGCCTATACACTTGGAAAAGGAAACACAGTGGATGATGAGTAAAGTAGGAGGGCTCAGATACATGTAGTTCTGGAGGCCAACAGTCAGTGGAAGCTTATGGATATGTTCTCTGAGATGCATTTAGAGGTTCATGATAGATAGGGGTATAGATTTCTTTTTTCTGTAGATGTTACCTCTACTCTTCAGGATTGAGTGATAATGAGGCAACTATAAGATTATGAAGGCCATGTCCTATGATAGAGTGTGTCCGGAGAGGACCCTACAAATGGATGGACAGTAGGGGAGGATGAGATCATGCGTTTTCATGGGTGCATGTGGGTGTTAGTAGACATACGTGAGGAGATTTTGTGGGTTTTTCATTCCTCAACATGGGCAGTTCATCCTGGTGTCACCATGATGTATCATGATTTACACCATTTGTATTGGTGGCCAGGTATGAAGAGGGATGTTCTTGGTTTTGTTATGATATGCCCCACCTATTTGTAGGTTAAGGATGAGCATCATCTACTACTATGGCTTTTACAACAGTTATTCATTCCTGATTAGAAGTGGAATGATGTCATGATGGTTTTTGTCTAAGGTTTACCGAGGACTCTTCTAGGGAATGATGTAGTCTGGGTTTTCATCTAAAGACTTACAAAAGTTTCACACTTCTTACTAATCAAGGAGACCATCATCATTTTTTATCTTTGAAGGTTTTACATTCGATAGATTTTACAGTTTCATGGGGTTCTACACTATATCATTTTATATTGGGATGCTCGTTTTACTTATCAGTTCTCAAAGGAAATATAGAGGTATTTGGGTACACAGGTACTTCTGAGTACGTCATACCATCCCCAGAAATATGGACAATTTGAGTGCACAATTTAGGTATTGGATGACATGCTTGGAGAAGGCGTCCTAGATTTCTGGGGTTCTTGGTTGAGACATATATCCCATGTGGATTTTTCATACAACAACATTTTCCAGTAGACGATTCATATAACACCTTATGAGGATTTGTACGGTAGGCCATGCCGATTACCCCTATGCTTGCTAGAGGTAGGAGAGGAAGCTATGCTAGAACCTCGTCTGGCCTAGGAGACCATTGAGTAGGTGGACTTGATTCAAAAGAGGATGGTTACTACACAACATCCCCATGAATCTTATGTTGGTCAATAGAGACTACCTATGGAGTTCGAAGTCGATGATCAAGTTTTTTAGTGTGTCACACTGAGGTTGGGACATATGATGATTATGATAAAGGGAAATATTTCACTGAGGAATGTCGGGCCATTTGAGGTTTTGGAAATAGTTGGTACAGTTGCATATCGGTTGCAGTTAGCTCAGAGGTACCAAACTATGCACGATGTCTTCACATTCCTCATCTACGACATTACTTTTTGGACCCGTCTCATGTTTTTCCACCAAAGGAGGTTGAGTTGTAGGTGGATGAATCCTTCAAGGAGAACCCTATTCAGATTTTGGATCACTACACGAAGGTTCTCCATGGACGGTTTGTTCCTCTAGTATAGTTGTTATGGAAGCACAGGTGAGTACAAGGTGAGACTTGGGAGAGGGAAGCCGATGTATAATCACAGTGGCTAGAGTTGTTTGAAATTTCTTCTTCTCCACCCTTGGAAGAGAAATTTGGGGATGAATTTTTTTAAGGGGGATTTTTATAAGAACCCAAATCTTTATTTTAGGTATGGATCTTGTATCAGGTAGTTTTTGAGGAAAAATAAAGATTTGGAAATATTCTGAGTACACTCTTTGTACTCCTAAATACACGCCATGTACTCCTAAGTACACACAATGTACCCAGTTTCCATGTGTAGTCATGTACTAGCCGTGTAACAGTTGAGTACATGGTCGTGTGGATACCCTAATGCAAGGACCAGTTGAGGCATGTACACGACATGTACATTAAATGAATAATATATGTACTTTTTTTTTTTGACTAATCGGACCAAGTTCACATCTAATCTACATAACATTCTTCTTCTAGCCTCATTTCATCCATGAGAGACTAGGAGCGGTGATCGATGTTTGACCCACCGTTTCTCCATCCAAGGTCTGATTTGAACTCCGATGGATGTGTTGGAATCCCACTGAATATTTATTACTTCTTCTTGATCCTCTCATCCTAATTCCTTCTCTCTCGTTGGTTATTCAATGATGAATTTTTTTGACCATTTTCCAGATATATGACATTTTATGATGATTTAAGTGCTGAGTTCGAGTGTTTTCATCGTATGACATTGAGGTAGGTGGTTTGTTGCCTTTTGGAGTATGTCTTTGAGTTATATATTCCTAAGTACCGATTACCCATGATTTAAGTATTTCGTGTCAAGTAATTGTTCCCTTTTAAAATCTATCATTGATTTATTGATAGATTATGGGGTTTGTGTTGATATATAATGATAAATTTCATGTTTAGGGAACACCCCGTGGGTGTGTTTCCTTGTTTGAACGTTTATGGCCATTTAGTCTAGGTTTACTATTAGAAAAAACATATATCCTTGCATTAATTGTTTAATAGGAATTGATTTCATAATTGATACTTGTTAAAATACTCTTTTATGAATTGTAGATACTTAGCCTTTCAGTAGTTGAGATTACATGGGATGATGTATATCGTTGTGTAGGATAGTATTACACAGGGCTATGAGAACCTAGTGTAGTTAGACCATAGGGGGAATTGAGGTTGATGGCTTCCTCATAGTGTTTGTTATATTTACATTGTGATTCCATATGGGGGATTGATGGTGAGTTCTCCTTCTGAGTGTCTATATTATTCTGTTATGAGGCCACATGTTGAATTTATGTTGAGTGATTCCTTAGGGAGTGTGTATTTTATCAATAAAAGACCATAGGGGGAATTGACAGTGAGTGCTTCCCCAGAGAGTCTGTGTTTATGTGAGACCAAATGGGTTAGACTATGTGTTTCTTTCCATAGGGTCATTATATCCTTATTAATTTAATTATAAGTTTAACTAGAGGGGTTAGGATATAGGAACATTCCTAGAGGGTATTTTTTGGAGTGATTGATTGATTTTGACGAGCCTAACAAGCCAAAGAACAAGCTTGTACTCAACCTTACTTGATTGTAAGATGGTCTTTTGAGACATATGCTTTTATTTTACTCAGGGGATACAAAGCATAGGATAGATCCCAAGATTTCATTATTCAATGGTTTAAATAATGAATAAATGTAAATGAATGTAATTGGAAATAGTACGATTGTTTACTTTTGAGTACTTCCTTGTTTATTTCTTCATTTTGAATATTGCATTCTATATATATCCACGGATAGTTAGGCATAGATATTTTTGTGGTTTCCTACTGGGTTTCGGCTCACACCCTATAAGGGTCATGCTTTTGGGCCCAAACAGATTATATGGTTGCAGGTATAGATAACGTAAAGCACCCTTCTATATCATGTACATAATTGTTGATGGAGTTGGAGATTGTGGGACCAAGCTAATGCTTGTGATGCTACAGGAGTTTACTTGTTTCTTTTTGTACTTTGGTTTAGTACATTATTTTCATAATTATGACTTGTTTGGATACTTTCCAAGTCATATGTGACATGCATAATTTATATATGTGCTCCATTTTTTTATTTACTATTAGTCGTCTATTTTTTATTTCTATTGTAGGTATTACTATATTCTTTTTTTTTTATTTTTATTCTAGTGTGATTCTATGATAATTAGGGTATAATTTCCACACTATCACACCCAAGGCCCTTAATACTATTCAGGAGCCTCTGGCATTTAGGGATGTGTGCTGGAGGCTGTGTGACCAACCGGGTACGGGGAACCATTGGGTGGCACCCAGATCTTGGACGTTACACTAAAATTCAATACCAATAAATGTAATATCTTGTAAGGAAATAAATAAATTCTTTAAAATCCACATATCACCAAGATCATGATCTAGTTTTATTTGGATCAATCTCCAATAATGGCCAAACTTTTTTCATGAATATTATGATTTAGGGGTGAGTATACGAATATAATAAACGGGATCTCTCTAATGCCAACTAATTTGAATGTCGATGAATCACACAAATGATTCGATGAATATATAATAAAACTAATATGTTACCCCATCCTAGGTAATATATAATTCCATGTCACCATAATCAAACTATGTAAAATAAAAATGTAGTAGTATTAGTATAATAAAACTTGATATTATAGCATGATAGGTACCCCACACCTCCAATCTCACTAATATAGATTACATCCCATTCTAACAACATATTCCCTTGTTCTACAATCAATTTCCATGTCCACATTCTATATCATACCACTAATGACGCCTCAAAATACTATAACATCATCCCAAAAACCACATACCACATAAATAACCAAAACCATAACTTCATCTGAAATGACATATATCGCTATAACTGATATCAATAGGGGGTTTAGTAAACCATCAATTTCAAAAACATATTGGATGTTGGGGGGTTTATCTTGTACCCATGTAACATCCTGACCTAACTCACTATGAATAATAACTTGATTGATGGGGTCACATCACCTCAGGTGCACTTCCCTGTATTCCATAGGCTACCAATGAGTGGTTTGGGTCTAATAAGATACATTTGGGGTGACTATAACCTCTATTGAGAGTGTAATAGTAGTGGAATAAGGTAATGTGAGTGAAATATGTCACATAACATCATTTGTGAAAATAAGACATAACATTGAACTAAACGTAGACCATGAAATTTCAAAAATGATTCCATAGAAACCAAGATACGTATATGTATTCAGTCATATATAATATATTCAGTGTCCCAACATGACTCACCACTATGTATATGGTAAGACCAGTCACTACATGTCCTCAAGAGTGTCTCCTCATATGCTAGAGGCCTTTTAATAGTTGTGAGAGTATTGGGAGGTGATAGTGGGGAGACTATACCATCTTATCATCGTTTCAAATTAATATTATAGAGGAAATAACAATCATTAGTGGAAGAAGTAAATAGAATTGACACGCGATCTCTTTGAGCATCCTGAGCTCCCACTCAGTCCTTTTCTCCAAACTCCAAGTATATGAAATAGAGAAAATAGAATAGGCCCTATAAATACAAGGTCTACTCAGGTTCCAAGGGTGCCTGAGCAGGGTGTGAGATTAAATCATAGTAGGAAAACAACCATAGTGTCGAGCCCAATCTATATAGTGAAATTTCAGTTAAACAGTGTGCATGTATAGAGTATTATAACAGATGAAATAAATTACCATGAACCATCCAATTTCTTATGAGACACCTGATAGTTTTTCATACTTCAGACATTTGTTGGTATCTAAACATATGATAAGTTCATTAATTAATTAATTACTAATTTATATTGATATGATATGTGAGTCATATCCATCACTAACATCACCTCATGAAAGTAAAAATAGAGAAGGGCCCAAGATGTAACAAGGTAACCATGATTAATTATATATAATAATGATGTTCCAATGTAATGACCAAGGACTCATAGAGATCAAGGGCCAATAACTCAATAGTATCTTAGTATAGCTATGGGGTAAGACTATAATCCAAGGAACCTATTCCAAGGAATTCCATAATAATATCCCTACTGAATCCAAGGTGATCATCCCAGGTTAAATAGGTATAATTAGTGAAAATGATGTATGGGTTGTAACCATAGCACATACTTTTAAATGATAGATCCAAGGAGTGTATCGAAGGAATCTTTTAATTCTACATGTGGGATCCTATGGTGTCATACCCAGCATCCAATAATAAATAAGGATTAATATCTACATTGGTCTCAACCTAAGAAAGACACATCCTTGAATCATAATGGGGTTACCGAGTGGTCAAGGAATTCCTCTATTAGAATACTGGGCGATCCTGAGTCAGGCCATTCCTATTTGATAATGAGGTCACATAATATTTCATTTTATTTAAGCCTTCAATCTCATTAGTTTGATAAGGCCATGTATCATGAAACCATTTAATCAAGTCAAAATTAATCAATTAGACCATTTTTAAATCCTTTCCTTTCATTAGTTTGGCTAGTTCAAGTGTCTTGTAACCATTCATTTAATCCATTCATGACATATTTAGTAATTAATTTTCACTACCCTACCTCCCATTAACATTGTAAGGGGTGATACAAACATGAATCCTATTATTCATTTGTGAAAATGAGTCCATCCATGGACTTCATACATGGGAATCCATGTATCACCAAGGTTATAAGTATGATAAACCATTGATTCCATCCCTAAAATTCATACTTGGTAATCCATGTGTCACCCAAGGTATTAATAACATTCAATAAATTTGGAATAATTTAATAATATCATTTTAAGGTTATTCATCATGTATTAAACATTTCACCTAATTCAATACACTCAATTTACCAAATCATTTCAATTGTAATCATATGTACCCATTGGTCACTTAGGAGGTGTCAATTAACAAAGGCAATCACCTACATAGGTAATTACAATCTAAATACTATCCAGCCACTCAGAAGGTTCCTTGGTTCTTGATCATTTAAAAAGAGAAACTCTATCTTTCTAATTCCATTACGGTCCATTTCCTAAACATGATATATATGAAACATAGCATCGAGGCATAATGAAAACAACAGGTTAATAAGGAAGGAAAAAACAAATTATATCACTACATTTTTATCTTGATGGATGTGAACCTCATATGGAGGGTTTTTATTATGAAAACATTACACTATCGGAAACAACCACCCACCCACATGCACACACATCTATATATATATACATAAATTGATGAACATGTTTCTTACACCATGAGGGAACACACACATGGAATATATATATATATATATATATATATTTAAATATTCATACTTGGGTATATGTGTGCGCGCCTTAGAGATTTATCACAACTCCATACAACCAAACCCATTTTCCTCATAAACACGATACAACCAAAAATAGAGGGTGATAAACTAATTAGTTGGATAAATCATTACCTAAATTGATGAGGATAGACTAAATCGACCAAAAAATCCTTATCTTTGGTGGTTGTTGCTGGAACACAGACCAACGGGTCCCGAGACATCACTTTTGTACCCTAGAATTTAATGAAACACAAAAACCAGATCTAATTTCAATCTAAGGTTTTGGACAAGAATCCTAGGGTGATGTTGAGTTCGATAAATTACCAGAAATAAGGAGAGTAAGTAGAGTTCATACCATGGTGGAGAAGACCAAAATACGATGGGAAAACAATTCAAAACTAAGTCGGAGATGGGTTCTAGAGGAGTGTGTTGCACAACTCAAAGGGGAGCTGAGGGGGAGGTTCTTCAAGTAGTGGAGGGGCCCATGGACGGTATGCATTGTGATATGAGGGAGAGGAAACACTTTTTTTGGTTTTAGGAAAACTAATATTAAAACTAATAACAACAACAACAATACAAATAATAATAATAAAATGTAATATTATAATTATTTTTTCCATTTATCATTTAATTTTTAATTGATATTTTTTTTATTTTAATTAATTTTAATTCAATGTATTTAAAAAGGCACATCAAACGGTCTGTGTTTCATGGTTATCTAAACTATGAAACAACTGTCAAATTAATAGTGTGAACACACTATCCATTTTTTCTCACGGTGCAGGCTTGGTGAATGGTTTATAAAACCATGTGCATCCTAAGAACAAGGTCACTGACCCACTTAAATAGGTCCACATAGTTACCTATAGTGGTCCACATGCATTTAGACACACATTGTGCCCAATTCAGCTTCTGAAAACATGGTTTTTCTGGGTCTAACTATCCCAAAACTCTTCAAGACACCTGTAAAACTCTTCAATACTTTAGAAAATCCAAATAAAATCAAATTAAAATGTTTCAACACTCATAATGTTATTTTTATGTTGCGTTTAATATTTCACATGTTATGTAAATGAAAAAGTTCAAAATCCCTTGGATTTTTTTCTGGTTTAAAAACACGGGACTCTACAATAGGTAAAAAATATACAAAATCCACAAGACCAAAAACTACATGACTCAAACAAGATTTGAGTTCTACCTCATACCATATCCCCTAGCTATGTCCTAGCATGAAGCCAGACATCAGTAATAGGGTGATTTCCTTTATCCCTTCATGCATCTATGAAATCCTCTCAGGTACTAAATGATAGCCAAAGAACTATGTGAGTTCAACTCTATAAGAAGCCCTCAATGATATCCCCTAATAAATATAGTCTATAAATATTTTCATTAAAAAGGTTTTTATTCAATAATATATCATTTTGATTTTTGAAATGTAAATAAATAAAATAATCCCATAATCAATCATTAAGTATGAGAACCATATCAATAATCTATGTGTGACACTGATCATGTCTTGAGGTCCTTGAAAATCATTATAGAAATCTTGGGACTCCACAGTATACAAATATCTATTAAGAACCACCCCTTAATGTGACTCCCAATATAAATTATAGAATAACCAACCACCCCTTCAAGTGTTTTCATGGACAAAGTATAGTAAAAAGTACAACCCCATTTTGATATTTTCTCATCCAAGGTAAAAGACAACAATACAAATTTCACAAATCTACCATATTTTATGTTCATTAGAAACATTGAATTAATAGATATTAATTAATTGATATAAAAAATTTCATTAAAGAAGATATCAAGACCAATTTTCATTTTTAATTCAAAAAAGCATTTATAAATACATTTAAATTATCTATTTTAAAGGATATATTTTTTAAAATTAGATCAAAATTTTAAGACACCATATCAAAAATACCATTTCCATTTCCCAATATCATTAACAACTTCAAATTAAAAATTCCATGTACTTTATATAAGATATTATCTCAAAAAAAGTTAGACTTAATGAATCAATATTCCTTTTTAAAACAAGAATTTTAAAATGGGTGTTTATTAAGGAAATAATATATTATTATGAATTGAATTATATTATTGGGGTGACACATAGATTTTATGCATTAAATAAAAAAAACATATAAAGAGGGTCTATAAAATGGAAAAAATTGGGACCACCTACCCTATTCCAAGAGGAATCCACATTATGAAACGAAGATTTTTTTGCAATTACAACAAAAGTAGAAGTGAGAGAAGAGAAATCTCATGAAAATTGGGCATATGATATAAACATGGTGAAACTCATATGGAAATTAAAATAAAAAATGAAATTTTGCATGTGGATTTTTCACCTTACAAAGATATTTAAAATACCGCAAACAAAACTATAGTTAGTGGTGAAATGAAAAGGGTCCACCAATGTTGATGGTGAAGAATTTGTAATCTCAATACAAGTGATCCTATAAAGGTGAACCATGGTAATTTTAATTAATTTTTAATGGTTAATGGGGAAAAGGGATACTATAATTCTCCAAATAAAAAAACTATTCATAACCAATAGGCTGGCTGGTGGTAGTCATAGTTGAGATGATGACATGAAAACCTTTATACTGTATGCCCGACCACATCCCGAGCCTCCCAGACTCCTTTGTGACAACCTAAATCCCATCTACTAGGTAGAAACACTCAAAATAAGTTTTTAAGGGGGTTCAATGAAAATCTAATTAATTTTTAAAACTAAGTATAGGGTAGGGGTCTTATAACCTCCCCACAATATCTCATCAGATCTCCAATGAAAACTCTCCAACATCATTGAGATTTGTTGAAGAAAAAATCAATCCATTGAGTAGGGAAATCAAATTCCTTCTCCTATGTTTCCTCATAATTAGGGCCATGAATCTATATGACTCATACTAGGGGAATATTATTTCCATAGATTCTATCCTCGTTATGATCCATGATGAAATATGAATTATTATCAAACGAAGCATCAACCTCAAGGTCAATGTCATCAATATAAATCACATGTGATTGGTTAGGATGATACTTTTGATGATAAAATACATTTAATAAATTTTTTATAGACACGTTCCTTGAAAAGTTGGATAACTGGTTGGACACAGTATTGATCAACTCTATCACCTTGTAGGACCCCACAAACATTATTGATATCATCTCCTGCTTTTAAATCCTCTTCTCCCCATGCCTTAACCACACACATAAAAAATGATCTCGCACCTCAAATTACATGGGTAAACATATCTGAATAGTATAAGATCTATTTATAGTCTTGGAGGTATCCAAGGCCTTCTTTATTAACTAAATATACTCAGTGGTTTTATATATTTGGCTCGGCCCAAGTGTAACCCCTCGACCCTATTACCCAGAGTCGGTGCATTATTAAATAACATTGGTATGATCACAAGGGATCAAATACTGAAGGAACAATCAGTTTAGTATTCGTATAAGTACTAGATATATTCATAAGTTTTAAATTACATCCGGAAATAAAAACGTCAACAAATTTTTTTCCCCTTTTGAAAAAACTTATATCTTTAGACTATCCCTGCAAGTCAATCCTAAAATACTTCTTCACATCTTAGAAATAATAAAACATAGAAAGAGGTGGGGTCAAATGCTCGATAAGGATAACAATATAGTGGAAACATTAATAAATAAGCATAAATCTTTATGGAAATGTATAAGACAAAAAAGCCTTTTAAACACAAACTTCCGCATAATATGGAAAATATAAAATCAATTATTTCCATTTAATTATTCCTATGGATATTCTATTAGTCGAATAATCACATGAAAAATAAACAGCCACATTCATAATGATGGATTGCATAATGTCAGACTTCATAACAACATAGTCAAGGACTTGTTCCAAGACGACAAATAAGATTTTTCCAAGGCCTTATGCCTAGACACTAGGTTGTCTCATGAGGCCTACCGATGCATCAATGAGATATTGTAATGTTATGGTTCTGGAAGCCACCTAGAGGCGCCCCATACCCAATTGGTCAAATGGCCTCAAGTGAATTTCCCCGAAATCCAGAGGCTGCCAAATAGCAGCAAGGGCCTTGGGTGTGATAGTGGAAAAACTATTCCCTCATTGTTAGAGTACACAATAGAAGTAAAAAAATACATACAATAGAAGAAGTAGTAAATAACCAAAACCTGTAAACAGCGGAAGAATTGAATAATAAAACAACTAGAGCACATATATAAATGATGCATGTTATATTTATCTAGGAAATCATCCAAACAAGTCACAATTATGGAATAAAACATTACTAAACCATAGTACAAAAAATAAGAGATAAACAACTCCTTAGTAAAGAAAGAATAAGCTTGGTCCCATGCTCTCCATCCCCACAGCAAGTCAAGTACCTGAAGTATAAGGGAACTTTCCTTTATCTATAACTTCTACAATATAATCTGTTTTGGCCCAAAATCTTGACCCAAACAGGGTGTGAGACTAAATCCCAATAGGTAATGACCTGAAGATCTATGCCTAACTGTCAGTGAATATATGGCAGGTAAAAGTACAAAAAGCACTAAATAGGAAAGTACTTACCAAAAAACAATCCCCAGTTCCAAAGAAGAAAAAACAAAACAACAGCTAAACCTCAAATAGGTAACCCTCTAGGATGTACCCACAGTCATCCCCTCTAGTCCTACCTAAAAGGAGCACACAAAACCCTCTGGGATGTACACTCGGTCTAACCCCTCTAGTTTTGTATATGAATATAATAAGTCTCTTTGAGGAATCAGTCACAGTCAATCCCATTATAGTCAAAGGTAAAGCAAGACTCTCTGAGGGAGCTCACACAGTCCATTCCCCCTATAGTCTAGGGTAGTCAAGGAATCTCTAAGGAAGCTCACATGATCAATTCCCCTTATAGACCCAAGGTCTAGGAATCTCTGAGGAAGCTTACTCGGTCAATTCCCCTTACAGCCCAGGTTGTACAATTCAAACAAAGACTCTCTAAGGAAGATCACATGGTCAATCCATTTGTAGTTTAAAGTAATCAAGGACTCTATGAGGAATCACACCCGGTCAGTTCCCTTTGTATCCCCAAGTTGTTCAAGGCTCACTGAGGATGCTCACTCAGTCAATCTCCCTTATAGTATAAGTGCTCAAAGACTCTCTGAGGAGGCTCACCCTGTCAATTCCCCTAATAGTCTACTACTCCATGTTCTCACAGCCCTGTGCAGGTCAACGGGAATAGTAGTGTAATATGTCCATGGAAAACCTACAGAACTACTTGGCTAAATATTCTACAACATATCATGTTTTTCAGACAATCAATAGGGGCAAGACGGTAAACACGCAAAACCCCATTCAAGGGTATTGGTGGAATTTGCACATAATACCCAAAGTCTTTGAACGGAAAGGAACAAAAAACCTACCTTAGGGTTAATATATTTCTATACTTGAACCTTGATTCTTGAATCTTCTTTTAATTCCATAGATCTATAAAAACGTCTTAAAAGTTCAAATCACGATAACTTGGAAAAGAAGAGAAATCATGAAACGAGGTTCCAGCAGAAGAGAGAAATCACCGATGCAATTCCAACGCAACTGACGATGTTAAAATTAGAGGATGGACAGCGGCTTGGGGGATCATCCAAGATCCCCAGTCGTACCCACACTCTAGGATAGACCAGACCTAGAAGAAGTCAATTCTGTCTGTCAGACATGACCCAGGTGCGTTAAATGAAAAACAATACAAGGCGTTTACATTTGGATTACACAACATGTACTTGCTATTTCTGTACTCCACATTAGGCAGCCTCCAAGTCACTCCCATGTGGCCATGTGTGTGGCTACTATAAAGCCATCACATGGGATACTGCCGCAAGGAAGTACACGATGTGTACTCATAAACTTCATGGCGTGTACTTAATTTTTTTTTTCAGAATTTCCTTTTACCTCAAAAAATAACCAGAAAAGGAAAAACATGCCTAAAAAAAGATCTGGGTTCTTAAAAACCTCCCCCCTTAATGAAATTTGTCCGCAAATTTCCCTAGCGCGGCGTAGAAGATGAAACCCTGAACAGTTCTGACCACTGTTCTCGTACATCGGCCTCCCTCTCCCAAGTCACATTCTGCACCTTCCCGTGCTACCACAACACTCGTACCATAGGAACAGACCGGACAAGGAGTACCTTTGTACTATGATCCACAATCTAGATAGGATTCTCTTCAAATGGCACATCCTCTTCGAGCTCAACCTCCTCATGTTGAAAGACATGAGATAGGTCTGAAAAGTAACGTCGAAGCTGAGAAATGTGGAAGACGTCATGCATAGCTCGATACCTCTGATGTAACTGCAACCGATAGGCAAGCGCTCAACTCTCTCCAACACCTTAAACTGCCCGACATACCTCGGTGAAAGAATACCCTGTCTCCTAATCCTCTTGTGTCCCATCCTTGGTGTGACACACAAGAAAACGTAATCCCCGATCTCGAACTCTAGAGGTCATCTCCACTGATCAACATAAGAACTTTGTCGAGATATGTAGTAGCCATCCTCTTTTGAATGAGCTCTATCTGCTCTGTGATCTCCTAAACAAGACGAGGTCCCAGCAAAGCTGCCTCTCCTACCTCCAACCAACATAAGGGTTATCAGAATGGCCTACCGTAAAGAGCCTCATAAGGTTCAATATCAATAGTCGCTTGAAAACTATTGTTGTAGGAAAACTCCACAAGAGGTATATGATTCTTCCAAGAACCTCCAAAATCTATAATACATTCTCGAAGCATGTCCTCGAGCACCTGAATTGTATGCTTGGACTGGCGATCTGTTTGGGGATGGTATGTTGTACTCAAAAGTACCTGTGTAACCAAAGCCTTCTGAAGACCCTGCTAGACCCAAGAAGTAAAACATGAATCCCTATCTAAAATGATGGAGTGTGGAAATCCATGTAGATGTACAATCTCCCAGATGTACAACCATCCCAGTTTAGCAACATTGAAGGTCTCCATGATCGTCCAGAAGTGATAAAAATTCGTGATTCTGTCAAGGAAAACCAATACTACGTCATTCCCTTGAGGCGACCTTGGAAAACCGGTCACGAAGTCCATCACGACATCATTCCACTTCCACTCGGGAATGTGTAACTACTGTAAAATCCCTATTGGTTGCTGATGCTCTGCCTTCACCTACTGAAAAGTGGAACACCTCATGAAAAAACCAACAACGTCCCTCTTCATACCTAGCCACCAATACTGACAGTGTATATCATGATACATCTTAGTGACGCGAGGATGAACTGCCCAAACTGAGGAATGAAAGTCCCACATCAACTCCTCGCGTATATCTGCTGACACCTATACACATCCCTGGAAACACAGGATCTCATCCTCACCTATGGTCCATCCATGAATAGGGTCCTCTCCTGACACACTCTCCCATAGGACTAGACCTTCAGAATCTGATAGCTTCCTCAATCAAACTCATTCTAGAAGAGTAGAGGTAAGAGATAAAGAAGAATGAAATGTCAATCCCTAACTTTTGTGCACCTCCAAATGAATCTCAGAGAATAATGAAATAAGAATCCACTCACCATTGGCCTCCTGAACTGCCGGTATTTGAGTCCTCCTACTCAATGCATCTGCCACTGCATTGCCTTTCCCAAGAATGTAGGCAAGCTCAATGTCAATGGAGTGTAGGTACTCAACCCACCTGCACTGTCACAAATTTAGATCACAATGAGTGAATATGTACTTGAGACGTTTCTGGTCAGTGATAACCAAAAAGTTATCTCCCAGAAGATAATGTATCCAATAGCGTAAGGCATGAACAATAGCTGCCAACTCCAGATCATGCATCGGGTAATTCCTCTCATGTGGCCTCAACTGTCAAGACTCGTACACAATGACTCAATCTCCCTGCATAAGCACAACTCCCGACCCGATACCTAATACATCACAGTAAACAATATATATCATTGTTGGATTTGGAAATACTAGTATCATTGATGAATTCAACCTCCCATTCAGCTCCTGAAAGGCTAAATCACATGAATATGACCATAAGAACTTTTCCCTCCTCTTACTCAGACCTGTCAGCAGTGCTTCTAAGAGTGAAAAGTCTTGTATGAAACGTCTGTAGTATCCATCCATCCCTAGAAAACTCTGCACCTCAAAGACGTTCATCAGATGCTCTAATGAAACTACAGATCTTACTTTATCGTGTTTTATTGGTGCTTCAACCTATGAGATAACATGACCCAAGAAGTGAATCTGATCCATCCAAAAATGGAACTTTGAGATCATAGCATATAACTGGTGCTCCCTCAGTGTAGTCAAAATGATCTCAAGATGGGTAGCATGGTTGTGTCGAGTGTGAGAGTACACCGAGATGTCATCTATGAAGAACACCAAGAAGAAATCCAAGTATGGATGTAACACTCGGTTTATCAGTTCCATGAAAACTGCAGGCGCATTCGTGAGACCAAACGGAGTAACCATATATTCATATAGACCATACCTGCTCCGGAAGGCTATAAGAGGTATACTTGATGGTCTAACTCACAAATGATGATAGTCGGACCTCAAGTAAATCTTCAAGAACACCTGGGCTCCTCGAATATGATAAAATACATCATCAATACTGTGAAAGGGATATCAGTTATTGACCGTCAACTGGTTCAACTTTTGATAGTCCACCCAAAGCCTGAGGGTGATGTCTGCCTTTTTTGCAAACTGGACAGGAAAACCCCAACGAGATGTACTGGGTCAGATGAAACCCTTTTCTTTCAACTCCTCCAAATGCTTCTTGAGATCCTTCAACTTATGTGTATCCATCCTATAAGGAGGAATGGACACTGGTGCCACTCCTCGAACAAGATCAATCGAGAAGTCTACCTCACGCTCTAGGGGAAGAACTGAAAATTCCTCTAAAAAGACATATCTGAAATGATCCACCACTGTAGGAATGTCTAACTGTGAGGTCCCCTAGTCATCCAGATAAAGACTAGCAATTTGTGATGTAACTCCTCCCATCCCATGATGCTCTGGACCTGATCTACTCGCATGGACATCCCATTCTCCCCTATTAAGAAAACATACACCCTCTGGTGATATAAAGTGCACCATGTGGAAATAACTGTCGACGATTTTTTGGAATGGAACTAAACAGTTCATCCCGAGAATGACATCATAGCCTATCATCTCAAGGAAATAGAGGTACCACAGAAAGTGACATCCACAAACCTATAGAGGGAACTCTCTGCACTAAGGTACACTAGCCGTTCTAGTCCCCCAACGGAGTGTCTAGCATCAAGATAACAATAGAAGAAAAGATGAAGAGCCTAAGGATCTCCACAACAACAATAGATATAAAGATATTGGAATCCCCTGTATCAAAAAGGGATGAAGATAAAACTAAGGCTACTAAGATCGTACCTTGAACGGTAGATGTTCTGGGATCCTGCTTTTGCTGGGTCTACACCACTACAAAAGTCTGGCTTGTACAATGTCCCAATAACCCTACCTAACCACTCTGAGATGATCCACCCTGATGTCACTGAAAATTGAGTGACTGGATACCATGACCATGACCTCCACCTCGACCCAAAGTGCCTAAAGAACTCTAGTTCCCAGACTGGTGAGAAGCTAGTGGCGGTGCTCCTGAATGATGAGTCATAGAAGAACTTGTGTCATTAGCTTCAGGTGAGAAGAACTGACAAAAGCGCTGAAGGTGACCAATAATGCAGTAATATCGGCACTCCACTAGGTCCCTTGGGAAACATGGCCTCATATTACCTCTTCTCGCACAATGGTAGCACATGACCTTTCTTCTGAAAGATGCATCCTGCCTGCTCTGATCTCCTTGTGCAGCCTCCCAGCAGTGCTTCCAGCTATCAGCTGGAGGAGCACTATCTTTGGATACCAAACCGCCCTGGATCGTTGCTCCAGAATCCCTCATATTGTGATATATGATTAGTGCCTGGTTGACTATATAAGATATCGAAGTCAATCTGAAGATGTTCAACTGTGACAGGATGTCGTGCCTTAGACCATCCTCAATCTTCCGTGCAAGGAACAACTCATCACCTCCTGGAATAGGCATGAAACGCTACAGCTCCGTGAAGAGAGATGAATACTCCATAATAGTAGGAGTACCCTGCTCTAGACTCATGAACTCTTGGGCTAGATCGGCCCTCATGGTCTCCGGTTAGAAGAAATAGTAGAGGACATACTAAAACTCATCCCAATTCATATTCTATTGGCGGCTCGCCTGTGAGATCACATCCCACCACCTCATGGAAGAGTCTCGGATAATGTAGGTAGAAAGATTCACCCTCTTCTATGGAGGTATCTCCAGATGCTCGAAAATCATTAGTGTGGCCTCAATACTTGACTTTGTATCTTGGGGACCTCCATCCCCTGAGAAAGTGGGAGGGTGCTTCTACTGGAAGACCGGCGTCAAATAAGCCATCGATGGGGCAAGAGGTGACGCTCCCTAAAATGTCTACATCATCCTCAGAAAGACCTCCCAAAACTATGAATCCGCACCAATGTCAGGTACAATGGCTTGTGCCAAGGCTGGCACAATGGGAGGATCCGCAGGTAGTCCCTGATCGGCCATGTCCAGTTTCTAATCACCATCTGGAAACTGGCGCACAACCGGAGGACATATTGGTTGCGTGACTCTGCAAGGTCAAGAACATAACATTGATCAATATTATCAAGGGCTGAAAACAAGGAGTGTAATAAGGGAAAAAGAGAAAAAAAGCCACTCATGTTGTACAAAACATTACTACATGGTTTGTACATTCCCTACACGGCATGTTCCCCAATGTCATTTACATGGACATGTACTCCTGCCTAAACTGGTCGTGTAACACCCCAGACACACGACATGTTTTTTTAACACATGGCATGTACTTGAGTCCCCTTTCCCTACCCGAGTCCTTCTACATGGTTAAGACACATGGATCTCCTAAGGCAAGACTACATGGTGTGTAAAATTTCTACCCGACGTGTACTAGACAAGTTTCACTTGGCCAATGTTGTTAGTAACACGGCCTAACACATGGCTCAAACTACACAGCATTTTCTACATGGACATGGTGTGTATGAGAAGGGATAACACTGACCCATGTTGTTCGTGAAATGAACGGGTACCTAGGATAGACTAAACGGCGTGGTTAGACAGCACACGACGTGTATTAGACACAACTCGACCAACCTGTGTTGTTAGTGACCCGAGTGGGCTTGGGGTCGACACAACACAACTTGTAAGGATGATACATGACGTGTTCACTCCAGGTTTTCCCCCATCCCGTGTCTCTACCCACACGGCCTATGACACGGTTAGAGACTACACAACGTGTACATTATGTTCAAGGAATTTAATTAATATAATTGATTCTTCCTAAATAGAAGAACACATGCCATGTACATAACATTATACGGCGTGTATTCTAGGTTTTTCCAGATAGTAAGACATTGAAACTACTCTAGAACCCAGAAAACACTGAAACTGGTGTTGAAAGTGCCAAATTCCGATCCGTGAGGGCCCATACTCCTCACAAATCAAGGTCTGGAATCTTATAAATTTTATAACAAGGTAAACAAGGATGTGATCAACAGAATTCCGGTCCATGAGGGCCCATAACACCTCAAGAACCAACATTTGGTATTCATTCGAGCAAACTGCTATAGAAACAATACCCTATCAAACAGCTGGTATTTTTATCAAAGAAACTATCACAACAACATTCATATTTTACAAATCATCTATCACAACAACATGCAATCACAAGTGCATCGTAGATGGAGTGGAAAAAATGAATGACATGTGATTTCTATCAAGTGCCTATATGATGCATGAGATGGAATACCCTCATCTCATCAGGTTTCAACATAAATAGATCCTCAATAATATCAACATAAATAGCACAAATCATGTGAATCACTCATGGTGAAATCAGATCAACTGTAATAATTTAAAAACTAGAAAAATTGCAATTAACGAGGTATATTGGATTTTCCCGGTACATGGGTTAGCTACTCCCGGGCATAGCTTATTACCAAGTAACTATTCCATCATATCCCTGCCTAAAGGCAACATATAGTAAATCCAGAGAAAATAATCCCTCTGATACTAATTTGTAACGTCCCGGTTCCAGAATCCACCCAGAGGTTCCTCGTACCCAGTTGGTCACATGGCCTCAAGAACATTTCCCCGAATGCAAGAGGCTACCGACTAGCAGCGAGGGCCATGGGTGTGATAGTGGGAAAACCATGCCCTCATTGGAAGATTACACAGCGGAAGTAAACAAATACATACAATAACGTAAGAAGTAAACATCCAACAATAATAAACATTGAAAGAATGAAATAATAAAATAACAGGATAACCTATATAAATGATGCATGATACATATATCTAGGAAAGTAGCCAAACAAGTGACAATTATGGAATAAAATAGTAATAAACCAAAGTAAAAAAAAGAGATAAACAGATCCTCAGCATCGCAAGCATAAGCTTGGTCCCACGCTCTCCAGCTCCACACCATGTTATGTACCTAAAATAGAAGGGAACTTTCCCTTATCTGTACCTGTAATAATATAATCTGTGTGGGCCTAAAAGCATGACCCAAATAGGGTGTGAGACTAAATACCAATAGGGAACCACCCGAAGATCTGTACCTAATAGTCAGCGAATATATGGTAGGTAAATGTACTAAAATCCATAAACATGAAAGTACTAAGCAGTAAACAATCCACACTTCCAAACACACAACTACGAAACGACATCTAAACCTCAAACAGGTAACCCTCTAGAAAGTACCCACATCCATCCCCTCTGGTCCTACCTAAAAGGAGTACAAGAAACCCTCTAGGCTGCACACTCAGTCAAACCCCTCTGGTTCTGTATATGAATACAATAAGACTCTCTGAGGAAGAGCTCACAGTCAATCCCATTATAGTCAAAGGTAATGAAATAATCTCTGAGGAAGATCACATAGTCCATTCCCCATATAGTCCAGGGTATTCAAGGACTCTCTGAGGATTCTCACATAGTCAATTACACTTATATCTCCAAGGTCAATGACTCTACGAGGAAGCTCACTCGGTCAATTCCCCTTATAGCACACGTCGTAAAATTCCAAAAAAGACTCTACGAGGAAGCTCACATGGTCAATTACCTTATAATATAAAGAAATCGAGTACTCTCTGAGGAATCTCACTCGGTCAATTACCCTTATATCCCCCAAGTGGTTGTAGGCACTCTGAGGATGCTCATTTAGTCAATCCCCCATTATATCCTATGTTCTCAAAGACTCTCTGAGGAAGCTCACCCGATCAATTCCCAATATAATCTAATACTCCAGGTTATCACGACCATATGTAGGTAAATGAGCATAGTAGTGTAATATGGCCAAGGTAAACCTACATAAATACATGGCTATACAGTCTACAACATATCAACCAAGTAAGACAATCAACAGGGGAAAGATGGTAAACAAACAATATCCCTTTCAAGGGTATTGGTGGAATTTTCACATAATAATAAAAGCAATTTAATAAAAAGGAATAAACCACCTACCTAGGGGTTAGGAGATTGATATACATGATCCTAGATGCTTTAATCTACTTAGTATTCCGTAGATCTAAGAAAACATCTAAAACGTTCAACCCACGATAACTTGGAAAAAAAGAGAAATCATGAAACGAGGATCCAGCAGAAGAGAGAACTCACCAATGCGATTCCAACACAACCGACAATGTTCAAATTAGAGGATAGATGGAGGCTCTGGGTTTCGTCGAAGATCCACGACCATACCCTCGCTCTGGGACAAACCAGACCTAGAAGAAGTCGGCTCTATATGTCAGACATGACCCTGATGCATTTAATGAAAAAAATACACGACATATTCTTTTGGAGTACACAGCATGTACATTCTGTTTCCATACTATACATTAGGTGGCCTCCAAGTCACTACCACATGGCTGTGTGTGTGTCTACTACACATCCAACACATGGCCTGCTGCGATAAGGAAGTACACGGCGTGTACTCATAAAGTACACGGCATGTACTCATAAAGTACACGGCGTGTACTTAGAAAATTTCCAAAAGTTCCTTTTTCCTCAAAAACAACAAGAAAAAGAAAAACCTACATGAAAAGAAGATCTAGTTTCTTACAGCTATAGAAGGCTCCACCCATCACTACGTCCAATGCATTCCTCATAAGAAAAGGTTTGAACATAACATAAATATTCGTATTAAAAATAGCATACGAAATGTCAATACTTTATCCATAAACCATGAATGGTATAAGAATAACATATCAAAAATCAATCATATCACTAAACCTTCAATACAATACGGATGATTTGTATCATAAGAAATCAACTTCATACAAGTTTAAAATCCATAAAAATAATGTTACGTAGATGAAATCAAATCTTTTTTTATGGAATTATATCTTTCTATTTTGAAATCATTTAATTTTCATATAATTATAAAAAAAAGTATTTTGAAAATATTTTTTTAAGCTTGTAAAGGAGGTTTTGATGATGTTATAATGGTGGAAAATAGCTGCACTCGCCGTATAAGTTAAAAAACCAATCTTGCCTTAATTTTGTCGAAAAGGTCACAAAGTACCTTGATTGGAAAATGACAGAAATATTCCTTTCAAAACATATAAGGTCAAATAAGGATATAAAATAATTTAACACATAGTCTATTAAATAGTAATTTTTTTTTGAAATACATTTTAAAGAAAACTTGGATGTCGATGATAAAGAGGTCCCAGTAGATACTTACGTAAAAACAACCTCAGATAATAATCATATTGTGAAATAAACCCTTACCTTGTTCTTTCGCTTAGTCTATGGTATGTTAACCTCCTGTATAATAATTAAAAAATTGTTATTATATTATACATGAACTATATACATAAATATTATATCATATATGAACCTCCAATATTGCTTTGTTAATAATATTTTAGTAATATCATCGTTTCAAGTGCGAACTGATTCATTTTCCATTATATGGTTGGTTATGTAAGCCTTGTTTTTTATGGATATGATGTATTTGATTCATATAGAAAATGATATTATGCTCATAAGGATTACTTTTAATCATAAAATAAAAATAATTCTTGAATAATTACGATGGGGAATGAATCTCATCGCGTTCGTGGAGACGGTGATCCGTACATACGGATGAGCGACAATATAATTATATTGATTATGAAGTCATAGGTAATTGGATGGTATATCATATATACAGAATCAATAACATCTAATATTTATTATTTACATCATTTATATTCATTACTATATCCATCCAAACTAATGAAGTGTTTGAATAATGAACCACACCACGACATGGAGACGGTAAGCCATATGTACGCACGTATGGTGTCTTTGTCATTTATAGGATGGATATAATAAAAAATATGGTTGTAAAATATTCATAATAACATCAAAATATATATAAAATACTGGATTTATTATTTTAGAATGTAAACAACAAAGAAAGAGGAAGTGGATGAAGAAAAGAACATGAAATAGGTGATGAAATATTTACCTCTTCTTCGGGTTCTTTATTTTGATTTGATCAAAAGGGCTCCATAGGATGACTTTATGACCAAAGTAAGGACTCTAGGATGAAGGGATGAAAGTTGGGAGGATATTAGGGTAGGGTTTGGCAGAGCCAAAAGGATTTGGAGGTGTGAAATTAAGAGAAGGGGAACTGCCCTTTTATAAGAGCGGTGAGGGTCACTTTAAGAAAAGCTTGAAATATTATTTTATAATAAAATACTTTTCCATATATAATGGCTCAAAAATGAATTATTTAGAGGCTAAGGTGTGTATGGGGCGTAAACCTCTCAAAAAATAGGTTTTAGATAGGTTTAGTTAACTATATTAACCTTATCATTTAGATTTAACTCTTAGTTAAATATTTTGACATTTACCATGTCTATTTGTATATTTATATTATATGGATAATAAACATACTATAACAAGAAAAGATAACCCCATGGAGTTCATTATTAATATATATAACCATATCCATGTCCGTTGGCCGAACCTTATATTTTTAATAATATTATATCAATTAATATTATAGTATTTGTTTTAAAAACTCAATTATGTAAATTTTGATACTATTTAGTATTTGTTTTTTTGTGAAAATAATAACAGCATGATTACATTGAAAAAAATTATATAATCAACCCTAACATTTCATATTAACCTATAATATTATTGTAATTCCTCCAAAGTCTCCAATTATATTTATTTGGATATTTATAAAATCAATTATTTTAATCTTTCATTAATAAGTTAATTATTTCATCATCATTGTGTGATAAATTAAATAAATTATTTAATGTTTAAAAATTATAAATAAAATAAAATTGTTTATAAAATCTATTTATCTTTCTAATTAATATTTATAGTTTAATTTATATTATGTATAACCCTATATTAAAAATGGTTTACTTATTAAACACTAAATTTAACTCTTTTAACTCTACTTTAAATAAAATAATAAAAATAAACATCCTAATCTAATACAAGTGGACCAAAGAGGATGATATATTAGTAATAAGGTTTTTTTGGTAGAATTATTCTTATCCAATTTAATTAGGTGATTTTTTAGGGTAATTATGATATCATTTTGACCCTTAATTACCCTATTCACTTTTAACCATGTTAAATAAAAGTAAGAAGTGACTATTCCCCAAAAAATATTTTCTTCTGATTGAACCAAATTTTACTTCCTAATATCTACCATGTCTCTTGTTTTTTTGATATTAAACTCCCAAAAGAGGTAAAATTATGTTTTTTGAAAATCTGCAAATGCTCCTTGGATGTGGGTAAAAGACGGCAAAAAGTTCAATAAAAGTACTAGATATCTAAACTTATTATAAAATGACTTCAATGAATTAAATTGAAAATATATAGGTATTATGTATATATTTTGACAAAAAATAAATTTTAAAAAATAAATAATTATTTAAATAAAAAGTTGGTTTTAAACAATAACTTAGTGTTTTTCACTATTCATCAAAAATTGAATTTTTTCAGAAAAATTCCAAAAAATTTACCCTAAACTAATTTCGATATTCCAAATCCAAAAATGATGTTCATTTTAAAAAATAAAATTTATAGAAGTTTAAAAATAGGGTATTACTATTCATAATGGCTAGTTTTATTGGTCACGGTGTGTTAGAATCTTGATGTTACGTATAATGAAAGCTATTTCATTATTCAAAGGGAAACATATTGTGGAAGCTTGGGGTGTTACATTCTCCCCTCTGTAAAATAATTTCATCCTAGAAATTTCTAGAATATTACTACATAAAATGATTCGAGTGGTTCTTCATCATAAGTTCCATGGGTTCCCAAGTTTCCTCTTCCATCTTAGGATTTCTCCATAAACATTTTACTAGAGATGTTGTCCGGTCTTTCAGCACTTGTTATATGGTATCATGAATTTTGATAGGCTCTTCACAATAAGATATATCATGTTTCAGGTCAATTTCCTCATAGGTGAGTACATGTGTTGGGCCATGCATGTATTTTCTCAAAAGTGATATGTGGAATACATCATGAACATTGGAGAGACTTGGAGGTATTGCCAAACGATAAGTTACCACTCCAATTTGTTATATAATTTAAAAAGGTCCGATGTAACTGGGACTCAATTTAACCTTCTTACCAAAACATATAACACCCTTCCATAGAGATATCTTCAAGAAAACATGGTCTCCTTCTTGAAATTCTTAATCCTTCCTTGGGTTATCGACATAGCTCTTTTTCCTACTTTGGGCTACTTTGATGTGGGTTTGGATAACCTTCATATTTTCCATCTTTTCTTCTATAAGTTCTGGTCCTATGAGTTTTCTTTCACCAACATCATCCCTACAAGTTGGTGCATGACATCTCCTTCCATAAACAACTTTATATGGTTCCATCTAAAGACTTGAATGGAAGCTATTATTATAGGAAAAATATACCATAGGTAAATATTGATCCCACATACCTTGAAAGTCAAGTGATCAAGATCTCAACATGACTTTTATGGTTTCAATAGTCCATTCTGATTGTCCATCGGTTTGAGGGTGGTAGGAAGTGCTGAAACAAAGTTCAGTATCCAAGGCCTTCTAATGACTTTTCTATAATCTTGATGTAAATCTGGGATCACGATCATAAAAAATCGATAGAGGTACTCCAAGCAATCTTATAGCTTCATTATTATATAGTATTTCCGTACGTTCAAGTGGTAAATCTTCTCTTATAGCAAGACAATGTGTTGACTTGGTAAGATGATTAGCAATTACCCATATTGCATCATTCCTTCTAGGAGTCTTTGGTATTCCATTGACAATTTCCATTGTAATATTATCCCATTTCCACTCAGGTATGGGAAAAGGTTGTGTGACTCCTCCAGGATGTTTCCTTCCAGCTTTCTCTTGTTGAAAAACCATACATCTTGACACAAAATCATTAATCTCTCTATTCATGTTGTCCCACCAAAAATGTTCTTTCAAATATCTATACATCTTGGTGCTACCGGGGCGTATAGATAAATTGGAGATTTGAGAATGATCCAACAATTCCCTTTTTAGATCATGTATATCGGGAACACAAAGTCTCTTCCCAAATTTCTAAATTCCATCTTTATATATGAAGTCGATCAATCTCCCATCGTTTACAACATTAAACTTCTTTTGAAATTCCTCATCAACAGTCTGAAAACATTTTATCATTTCTAGTTTAGATGGTTTTTTAACCATTTAAAAAAGTATTTATGTTTCACATTCCATGGTTATTCCCATATCCATCTTTACTAGATCTATAAAAATACGATCCCTTTCAACTCTCATCTTGTTCAAAAATCCATGATCCTTTAAACTCAAATCCTCTGCCACCTTATTTTCCTTCCCTAGGAGGTAGTGTATAGTTGAGTCATAATCCTTGAGTAGTTGAAGTCATCTCCTTTGCCACATGTTGGGTTCTTTTGGTGAGAAAATATACTTAAAACTCTTATGATCACTATAAATCTCAAATATTTCACCATATAGATAGTGTCTCCATATTCTCAGAGAAAATATTACAGCTTCTACCTCAAGATCATGAGTTGGATAGTTTTTCTCATGAATTTTTAATTATCGTGATGCAAAGGCAATAGTTCTATCATTCTACATAAGGACACAACCAATTCCTATCTTTGAAGAATCACTATAAATAACAATCACATCATTCCCAGATGGTAGATTCAAGATAGAAGAATTGACTAATCTTCTCTACAAGACTTAAAAAAATTCTTCACACTCTTTTTTAGAAACAAACTTAACCCCTTTATATTTGAGCTTGGTTAATGGGTTAGCCAACCAGGAAAAATTCTCGATGAAACATTGATAATAACCAGCTAAACAAATAAATCTCTGTACCTCAGTTATACTCATCAATGCTGGCCATTCTTGGATTGCCTTGGTCTTTGAAGGATCAACAGAGATTCCATCCTTAGAGACAATATGGCCAAGAAAATAAATCTCCTAGAGCCAAAATTCACAATTTCTAAACTTCCCATATTATTCATTTATTCTAATAGTATTTAGAATAATGCGCAAGTGATTTTCATGATCTTCATATCTTTTGGAGTATACCAAGATATCATTAATAAATACCTCTACGTAGTCCTCAAGATATTCCTTGAAAACTCTATTCATTATATCCATAAAGATAGAGGGTTCATTAGTCAATCCAAAAGGCATGACTATAAATTTTAATGCCCATACCTGGTACAAAATACAGTTTTTAGATAGTCTTCCTTCTTCAGACACACCTAATGATATCTAGATTGAAGTTCAATATTTGATAAATATTTAGCTCTATGAATTTTTGTTGAATAAATCCTCGATGCGAGGTAGGGGTACTTGTTCTTTATTGTTATAGCATTTATCCCTTGTATTCAATGCACAACCTCATAGATCCATCTTTATTCTTAACAAAGAGGACATCAGATTCCCATAGAGAATCACTTGGGCAAATAAATCCCTTATTACTCAATTCCCCTAATTGTTTATTTAAATTCACCAATTTCATAGTGGCCATTCTATAAGGGTTCTTCGATATGGGCCATGAACCAAGATTTAAATCAATGGAAAACACAATTTCTCGTTCCGGAGGATATCCAGGAAAATCCTTTGGAAACACGTCATCATTTTCTAGTACAATAGGTACATACTCTATTCGATCATTTTTTTCCTCCCCCATAGGTAGTTCATTCTCTTCCTCCCCAATAATTGAATTTAGTGTTGGTACTGGGGGTGGATCTAGGTAAGAATCATGTGGTTACATTTCAGATCTAATGATAAGGTACTCCTTATCATCATTGAAAATTGTAACATCCTTTATCTTACAATAAAATCTCACATCATGGTTTGTAATCCAATCCATTATAGGGATTATATCATATTCAATCATGGGTATGACAATGATATCAACAGATAAATAACATTTATATGCCATAATCGGAATTGTTTCACAATAATTTGTTGTTATGATACTTCCCTTAGGTGTTTTGACTGATAAATCCCTTGTAATGTCAAATTGAGAAAATCTAATTTTCATAGAAAACCGGGAAGATATGAAACAATGTGATGATCCAGAATCACGATCTTGATGGCCTTTTTCACCACACTTGTAACAGACTCCCATTCCCTTCAGGAAAGTACCGGGGTCACTACTACAAAAACGGGCAAGGGAAGCGCGCCCTTATAACAGCGCTAAGCAAAAACGCTGATAAAGGATACCCTATATCAGCGCTAATATTACAGCGCTGAAAAAGCTAATTTTTATCAGCGCTTTCTTAGCGCTGATAATAGTAATATTTATCAGCGCTAGAAAAGCGCTGATAAATATGATCTGTATCAGCGCTAAAATATTAGCGCTGATACAGTTGGTCTTTATCAGCGCTTTTTGAGCGCTGATAAAGGTTTCCTATATAAGCGCTAAAAAAGCGCTGATACAGATCACCTCTATCAGCGCTCAAATTTCAGCGCTGATATAGGGTATCCTTTATCAGCGCTCAAAAAGCGCTGATAAAAATTATCTTTATCAGCGCTAAAAAAGCGCTGATAAAGAGACCCGGTATCAGCGCTATAATTGTAGCGCTGATACGGGGAATCTTTATCAGCGCTTTTCTAGCGCTGATAAATCATAATATTATCAGCGCTAGAAAAGCGCTGATAAAGCTAGATTTTATCAGCGCTATAATTTTAGCACTGATAAAGGTAGCCTTTATCAGCGCTTTTTTAGCGCTGATAAAACCTTAGTCGACTTTTTTATAAAGTCGGTCGCACAGTGCCCTCGTTTTATCGCAGCTAAAGCTCTCGCGGAACCGTAACCCTGCTACTCTTCACCCGAATACCGCTGCTGTGTTCGCTTCGCCGGAGCTTGCCGCCCTCGGTACAGTCGCCGTCCTCCGCCGCCCGCAACACCCTCGGCCGACCTCCACCGCCTGCCGCCCTCGGCTGCCCGCAACGCCCTCGGCCGCCGTTCTCTGCCGCCCTCGGCCGCCCTCCGCCGCCCTCGGCCGCTCTCCGCCGCCTCTGTCGCCCTCCGCCTCACTCGGCCGCCCTCGGTCGCCCTCCGCGGCCGCCTTCCGCAACCCGCAATGCCCTCGACCAACTAAGGGTATGAATTCTATTCTAGTTTTATTTATTTGTTTCAAACATTCATGGAATCCCTTCAAGTTGTTATGGAATGTATAAAACCTACTAGAATTTGTCTTATGTAATGGAGAGTTGAGGCATGGTGTAGTTTAATGTCCTAAAACCAGGACCTTTGTGCAGGTTTCCATTTTGTTCTGATAAGGAGGGGAAATGATTCACCCTTTTCACTATAGTATAACCAAGAATGTTCTACCATAATCATGCATGAGGGGGGGGGGTGGTAGATGTAAATTTTAACCCAGGGGTTCATGAATCCAAGGATTGATATGGTACTTAAATGTCATAGGGTGTTTGATGGTAGTAAAATCCATTATTGAGGACGAAATTGTCTTTGGTTGACATGCCTTTTTAGTGGGAAACATATGCAGATCCACCAGTGCATATTGTGATTAGTCAAATAAAGGTGACCTTAGGACGATGACCGCTCATTTCCGATGGCCATGGAAGGATATGAGGATTAAGACCTTTTTGTGCATAGTGTATGGTTTTTGAAAGAAAGAGGCCTGAACATGAAAGGGTAGATGCAAGTCAAGATTTCCTAGTGAAAATGATAGAGATGTTTTCTCTTATAACGATGTGGTAAGGTTCCCTTATGTAGGACCGACCCATGCATAGGGACAGAACATTGGCCACACAGTTTAATGTCTTGTTATAAGGACCTACCTATATTACATCCTCCCATACAGATTTAGATTATTCATGGGAGTGGATAATTTTTTCCATAAGATATCACTAGTGGGGAAAACCTCACATTTCACTCCACTATGTAGATTTATTTAATTCATGGGAGCACAAGGGGAAAACAATCTTTATTGTGTTTAAAATTTCATCTGTAGATTTGGCTCTGACATAGTGACAATGGGGAAATTTATGTCTCATGAATAGACCCTAAATATGATGTTTATGTATCACCATGTTTCTTGTGATGGAAAGAATCAAGCTGTACATAGATATTTTAAGTTAAAACTACATGCATGGGTCTAACCCACACAAAGGGAGGGGGAATGTTTAGTTTCTGGGGTGTCTGGACTAGAACATAATGACTTAGGCATTACTATAGAATCAAACCAACTATAGTACTTGAAATCATGCATTTTAGAATCATGCAATTAGAACTATGGTAGAACTTTTTAGTGTCATATTGTGGGGACTGATTCCTTGAAAATCCTGAGTAACTTAATGGAAAATCAGTCTAAGATAATTTGACATGCGCTGGACATGAAGGTGGAGAAAGGTGTAGACTATGACACCAGGGATTCTCGAATCGATAAGAATAAGTCCATGCACGCAACTTTTTACCATGCACGCAACTCTCTTTACAAACTCCTATTGAATGCAATTCTACGCGATTCAAAGCCTCATATTTTCTATAAAAGTTGAGATACTAAATTAAGGGGGTATCCTATTATTTATAATCGTTTCTGAACATGAACACATGTTTATCCCAAAGTGTGTAAAACCATGTTTGATGTCACATTAGGTGCATACGTATCTTTTTCTCCTAATAGAGTGATAGATAATCATCTTTTTAGTGAATCTAATATTCTTTTTTATGAATCTTGATTATAGGTTAGACTACTTGATCTCCTTCCAAGGAAGTGGTTCCCTTCTACTGTATTTGGAAGTCTTCTTTTGTGTACTTGAACTATAAATACTAATATTTGAGATTCAAATAGGATGAAGATGAATAAAGATTGGATGGATTCTAATCGTTTAACAATAGAGTACGAGAACAGAGTGAAAGAGTTCATCAAGTTTGCAAAGGATCACACAAAGGATCCTTCTCAAATCCTGTGTCCGTGTTTACGTTGTTGTTATTCTAGACTACTTACTCCAGAGGAGTTGGAAGAACATTTGATATGTCACGGAATAGATCGGAGTTATAAATGTTGGAATAAACACGGAGAAAAAGCGAATGTAGCTACTGGCTGGGATAAAACTGCGTTTTATGGATCGTCAGATATGAATACAAATATAGATAATGAAGAAGACCGTATGGAGGATGTGATTACAGATGTCAATGATGATGAAGATCGTATTGAGGAAATGACAAAGACAATTCAAGATGAACCCCGTGATTGCCCAAAATTGTTTGAGAAGTTAAAGAGTTGTGCAAAGACGCCATTGTATGCTGCTTGCACTAAGTATACAACATTGTCAGCTGTACTGAAGTTGTATAAATTGAAAGCAGGCAATGGACGGAGTGATGTCAGTTTTACGGAACTACTTGCTCTCTTGAATGACATGCTTCCGGAAGATAATGAGCTCCCAAGCCGGACGTATGAAGCTAGACGAATGCTACGCTCGATGGGAATGATTTCTGAAAGAATACATGCCTGACCGAAAGACTGTATATTGTTTCGAAAGGAGAACAAATCACTTACAGAATGCCCAAAGTGTGGTGCTTCTCGATACAAGAAAGATAAATCCAATCCTACGAAAGTTGTATGGTACTTTCCAATCATTCCAAGGTTTAGGCGTTTATATGGAAGTAAAGAAACTGCAAGACAATTGTCGTGGCATGCAGATAAAAGAAATAAAGATGGGTTATTACGTCATCCGGCCGACTCTCCTCAATGGAAGAAAATTGATCATGAGTATCCTAAATTTGGAAAAGAGCCGAGAAACCTTCGTCTTGAGTTATCTACAGATGGAGTGAATCCTTTTGGTTTTCAAAGCAGCACTCATAGTACATGGCCTGTTATGTTGCTAAATAATAACTTGCCACCCTGGTTATGCATGAAGCGAAAATTCATCATGTTATCTATGCTTATATCAGGACCAAAACAACCAGGTAACGATATTGATGTTTATCTGACTCCTTTGATCGAGGATTTGAAGTTATTGTGGGACTCAGGTGTAATGTTGTATGATGCTTATAAAAGTGAATACTTCACGTTGAGAGCGATGTTGTATGGGACAATAAATGATTTCCCTGCTTATGGAAATTTGTCAGGCTATAGCATTAAAGGAACTCAAGGGTGTCCCGTGTGCGAAGAAGATACAGAATCAATTAGGTTGAAACATTCATCGAAATCTGTGTTTCTAGGACATCGTAGATTTCTACCTCGTCGGCATAAGTACCGATCTTGGACGACATCATTCAATGGAAGTTCAGAAAAACGCACAACACCGTCTCCACTAACAGGTGATCAGCTATTTGAGAAAGTAAAAGATATGAACACTGTTTTTGGTAAACCATTTTCGAAAAACCTTACGAAAATCGGTTGGAAAAAGAGATCAGTTTTTTTTGAATTACCATACTGGAATTGTTTGTACGCCAGACATTTTCTTGATGTGATGCATGTGGAAAAAAATGTATGTGATAGTGTTATTGGAACGTTGCTAAATTCCCCTGGCAAAACAAAAGATGGAATTAAGGCAAGGTTGGACATGGTTGACATGGGAATACGAGAAGAGTTGGCTCCCGTGAAAGGTGAAAATCAAATGTTTCTTCCTCCTGCTGCTTATACTCTTTCTAGGGCAGAGAGATATCAGTTTTGCAACTTCTTTAATGATGTAAAGGTTCCAGAGGGGTACTCATCAAATATCAAGAACATTGTGTCAATGAATGATTTGAAGTTAAAAGGTTTGAAATCACATGATTGCCATGTTTTGATGCAAGATCTAATTCCTATAGCTTTACGTTGCATTTTACCCAAGAATGTTCGTCATACGTTAACCAAACTTTGTTTCTTTTTCAAAGCTATATGTAGCAAAGTTTTAGACCCGGGGAAATTGCCAGCTATGGAAAAAGAAATTGTCATCATATTATGTGAATTAGAAATGTTCTTCCCGCCAACATTCTTTGATATGATGGTTCATTTGATGATTCACTTGGTGAGAGAGATTCGACTTTGTGGTCCTGTGCACTATAGATGGATGTATCCTGTTGAACGGTATATGAAGATTTTGAAAGGATATGTCAAAAATCAAAGTCGGCCAGAGGGTTGTATAGTGGAGCGATATATTGTTGAGGAAGCCATTGAATTTTGTATTGAATACCTATCTGATGTGGAAAGCATTGGTCTCCCGAAATCTCGTCACACTGGACGCATTGAGGGTGAGGGAATTTCTGGAAGAGAAGTTGTAACAATCAGTATTACAGATCGGGAGCAGGCTCATCTTTATGTTTTGCATAACAGTTGGGAGGTTGCTCCATATATTGAAACTCACAAAGAAATTCTTAGGCAGTTGAATCCATCGAGGGCTGAAAAATGGCTAGCAGATACACATAATCACCAGTTTATAGGATGGTTTCAGGACCATATTTTTAAGCAGTTGGATGAAAATCCGAATTCAATTTCAGAACGACTTCGATGGCTAGCCGCTGGACCAAGTGTGTATGTATTATCTTACAGTGGGTATGTAATTAATGGTTATACATTCTATACGGATGAACATGATGAAGAGAGTACCATGAAAAATAGTGGAGTTACACTAGTGGCTGAAGCGATGCATGTTTCTGGTAGTAAGGATATAAATCCAATTTATGCAAATATGTCATACTTTGGCATTATCAAACTAATATGGGAGTTGGATTATACGACATTTCAATTGCCGATTTTTCAATGCAAATGGATTGATAACAATAGTGGTGTTAAAATAGATGAATGGGGATTTGTGAAAGTTGATTTTAGTAAAGAAGGGTACAAAGACGAACAGTTTATAATGGCATCACAAGCGGTACAAGTTTTTTATGTACCAGATCCCGCAAACCGAAAGTGGTCGATTGTTCTGTTATCGTCCAAAACTATTGAGGGTTCCGATGAAAATTCAGTTGAGGACGATCCTTTTAGTGGTACGTCACAATCAATTCAGAGCGGTCCCAATGCAGATGATGTTTTGTATGTTAGAGGAGACCACAATGAAGGGATTTGGATTGTCGATAGAGGTGTCAAATCTCTTCAACCTTTGAAAAAAAGAAAGAGAGTTCAGTAAACAGGTTATATTTTGTTTGTAATATAGATCTTGTTATCTCATGTTATTATCTTATCATTACAGAATTTATGTAATTTGAATGAACTGTTCAACCACTTTTGCAGATAATGACTTCTGCACATTCTGGTGCTCCTAACCTTGAGACTGAACAAGTCTCTCAAGCAGCTGCTGCTGCGGCTGCTGCTGCTCCTGCTGCTCCTGCAGCTCATTCTGCTGCTACTGTTGCTCCTGATGCGGCTCCTGCTGCTCCTACTGCTGTGACTCATACTCCTCCTCCTGCTGTGGCTCCTGGTGCTCCTGATGCGGCTCCTGCTGCTGCTCCTGCTGCTCCTACTGCTGCTCCTGCTGCTGCTCTTGCTGTTGCGGCTCCTTCTCTTAGTGTTGAGGTCCAACAACCATCAGCACATGCCGTTGATATCATAGTAGATGAACATATAGATGATGTTGATATCGATGAAATGGTCGGGAATGAAGGACCGAAGTCGCAGAAATCACAGGTGCGTCGTAGTTTGACAGTGTTAGCCAAAATTCTTAAGGCGAAAAGCAAATGCATCAAATTTGAAGTCGGATGGAATGCACGAGGCCAACATGTGAATCCCAACAAGGCTATGTTTAGCAGTTACATTGGAGTTGTCACTCGGCAACGCGTGCCGATTGACGTAGATTCATGGCACCATGTTGTGTCCGGGTTGAAGGCTGTGATCTGGGAAGAAATTACGGTAACATTATGAATTTATTTTTTTAATTAACTAGCAAATAAAATGATGAAACAGTGTCTTACTCTTCTCAATATCTTGCAGAGTACATTTATAGTACACGACTCACACAAGGATTATGTACTAAGGCTTGCAGGAAATATTCATCGAGGTTTTCGTACTATTTTAACAAGATGTCACCTGAAAGATTCTAAAGGTAAAATAAACCCGCACCCACCCATTGTCTATGCGCACCTGATATCCCAAGAAGCATGGGATGCATTTATTGGCCGTCGTGGGGATGAGAAGTTTCAGGTACATTGTGAGTGATAATACGTTGTTTGAGGATACCTGTATTCATCACTTTGATTGTCAATATTTCATTTATGAAACAGAAACTCTGTACTGAAAATAAGGAACGTGCATCAAATCCAACATACCCCTATCGTAAAGCAAGGATGGGGTACGCTTCATTAGAAAAGAAAATGGTACGTATTGTAAATTTACAGTAATATTGTTAGGTGCCAATAAACAACATCATAATTATCTTTCTATGTTTATATGTAGATTGATGAATCTAAAACCAAATGCACTTCTATCCCACGTCATGTGCTATGGAAGGAGGCACGTGTGAACAAAGAAGGGAAGTTAATAGATGAGAACACACAAAAAGTGTGGGAAATATGTGTAAGTATGACACGATGATAAAAAGATTTGTTTAAAATTGCTATTACATAAAAATAATTAGTTTTTTTCCTATATCTGACAGTCACAGGAATCAGCTACTCCTGTAGCTGATACAGAACTATTATCGACGGCTTTGAAGCAGCCGGAAAAATACGGTCGTGTCAGAGGTGCAGGGTTTGGGGTGACACCCCGAGTATATTTTGAGAAGAAGAAAAAAATAGATGATACAGAGAAAAAATTGGAACAAATGAGCGAAAAAATAGCAACCCTTGAAGAAAAATTGCAATGGCAGGGAGAGTTGCTAGCAACTTTTATGGGTGGGAAGCAAAGGGAGGACACAACTCAGGAAGAACCACCGCATGAACATCCTGCCCCACCCCCCACCAGCTTTGAGGCGAGCCATTCACCTAAAAAAAATGTCTTAGCCGTGGTAATCAATATTCTAATAACGGTTCCCATTAAATATGAATCAGACAAACACTGATAATTTATCTGTACTGATCTTCTACAGGGTGATAATGATTGTGATTTATATCTGTCAACACCCACCTATCACCTTGTAGCGAGGGCTACAGTGTTCAATATCCCAGATGCCACACTGCATAATAGACCACTTTCAAAAGATCATCTGAAAGTGACGATTACTGTAGCTCATGAGCCAAATGCAATGCTACCTATTCCACTTGATGACGATGATATTCATACGGTTGAAAAGGCTATTGGGACATTCATTGCATGGCCGGCAGAACTTGTAAGAGTACATGCAGACAAAGAGGTATTTATTTCCTTTTATTTTCAAGCTAAACCCTTAACAATTAATGAAAAGAGTGTCTGAATCAATGATTGTTATTATAGACGGAGAAAGGAAAGGGGGTGACTAACATCGGCTCGAAACCATCTAAAGGATCGACCAATCGATCCCAAGGAGCTACTGAAAGCACAATAACACCACCTGTTCTCTTTCCACATTTACTAGCATTGAAGACTCATGTGGATACGAAGCTAAAAGATGGTAATAGTCATATAGTGATTTTCGAAGATAATATATACGGAGAGGAAAGTCAAGATTTCGTTGCTGCTGAAAATGTAAATGAAATCCTTGAAAACGGTTGGTTAGGCGTCACTGTTGTAAATGTATATATGAGGTATGTTTCCATGAATTGATTTTCTAAAAGCTGATCTAATGTGCAAATTATGACTAAATGCATTTTATATTGTTGACAGACGCATTTATGAAAAACAGTTGAAGGGATTTTCCCATGAGCCAAGATTTGGACTGGTTAGTCCTCATATCACATCAACACACCAAACAAAAATAGAGTCATCAAAAAGGGATGCAATAGTGAAGGACTTGCTGAAAACATTTGAACGCAAGATTACAAATGACAGACTTTTCCTAATACCAACCATGCAGGGGTAATACTCTACGATTAAAGCATATCAATTATATTTTCACTTTTTTTATTACTTATTCCTTTTTGTGTTTTTAGGCAACATTGGTTTCAAATTGCGGTGAACTTGGATACTCCGAAGATTTACTTTCTGGATTCAAAGCTAGGATATCCATCAAACCGACCATACATGATGGAGTTTGTGAATCTGTAAGACACTACATCTTACGTTTTAGGTCTAAACATCAATTTATATAATATATATTATCTTTTACTGAGGATTCTGTTATGATAGGGCGGTGTACCAATATCATCTAAATCATGGTATGAGGACAGGGGCTAAGCATAAGGAGCCGAGCAAGTACTACGTCTGGACAAATTTCAGGGTATATATAATAAAATTTCACTATCCAAACACACCTCAACACAAGTTATTTATTCTCCTAATGATCAATTTTTTTGCAGTGTCCAAAACAAACAAACGACAATGATTGCGGTTATTATGTTTGTAAATTTATGAAAGAGATCGTTTTTCATCAGCAAACTAGCATCCCTAAAGAGGTATTTTCAAAAACAATTACTAGTTCGTTTAAGTTAATTATTAATTCTTTATTTTTTTATTTTGCAGTACTACTATGACTGCCAAAAAGCCTCATACTCACAAGACGATATAGATGTGTTCAGAAACGAGTGGGCCGCATACCTGATGACAGATTGTACACAAATACAATGATGATCTGACTTGGGGACATGTACAATTGGTGGTCATTTTTGAGAGGGGTTAAGGGGATCAAAAGATAAAATATTGTTGTATGTAAATGTTCGTAGCAAAATTGTAATTGTTATTAAATAAAAAATTCTTTCTCCAATGAGTCGTTTTTCCATTTTAACAGATGATATGCACCAGCAACATGCAAGAATGTTGAACCACTAAAATGGTCGCTCTCTTGTTTAAAATGGACACCACTTTAATTGAAAACAACAACTGACCTACGGAAATCCGACCAGACGCATCTGGATTGCCTTCATCCTTTAGGAGAAGGATCCACGGGTCCTTGGTGACGTGTACGAGTCAACCCCGCCTCAATCCGAGGCACGGTGTGACCGCTACCACCCAAAGGGTCTCTCTCTTGTTTAAAATGGACACCACTTTAATTGGAAACAACAACTGACCTACGTAAATCTGACCAGACGCATCCGGATTGCCTTCATCCTTTAGGAGAAGGATTCACGGGTCCTTGGTGACGTGTACGAGTAACATGCAAGAATGATGGACCACATTTCTTTGGCCTTTGGACAAAAAAACCAGTAAAATCTCCAAAATACCTTCATATCATGCATGAACCAGTAAAATCTCCAAAATACCTTCATATCACGCAGTTCTGAAAAGAGTCACTATTTAAAAGAAAGTCACAAATTTAGATACATCTCGAGATGGTCAGTTGTTGATTTCACTTAAAATTAAGTCCATTTTTAACAAAACAGTGACACTGTGAGTGGTGTCGGCCACACCGGGCCTCGGATTGATGCGGTGTTGAATCGTACACGTCACACATGAGTCATTGATCATTGTGAAAAAGTATCAACGCAATCAGAAGCCGTTAGATCGATTTGGCATATGTACGTAAAATATTGTCCATTTTAAACTAAATACATACACTTGGAGTGATACCGGTCACACCGCGCCTCGGATTGAGACCCCACCCTTTCCCCTCGGCTGTCAAAAATCATAACCAGATAGTCGAAGGGTGATTTTGACAGCCGAGGGGAAAGGGTGGGGTCTGAAGACATTGTAGGATATGTCGAAGGGTGATTTTGTGTGTGACTGGTATCACTCCAAGTGTATGTATTTAGTTTAAAATGGACAATATTTTACGTACATACGCCAAACTGATCTAACGGCTTCTGATTGCATTGATACTTTTTCACAATGATCAATGACTCCTGTGTGACGTGTACGATTCAACACCGCATCAATCCGAGGCCCGGTGTGGCCGACACCACTCACAGTGTCACTGTTTTGTTAAAAATGGACTTAATTTTAAGTGAAATCAACAACTGACATACGGAAAACCGACCAAACACATTGGGATTCTATTGAAACTTAAGGACAACTATCCATGGGTCAAATGTGACGTGTAAGATTCAACCCCGCCTCAATCAGAGGCGCGGTGTGACCGGTATCACTCCAAGTGTATGTATTTAGTTTAAAATGGACAATATTTTACGTACATACGCCAAACCGATCTAACGGCTTCTGATTGCATTGATACTTTTTCACAACAATCAATGACTCATGATACATAGAGAAATTCACTGGCCACCTTCGAGAATGATCTGAAGCACAAACCATGACAGCATTATGTTTTTAACTTCAGCACCTCAATTGAGAATGTGACACCTTTCAGGACTTGGCGCCATTGTATGTCGTTTCGTCCACTGAATGGGTCTATCCTTTTATTTAATTTTTTTAACTTCAGTCAAATATTCTAGAAAGATGTCGCGGCAGATCCTTCACCATTTTGTTTTTCTGAACATCTCATTACATTGTTAAAAAAAAGAAGGGTGTCTTGCATGGGCAATACGTTCTTGTATTGAAGATGATGCACTCCCATTTATTCGAACCCACATGGTTAATTATTTTGTTTAAGCCTAATGATTGATTTAATTATTGTGGAACACATAATCATGAAAATCGTATGATGGTTGTACCCAGATAGGACTCCAATTCATTGGTTAAATCTATTGTCTCATGAGATGTTATGTATGAGATTAGGGAGTAAACCTAGTCCATTAAAATGGGAGTGCATCATCTTCAATACACGAACGTATTGCCCATGCAAGACACCCTGCTTTTTTTTAACAATGTAATGAGATGTTCAGCAAAACAAAATGGTGAAGGATCTGCCGCGACATCTTTCTAGAATATTTGACTGAAGTTAAAAAAATTAAATAAAAGGATAGACCCATTCAGTGGACGAAACGACATACAATGGCGCCAAGTCCTGAAAGGTGTCACATTCTCAATTGAGGTGCTGAAGTTAAAAACATAATGCTGTCATGGTTTGTGCTTCAGATCATTCTCGAAGGTGGCCAGTGAATTTCTCTATGTATCATGAGCGTTCTAATGCATATCTTGTTTGGAAGATCATTGTAGTAGACAACGATCTAAAAGTGGGGGATGAGTGCATATCTGAGCATGTCTTTAGTAGTGTCCCTCAAAATGTCTTTAAACTGACCATCTTGAGATGTATCTAAACTTGTGACTTTCTTTCAAATAGTGACTCTTTTCAGAACTGCGGGAGTTTACATTTCTCCAACATATTCACACACAAAATCACCCTTCGACATATCCTACAATGTCTTCAGACCCCACCCTTTCCCCTCGGCTGTCAAAAAAACCTAAAAGACCATGGCTAGCAATGATCATTCCAAAATGCATTTAAACTGAAACCTTCCAGAAAAAAATAGAGTAGAATACTTGCAAGTTGTAACTTAGGTCGCTTTGCACAAGCCGATTTCCACATTGTTTGTAGCAACCACATTTGCTCCAACACTCTAATGATCTTCATTGCTTCATGTCTTTTATACTCTTCCAGAAACCCTTCTCTAAGAAGGTCAACTATCGTGTATGCATACTCACCTTCAAATGTGACGTGTACGAGTCAACCCCGCCTCAATCTGAGGCCTGTTGTGGCTGACACAACTCCAAGTGCCTCTGTTTTGTTCAAAATGGACTTATTTTTAAGTGATAAATCAACAACTGACATACGGGAAACCGACCAAACGCCTTCGGATTGTGTTGACACTTTAGGACAACGATTCATGGGTTATATGTGACGTGTACGACTCAACCCCGCCTCAATCCGAGACGCGGTGTGACCGGTATCACTCCAAGTGTATGTATTTAGTTTAAAATGGACAATATTTTACGTACATACGCCAAACTGATCTAACGGCTTCTGATTGCATTGATACTTTTTCACAATGATCAATGACTCATGTGTGACGTGTACGATTCAACACCGCATCAATCCGAGGCCCGGTGTGGCCGACACCACTCACAGTGTCACTGTTTTGTTAAAATTGGACTTAATTTTAAGTGAAATCAACAACTGACATACGGCAAACCGACCAAACACATTGGGATTCTATTGAAACATAAGGAAAACTATCCATGGGTCAAATGTGACGTGTAAGATTCAACCCCGCCTCAATCAGAGGCGCGGTGTGACCGGTATCACTCCAAGTGTATGTATTTAGTTTAAAATGGACAATATTTTACGTACATACGCCAAACCGATCTAACGGCTTCTGATTGCGTTGATACTTTTTCACAACAATCAATGACTCATGTGTGACGTGTACGATTCAACACCGCATCAATCTGAGGCCCGGTGTGGCCGACACCACTCACAGTGTCACTGTTTTGTTAAAAATGGACTTAATTTTAAGTGAAATCAACAACTGACATACGACAAACCGACCAAACGCATTGGGATTCTATTGAAACTTAAGGACAATGATCCATGGGTCAAATGTGACGTGTACGAGTCAACCCCGCCTCAATCAGAGGCGCGGTGAGACCGGTATCACTCCAAGTGTATGTATTTAGTTTAAAATGGACAATATTTTACGTACATACGCCAAATCAATCTAACGGCTTCTGATTGCGTTGATACTTTTTCACAATGATCAATGACTCATGTGTGACATAACATCGCATCAATCCGAGGCCCGGTGTGGCCGACACCACTCACAGTGCCTCTCTTTTGTTCAAAATGGACTTATTTTTAAGTGAAATCAACAACTGACATGCGGCAAACCGACCAAACGCATTTGGATTCTGTTGAAACTTAAGGACAATGATCCATGGGTCAAATTTGACGTGTAAGAGTCAACCCCGACTCAATCCGAGGCCCGGTGTGGCCGACACCACTCAAAGTGCCTCTATTTTGTTCAAAATGGATTTATTTTTAAGTGAAATCAACAACTGACATACGGGAAACCGACCAAACGCCTTAGGATTGTGTTAACACTTTAGTACAATGATCCATGGGTCATATGTGACGTGTACGAGTCAAACCTGGGGTGGATTACATGGCTTTCCTACATGGAATATATCCCACTACACGTCTTTAATGAGCCAGCTACGCAGTTTATCCCTTGTACAGATACACAGGAAGAATCACACGAGATCGACATCATGTACTAACATAGGGCAAGGGTGCATAAGAGGACACAAGATCAAAGGGTAACACGTATATGTTTTTTAACATGCCATGTAATTTCCTATTGATATGACATGTATATTCACACAGGCAGCTGAACATTGGAGTTACCCAGGGTAAAGCGACAAGGCATGTGACCCTTTAAATGACACATAATTTTATGTACCATGATTGATCTCTTTGAACACTATATCAAGGACATATTTCATTAGGGTTGGCTCCCATGATCCTTCCTAGGATGGTTTTGGTATCTTTTCCGACTTACGGTAGTACGATCGCTTCAGCAGGACGTCCTAGACATAGTTGGAGTCTCTCTGAAAGTCCTGGAGTGAGATCATATATCTATTTTTGAGGTCCAGGTAGAGTCATGTATCAACGCAACCAATCCTACCAGACATTGATCCTATATATAGAATGTTAATCTTGATGTCTCATTACAGTACCCCAATTTATGATATGTTACCTTTTTTGTATTAATATACATAATTACATAGGGTGATGGTTGGGAGAGTTAGGATATCCTTTTTATGTATTGCAGAATGATTCAAGGAGCACGGGCTCTGCACGATTTGTCAAAACCAAGTGGCAATCCAAGGAGAAACAATGCATAGTGGAATGTTCTAGTATTTATCTTCTGAGTTGTGTAGGAATATTTTGTGATACTATGTAATGAGGTAGTTTTGCTTTCTGGGTAGATGGTATCTAACTCATTGTAAGAACACTGTTTGGTTGGGTTGTGATCGGTTGATGACATGCTTGTGGTTGATATACTGGTTTTTGTGCAGGTCTGTGGTTGATATACTGGTTTTTGTGCAGGTCTGCTCGGCTGGCTGTACTAGTGCAGGTTTTTTATTAGCAGCAGGCAGGGATTTAACAGCGCTTTTTTAGCGCTGTTAAAGGCGACATTTAACAGCGCTAAAAAAGCGCTGTTAAAGGAGATATTTAACAGCGCTAAAAAAGCGCTGTTAAATGCAACATATAACAGCGCTTTTTTAGCGCCATTAAAGGTATCCTTTAACAGCGCTTTTTTAGCGCCATTAAAGGTGACATTTAACAGCGCTTTTTTAGCGCTGTTAAAGGTGACATTTAACAGCGCTAAAAAAGCGCTGTTAAAGGACCCCCCCCCCCCCTTATCAGCGCTGAGCTTTACAGCGCTTTTCTAGCGCTGTTAAAGCCCGATTTTAGCGCTGTTATTGCCCGTTTTTGTAGTAGTGGGTGTTTCTTCCAACATTTACCGTAGGATGTATATTTAACTTTTACCTTCTTCCTCCTATTTCCATTTCAAGTGTGTTCAGCATATCTCTTTTTCTCTTGCATTGGTTTAAAGTCGTAAGACATAGCTAATTCATTTTCTTGTCTTGATAGCACATGAGAAAATATCTTTTTATGATGAAAAGGATTGTGATACTAATGCACGATAGATAATTGGTTTTAAGCCATCAAATAATCGATCAGTCTTACTCCTTCAGTTACGTATATAATCTGGTGAAATCATTGCTAACCGTGTAATGTTAGCCTCATACATTACAACATTCCCATCCTTCTTTTTCATTAGTCTCAGAAATTGTATTTCCATATCTAGTAGATGGTTATGAGGAAGGAATTTTTCTAAGAAAATCTCTTCAAACTACCTCCATTTCTTGTTCGATACTTCTTCATCTTCCATTGTGTTTTCGATTAATGACCACCATTGATCTACAACATCCGTGAGGCGATAAACTGTCATGATAAATTTTTTACTTCTGCTACTCCCCAAAACATGAAATATTTTCTCTACAGAATTTATCCATTGCTCAGCTACTAATGTATTTGTACTTCCATTTCATTTTTGTGGTTGTTTCCTCATGAAGCGGTCTAACATTGATCGTCCACATTGTGGATCAGGGTGCTCCATATGGGTAAGGTTATTTTTCATAACCTGAGTGAGTTGTCTCAGTATGGTTATAAGCTGATCAGCACCAGTTGCATCACTAGTTCCACTATAAATATGTAGAAGGGAAATACCTAAATGGAATACGTGGGTTGATATTGTTTCTATTCCTTCCACTAGGCGCAATTTCTAAATAGTGGCATACACTATATTAGTTTATGAATCACAATATATAATTCCAAACATGAAAAACAGTTAACATAAATTGAACAGTTTATTGATATAATCCATAATCATAAAAATAAATTCTTTGTGGATTTATGTACTCATAAACCCTTCATAATGGTTTGTAAAGAAAATGATAATTATCCTAAGCATATACCCTTGGAGTGGCGTAACAAAGAGTGCATCAAAGACCATTGTCGTGCACCTGTTCCATTTCGAGTCTAGCTCAAAGCAGTGTTTTCAAGTTTTATCCCTAGGTACATCTATGCCAGAGCCGCCTCTATATGCTCGTATCCAAACAGGGATTTATTTCTAGGAAAACTCACAAAATCTCTACAGTACCAAAATTCTCAGAAGTTCTTCTATACTAATCCTCAAAGTCTATCTTTGGGTATTGTTTTCTAATCAGTTTTTTTTATAAATCTAGTTTCTAAGGTTTTTACTAAACATCCTTTCATACCAACTGTAATGTCCCGACCATAGTTACCTAGATTTAGTGCATTATTAAATAACATTGGTATGATAACAAGGGATCAAATCCTAAAAGACCAATCAGTTTAGTAGCATTAGAAGTACTAGATACATTCAGAAGTTTTAAATTACATCACGAAATAAAAACATCAACAAAATTTTGTACCCTTTTTGACACACATATATCTTTATCCAATCCCTATAGGTCAACCATAAAATACTTCTTCACATCATGGGAAAAATAAAACATTGAAAGGGGTGAGATCAGATGCTCAGTAATGATAACAATATAGTGGTAACATTCTTAAATAAGAATAAACATTTATTGAAATTTGTAAGACTAAAACAAAAGCCTTTTAAACATAAAATTAAGAATAATATGGAAAAGATAAAATAAAATAATTCCATTTACTTATTCACATGGATATTATACTAGTCGAATAATCACATCAAATACCAATAACCACTTTCCTAATGATGGAATTCATAATGTCAGACTTCATAAACACATAGTCAAGGCCTTGTTACAAGACTAAAAATAAGATTTTGTCAAGGCCTTGTGCCTAAACACTAGTTTGTCTAATGAGACCAACCAATACATCGAGGAGCTATAGAGGGATCCACCAATCACTTACTAATTCCAATGCATTCCTCATATGAAAAGGATTAAAAATAACATAAACATTCATTTTAAAAATATCATATGAAATGTCAATACTTTATCCATAAACCATGAATGGTATAAGAATAACTCATCCACAGTGAAACATATCAAAAAACTTTCAATACAATATGAAATATTTTTATCATCATAAATCAACTTCAAATAGGCTTAAAATCCATCAAAAGGATTTTGACATTGATGAAAATAATTTTTTTAGAGAAATATTGCTTTTTATTTTGAAATCATTTAAAAGTAGTATAATTATTGAAGAAAACATTTATTTTGAAAATATTCTTATAATAATGTACGAAAATCGTAGACGATGTAATAATAGAAGAAAATAGCTGCACTCTCCATATAAGTTAAAAAAACATTCTTACCTTAATTTTGTCGAAAAGGTCATAAAGTAACTTATTTGGGAAATGACGGAAAGAATCCTTTCAAAAAAATATAAGGTCAAATAAGGGTATAAATTACATTAAACCATAGTCTAGTGAATAGTAAATTGTTTTTAAATACATTTTTAGGAAAACCTGGATGTGAATTATAAAGAGGTCCCAGTAGATACTTACGTAAAAACAACCTCAGATAATAAAGAGATTGTGAAATTAACCCTTACCATGTACTTTTCATTAGTCGATGGTCTGTTAACATCCTCTATAATAGTTAAATTTTTTTTATTAATTATAAAAGAACAATATACATAAATATGATATCATATATGATCCTCTAATATTGCTTTGTTAATAATATTTCAGTACTATCATCATTTCGGGTTTTAGCTGATTCGTTTTCCATTATATGGTTGGTTACGTAAGCCATGTTTTTTATGGATATGATGTATTTGATTCATATACAGAATGATATTATGTTCATAAAAATTATTTTTAATCATAAAATGAAAATTATTTCTTGAATTACTACGATGGGGAATGAATCTCACTGCGTTCGTGTAGACTGTAATCCGTATGCACACATGAGTGAAAATATAATTATATTGATGGTGAAATTGTATGTAATTGGATGGTATGTAATATATAAAGAATCATTAACACGTTATATTTATTATTTTCATCGGTTATAATCATTATTATATCCATCCAAAATAACAATGTGTTTGAATTACAAACTACACCACGACGTGGAGATAGTAAGTTGTACGTACGCACGTATTGTGACATTGTCATTTATTGGATATACCGAATAATGAATATGGTTGTAAAATATTTATAATAACATCAAAGTATATAGAATATACTTGAGTTATTATTTTAGAATGTAAACAACAAAGAAAGAGGATGTAGAAGAAGAAAAGAACTAGAAAGAGTTGATGAAATATTTACCTCTTCTTCGGTGTTATTTCTTTTGATTTTATCAAAAGGACTCCTTATGTTGGCTTTCTGACCATAAGAAGGCCTATAGTATGATTGGAGGAATGTTGGGAGGATATTTGGGTAGGGGGTGGCTGAGACAAAGGGCCTTGTTGGTGTGAAATTAAGAGAAGGGGAAATGCCCATTTATAAGAGAGTTGAGGGTCACTTTAGGAAAAGTTTGAAATATTATTCATAATAAAATAATTTTAGTTATTAAATGGTTCCAAAATGAATTATTTCGAGGATAAGGTGGGGATGGGTCCAAAATCTCTCAAAAATAGGTTTTAGACAGATTTAGGTCACCATGTTAACCGTATCTTTTAGATTTAACTCTTAGTTAAATAGTTTGACCTTTACCATATCTATTTGTATTTTTATATTATATGGTTAATAAACATACTATAACAAGCCAAGAGAACCCCATTTGGTTCATTATTAATATATATATCCTTATAAAAGTCCTTTGGCGGATCCTTATATTTGTTGGAATATTATATCATCTAATAATATAATATTTATTTTAAAAACTGAATTATGTAAATTTTGACACTATTTAGTATTTGTTTTTTGGGAAAATCATAACAGAATGATTCTTCAAAAAAAAATTTATTTACTCAACCCTAACATGTCATATTAACCTATAAAATTAGTTTAATTCATCAAAAGTCTCAAATTAAATTTATTTGGATATTTATAATATCAATTATTTTAATCTCTCATTAATAAGGTAATAACTCCATCATCATTATGTCATAAGTAAATTAAAATATTTAGTGTCTGAAAATTATAAATAAAATACCATTATGTATGAAGTCATTTTATCTTTAAAATTAATTTCTATAGTAGAATTTATCTTATGTAAAACCCTATATTAAAAACGGTTTATTTATTAAACATTGAATTTAACTCTTTTAACTCTTCTTAAAATAAAATAGTAATAAATGTCCTAATCCCATCCAAGTGAACCAAAGAGGATAATATTTTATTATTAAAGATGTTTTTGGTAAAATTATATGTATCCAAATGAATTAGGAAATGTGTTAAGGTAATTATGATATCATTTTTACCCATAATTACCATATTTACTTTTAACCATGGTAAATAAAAGTAAGAAGTTACTATTCACCAAAAATTATTTTTATCTTATTTAATCGCATTTTACCTACAAATATTGAACATGGCTCCTGTATTTTTAAAATTCAACTAATATAAGAAGTAAAATTATGTTTTATGCAAATTTTTAAATGCTCCTAAGAGGTGGGTAAAAGACGGTAAAAAGTTCAATAAAATTTTTATATATCTAAAATTATTATAAAATGAGTCCATTGAATTATATTGAAATTATATAGGTATCATGTAATTATTTTGACCTAAAATAAATTTAAATAAAATAAAAAATTATTTAAATAAAAAGATGTTTTTAAACAATAACTCAGTGTTTTTCACTATTCATCAAAAATTGAATTTTTTCAAAAAAATACCAAAAATTTACCCTAAGATAATTTCAATATTGCATATCCAAAAATGAAGTCCATTTTTAAAAATAAAATTTATAAAATTTCTAAAAGTGTTTATTACTATTCTTAATAGCTAGTTTGATTGGTCGCAGTGTGTTAGATTCTCGAAGTTGCGTACAATGCAATCTATTGCATTATTCAAAGGGAAACGTACCGTGGAAGCTTGGGGTGTTACACAAAGCATGGAAAATTATCCATATTCCAACTAGTATAAAGCTGATAATCACAACCTCCCATATAATGAACATAATGGATGCATCTATAACTATGTCTAACAAAGGTTATTTTAAGAAAATTAAACTAATGCTAGATAAATCTCCCAAGAGCCCAAAAATGACGATATTGCTGAAAGAATGTACTTGATCACCTGTATTACTCCATTATATTTATTTATGTCTAAAATTGATAGGAATTACTCATAATGACATGTAAGATTATTGAATTCTAAAATCATTTCCAAATGATTAAGGTGAAATTTGTATCTTTACATGAGACAAGCTCTATGGTACCCCCTACATGTCAACTAGGACGCAAATATATACGTTAACAAAATGATCCAATCAAGATTCCTATTTGATCATTATGAAACATTATACTTTTTTTAACCAATCAATGAAAACCCAAAACTCATATTTACCATGATGAATACATGGAAAACCTATTACAAAATCTTTATTGAAATAATGGAACTTTCATTCAGAAATCAAAAAGGACTAGAGAAGACTAGAAAGCTTGTTGTCCTCAGTCTTCATAAGCTAACAAGTGGAGCACAGTTCAATTGACACCACTAGTTCAATCCTCATCCCCAACCACCTGAAATTTATACACATATATTAATACAAAATGTTAATACCTGGTTGCATAAACCACGTTAATTCATGAATGTATTTCATTTTTTCTTCTTATATTCCCATTGGGACCACCTCACAACCTATGGAAAAAATAATATATTTGAAATCTAAGCACCAATCAAGAGGTGCAACTCTACTATATATAGTGTCCCTCACTTCTAATAGATCAGAATATCTTACCATACCTTCTATTAACATATAAATAGGTGTTCTGATGATACATAGGTAACCAAAACGTGTTCCCCTATGAAACCCCTAGATTCTGAACATATATTAGCGAAATAATCGACCACCTATCACTCACAGCTAAAATCATAAAAATCCGGGTATTGAGCCTTACTACTCACGAAATACCCTAACATATTCCCATATCCAAGAGTATAAGCCAAATTAATGTCAATGTACTATAAGTAATCATCCCAACATCTCTAATTGGGATTTAGTTCATTCTAGTAAAATAGGTATTTCATGATTTTGTGAATTTTGTAAACCAAAAACATATCATTCATAAGGTTGTGTTACTAACATATTATGGTGTGTCCCAATACAGAACCTCTAAATAACGGCATGGTTACTCATGATCATGCTCTCTTAGCTCTCTAGACCCGTATGTGACTATTATCCAATCATTTATAAACACAAAAAAATCTAATACCTAACACATCATAGTATAATTCATACTCTTTTCTAGGCCTTGGTAAGGTCTAGATCAATATGGAAGTCTTTATCCTCTTTATCTACCTAAAGGATATCTCACAAGATTAATACCACTCAAACATCACCCCTTATTGGTATGATCTATAAATAGTGATTCCAATTTGGATAAAGGATAAATAAACTTCTGATAGAATATTACCATCCAAGGGAATATATGAATTTCAAGGATGTTCTGGGGTCTCCCCCAAAGAAATCACAGTGTCCACCTCCTTTGGATCCACTAATACCTCAACCTATTACATGTCATGGCCTAAGAAGTTAACTCAATATATATATATATAATTTATTCTTAGATATTATTTCATTCATCATTGTTCCTAGAACTGTGAAAAATTCTACCACCAAATTCCATGCTTATTCGACCCTTGAACGAGACTACACTAAAATATCATCATTGAACCAGACATCAACGGATTCCAGGTAAGCATGAAGAAAATAATCTATATGGTCTATAGTTTTCATGAGTTATAGATAATATTGTTTTTGGTTAAAACATTTTTTATTTTCTCCTTTTGGATAATACCAAAATTTAGGTTGTGGGCCAATTTTCTAGTTTTTGTAAAGGATGATGGATGAGGGCATCAAGTTAGATGTAGGTAAATTACACATAGTTTAATTTTAATAAATTAAGTGTATCAATTAAATTATGTTTAATGGTATATCCAAGATATTGGACATCTTGTAAGGGGTTCTTCCAAAGGAGGAAGACCTTGTGGTTTACATGATGTGTAAAGGATTTACACACCCTGTAAATGCCAATGTCATGTTTTTAAAAATAGTGCCACAAGAAATTGTTTTTTGAGATGGAATACTTAACATCCATTTTCTAATGTGTATGATTACCCAAGGAATCAAATAGGTAGGATGTTGTACCATTTTAAGATATGGACTCAATTTCTTCAGATGTCGGTTTATTGGATCCGAACCGATAAGATCTTTATTCCACATTCACTATTCTTCATTTTTATTAGTGAAAGTTGTTCAATTTAGTTTTGAGATATTATTCCCTTTATGGAAAAATAAATTTCAGTGAAAAATCACTAGGAATTTTAACTATGTAAAATTATATTTCTTTAAAAATCACATTTTAAAACTAAAAATTTATAAATCCTGTTTAAATTCCATTTCATTGAAAATAAATTTTAAAATTATATATGGATAAATAAATAAATAAATATTTTTATCAAGTAAAGTTCTCTTTTTATATTGGAATAAATTTTCTTTAAAACATAAATAATTTTTAAACCAATTTTATTTGATAATAATGTTCAATGCTTATATATAGATTTTAGAAAAAATTAAAACAGTTCAGGACCAAAATTCTAATTTTTTTTTCGAAAATAAGATTTTTAAAGTTACTTTTCATTTAAAATATTTAATGAACACTTCATCTATGATTTAAAACATTGAGTGAACCTAAGAAAATATAATTCCCTTTATATAGTAAACATTAAATCATTGATTCATTTTAATATATTGGTAAAATTAAAATGAGCATTGTATTGAAAATGAAAAAAAATGAAATCATTAATTTTGTTGAAAAATTTAATACATGTTGAAAATATTATTTGATAAATTATTGTTATAATGATAGATATCATTGTTGAAATTTTTTTAAAAACATTGTTTTGGTTGGAAAATACTTTTTTAATGATGAGAGCTATAAAATTTGAATATTATAAAAACATTTATCCAATGTCATGATTATATAAAAATATAAAAATGAGTTTAGAAAATTTATTCTAATGAAATAAATACATGAGAGTAAAATTCATGAGTTTAATGAGAGGTGTATCATCTGATTTCATGATTAGATGTGTAAACATAAAAAATAAAAATAAACACTGAGACTGTATCCTTAAACCATTCATACATTGGTGAAATTTCACTCATAGGATCCATGAATGAGTTAAATTAAATTGATCATATAATGTCATGAAAATAAGAAACATACTGATATTATATGTCAAATTCAGTATATATAAATCTCATAAAAGAATATAGGTACATAACAGAACACATGTCTCAATGAAAGAAAAGTGAGATACATATTCCTTAATACTTTCATATATTTTTAACAATAAAAACCATTAAAATGATATATTAAAATAGATATTTAAATCCCCATAATTTTAATTACTAAAATATTATTATAAATTCATGGCCAACATTTATACCACAAAAAATATGTAGTGAATATGGAATTTTTCTCACAGAAAAAAGTGAGACGGAAATCTCTTAACTAACATCATGAAATACAACATAAACATTGTAACCTCATGTATAATAAATATATTTTTTATATCTCTATAAAATAATTATATATATATATAATACCATATATGATTTACTTATGACCTATTATTATCCATTTAACCACAACTCCGTCTTAAAATCATGTTTTAGGTAATAACAACATTATTGTTCATTTTTGTTTTGATTTATTACATTAGGTCCTCTTAAATCGATCATGGTTACATAATATATGGAGTTTTAACCAAGATATAAATTTCATATATATTCTATATTTTTTTATTTATAGTAATCTATAAACATTAGAGATTGAAAAAAAGTACAAAATTCATGGATATGGTAGGTCGTACAAACACATAAAGGTTGTTTCAATTGTGTTGATACATAATGAAAAACAAAGGTACATGTTTTTTTATAATTTCATAATATCATTAATCTAATATATATGCATATATTCATTAAATTTACCGATATTACCTTCCATGGAAAGCATTAGTGAAAAATGATTCGCATCGCTTTGTGATGCGGTAGTACACCATAAACATGAATGATGTTATTATATCTTCCACTAAATGGAAATTAAGAAGGTATATATGTTATCATTATAAAATAGTTATAAAAATGTTAAAAATATTATTTTTATGCATTTAATATATCCTAGTTACCATCCTTGTAACAAAAATGAAAAATACATCGCATCGGTTCGCGAGGAACTTGTCTACCATTCAGACGAGCGACATTATTGTTTTCCAACTCTTTTCAAGGTGATAAGTTATATATGATCATATAATTACATTAATATACTAATAATATATATATATATATATATATATATATTCTTTAACTAAACCATTATTTCCATCTTTTAGAGCTAGTGAAGGAAAATAAACAATATCAGATCGCAAGGCAGTAGTTCACCGTACATATAAATGATGATTCCACTTCCAATTTGATTAATGTTTGGATGTATTTATGTAATTAACATTACATTAAAAAATCTAATTATATCAATTATAATTATTATATCATATAATAATGTTTTAAAAAAATATAAAAAGGTGGAGGATTAAATATATCAAAATTCTCGGTTTGGGATGTCACATTTACAATATACCACTTCATTTTGTTTACATAAAAATACTTCCTATGATATAATTCATAAAAAATATGGATTATAGATTTATATTATGTAATTAATGAAGTTATTTTGGAAGTAATTTTCTGAACTAATGGGTTTTTGATGTGTGATGTGGAGAGGAGACGTGATGACCTGTTATAAGTGTGGTGGGTGGTATACTTGTAATTTTTGAATAGAAAATTATTTTCCAACATTTTTCTCCTGGAAAAGAATAAAAAATAGGTTATTATCAAACCATATATGTTTTTAGGTCTCACTATTCTATTAATGTTTGTTTTTATATGATTTTATAGCATTTTACCCCTTTAATTTTATATTTTCATCCACAGTAAACCCGTTTTCTTCTTAACTACATTAAATAATTTTTACAGATTTTAATAATTATAATGATTAAAAATTAATATGTAACTATTATAAAATGTAATTTATTATTATTTTATATATTTAATCCATTTCTAAAATTTCATTCAAAAATAGGAAAAAATTGACATAAAATAAAACCCACATACGTGATGAAAACGTTGTCTTAAAAACAAAAAATTATCAAAAGCATTAAAGAGTTTTATATCAAAATTCAAGATGATATTTATTATAATTACATAAATAGTATTAATAGCTTTATAAATGAACTATTTTTACTTGAAAATCATTCTTAAAACAATTTAGCAGTTTTTAAAATATTTCCTTGAAATATCAATTCTTAATGAGAACTAATATTTTGCACAATTTATCGAGAAATTTAACTAGTAAGAAAAATCATAACAATTAAGAAATAGAAAATTTTTCATGGATGTTATCAAAAAATAATTTAGTTTTTCATATAAATTTTATAAAATTGTCAATAAATAATATTGAAAATATTTTCATTAAATGTGATGAAAATAATTATTGGAAAAATATTGTTTTTTAAGCATTAGATTGAATTTATTCTTATATCATCATTAAAAAACACATAAGATAAATTCTATATATTTGAAAAAATATATTATATAAATTTTTAAGTAATAACATTCACCATAAGTGATTTGTTGAATTTTTTTAGGTAATGAATGTTTGTTTACATAAATATAGTTTTTCATAAAGTGATTTTATTAATTTAAAATTTGTTCTTTTATTAAATTAAAATTAATTTTTCACCAATGAATTAATTTCATATACATGATTAAACCATATTATTAAAATAGTTATTTAATCCTATTTTTACATACCCATTTTACATCTTCAGAAACACTATTTTATTAAATAATAAAATTTTATTATTTTTTGTGTTATTTTAAAACATGGTGTTACATGCAGCATAAGTTATCAATGAAATTAAAATTATTCAACAAAATATATTATAAACTCTCAGGGTGTCAAAATGAGTTCTTATAATACTTTTGGAAGATATTTTTCATTAAGAGTTTTTTTCTCATGTATAAATCATATGGACATTGATGTTGATGAAATTTATATTTTCCAAAATAAAAAATAGATTTTAATAAATTTTCATGATTTAAAAAATATTTGAGACATAATAATTGTAATTATCTTATTATTCTCCTTATATTTCATCAATTCACTATATCCCTCACGATTATACCCATAATATCTATTTATGTTGAAATTATGGTGGAAAGGATCCAAATTTCCATTCTCATAACTAACTATATGGCCCAAGAAATCAGACGTATTAATATAGTTTTTTATTCAATCAATCTTCTTTTTTGTTGTTCTTTTATCCTTTTAGTGGATTCCTAATCCTAAAATAAGAGATCAATTTTCCACAATATTTTCAAAAAAATTATTGAACTGACTATATCAACTAAATTCTTTACAATATTGGTTATGTAAAGAAATCATTATTTTTAAAACTTTTAGATAAATAAAAATTATCCCAACAATGGATTGACTTATACATTAACTATGGGTCCTCCACAACTTAATTAATTGAGGGATTTTGAAATATTATTTCCTTTATGGGTTTTCATTATTAATTAGTAAATTTTCAAAATTTTATCATTTACATACATTGTTAATATTATATAGATTTTAAAAAAAATTAAAAATTACATGAAAATTTTAATTTAAAAATAATTAAATTTGTTTACGTTATTTTACATTCTTTTTATTTTATTTAAATTATATTAAAATATTTAATCGTCATATAAATTTGAATCATTGGGAAAAATTAAATAATCATTCAATTTATTAAATAAATAATAATAAGTTGACTTGATAATGAGATATATATTGGTTTGTTTTTTGAAAAGATGATAAATCAATAAATGGCCTCATGTAAAAACTACATGAGTCAATCATGGACCAAGATAATGTATTCCTTTATCAAAATTTGAATATTCAATGTCAATTTCACCTCGACTATGGGTTTAAATCACCTCTATTCCTTGAATCACAATCATTTACATTTTATTACTTACGTATATGGATGGTGAACTAGGGTTATGTGATACATAAAATAAATCATGGAAACACAAGGTCCAACATAATAAATGATAGAGGGATCAGACATGTGACCTCAAATTTAGTTTAATTAAACCTCATCATATATAAAAATCTTTATATAATACTAAATTAAACATAATATCAACATTTAAATTTGTCATCCATAATCATATTTAGTCACTTACATACAACATGATCACATTTAAACATGATAATATTCATTTCATTTCACTTTTTTTATTTTGAAAAATTGATTCTGAATTAATAATTTATGATTGTATTAATTATTTACTTATTTTAAATAATTATTAATGGAGGTAATTTTTTAAAAAAATAATACTCTAAGACATTGTAAGAACCTGATTCTTAGTTTTGAGGTATGGGTTTCTTCTTTTCCCTTTTCCTTAAGTGTTTTTGCGAAAATTAGAAAATGGGGAGAAATCCTAAATTTTGTGACTACACGCCGTGTACTTTTCCACACGCTATGTACTTTGGCTATGTGGATGGAGTACATAGGGCGTGTAGGCCGGTCAACAATGATGGGTGTAGAAACAGACTGCATGCCGTGTAGTGGGTATTTACACACCGTGTAGTTAGTCGGTGGCTGAATAGTAAGGTGGTGGCTAGCTGAGCGGCAGTACACATCGTGTACTAAGGTATTACTTGTTGTGTACTCATGTCGACAGATGAACAGTGCCACGCAGGCAAGAAGCTACCGAAAGAACAGTTAAAAAATAAAAAATACACGCCGTCTACCAAATAGTACATGCCGTGTAGTCTATTTTGTTCACTTAAAATGGGAAGTATCCTCCCCTATTTATAGGTAAGGCTTAGAATCAGAGGAGAGCTTGGTAGGACGACCGTAGCTTCGTAGATCAGCAGATCATGCACCGAGAATATGTTTCCTCCTCCATCGATCTCGTTGGAACCGCACGGGTGAGTTCTTCTTTCTTCTTGGGTAGCTCTTGCCAATTTTTCCTCTAAAGGGAGTTATTTTCCTTTGAATGAGGGTTTCCTTTCCCTCATATTTACGTAGTTCTCAGGAGTTTTGAGGAGCGTAGTTCGCATATACCGATCATGGGTGATCTAGGTAGGTGGCTTGGTGTTTAAGTTCCAACTGTTGTGCGTTTTTGTGAACCATTGATCTATGAGCCCATGTTGGGGTGTCGTGTGGCTGAGGCCTTGGCTGTTTAAATACCTATAATTGTATAGGTAATGAAATGTAATTGTAAACTGCTTTTTGGGATCACTGTTTGGATCCATGACCACCCCGGGTGTGCGTTCCTCTGTTTAGCTGTTTGGCCAGGATACCCGAGGGTATTCCATGTTTATATTGTGCATTACTTTTTCATTGAGAGGAATTGTATATAAATTGCATGTTTATGCTTTGGGCTCAGCTCAGTTACTTGTGTCTGAGGTCCATGTTGTGATTAGCCTATGGGCAGTGCTCCGTTCATCCTGAGGGCAACTTCTTTCGTGCATGTGGGCAGTAGATTCTGTGCCAGTGGGTGACACTTCAAACGCCTCAGGGCAATATATGTTATGCCTATGGGAAAATACCTGAGGGTTGTGATCCAGTTACCTGAGAGTAAGTGTTTTCATGTCTAAGGACACTGATTGTTTACTTAGAATATTCACTGTTGTGATATCTTAAATTTAATGATTAAATGAATATTAAAATGGAAATATAACTGGTAAAGTTAGATATTTTTGAGTACTGCTTAGTTTATTTCATTTACTACTGCATACTTCTATTTCACATTTACATTGAAAGTTGGGCACATGCCTTTAGTGGGTGCCTATTGGGATTTATTTCTCACACCCTGTTTGGGGTCAAGTGTTCAGCCCCAAACAGATTATATTTCTCTGCTATGGATAAGGGAAAGGGTCCCTATAAGGGTACTTGATTGTTGATGAGGTGTAGGGGAGCATGAGACCGAGCTCAGGATGTTTTGTTTTGTTGTACTTGTACTTTCCATTTTATCATATTGTACTGTTGTGTAACATGTTCTGGCGGTTTTCAAAGAATAGTGACATACATATATATATGACTGCTGGTTGATGTTACATCATTTGTTCATTTCAGTTATGTATGTTTTACTTTTTCTGATGTTTTTGTATGTTTTATCTTGTATTCAGCTGCGCTACACTTTTAAAAATGAGGGCATAGTTTCCCCACTATTAGACCTGGGCCCTCACTACTAGTCGGCAACCTCTGGCATTTGGGGAAATGCACTTGAGGTCATGTGACCAACTGGGTTCAGGGCACCCATGGAGTCGTACCTGGATCTAGGACGTTACAAAGTGGTATCAAAGGGGTTGTTTTCTATGGCATAATATTTGGAGCCTTAGTCAGGTATAGGATGGAAACGGTAGTTTGTAATAAGCTGTGCCTGGGAGTATCTAACCCGTGTACAGGGAAAAACCAATCTTCCTTGGTTGTTGCAATTTTTTTGATTTTTCAAAATTTATTGTTGATTTGATTTTCACCATTGGGTGACAAACTTGGGATTGTGTTGTTTATATATTATCTATGGGTTCTATTTAGTTGCAACCCAATGAGATGAGGGTATTACATCTCAGAAATCAATTAGGCATATGCTAGAAATCACATGCCAGGCATAGTTCCATGCCATGTAGGTGCAATAGGAATTGCATGCTATTATGATAGTCATTGTGCTAGAAAAGCATGTTGTTGTGATAGCTGCTTTGATAAATACCCGCTATGTGATAGCGTATTTTTGTGTTAGCCTGTTGAAAGGATGGACGCCTAACTTTGGTTTTTGGGGTGTACGGGCCCTCAATAACCGGAATTTGGTGGATCATTGACTTGTTTACTTGAATATAACATGTATAAGATTCCAAGCATTGATTTGCGAGGATTATGGGACCTCACGGATCAAAATTTTGAACTTAGGTGTTTCTTTTCGGTATTTTCTGGGATCTGAAGTAGCTTCAGAGGCATACTGTCTAGAACACTCAGGATACACGCCGTGTAGTTCCTGGGACACATGCCATGTGTTCTTCTGTTCGGGAAGAAATGAAAACTTTTTGAGTACATGTCGTGTACCCTCAGTACACGCCGTGCAGTATATTCCCATGTCATAGGCCTTTTGGGCGAGGACACGGGGTAGAGAAAGTCTTGGAAAAAACACATTGTGTACCAGATGTACACACCTTGTAGGGTTGACCCGGAGTCCGCACATGTAACTAAGAACACAGAGAGAAGAGACCATGTGACATACACGCCGTGTCCAACTTGGAAAATGCCATGTAGTCTGGCCTGGGGACCTGTCTGTGTAGCTAACAAACACAGGTCGGTGTTACCTCTTCTCGAACACGCCGTGTACCTAAGGGACACACCGTGTAGTCCTTACCGATTGGAGACCGTGTGGACCTAGCCGTGTGGCTTAGAAAACGGGGTGGTGTACACAGTGTGTGCGGGTGTCACACACCGTGTGGAGTTAGAAGAGTAGTCGTTCGTGTCACGAACGACACAGGCAGTGGGAATTATACCATACACACCATGTAGATTCCATACATGCCGTGTATTCTTGTTCAAAGTTAGCCATGTGGCTTAGCCATGTAGAATGAATCGGGCAGGGAAAGAGGATTCAAGTACACGCCGTGTAGTCCGAGGAAACGCAGTGCGTTTGGGGTGTTACACGACCAGTTTAAGTTAGGGTACACGCCCATGTGAATGTCTTGGAAGAACACGCCGTGTAGTTTAATACACACAATGTAGTCATGTTTGGTAAATTCTGAAAACATTCCTTCTCCTGTCCCATTATTTCGGTTTTTAAAAATATTGATCTAAGGTGTGAGTTTGACCTTATAGAGTAATGCCACCGAGACGACCACTAGTTGTTCACCAAGAGAGCGGCGACGATTATAATCCAAAGATGGTAGGACATGTGCTACCAGTGGATCCTCCAGCAGAGCCAGATGCGAAGCCAACTATTGTACCAGAAAAAGGAGTAGATGCGCAGTTCCGTGAAGGCTTCTTGCGGTTTATGCAGACCTCTCAGGGAGCACTGCCGACTGCCACATCCACGGCAGAGCTGACTCGTATCCTCCAGCAGTATAATGCAGCAACGTATTCTGGTGATGGTAGACCATAGGCCACGTAGTCTTGGATGGATTCATTGCAGACTATTTTCAAGTATCTTGATATGCCTCCAGGGCGAAGGGTCAAGCTTGCGATGTATATGTTGTGTGATTCTTCCATGAGGTGGTAGGATGTTACCACCCAGTCAGAGCATCAAAGAGACATGGAGTGGGAATATTTTCAGATAGCTTTCTATGAATTCTTCTTCCCATAGATGCTGAGGGAAGATAGAGCTCAAGAGTTCATGAATCTGTATGAGGGCACTAGGTCGGTGATGGATTATTCTTCTTGTTACACCGAGCTTCAGCGTTTTTCACCCATTTTGGTGGGTGATGAGATGTTTAGGGATAGGAACATTGAGGATGGTCTTCGATATCGCATCCACGCACTGGTGAATGTTTTTAGGTTGCGTACTATACATGATATTGTGGACCAGGAACTGATTAATGATTAGAATCTGTGGGAAGCTAGTGGTGTGGGCTAGGGAGGTTCAGCACCAGTTTCTGGTACTATTTCTACTGGTAAGAGGAAGAGACAGATGGAATTCTCTCATGGTGGAAGTAACATCCAGAAGAATGATTCAGGTGTCCAGATCATATGCTACCAGTGTGGTAAAAAGGGGCATAAGAGGCCTCACAACCCCTGTGACCCAGCAGAATTCCTAGCATGCGGAAAGATGGAGCATCTGCAGCGCTTTTGTGGGGGAGTTTCCACCAGTGTCTAGTGAGAGGGTTTCTATGTAGACTCCACGTGGGGGAGCAGGACTGGCAGCTTCTTACCAGTTAGGAAACTGGAATACTTCAGGGCGTGCAGGAAGGGTTGGTAGTCATGGTCGTGGTAGCCAGACACGAGGATCTCATAGGCAGCATGATGGGACAACTCAGGGTAGCCAGGCTTCGTCGTAGGGCCACGACACTAGGCAGGCATATGCAGTGCAACATACCCAACAAGAACAGGATCCCGGACCTTCTACTGTCATAGGTACTAATCTAATAGCTTCTATTTTATCTTCAACACTTTTCAATACGGGTGCTACACATAGCTTTATATCTGTTCCCTTTGTTGAGATCATTGGTCTCTGTGTTTCTTCTTATCCTGATGTTATGATGCTAGACACTCTATTGGGGACTAGAATGGATGGTGTACGTTAGTGTAAAGAGTTCCCCCTTGAGTTTTATGGGTGTCACTTCCTTTAGGACCTCTATGTCTTAGAGCTGACGAGCTATGATTTCATTCTCGGGATGGACTGGTTGGTTCCCTTTTGAGCCTTTGTAGACTGGTATCGTCGCAGGGTGCGTTTCACGTCACCAGAGGGCAGAGAGTTTCTATACAAGGGCAAATGGGATGTTCAGGTGAGTGGAGATGGACCTGAGCAGCGTGGGAGAGGTGGAGTCACAGCCTAGATTGCAATTTTATATCTAGATGATCAAGGGTCATGTCATAAGGATTTTCATCCAGTGTTTGATTGTTTCAAAGATTTCTTCCTAGATGACTATTTAGGTCTACCTTCGGAACGAGAGGTGGATTTCTCGATTGATCTTGTGCCAGGAGTGGCACCGATATCCAATCCTCCTTATAGGATGGCTACACTAGAGTTACAAGATCTCAAGAGACAGTTAGAGGAGTTACAGTCAATGGGTTTTATCTGATCCAGTACTTCTCATTCGGGTTCTCTGGTCCTTTTTGTGAAGAGGTTGGATGGTACCCTCAGACTATGTGTGGATTATCGGAAGCTGAACCAGTTGATGGTCAAGAACCAACATCCCTTACCAAGGATTGATGATATTTTTTATCAACTTCGAGGTGCATGAGTGTTCTCAAGGATTGACTTGAGATCCAGATATAATCATTTTCACGTTAGACCATATGATATACCTCTCAAAACCTTCAAGAGAAAGTATGGTCTATAAGAGTACTTGATTATGCCGTTCGGACTCATGAACGCACCAGCAGTTTTCATGGCTCTAATGAATCGTGTGTTCCATCCTTATCTAGATTCCTTTGTGGTAGTCTTCATGGAAGATATCTTGGTGTACTCTCACACTCGACACGACCATTCCACCCATCTTAAGATCGTATTGAGTACACTGAGAGAGCATAAGCTATATTCTAGGCTCTCGAAGAGCCACTTTTGGATGGACCGGATACACTTCCTGGGTCATATCATCTTAGAGGCAGGAGTTGTAGTAGAACCAGATAAGGTGAGAGAAGTAGTTTCCTAGGAGCAGCCTAATAACTTTTTTGAGATACAGAGTTTCTTAGGGATGGGTGGTTACAACAGGGGCTTCATCCAGGACTTCTCCTGCTTAGAAGCACCGTTGAGGGGTTTGACTACGAAGGGTGTGAAGTTATTTTGGTCATAATCCTATGAGACAACCTTTCAGGAGCTGAAGGGAAAGTTGACATCAGCACTAATCCTGATACTCCCAGAGTAGGGGAAGATCTATACTGTTTACTGTGATGCATCAGGTTATGGGATGGGAGATGTGTTGATGCAGGGCGATCGAGTTGTTGCATATGGATCGCGAAAGTTGAGGCCATATGAGAGGAATTACCCAATGCATGACCTCGAGTTGGCTGTAGTTTTTCATGCATTATGCTGTTGGAAACACTATCTCCTGGGAGTGAATTTTGTGGTTTTCACCAACCACAAAGGTCTCAAGTATATCTTTACTCATCATGAATTGAATCTATGATAGTGAAGGTGGGTCAAATACCTGAAGTCCTTTGATTTTGAGCTTGACTATACACCTGGTAAAGGTAATGCAGTTGCTGATGCACTGAAAAGGAAGACTCAGACACAGGCAGTTCATGAGGCCAGTGGTGAGTGGAAGCTTATGGCTTTGTTCTCTGAGATGCATTTGGAGGTTCGTGACAGTCAGGGGCATACTTATCTTTCTTCTTTAGTTGTGACTTCTACCCTCCTGGACAGAGTGAGGATGAGACAAATATCTGATTCAGAAGGCCTAGTTCTATGAGAGTCGGTGGTATGTGAGGACCCTCCTCCTGGGTGGACGATAGACGATGAAGAGGTATTGTGTTTCCATGGATGAGTGTGGATTATAGGGGATATACGCGATGATCTGATGCAGGAGTTTCATGCTTCATCATGGGCAGTTCATCCCAGAGTTACCAAGATGTACCATGACTTGAGACATCAGTACTGGCAGCCGAGTATGAAGAGGGAAGTAGCTGGTTTTGTTACAAGATGTTCCATCTGTCAGCAGGTGAAGGCAGAGCATCAGAGGCTAGCCAGATTGTTACAGCAGTTACCCATTCCAGAGTGGAAATGGGATGATGTCGTGATGTACTTAGTGACTGGGTTTCCGTGGTCACCTCGAGGCAATGATGTCGTGTGAGTAATACAGACAGACTTACGAAAGTATCTCACTTTTTTCCAATCAAGGAGACCTTCAGTGTTGACGATCTCGAGAAGCTGTATATCTGAGAGGTCGTACGTCTTTATGATGTCCCTCATTCTATAATTTCCGATAGGGACTCCTGTTTTACGTCTAATTTCTGGAAGAGTTTTCATAGGGAACTTGGTACATAGGTGCTTCTAAGCACAACATACCACCCTCAGACCGATGGTCAGTTAGAGCGTAGGATACAGGTGCTATAGGAAATGCTACGTGCTTGCGTCCTAGACTTTGGGGGATCCTGGGAGAAGCATATACCCCTAGTCGAGTTTTCCTATAATAATAGTTTTCAAAAAACTATTGAGATGGCACCTTATGAGGCTTTATATGGTAGGCCATTCCGATCACCTCTGTGCTAGATGGAGGAAAGTGAGGCATCTTTATTGGGAGAAAAGCTCGTGCAGGCGACGTCTAAGCAGGTCAAGTTGATTCAGAAGTGGATGGCTACTGTGCAGTCTCATGAGAAATCTTATGTTGATCGCCGCAGACGACCCGTAGAGTTTGTGGTCAGGGATTAGGTTTTATTGCGTGTTTCACTGAGGGTGGGACACAGGAGGATAAGGAGACATGGTAAACTTTCACTGAGGTGTGTGGGACCATTTGAGATTCTAGAGAGAGTCAGGTCGGTTGTCTATCGGTTTCACTTACCGTAGAGGTACCGGGCCATGCACGACGTCTTCCATGTATCTCAGTTGTGTCATGATCATTCAGACCCATCTCATGTCTTTCATCCCGAGGAGGTTGAGATTCATGTCAATGCATCCTTTGAGGATCATCTGATTCGTATCGTTGATAGGATCACGAAGGTTCTCTGAGGGCGGTCAGTTCCTCTCGTACGGGTGCTATGGCAACATGGATGAGTGCAGGACGAAACCTAGGAGCGGGAGATCGACGTACGTGCTCAGTGGCCTAAGTTGTTCACAGCTTTATCTTCTCCACCATTGGAAGGGAAATTTGGGGGACGAATTTCTTTAAGGGGGGATGTTTGAAAGAACTCATTTCTTAGTTTTGAGGTACGAGTTTCTTCTTTTCTCTTTTCCTTAAGTGTTTTTGAGAAAATAATTAAAATGGGTTAAAATCCTAAATTTTGTAATTACACGGCGTGTAATTTTCCACACGCCCTGTACATTGTCCATGTGGAAGGAGTACACATGGCATGTAGGCCGATCAACGATGATGGGTGTAGAAACCGACTACACGCCGTGCAGTGGGTATTTACACACCGTGTAGTCAGTCGGTAGGTGAATAGTAAGGCGGTGGCCAGCTGAGCACTGGTACATGTCGTGTACTCAGGTATTACACGTCGTGTACTTATGTTGACATATGAACTGTGCGACACTAGAGAGTTTCCGCTTAAGGAACAATCAAAAATTGAACACTACACACCGTGTACCCAGTATTACACGTCATGTAGTCTTTTTTCACTTAAAATGGGAAGCAGCCTCCCCTGTTCACCGGGAAGGCTTACAATTAGAGGATAGCATGGAAGGAAGGTCGGAGCTTCGGAGATCAGCTGATCAAGCACCAGGAATCCGTTTCCTCCTCCGTCGATCTCGTTGGAACCACACAAGTGAGTTCTTCTTTCTTCTTACGTAGCTCTTGACAATTCTTCTTGAGTTATTTACATTTTAATTATGGTTTCTTTTACCTCAGATCTACGTCTTTCTCAAAAGTTTCGAGGAGTGTCGTTTGCATATACCGATCAGGGGCGATCGAGGTAGGTGTCTTAGTGTTTAAATCCCAACTATTGCGCGGTTTTTTGTACCGTTGAGCTACAATCCCATGCTGGGGTGTCGTGTGGCTGATGCCTTGGCTATTTAAATACCTATAATTGTTTAGGTAATGAAATGTAATTTTAAACTATTGTTTGGGATCACTGCTTGGATCCTGGACCACAACAGGGGTGCATTCCTCTGTTTAGTTGTTTCGCCAGGATACCGGAGGGTATTCCTTGTTTATGTTGTGCATTACTTTTTCCTTGAGAGAAATTGTATATAAATTGCACGTTTTTGATTTGGGCTCGGCCTGATTACTTGCGCCTAAGGGTAGGGTTGTGATTAGCCTGTGGGTAGTGCTCTGTTCAGCCTGAGGGAAAATTAGTTCATGCTTGTGGGAAGTAGATTCTATGCTTCTGGGAGACACTTCATACGCCTGAGGGAAATATATGTTTTACCTATGGTCAACTACCTATAGGTTGTGATCCTGTTACCTGAGGGTAAATATTGGCATGTCTGAGGGCACTGACTGTTTACTTAGAATATTCACTATGGTGATATCTTAAATTGAAAGATTTAATGAATATTAAAATGGCAATATTACAGGTATGTTTAGTTACTTTTGAGTACTTCTTAGTTTATTTCATTTACTACTGCACACTACTGTTGCACATTTACATTGAAAGTTGGCCATGAGCCTTTGGTGGGTGCCTACTGGGATTTAGTTCTCACACCCTATTTGGGATCATGTCTTCAGCCCCAAACAGATTATATTTTTGTAGGTATGGATAAGGTTAAGGGTCCCTATACAGGTACTTGATTGTTGATGAGGTGGAGGGGAGCATAGAACCGAGCTCAGGCTTGTGATGCCGCTGGCTGTTTTGTTTTGTTGTACCTGTACTTTCCATTTTATTGTGTTGTACTACTATGTAACATGTTCATGCTAATTTCATAGAATATTGACAATAATATATATATAAATGATGTTTGTTGTTACTTCAGTTGTTCATTTCAGTTATGTATGTTTTACTTTTTCCGCTTCTGTTGTATGTTTTATCTTGTATTCCCCTGCGCTGCACTTTGAAAAATGAAGGCATAGTTTCTCCACTATCATACCTGAGCCCTCACTGCTAGTTGGCAGCCTCTGGAGTTTGGGGATATGCGCTTCAGGTCATGTGCCAACTGGGTTCGGGGAACCCATGGAGTGGTACCCGGATCCGGGACGTTACAACCATCATAATTTTAATTAAATCACACTAATTAAACGTTTTTAATAATACTCAAATAAGTGTTGTTTACATGGATGAAACATGGTGTGTGTCAATATTCTTCTCCTAAAAAGTATAAATCTAGTGATATATAATATTCTTAAATAACAATTCATCATGATAGGTTTATCATGACTTTTAACAGAGTGACTAATCAAATGGATATATCATGTTGTTAGTATGGGGTATTCGGGAAATTGAAACAACTCTATATGTGTGTCATAGAGTATTGGACTATCAAATGTAACATATATAGAATGTGAGAAAACAATAAACCATGTGTAATGATATAAAAAGAATTTAAATTTTAATTCATGTATTTATTACACATAAAAAACAATAATTTACTTATCGTGAGCGAAAATCACGTCACATAATGCGTACAACCAGCTACATATATTATAAATTGGTTTTTCTAGAAACAAATTTATTTCCATTGATATATATTACATGATATAGATATCAATTGTGGGACATGCATGATAAATAATAATTTAAATAGTGTTTTCAATGTTTATATAATGCTAAATTATTCATGGACATCCAATATTACACATATTGAATTTGCATGTAATCCACACATGAAAAAAACCACATCACATAGAATTTACTCCAGAAATATGGAATATAAGAACATATGTATTTTTTATCAACTATAAGTCAACATGAATCATTTATATTAATTTTAGGCATTTTAAGATAACCACGTGACTACACTATCACACAGGTTTACATGAGGTGTATTCCAACTTGAAATCGTGTCACCCTATAAATTAGGTGACACTATGGAATTCAATATGTATTGTAATTAAATTTCATGTAATTTTCCACCAAAATAAATATACTAAATTTTAAAACCACACATATGTGTTTTTTTAGCAAGGATAAAAACTGTTTAATCCATTATAGATAATGAAACATGGTTTCTTACACAAAATACATACCACCTTTTTATTGAATCTCAAAGATTTATTCCCATGTTCTTATCCCTTTCTTGGACATATTATAGTGATCAAAAAAATAATCATGCTGTTATAGAATAGGGTAAAACCCAAAATTAATGACTAAAAAATATTCATTATATAGATCAATAATATTTTTAATAATAAATTTTAACAAGACTATTTTGCAGTTGATGGTTCTTAAAATAAAGGAAGAGCAATTTAGACACATATAAGAAAGAGATTCTATTATAATAAATTAGTATTCGTAAAAAATATAAATAATCATCATGTTTAATGAAATTATCCAAATAAACATGTTCTAGATTTTGAAAAAAAATGATGAGATAATTATACATCTTAAATGTATAATTAATCAGATAATTGAAAAATACCCCAATATTGTTATCTTTCTTCCATGTTGATGTTGATTAATCTAAACCTATTTTGTTGTTATAAAATGGAACTAATATTATCCAATTTATAATTCCTCAATAATTTACCAAAAATGATCCATGATCTTAAAATAGAACCAATTGAACACCATGTGCAAGTATAGATATTCCAATACATTTTCATTGTCTTCCATTATTAGTACAAAATTGATTAGGGTCAAAGGATTACATCTCTTATTTTTACGATATTTGGAGGGAGGGGGATTTGGAATATTCTCTCATTCACATTAAATATCTGAACAATTTTTCTTCATTATTGAGTTATGTATCAGAGAGAATTTATAATTTACTCAACCACAAATTATTCACTTCACAAAATTATTTACATGTTAATATATAGTTGGGGTTAATTCTTCAAAATTATTCAAATTACAACCATTAAATTATTAATCCCATATAATATCCATGCTAAATAAATATAATATATTATTATTAATTTATGGTATGCACCAAATTTGAAAAAATAATTATCATTTGTAATGTAAATAATTATATATATATTGAAATAATATTTATGTTTATATAATTTCTACTATTGGTCCATAACATTGATCATAAATTTTGTTATCATTTATCAAAAAAATAATAATTTATATTATTCATCAAGTAAATATGTATATAAATATATACTATATATATTTTCATCTAAATAAATATTTTTAAAATATTAAACTCACATAAGGTGATGGTATATTTTATATCAGAAGAATGAGAATTAATATTAAATCTCACACTTCAGAATAACAATTATTGAAAATAGTGAGTAATAATAAAATATAAGCATGGTAGATAACTAAAATCTGTGTATGAACCTTTAGGAATTTTTCATAGTGTAATTATACAGTATTTCTTAAATTCCATGTTCAACATCATTGAACACATTAATTCTCTTAATGAAAATGATGTTAATGTCTCAATGACAATAACCATATACAATCTCTAACTATATCATACATTCAATTTTCTTAAAATATCATCAAATAAGGTCAATAATAATTTCAAGAACATATAATTTACCTTGTCCATGAACATAACATCAATATTTCAATTTCAATAAAGGGGCCTGAGATATCACCTTTTTTCTACGAAGAAAAATTCCAATTTTGACTAATTATATATAATACCAATTGCGATGAACCCATAATATCTAACATCTCACCAAACATAAAGTGTCTTAGTTTTTCATAATACCTCAACATACACAACCCATTAGATGAATTAATAATAATATCATGATAATAGAACAATATACATATTATAATAAATGAATATCTGTTTTCATGTAAAAATGTGAAATTCCTATTAGTGGTTCATTCTATATAATCTAATGTATTTTAGATTATCTTTTCAGAATTTTAAGAGATAAATACTCATATGTTAACATAAATCTATCACATGATACTATGAATTATTCTTTTCCCATCACATGATGTCATCCCATTATATTACATTTTTATTCTAGAATATTATCATAAAAAATTACGGTCTCTAATATAGAAGTGATATTTTATGTCCTTTTTATGTGTTAAATATTTTAAATAAAATTTCACATTTTTATTGAGAAAAAAATTAATTACATGATAGGATATTCATTAATTTCAAGGTCCTTGGTTATAAATTTAATCTAAAGTAATAATATGTGGGTTATAGGTAAAAAAATTAACAATGAGTCAATATAGATCTACATGATTTACTGCCTACCAATCATTGTAGATGAACATAATTTCATCATGTAAATAATTAGTAGCACATAATTTTTAGTTCCTTGAGTAGAAGATTCTGGTGAATGGTTATCACTTCATAATATATCATATACATTATTTACACTTTAATAACTTGCTCCAAATTTTATATAGTTTGGAATTTCACAGTTCTTATCATTTCTATATCCATCCAAAATCAACAACATAACTTCTAAATTTAATCCATCAAATGATTCTAACACAATGTAAAAAAATAGGATTTTCAAAACTATGCCCCACAACCACCAAATGATTTTTAGGATTGATTTAATCTAGATGGATCCAAGGATGGGATCACCTGGAAGATTTCAAAGAATATATTTTGATTAAAATAATTGTGGTGGTTGATCCGGGGAGTGATTATCTAGATGTGTTTATCTATATATATAGAAAAGTTTGTTTAAGAACATTATAATTTCATTAATTTAATTCTAAAACATTTATGTGTGGAATGATTTGGAAATAATCATTAGAGACATAGTATATCAAATTACTAATACCATATAGTGTTATCAATTAAATAATCTACAATTACATAAAATTATTATGGAGACTTTAGGAAGGAAATGACTGATCAAGATTCTGGGATCATGATCCTACATTGGGGTGATTATGATTGAGTTCTACCATATCATAAGATAGTTTATTGAGTTGGTAATAGGTTTACCTATGAGTTCATTGAATGAGTTGATGTTCTGTAATTCCATTGAATTTGTTAAACACTATTTAGGTAGTGGGTATTGATAAAAAATGTTGTCAATATTCCATGATTATCCTTTTATATATAAATAGTTACTTTTCCATGTGTCATAATCTATTAGATAAATTCATTTTATTTGAATTATGATTCAGGGATATATATTTCTTATTTATGAGAGGAAAATGAGTCCTTGAGTAGTTATGGTTTTTATAATACAACACATCTTATATGAATCAACCATATATTGTGATTAAGGATTTTTGAACTCTAAAGTGATGGTTTCTTGATGCGAGAAAGGAAGGAATTGAATGCTAATTGAGAGATATGATATGGTTTGGGAATATAATACATTGATTTCTTAGTTATCATTTACATAAAAGGGTCGCATAGTCTCCCATTGTTAATTATGTAAACATAACCCCACTTCAATTATTTATATACACATTATTTCCCAATGTTTTGGTTCATTAATTGTCTATTACCTAATTCAGATGTATATAACAATAGATATCAAATTATAGGGACCTGAATACCAATCTCATCATACCGTCATGATATTTAAATTAATGGATAAATAATCATGATGTTAGGATTCATCATAAACTTTATTCTGGTGTGATATATGAAATTATAAAATATGGGATGCATTAGGTAAGCTAGATTAACATGGTGTTTATATAAAAACATGATCCTTCAACTAGGATTCTATTATGTTGATCATTTATTCATAAATTGTATAATTGAAAAATTGGTGATTATATTAAGGTTCATGTTGACGATTCTTTTGAAATATTTATAATTACACCTATCAAATTCACCATAGTGGACAAGAAAAAAATATTTTACACATGTTGGTTCAAACACAGGTTATTATAAAAGTGATTATGATGGAGTAGTATGATGGGTTTTAGGTGATAGTTTAAATTTAGGGATCATGATATTTTAATAGTTTATATTATTATTGTATTTTTTATTTTGTTTATTTTTTATATAATCCTCCATGTTGTGGATTCTTATTCTATCAGTTACCATTCAATGAAAACATACTTCAATATTTTTTATAAATCTAGAATATATTTTATTTTGATATTATCATGGACTTTTTTACAATCCCATTTTTATACTCTAATTCAATAAAATGGATGATGATATATAAGTTTTTTTAGATTTTATAGTTTTAGATATTAAGGGTATATTAGAACAAATAATCGTTATCCAAATTATTTGTTATTTTATATCCTCAATCATATGGGAAGGTGAAAATAATGTAACATGAAACCATAGGCTCGGACCTATTCTAGTATTATTGGCTACGAATACCACACTCCTCCCTCCATCCAAACTAAAATATCTTCCTAGATAAAATGTAACACAAGTTTAACATACCAGATTAAAAGATAGAATTAACTTCTAACATAAAAAATCCTATATTAAAATTTTTATTTGAACTATATAATATTATTTTATCAATACAAAGACACGGTAAAATTTATCTTTAAGATTTTTCCACCATGGATGGAATTAAACTTCATCAAAAACTGAATGTCTTTATGGATGAATACAAACTTTAATTCAACATTCATTTTATCTAGGGAGTTACTAATCTCCATCATGACCCTTATTTGATCCATGATAGAAATAAAATATAATATAAAATTTAACTCATCATAAGATAAATTTTAACCCACTATAATACTAAATATTCTAGGACGATATTAAATAGAATTGTCACAATTCAGGCTTTCATATAAAAAATAAGACATAATATACCATTAATCATTTAAAAGATAACACAAAACTCATATAAACATAAATTTTCATAGTTAATATTAAATTCTTCCTAATATTATATCTAATATGAAGATAGTAAATATTAGTGTAACCATTAATCCATCATAGATTAAAGAAAATTATAGAAGAACGATGTATCGATTTTCCGTGGAACACAACTCCAATGAAAATCATTCTTATTACTAGATAACATTAATATTCATCATAATATTTCATTCTTTCACATGTGGATTTAAATTATGATTTAACCCATTTACCATATATTATGATCGATTGGATAAAAAATAGGTGGAGGGGATGAATCATTGGTCCTCATTCTTATATGACTTACTTAGTTTTAACAAAATATTACGAGAAAGGAAAAGATATATTAAAATTTTAAAAAGTGTTTATTTTTTTATGGAAAGGGTTTTTTTGGGTTATATAATCTCATGATAGGGTATATAAGTTTATTCATGAATGATGGAGGCTATTGAATGTTGGTCCAAACCAACCACAGTTGCTGAGATTTATAGTTTTCATGGTTTACATTGATATTTTCGATGGTTTATTGAGAATTTATGAAGACTATATAATCCTCTAACTTGATTAACTTATATGAGAGGCAAGTTACTATAGATAAATTAATGTGAGGAATATTTCAAGGAACTGAAGAGATTATTAGTTAGTGCACTTATGCTTACATTACCCTATAGTTGATAGGGATTTGGAATCGAAATTTATAAATCTATAAAGATATTGGTATGTGTTATTATGTATAATGACATGGATATACCTTATTAATCATGAAAATTGACCATTTAGGGGAAAAAATAACCACCTCATTATTTGGAGTTAGCTGCAACAATTTTTCATTAAATATAATGATGAATTATATTTAGTAAGATAATTTTGATATATATACCAATAATAAATGTTTAAATTATATATTTACATAAGAGGAGTTGAATATTTTCCAAATAATATGGTTATAGGTTATTAAATATTATATTTATCAATACATTAAAACTTGGGGAAATCAAAGACGGTGGTTAAGGAATTTTGTCAAAATGATCATGCAATCTTATTAATGATGATGATTAAAATAGATACAGTTTTTCAAGATATGAAAATGATGATTGTAGATATTTATAAGGAAGAGGAAAAATATTATCTTTCTCAATTGACTGTTAAATCATCTATCCGCATGATGATTAATGAGGTGTAGAAGGATGATTTAGTGTTATAAAAGATAGTTCAAAATGTTCTAAAATTTAACATTGATCTTGATAGAATGGGTCTTTTCAAGAACAATTTCCGTGTTTCTTCAATAATAGATTTTAAAAAATAGATGTTAGAGGAATCTCATAGTTCTCTACTTTCTATTCACCTTGGATTTAAAAAAAATATAGTGATTTGAAATAGTACTTATGGTCGGATGTTATGAATAGATATATCTTAGAGTTTGAATCAAAGTTCTTTTTATGTTAGAATGTTATGTATGGGGGAAAATTTCTAACGTCATTTTACATCCTTTAGCTATACCATAATGGGAAAGGGAAAAACACAATGGATTTTGTCATTGGAAAACCCAAAATGTCTTATGGGATTAATACAATATTTTTTATAATTGACTACCCAAATAATAAAACACAATTAATATATGTCACATAATATTTCTATCTAGATGAACATAATTGGATTTAAATTAAGGAAGTTGTATGGTTGCATGGTGTACAACATTCCATTGTTTCTGATCAATATCCTGGGTTTAAGACAATGTTCTGGTGATGTCTTCATAAATATTTGATGTGGATTTGTATATAAGAATTTTGTATCATCCTAATTAATATGGTTTGTGGAAGATAAAAATTAAAACCCTATAGGATATGTTTAGATATTGTTATTTTTATTTCAAAGGTTGTTTGTATTAGCACCATTATCTGTTTTATTTTTCTTACAAAAATCACTTTTAATCAATCCATTATATGGATTCTTTTAAATTTCTCTATGGAACTAAATGTAGAACCAAATGTTATAGAATGATGTTGGAGAAACAAAGATATTGTGACTTGAGATAGATAATGTGATAGATTAGAAGGTTATATCCACTCAATAACATGTCATAGACGCTCGAATTCAGAAGAAAGGTTATGATGATAATCACTAACATGATCTATAATTAGAAGTTGGTGACACATTTTTTCTACAAATTTCTCCCTGAAATAAGGTAGTGATATTTATGAAGAATGGTATAAAAATACCTAGGTATATAGGTCCCTTTTGATTTCTGGATTGTATCGAGATGGAATCCTATCATTTGGTGCTTCCACCAAACATTTACCATCCTCTTAATGTGTTCCATGTATCTCTATTGAGGATTTAAAAGCATTACTCTTCACATTTAATGAACTCAAACGTCATACCACTAGGTAATGATATTTCTTATGAGGAATAGCTCGTGGATATTCTTGATCATAAAGGGAGAGTCCTGTCTAAAAAGAATAATCTCTTAGGAAAAGTTTTTTGGGAAAACCACCATATTCAAGAAGATACATGGGAACATGGAAGCATGAGAATATGAGGATATTAGGAAGTTTATGTATCCTTAATTTTTTTATTTTAGAGTGATCAATTTTGAGGGGAAACCCCATTTTATTGGAGGAATAATATAAAACCTTGGGTTTTATGAATTAGTTTCAAATAAATTTATTGTCTCATTCTTCCATTTCATAAAACACAATGTTAAACATTATCTATATGCAACACTGGGTTATCTTGCATTACAAATGACATTAAGTTTTCAAAAAATAGTTATACACTACTCATATTATTATTCAAAAGTGTCCATTATAACCAAACTATTAATAAAATTATTTTATGTCACTTTTAGAAAATTAATTTTATAAAATAAATATTTTTTTAATTATTATGTCAATATTACTATAGGTTGAATTTTTTTATATTTCTAAAAAGATTCACCTTTGGACGAGTAGTGAAAAATACCGAGTTTTAAATAAAAACTACCATTTTATAAATTATATATAATTTAAAATTATTTTTTAAATTAGCTTAAATGTAAATTTAGTTCAATAATAAATTCATTAAAATAATTTAGTTTATTGGAATAAATTCCATATTTAATTCTTAAATAAAAACATTATAAACCATTGAACATTGAGTATTAAAAACACCCTTTCTCATCATTTATACTAAATTAATTTTAAATTCTAATTTACCAATTATATAAATAAAATTTTTAAAACTGTATTCCTCCCTTTTAATATTTATAATTTATATTATAAAAAAATATCTACGTATTTTTTTACAAAAAATAACAGTGGAAAAATGAAAAACTCTTTAATGTGAGTAAAGTAAAAGTAGGTTTATCAGGGTGCCAAACTAAAAACATGAGGGTTGAAAATGACCCCAAACATGTATAAATCATTTTCTCTAGAAATATTTCTACCTTTAACTTTATAATTTTAAATACAGGGACATTTTTTTTGTTTTATCTTGGTAATGACATTATTATTATGGTGTCTTTTAGAATTTTCCCAAGTAGTTTCCAAGTGGTTTCCTTTCCCCCTCTTATAAAAGGCCACCACCAACCTCCACTTATTAAAACCTCTAAACATATTTGTATCAACCTAGAAATACAAAAATTACATCACAAAATCCCAACCCTCATTATAAAATACTTATTTTCAGTAGAAATGAAACCGGTGATGGGTTCAGTGGAAACCAAAGGAGGATACCCAAAAAAGAGGCAATGTTCATCAATATGAACTTTAGTTTTATTTCTTATTACAACTATTTAAATTTTATTATTCTATGATGATATAATATAATAGTACATAAAATATTTTGAGATGTTTTTGTGTTATGGGAATGACTTATTACCATTTTTCCATCCATCAAATGTGTTGCGAAATCACTGTTCATCTGTACGGCAGACTACAGAGTCGCGAACCAATGTCATTCATTTATCCCCTTCTACATTTAACATTTTACAATAACAATGAATTCAGGTTTTATCTATGATATTAATGATATTACTATTCTTTACAAGTTATTATATTAAATATATCACCATTATTTCCCTTTGTGGGAATATGTTAATGTCGCTCGTCTGTTTGGTAAAATACACCCTCACAAAGTGATGTGATTTGTTTACTAATTACATGGATGGTAGTAATGATAGTTATAATGAAAATATGTGATATATATGAATTAAAAATAATTATTTAATGATAATATATCAATTATATTTATTTCATCTAATATCTTGAGATAATTGAAACATCATTCATGCATTTGTAAGACCTATCATCTTCATGAATAATGTATTTTATTTTTTATATCTATATATTAGATATTATTAAAAATACATATATAATGAATAATTATTATATTTATATCATGGATATCATTATTCACATGATTAAATCATGTAATAGGACCCAAAATAATAAATCATAACATATATTAAAAAAGGATTTATTACCAGAAACATAACTATAACATGGAATTATTAATAATTGGGAAACACAATTTCATAATAAAATAATATATGGTATGATATATCTAATTATTATTCTTTAATATATGTATAATAAACTTATATTTATTATATTTAAGGTTTGAACATGAACTATGGATGTCAAGACTTAAGGTAACGTATTTTTTTATAAATTTTCCATCATTGAAACATATGATATGATATGAAACTATATTATTTATCAGGGTGTATATATAACAAAATTATAATTTAATATCATGAATTTTTTATACTCATGATATTTTAATTTCCATTTTCTGTTATTCCTTTATGGGGCTTATGATTCAATGTTTCCAAAGTGGTAATGATTTTTTGTGGAAATCTTATTGTTCATTGGGATTGTTTGTAATTTTGTTTCGGATGATAAAATATTACAATCATTCTTCCCATAATCAATTTAATATTATTCTATACTAGTTAATCAGGATATTTTCATGAAATAGTATCATTTTTCTCACTCTTTTGTACTCTATATAATTGAGAAAATGTTTTTTTAAATCTCACTTTATTTATCTCTTTGGTTGAAAAACTATTTTCATTCAAAAAAAATTATTTGTTTTTTTCAAAAATTCAATATTATTACACTATTTTTTGTAAATTACATTTGGTAAAATGTTTTAATTTTTAAAAATTTTGTATTAATGGAATATTCATGTCCTCTTTAAAACAATACATGTTTTTCTTTTTTCTAAAAATATGATGGGAATTTTCTTTTTGTTTATATGACTTGAACGAAACCTAAATTTTTCATGAAAATTATTTTCAATCAATATTACTATATATTTTTCAAGGTTATTTTATATGAAATATATTTCTAAATGTTTTATGTTCAGAAAATCTTTTTTCAAAGGGGAAATGATATTTTGATTAATAATTGTTTAAAATGATCGATCAAAATCATATTCCATCTAATATGACATCCATTAATATGACATATTATTTAATGGGTAAATAATACAAGGATAACATTACTATTCATTATCCAAATGGTTTATATTTATGATGACATGATTTTTATGAAACCTGTTCCTCTTTTATGGGTTATATCATAAAAAATGTCCTATGAAACCCACTTCATTTCTCGTGATTTATGTTATGATTAAATGATGAAATTATTATGAAACATGTTTATTTTCAATAGTTTATTATGTGATGAATGTTTTATGAAATCCAATTCATTTCATGGGATATGATATGATTAATGTTTTTTGATCTTCTGGAACACATAAAAATGGTTTTCATTAGGAGTTGGGTGGGACCTATATCTACCCAAAATGTATTCGGTAAAGATTAATGTCACATGTGATATATAAGACAATAAAGGGTGTAAACCTTTTTTATTAATGACTTTTTATATTATAATTCTCTTTTTATTATTCCTTGATTACTATGAATGTTTGGTGAGTGAACCCCTTCCACTATAACAGCCCTGTAAATGAGACTTAAATAATATGTAAATGAATTTCTATTGTTATACGTATTCCAAAAATCTTTATCTTATTCCAAGGTTATGTTCTCATTGATCATGTTCATTGATCTCTTTATGATTTATGTCTTGTGAACTATGAATAGTTATTCCAATCATCAATATTATGATCTTTATATGAATCTTATGGTTTTGAAATAGCATTCCAATTCTCTCATGAATTTTTTCTTGATGTTAATTCTTGTCTCCCTTATTTTACATTATTTAACATTTGATCTCACCCTTTGTAATATTTATTTCCCCCAAGTTATGAAAAAATTCATTATGTATGATATTTCTTTGTAGGGTAATAGTTATGAAGATTATAGTGGGAGATGATATAGTTTAACTATAGAAATGATTTTGTGTTTCTAGGTTTTCAATTACACTAAACAATTACAATCCAAAACCATGTGTTTATGTAATTTAATGGATATTAATAATGTTTTTTTAATATCTATATCTTATTACCTGGTTCTCTATAATATGTGTGTCCCCATTCATGGTATTTTGAATTATCTCCTTGAGTGATGTAAATAATGTCTATATTTTGTTGGAATTATTCATTAAAATTGTCTCTCTAATTCCAATAATGAATTGGATGAATCACCATTATGTTAGTTTTCTATTATACTCTACCATTGGGGTTTTTGGATTCATTTATTTTTAATTATGATATATATTTGTGTCCTTACATGATATTTAATGGTTATTTCTTGAAAATTATGGGATAACTAATAGATAAATTTAATTTCATATCTAACTAGAATTACATTTTCATTATAATTCATTATGATTAATCCTTTGTGTATCTAGTTGGTGGATAATTGTGTCAAATTATTATATATATCTACTATTACATTTCTAGTTAAAATTTTGTCAAATTTTTATCTATATTAACTATTACATATATAGTGCGATTTAATTTTAATTTTATTAAATGGATTATTCATTTTATACTCATCCAATTGATTCTAAAAAGTAAAATTTTAATCCTTTATTGGATGAAAATCTTTTTCTATCCTTTTTTTAAATAATAATTAATGAATTCTGGGACTAAAATTTTCATAGTGGGGATAATATTTACACCATGGTCTCTTTTGGAAAATATATTTTATAATTATTGATTTTATTTAATTAAGTGGGATCAAGTTATAATTATTAAATTTTAGGATATTCTATAATCTTCAGGTTAATAATTTAGTTAAAAAATAGTTATTTGAGACAATGTGTCTTAATCTTACGAATGATATATTTAGTTCAAATGTGGTGAACGATTGTTATATGGTTATATGTAACTGTGTTTATCGATCGTATACATGGTCAGTATAAATTGTGTTTTCATGTAATATTATAGAATATTTTGGTTCTATGATTGATCATAGTATCCACCCAATTTAAGATAACTATAATGATTTTCCATACACGAGGACATATCCCAATATATTTCACATGGATTTAACACGATATGAATAATCTTGAAGTATAAACAAGTGGGTTATATAACTCAAATATAGTTTCTATTTGAGATATGGTGCATGGTTTTCAAAAACATGTGGCCAAACCATGTGATATGCCCAAATATAACTATTAATCATTTTATCTTAATCTCCATGGTTTTTTAATAATTAAATATTATTTTGTGTGGTTTTATATGGAAAATCATCATTTCTTTCACCTTTTCTTATTCTTCAATTATTAATTTAATTTTATTTTCTTCCCCCTAATCAAAAAATAAGGGAAATTTTGGTTAGACATATTATTTATTGTTTTCATAACATCTAATTTACAATTTATTAGGATGGTGAATACCAATTCTTGAATTAATATAGTGTTCTTCAATGAAGGTGTCTTGTTATCACTCCATGGAGGTAGGAGTTTTGGGGAAATATATTATCAAAATAGGTTATGTGGCATTTGTGTTTTATTAAAGCTTTTACTTTTGAATGATATTTATATGTGATAGTGTTATAGAAGTTATAGATGTTATTTTATGTTCTAAGGTAATTATTGTTTTAAAAAATGTATTTTACATGGTATCATAGTTCTCTCTGTTTAAAACTAGTATATATTTTACTAGGTGTATGTTTAAATATATTAGTGTTTTCATAGGTAAATTGAGAGAAATTGATTTTTTTCAACTCAAAAAGTTCATTAAATGGTTTTATATGTTTTGTTCCACATATTAGATTTTTTTATTTTATGGAGGGTTTTTTGGATGGAATTTTTAGGATATAGAGAATAAATGTATTCCTCTAAAATGTTATTTTGTTATTAATGTGTTAAATTATGTTTATAATACATTGAATATATTTTAATTATTATTTGTTCCAATGTATAGTACATTAGATATGTAGATTTAATGTTTGAGTTTGACTTTTTTGGTTTAGATTTTGTATCTAATGAATTAATTTTTTCAATGAATAATCCAAATTTTTAATAAATGGATCAAAGAGAAATTCATGTTCAGTAGAATGTATAAAAAATATTTTTGACACACGAATAACCATGGTATTTATTTATATTCAATTATGATTATATAATTCTTTGTTATAATTTGAATTGTAATTTCAAGTAAAATCCTCATGGGAATCCTTATATATTTATCCCTATTAATTCCTACTTGACATGATAGAACCGTGGAATGTTTGGAATCATGGATACCGGGTATTTATTTGGCCTTGCCTAATATTGATCATGCCAGTGGAAATCCCTTGTATTACCTTCACAATATGGAAGAATGGTAGTGCATAGAAATTTATGGCTAGTGGGTAATTTGAATGTTTTTTCTCAATATTGGTGTATGATAAAATTGGAATCTTATATATTTTGGATATATTATTAGTCTTATATGAAATTAATAGACACTAGGGTATAATGGGGATTTACATAATGGATATGTGTGTGGTTATGTAATTCTTAAAGATCCCTATTCTGTCGTGACCTTGGTTCTTTGTGGTTCTTCCCATGTTTGTTCATAGATCATTAATTTTTAACTTATATTTTTTGTATGTTTATTACCCTTATCATATTCATGTTTGGTAGTGGATAATTTTTTTTTCTCACTAGACAGTAAAGTGTTTCGGATTACATGTGTGATATCACATGGTACTTCTTCTTAATGAGTCTCGATTGTATTTAAGGGTTTTCTACTAATATTAGTATATCAATTACCTATAAAACCAATTTAGTTAAAAAAAAATCTGTGATTTTTTTGTTTTATTCCTTATATATATTATTTTTATCATATGGTATCTACTATCTGGAAAACAACCTTTATGGTGTTTTTAATAATGAATTGTTTACCATTTTTATAGAATTTGGTTTTTTTATTTTTCGTTACATTCCTTTAAATGATTAAGTTTTCTGATAATTTAGTTTGCAAATAGAAATTCATTATAATGTAAAAATAATTTTTGGGGATGGGGGTCAACCTTAAATAAATTTCAATGAAAATTGGTTGTACATTCTCAATATTTTGAAATCATTTTACACTATTTTTTATGGATAATTATTAATATGAGTAATTATTTATAAAAATGGTTAAGTGTTGTTCTTTATTTTTCATGATGCAGCATCACAAGATAAATTTTTTTCTATATATATATTTTAAAATTGTGTTGATGAAATATCCTTTAAAAGGGATTTCTTAAACTCTTTAATGAAATCCAATAAGACCTATGTAGCCAACACCCATAATTCATGCCATGATGTGTATGTAAAACATTTTTATCCATACTTGTATAAATGTTTTTATATCTTGTTAATGGTATTTTTTACTCTAATAGTTAATGTTTGTTTGGGGTGGTAGGGTTATGCTTGGATAACATGGTGATGATGACCTAGTGGGCTGAGTATTTGTGAATTTATTTAGTATGTTGTGTGTTAACCTTAATGGACAATAATTTTTTAATAGTTGGTTTCTATGGATTAGTGTAATTTATTCTTTCATAGAATTTTATTTTAAGATTTGTTTTTTTATTTAAATATTTAAATCATATTTTTTTCTTTAGATGATTTAATCCAAATAAATTCAATTATTTTGAATATAATTCAAATGTTTTCATACATCATAACAGATTCATTGTATGATTCCGCTATTTTTTATTAATATTTAGAGGAAGTAATAATTCATATGTGGTTATATTTAATACCATAAACACTTGTTTATAGGACCTAGAGATTAATAATATGCATTGGTCCGTTCTATGAGCTAACCGAGGTGAAGTGAAGGGTTGACTATAGTTGGAGCAAGACAATATATATCCGAAATAGGGTTATGGGTTTTTTATTAGGACATCAGGCAATTGAACCTTATAGAAACTAATTATTTTTCTATTAATCCATTATAAATTTAGAATATCAAATTATTAGGCTTCCGAACATTCTAAAATTTTAGTGGACTAACTGATATGTTGAACTATCAATACAGCGGAAGGGTGATCTCTGATCCATGTAGGCCCAATTTTTTTTGTATTTGTTTATATTTATATTGTAACCCCTCGGACAAAAAATATTATCTTTATTGTATTACAATATATATTTCTTTTTTCAACCTCTATTATAATTTCTAAACACATATAATACATATTTTAATGAGAGGGGGAGTTTTTCACTTATAAACCTATATTATAATATATAAAATGAATGATTGATTTTTTTAAAAAAAATATTGACAGTATTGCATATAAAAAGTGTATTAATATATATTTTTCTTATAAGGAAAATTACAGTGTGGTAAGGGAGGGTAAATTCTCTCCCACTCTCTCATATCTTCCTATATTCCCTTCTCAACTCTTTAATTTTATCAATTATTTAGTTTCTTATATCTTCTTCCTTTAATAACATATCCATATCATTTAATATTTCTAATGTGTATATGGAAGTGAAAGAATAACCTCAAAAAAGGATCCTATATTAATTTTTTTTGAAGTTGGGGATTATTTTATCAATTTGAATTCTTATATTTTAGAATATTTTGAAATTACATCAAGACAGGGAAATTTACTATCATATTTTATTTTCACATTATTAATGTCTTATTTGTATTTATGATAATTATACTATTCAAACTACTCTCGGATTAATAAAAAACTCTATAATAAATAAAGAAAATATGATATAATTAATATGGCATAATATGATTACATATATCATAAATTCTATAAGTTAATTTTTAAATAATATTTTTATACAATCAATTAAAAGTAAGAGATTAATGGTATAAATGGATGATTAAATTCAATATTTCATTTCATAGAATAATTTTTTTGATATATTATTATTAGAAATATTGATTTCTTAGTATTAATATTTTATGTAGTGATGTGAAATTAAATATGATATAAGGTAGTATAATATTTTGATATAAAGATAATTATAGTGGTGTAAATGAATTTTAAAATGGTCATGTTTTTTTGGATAGATCTTCTATTATGGATGTGTGGTTTTCTATGTGATATAATAAATTTTTTTAATATAGTAGTATAAATAAAAATAATCTTATTTTTAATGTTAACCCCCACTCGTCAAGTGTTTTTGTAGTTTCTAAAGGATATTTATGATTAAGGGTTGTGTTTACAGTGAATTTCAATCTGATTTGAAACCAATGTTATAATGAGTTACATTAAACAATTATTTATTTCAGTGGTGGATAATTAGTCATACATATTGGATAATTGGTAACATGAAATTAATGGCCAATGCAACATTGAATTACTCTAAGGTTTTTATGATTGTGATTTGTTGATTTAAATCACTTAATAGGGAGATGGGAAGGAAAATTAGTTTCATGATTTGACTTTACAAGAATGAGGTTAGTGTATAGTTTCAATTCATCTGTTTTAAGAATTCTAAAAATGATATTATTGTATTATTCGTCACACCATACTGAATTCTTGTTGGGTAAGAATTTAAATGGGTATTGGAAAATTATTTTAGTGAATAATTATCTTATTCTATGAATATTTTATATACTCTTAAATAATAATAATAATGACATAATGAGGAATAATAAACCATCCAATCACCAAATTTCTTTTTCTTGAGATGAATATTCAATTTTGACATGAAAAAGAAACCATTTTCTATAACAATTTGGTTGATTCTCCCATTTACCCCAATTACCATTCGAATCCCCTGAATTCTTAGCTAATAGGGATATATTTGGGTGGATATAACTGTTTGGATATCTAGACCGACACATTTTCCAACCGCATTACCCCACATATTGGGGTGGAATCCAATCATAGAAAATATTTACCTGAACTCATCTATATTGAAATTTTTGGTGGGTATTTCCATTAGATAATTATAAACATCATCTTATTAATCTAACTATACTTGTGTTACATTTGTAAGGAACACAAGACCCAGTCATATTGGTGAAGGTGGTATGGGGTGGATGATAAGGTTGCATGTAACTATTTTATGCCAATGGACACATTCAGTTGCGTTTCCTAAAATTTTGAACAAGAATCCGTTGAAGAGGGAAATGTTTATAGGATTAACGGTGAGGGAATATAGTACAGCGTCTCACTAATAATGAAAGAGAATGTTGTGGTATTTAATAGGAATAATGATTCAATGGTGCACTAGTATCTAGTTTTGATAGGGTCCTGATGTTCACTAATTTTGAAGAATGTAATAAATCATACTTTTGATTCGGGGAGATATGAAATTCCATCACGTATGGTTTTTTCTACAGGCCCTCTATGGAAGCCTAATGATCTTACATTAAATAATAATGATAATACAATGGTTGGGTGATCTTATAAAGGAATATTATTGAATAGTTATTCTTAATTTATCATGCCATCAAAGGGTAAAAATGATGGATATTTTTGGTAAAAGGTATGATCAAAGAAAAAAAGATGCAATCTCTATAAAAAATCATAGAGACTATAGAAAATACGATCACTTAGTATTGGAGTCTTCAATATAATATTACTACTATGAATGATGAATATATGTATTCAAATATATCACTTATTTATGAAGATAGGTCTTAATCTAAATAACTATGTGATTTATGAAAGAATAAATGAAATAAATGAGGTATAGACTTGGGAAAATATCTGGATAACAATGGAGGAATGTGATAAAATGTAAAGACTACTCCAATATTCCAAGAACTATTGCGAAAAAATCATTAGGTATGGTAGGTAAAACAAATGGAACATTTGAGAACCAATATAATGGATCATATAATGATAATGATCCAAGATAAATTGATCTAGCTTCACCTCATGTTCTAGATCTATCACTTAACAAAGAGGGTTAAATTGAACTCCATATTTAGGATGAGGAATCCATAGATAAAGTGGAATTTTTGGTGTTATAACACATCAAAATTCAAGTATATGACCACCGTTAAATAATTTAATGTATTTAATTGCTTTATCAACAAAAAAACCAGTATTAAATTAATCCATGATGTATTTAGATAATATATAAATATTTAAGTATAACAATTTAAATCATATCAATTGAATTACTTAAAGTGATTATAATTTACTTTTTAATGAAATATATGTATATAGAAAGTGAAGGCCATGTTTAATATGAACTAAATTCAATAATTTTACCATAAACGATTAATAAGTTTTTTTATATTTAATTTGACAAAAATTTCTATTTAAAAAAATCATTGATTAATGATTTTATTTTGATATTAATAATTTTGTTAAAATTAATTTATCATGTATATAATATGAAACCTGTATAGGAACAATTAATATTTAGAAATGTCATTTTCCATTTAAAAAGGTTTTCATTGTTATTTTATTATATTCTTAAAAAAATGAATATATACTTTTTGGAAAATGAAATTAATAAAAAATAAATTCATTTTTTAATTAATCATATATAAATTGACTTAGTATTAATTATTGAGATTCTTATAAATATTTCATCTTTTATTTTAAAAACGGTTTTCATACAACAAATACTTCTTAGAAATTTATTGATATATAAAAATGATCTAGAAATTTATAAAACCATTTAAGAATAAAATATGGCTTCCACTAATTTCAATCTTTATTTTTAAATGTTATTTTAACTTATAATACCCATGAAATGTTTTATGAATAATTAAAATGTTAAATTAATATTAAAAAATGTGTGCTTCCTTTTCTTTGAATAAAGTATTTTCAAAGATAGATGTGGTTTTTTATTTCTATTTATTCCTTTTATGATTTATGTTTTTTATAATAAAAAAATTTATTTAATATAATTTGTTTCCAAGATAATTTTATCGCATATATAAATTTGATTCTTAAAAACATCATTCAGCTGAATACTATTTTACGCATTTAAGTACTTCAATTTTAAAATTAACAATTCATTCCTATAGAAATTTTATTTAATAGAATATTTTTATAAATTTTAAATAATAATTCGCGAATAAGTTAATTAGTTTCATTTTAATTTTACAGGATTAAATTAATTACCAAGGTTAAAAATTATTTACTCTGGTAAAAATTCAAAATTGTATAAGGAACTTTACTGAGGGGTAGAGGCTAAAAAAATCTTAAACAAGTTTCAAATAATTTTTTTTAATTTTGGATTAACCTTATTTAACCCCCTTTCCCCATTTTTCTCATATTAAACCATTTCCTCTTTCATAGGGAAATTAAAATATAGAAATCAACTAGTACTTAAAAACTATAATAGTATTCACTTATAAAAGGGAAACATCTTAAAAACTTGAATAGTCACTTATCATTCAAATTTAATCTTGAAAATATACCTTTTTGTATTTTTATAACCCTATACCACTTTTTAATGCTTATGTTCACCACTACCCAACATAATTCCGTAATTTCTAAGGAGACTTATAAGAAAAAATCATTTCCCCCAAGTGAGTACTATCAATTACAAATTCTTCTTCATTAAAATTTATTAAATGCATAGAAATATTATAATATTAGCATAATTAATATAATATTATTTGTTTATATTAATACTATTATAGTTTTCATTAATTCTTCATCCATTAAAAAAACTACTGTTTGCGCTTTGTGCAGAATAAAACCTCCACGATGCAACAATTTTTTTTTCCTTCAACGAATGAAATGGTTGGATATATCAATGGGATTAGATTATAAAAACAATATTTAGAATATCATATTGTTTATTTTATATTGAATATAATAACTAATCAATGATATGAACAATAAATGATCATTGTTAATGTAATCATTGAAAATAAGCATGATAAAAGGACAATCTTTTATCCATATTGTGTAATGTTTTCCCAACCATTAAATATTCTTATAAAACCCAAAAATTATTATATATGAAACTGATAAATGAATCATATTATCATTATTATTTTTAAATGATGATATTACTCTATAAAAACCCATAATCATTCATCAAAGTAGGGTATGTTTCTGGTTGTTTTTGTATGGCCACTTAATTGAACGATACTATGAATTAATATCACGAATGAAAATGGGAACAAACTTAATAGTATAATATTATGTAATTGTGTAAATAATGATTTTTTGGGTATTTTATATCAATATTTAATTCATTCATTAATTTAAAAAACCTTTGATTGTCAATAATCGAGAAAACATGATTATTCTTGATTTCATCTTCAAGGATAAAGACTAAAATAGTCATTAATGGAATATTAAACAAATGTCATAAAAATTCAATCCAATATTATAAATATAAAAAATATATTAATGATAAAATTTCATATAATAATAAATATGGACCTCACTATTTTGAAAATAGTAAAAACAATCAAAATTATGAACACTTGATATTGAAAATCAAAATAATTTTTAAGGTCCTACGGATTTTTGAGTGGAATAATTCATATGGAAAATTAATTTTCCAGTTTTTAGAATGTTTTGTATTGATGGATAGTAATAGAAATGAGGTTTTTCGGGATTTAACATAAAAAATTGGTGTTCTGGGACATGGTTTAAGGTTCGACTGAAGTCTTGGTGGTTTAATAAAACACTATAAGAGGAATAAATATCATGGAATACAGAAAACAACAAATAAAAGTTATTTAAATAATCAATAGTTCATTGAAAACATAAAATTGACTTATGGGGTGCGGTGAGCAGAATTCCTGACTATAAGATGACCAGAAAAATTTATGATGTAACACCAAAATTTACATAGTCAAATGGATTTAGTCAGAACCGATGAATTTACATCATGAAACCCTATTATGGAATATAATTATTGTAATGTAGTTATATTTAATTTTTTAATAGGAATTTTCCTTTTTTATTTTATAAAATAGGAGGTTTTGGGCCAGGTAATGAAGAATGCCTCATCTCCAACAATTTGTCATCATTACTGGAGATATTTTATGTGATTGAACAGTGTCAGTGGGTATGATCTTTCTATTATCTCCTTCTACACTACCTTTATTTATTTTGCGAGTAACTATTTAAGGGTTTCTTATCCGTTCCAAAAGTACATGGTGTAATCAACCAATTATTACCGGACCTATACTTTACATAGGAAGAGGGTGACATGAGATTCCATTTGTAATTTTCTGCATACTATCCCATAGAGGGATGTAATAGTGGATAATTAAAAAATATTAATGATTTGAATTCAATTTTTGGGTATTTTTTTTTAAATAATTTCTTATTGATTATTCTCAATTAGAGGTTGGTATTGTGTCGTAACTTGTTAGAGAGTGAAATGTTGTTGTTCTAGTGGTGTGTGATTGATAGGAGTGATTTTAGGAATTATTCCTTTATAAATAAAATCATTAATTTTGAATAACTTGATATGATTAATTATTTAATTATGATATTTATATTAATAATCAATTTTTATTATTTAGTGGAGAAGTAGGATCTTGTGTTCCTCGATTATCCTTGGACAGGCCTTGGGAGATGCTGTCAGCCCTAGGAAATAAAATTTAAAACTTTATAAAAGGAAAGTTGTATTTTGTACCTACCCTATGGTAATTATGCATGTTTATGGTATCATGTGCATTGTTTGGATTCAATAGAGGTTGATACCCATATTAGAATTATTCCAACTAACTTTTTAGCTAGATGAGTTTAGTTAGTTACAATGGATGAAAGTTAGGGGTCATTAACGACACCTATATGCTAGCTTTATACCTCAACACGAGTCTATGACTAGGACTGAGGATCCCCTGAGGGATGAATCCTATTATTATTTAGTGTAGAGGATCCCATGTAAGATTAATTCACATGATTATTCCTTTTTGGGAACCCAAGTGGGATACCCTAACTTATGTGTTGACCTAGATGATCCAAATAGGGATGCGTTTGTATACATGAAAACCTCGAGGATCACACGGAGTATGCCTTGCCTGAGCACTGAACTAGGGGACCTAGTTGGTTCCCCAATGTTTGAATGACCATTATCTAGTAGGTAATGGGATTGGGTAGAGATGATAATAGCTGGAACCTAGAACCATCAAAAAATGTGTAAGTATATGAGGCTATTTTAGTGGTGATTGTGTTCAGTCATTCATCCACCCTCACACATTATTTTCTGTAGTAGAACTATTATTGTTGATGGAGTGATGATTTACAAATTTACTTATGGATATATTTTCTGAGGATCCTGACATGATGAGACATATGTCTGAGATGTCAAGAGGTACTTCCAAGGATCCAACTTCATAGGTTTATTTTGTTATTATTGGGATTCCCAAAGGAACTTATTGGGACATGATTTTTTACTCTTTATGTTTGACTTTGATATTATTGGGTTTCCCAGAGTTACTTCATGTGTTCCAATTTACTTTCTTCCACCTTCAGCGGTACATGGAATGATGATACAAAATTCCTTTGATGGAATCATAATCTAAATGGAATTATATTACACTAGGATAAATACTTGTAATCTTGATATTAAATTCCTTTGATGGAATCATATGAAAAATAAAATTATATGATTCCTTGGGAGACACTTGGTTTCCTAATATGGAATGCACTGTATGGGATCATAGGTCAATTGGAACTATGAAATTCTATGGGTGGTTCTTGGTTTTCTAATACAGAATTCCTTGCAGGTGCTTAAAGGTAAATTTGAGTTATTTTAGGATTTAATATCACTATACAAGGAGGCCTTGGTAATAAACCTAAGGTCCTAATTTCATTTATATAATTTTAAAAAAATCAAAAATTTTAGGATGTATACTTTCTATATAGATACATTTATTATAGTGATTGTATGTGAGTATGGGTGAACCCAGGGATAAGACATTTATCCCCTTGTGGTGACATAACTTTCTCAGAGTCAGCTCAAGCACTAGACGAAGCATGTATCTTCATCCAAGATCATTAATGTAGGGATTGACATGGTTATACATGACCTAAGTGGAATTAAATCCCACCCAATACCCTAGTAACATGATGTATAAATTACCACGATCAATGACCCAAGGATTTACTGTGTATTGTGTTTACTCATGATATTTTTGGACTTTCTTTTATTCCACAAAAATCTCATCTTGGCTGATATTTTTTGATGACCATGCCCTTATAAAAAAAACTTTGATATTTATTTCATCCTTATTCCCATTTCAAGAAATTTTTGTTGTTTTTATTATCTTAATGAGTAGTACCCATATATATATAATTAATTTATGGAATATGTATAGGACTATGTTTGTGGTTCCCTACTATGTTTTTTATTAAATAATTACATGGGCCACCAATGCACTGGGTTTTAGGTATAGTATTGGATATGGCCCGGGACTGACCAAGTTTGATGTCATAGACATGTATGTGGATATGGTTATGTGGTATAGATATATTTATGTAGCAGATACTTGTTACTTTATTTTTGTTCCTTTTATTTATTGTCATATATGTGATCGGCACAATGTGTGATCATTTTTTATTTTATGACATTGAATTCGTTTCATTCACTGTATACCATTATTTATTATATAATATTTTTATATTTACTCCCTTTATACTCTCATAATTATCTAAAAATGATTTTATTAGTTATTTAAACTATTTATTACTCTGATATGATGGAACAATATCTCTATAGACACACCTTTTTCCCTACAACTCGGTAGCCTCTCATACATAGAAAAGAATGTTTGAGGAAATCCAGGGAATCATCTTGAGGCACATGATTTGTTGAATCCTATTAGAGATGTTATAAAGCGGTTTCAGAGTTTTTCCTCTTCTATTGTATTTCTATATGAGATATGGTAGACATGAGTATTGGGAATGTGTCAAAACATTTGATGGATATTAGACTATTGTGTCAAAAGCACTAGTTTTAGTAATATTTCATAGTTTCTATTGATATTGGATTACTATTCTGGATATGTGATGTTATTATTGTATATGATCTTTTCTTTGTGTTATGAACATGTTGATTACATTTTAGGATTTCTATTATGATTTATGCCTCCTGACCCATCTGTAAGACGCATATATCTGATTTTACATCTTGGAAGGCAATTCCAATAGGTATATCATGCATCATATTTAGAATGTAGTGTCAAAAAATTTAAGTCTTTTGAATGAGTGATTTTACAATTTAAATTAGAGGATCATTGATTAATGGGAATGTAACAACCTAAATTGTGTTTTCTCAAATAGGTTATTGGTGGATTTCTACTCAATTTGGAAGACTTGTGTGTGTGTGTGTGTATCCTTTTAGTTTGGGTCATTTGGATCTATGTTGTGGCATTTGATAATGATCTTGAGTAACTATTCATCATGAAAATTAAGTGGAGTTTCCCTTTAGGTCTATATGGAACATGGTCCCATGTGTTTGACCTGTTTTGGGGCATTTTTCTTAGGTTTTGTTATTTGTATTGTTAGAAACAACCTAAAAACTATTTTACTATATATATTCGAATGGAATTCTTCTTTACAAAATATTGATAGTGATCTATGACATAGATTTTTTAGAAAATACCAATCATTTATTAAATAAACCATTTGATTACATAGTCATATCCTTCAGTGTGATGTTAATGGGTACCAAAAAAAGTATAGTTGATGAGATTCTCAATGGGGTACTACCATATGTGAATGCCGAAGGAGTATTAGTTAGATAACCTTTATAAATTTATATTTTGACCCTCAAGGGTGTAGTTCCTTATTCAGATGTGAATAGTCTAATAAGCCCATAATATGAAGATTATTGGAATGTGATTTCATTTCAATCATTCCCAATGATAATAGTTATCAATGAGTTATAATTAAATGGGATTATAATTAAAAATTCAAGGGAGTTTTCCACCATAAAATTAAATTTAAAAACTATGTAATTATAACCATGTTGATAGGTTTTGACCCATTTTGGTCATGTTATCCTTACCACCAATATAGAGGGTTGAAAAGAGTGTTTGATTTATAATTTCGAGATGGGTGTTTGGATGGTGTCCCCGGAGATGTGACTATGTTGGTGAGGATAGAATTATGATCTTGGAGGTTAGACCAAGGAAACCTGTTATGAGACATGATCAATAAGGGTGGGTGGGACACCTGGAGACCCTTAGTTGTAACTCAAAACCATATAGTTTAAATTTTTGATTGATCTGGGGAAACCTAAGAGATGGTTTTTTTGAGTTATTACCGATGCCTTTAGAGGTAGTGAGCTTGGTTGTAAGATCATTTTGAGACCAATTAAAGGCAGGTGATCAAGTCTTCTGATACAGGAATTATATTGAATTTAGTTTATAATAAATCATCATGGGTTTTTGTGTATTAAGACTCGATTAAATGGGAAGGATTGTTCCTGTTTCTTTCCCGGTTGACTAGTAATTTCACATTTCATTCTTTAATTTTTAAAATTTTTTCCTCTGACATGCAGTCAAGGATTAAATCATGTCATGAGTAACTTGACCAATATTGAAGATATGTTTTAATAATGGTTTTGGATTAATAAAACCGGTATGTCATGTAACATGGCCAGCATGGCATTGTTATTCATGACTCACATGAGTATGTGTCTGGTAATAATGATATGTGTCACTTATGCATGGTACTATTTAAATCATGAATCTGTAAGTTACCATGTGCGAGATAAGAGTAAATGGTATTAATGAAATGTTGAAGAAAAGGTTTCTTTAGATGTGTGATGAAAATATCGATTTTATACTGTGTTAAAGGATACATTAAGAATAAACTAGGTATTGTGAGTCAATTAACCCATTTCTGGACCTAGACCCACATTGTTAGAAGAAATCATGTCTAGATTTGGATAAAGGAAAGTATAGTATATTTTAATGTGGTCATAGATCAGGAGTGAGACATTCCTATCAATTTAATATTAGTTCACTCCTAGTTTAGAGATTATCATTCCATGTATCTTTTCATCATACTGAGTACACTGAGAGAGTGTCATCTATACACCCACCTATCATTATGACTTTTTTGTTGATGGTAATCTTGTTGAGGTTGTGTTTATGGAGTGGTATAAAGTAATCTACATGGTGGGAGTGCATCATTAGAAAAATTAGGCTCAGGACCCCCATTTTGATTTGAGATTTAGTCTTAGATGTAGAAGACATTCTAATGTTGTGAGTTTACACATGGGAGTGAGCGATTTTCTAACCCTACCAGTGGTTACTTCTAAAAAAGTGATTCTATTTTATCTATATTGATCATGAACATGTTTTTATGGTGGGACTATGATAATTATCTTATGGTGGGGAGTTTCATGTTGGGTTCCAAATTTTTACCCTCTTGATAGATGTGTAGTGGGATGAGGAGACCGGTCATTGGATGGTCATTTGTATTTTTTATTTTATTGGATTAATGGAACATGACCGGGGATGGTTCATCCATGAAATTTCACCAGAGGTGGGTTGCATACATTAATGAGTATTCATGGATGGATATCAACATGGCTTAGAAAAAGTGTAATGGAATTGGGTTTTGGTCGTCAATAGTTGTTGAGGTCGACCATTTTCTGGGAATAATGAGGTCTTGTGTAATATGACCCTTATGAATAGTAACACATCCCAGGAAATAGTAATATGACCATGATGAATAGTAATTCATCTTTATGAATATTAACCACACCCATGAAAGTATAAATAATATATAGGAACCTTATAAATGAAATAATGATATAATTATATCATGTTATAAAGAAGTAAATATTTAAAAATTAATAATTAACTATTGGTATTTTTGTGAATAATAAATATTTATATAGAATTTTATAATTAATAAATTGATTTAAAAGAACAATAATTTTATAAAATTTTAGCATAAATCAATATTTTATTTTATTTTGATTTTAGGAAAATTTAATGCGACCTTTGTTAATTTTGAAAAGTGTTATAATATAAGTTTTAAAATTAAAATCTGTATTTTTCATGTAAATAATGATTTTATTTAAAAACTAAATTTCACATATTTAGAAAATTATTATGATTAAATGGACTTTATATTGGTATTATAAATGTCAGAAAATGGTAATAGTGAATTTTTTGGATTTTTCTAAAATACTTGAATTTTTAGTGAATAGTAAAATACAATAATTTTTTGTATAAATACATTAGAAGCTAAATAAACTGTTAATTGATTCATTAATTATGTAATCACCCTTGCTTATAACTGAAATTAACTTATTAATATTTTTTTCATAATAATCAGCACAATTTTTTATCTTGAAAAATAATAATAAAATAATGAATAAGATATTAAAAATAACACCTACTCAACTATAAATATCACCTCTAACTCCATCTTCTCCTGACAACATTAATCCTTAAATCTTGTCAACTTTCTTCCCAAATAATCATCACTAGTATCTATCGAATTCCATGATGTCTTTTCCTTTCTAATAGATGAAAAACCCTTCCATTAAAGAGGTTCTCAATTAGGATATTTCAAGAGGCAAAACCTCTTCCTTTTTCATTTAATTCGATTTTCAATTTTTTTTTAGTCTCTCACTCACCTTCTCTATAAAAATTATCTTGATAACTTTAGTATCCTTTATATATTTTATTTTTATAATATTTAGTGAATAAACATTATTATTCACTATAGTATCTCTGTCTTACTTTAGAAATGAAATCACGACCTAGAGGTGCCGATTTTCATCCTTTATGGGAGAAGAAATTTCATTATTAAATTTCTCTTTCATGGATGGTAATTAAACCATTTTTATGTATGAAATATAATATAAAATATGTATTATATCTTATTTATTGTTTTGGAACCATTGTATATACATGATATAGAATAATTGAACAAAACTAGTTCGTTGTGATCGACAAACCGCTAAAATTAAGTTGAACGATTATCACTAATATGTTATCTAATGACTCATCTTAATTTATGAAAAAAAATAATATATAACACCAATTACACTTCTTATTTTTCATTAAAAATATGAAATTCCAATTTTACAAAATTATATATATTTTACATGAACTCCATTACTTATAATCAAGTGAACCAATCATGAAATCAATGAAAGAAACACTCTGAAATGATGCAATTCAATCTTATAACATCTAAATAAGAGAAAAAATAAATAAATAAAAATAATTTAAATAAAATATATGTATATAATGTTATTAAATTTTTAATTTATGGATTTAATTTCATTATCTCGAACGTTAAGTTCAATTGTAGAACACATGCAAACCTAAGGTAAGGGTTTCAACCAGAACATCCATTTTCTTTTGGGTTACTCTTTTTATCTATTTACCCCAGTTAATTTATTAAATATTATTTTTTACTCCTCATAACTTTTTTATTTTCTATATATATTTTCTAACCATAATGCTTCATTAATTTATGGAGAGTTACATGTTTTAAAAATATATATCTCCAATGCATCTAAAAAAACATGCCTCATTTAATGGAACATCTTGAATTATTACCTATTTTCATTGGATATATATAATATGTTTTATGACAAAAGAATTTTTCTAAAATAAATCATTTTATTATTAAAAAAATTGCTTAGGTCAGTTCTATTTTTATACAAATATTTTTCTAAAATAACCCTTCTTTTAAAATTAAAATGGAATTTCTCTCATGAATTACATGATGATTTTATTAGAGTATTTACATCAATTTCAAAACCTCTATAGAAATTTATTCATTACTAAGGTTTATCCCTTATGGTTAACATCCACCATATTTTATTAAATTTTATATGATCATTTTTTATGGATGTTCTATTTTGATTCCATTCAATTATTTACTCAAAATGGATAGTGATTATGTTTATAGATTGGGGAATGTTATTTATATTGCACATGTGTCTGATGTACATGTTTAAAAAATTACATATATGGAATTAATTGGACCTAGAAAGTGATTTTTGGGGACCTCCATATCCCCTAAATTCATTAGTATGTCTCATGAGACAGAACAGAATTGGGTTTTAGCTGAGTCCATACCTTAGTATTTTTAGACATCTTGGTCGAGGACTTAACAACATGTTTCAGATGTACAACATTATGCATTACCATATTATCATAATAGTAATTGATAAACAATTAGATAATTTAATGATTAGAATATGCATGGTTAAGTTTAATTTTTTTACAATCAGTTATATGTTGTTATGTAATCATATTTCATTCCTTCCACATTATGTACAAGTTAATTTTTAATGGAATGTGTTTTTAGATATTCACTATGCCTAATTATTATTTTTATTATAAATTCCATTGTATTACTTAAAATTACTAAGAATATGATATCACCCCTTTATTATGTTTTAATATTCCTTGGGATGAAAAGATGAATATTATTTTGATTGACTTGGAGGAATAATCTAAGTGTTTATTGATGATTCCAATAGAGAGGCAATATTATTTATACTTTCATGTTTGATGTAAATCTTATATTTGTATAGGGTTTTCCAAAAATACAAAACTATTTGGTTACATGGTATGTCACTTCCTTGTAAACATACCAATGTATTAATATAAGGTATAATCATCAGGAAACTGGGGTTCGGGTCCTTAAAGTTAGTATCAGAGGATGTTTATTAGAATCCTTGAAAACAAGATTTAAAAAATGTAGATTAGGGGAAAAATCACTAATATAAACTTTAGGGAAATTCTATCAATAGAATCCTGGAATTTTGGTAAAGTATATATTATATGGACCATCCTAAAAAGTATATCCATGTCTGGATACTACATGTCGATGTGGTTCTAGCACAGATATATCTAGGAGTGACAAACCCATCAAGGTGTTCCAGACCTGACTCAGGGTAACATTGTACATGAAAGCAGACCTTACTACGCACCTGTTTTGATAGTCGCAGGGGATATTCATAGGATAATTTCCATTTTATTTAAAAACCATTATGAAGGATTTAAATGTAAATATTTCCTCAATGAAATAATTCTTATGATTATGAGACTTCACATGAGTAAAATTTCAATTTATGTTAAGTGTTTTTCTACATATACATTATACATTATGATTTATAACCTAATTTAGTGTATTCCTTTATTTTTATATAGTTTCTAGTGGAAGTAATGGAATCCTCATGATTGGGAATAACCCATTTAGGGATGTCCATCATATGAAAGATAATCATGTTGGTTTTGGAGGTGCGACTGGTGCTAAGAAACTAATAAATATATGAGGACACTTAACTCAGGTAATGAACAATAACCTTACCCATATAGAGCATCCTGATCCAAAATGTGGAGAATGAAAATTATACCTTTTTATGTGAAGAAAAACTACACCATTCAATTAGACTATGAAACCATTTTTGGTAGAGAAATGCATAAGTTCTATAGAGAAGTTATATCTCCCTTTAAGAAGTAACGAGAGGGACACGATTATCATTGATGTTTATCATTTATCAGGAGATGCTAATCAATGGTTTTTATTAATTAAAAACTTGTAGGAGGTAGAAATATAAGAAATTAATTAAAGGGACATTATGGAAATATTACTATAAAAATATTTTCCTTGAGAAAAACAGGATGATATGGAGAGGAAATGCATGAGCCTCATATAGAAAGAGGATGAAAATGTGGAAAAGTTTGATGGAAACATTAAATAGTTAGAAATTAATTATATAGACTAAATACATAATCCAAGGAGAAATATTTATTGATTCTTTGATGGTTTAAAACCATTATTCCAAAGGGTACTGGTCTCAAAGTGTTTGTCATCATCTAATGATATTTTTTGATGTTCTATCGACACTAAGAAATAATTCTCCAAGTCATAGGTATTTAAGAGAATAAAATAGAATAAGAGGGGGGAATAAGATAGAATGGATAACGGAAAGAATAAAAACGGTAGTTTCCCATCATGTGATACTTGTAGAGTAAAACACCCTTGAGCCTACTGAAAATTAAAAGGATCCTGTAAAAAATGTGGTGAAAGAGTCCACCAATCTCGTGATTTTATGGGAATGAAAGAATATACCAATTATCAAAGATAAAATTGTAAATAGATAGGAAATTATTATAATTTTTATCTTAATAATCAAGGAAACATTCCCCAGAGAAGGTAAAGCGGGCAAGGTCGGGCTTACATGATCAAAACTACCATGTTTTAAGTTGTTAATTATGTGGTGGAAGGTACTTTAATAGTTTCCTCAAAAATAGAAAATGCATTATTTGATTCTGGATACATCATATTCTTTTATATCTTCCCAGTTTTCCAAGAAAATTATACATTTCCAATTTTATTTATGAAAGGTGTTTTCAGTTAAAACTCCCAAGGGGGTATCATTGCGACAATTATGTGTCAATCAGTCCCCCTTATGATATACACATATGATTTAGTTTTTAATCATATCATCATACCTATGATTTAATTTTTTATAACTATTGGTATGAATTGGATTTCAAATTATTATGCATAAATATATTACAAGAAGAAAGAAGTTACATTTTTTGAGATTGGTGTATAATCCCTTATCATTGGAAGAGAATCCTCTTCATTTGATTCATATTTAGATCCCCCAAGTAGATCCACTAAATGAAATTCTTGGGGAGGAAGATAAATCAACATCTATGGTTGAGGAATTAAATATTCAATTTGAGTATGTATATATTACATAGGAATATGTTTACTTATTTCCATATGATTTACATGTACATCCTGCGTAGTTGGAAGTTGAGTTAACTATTGATTTGATTTCTTGTTCAAGACCAATATGAAAGACTCCGTATATAATTTCCGCAGTGGAGTTAGTATAATTGAAGAAATAACTAGAATAACTGAGTGATAATAGACATATCCACACTTTTGTTTATCCATGGGAAGCTCCTGTTCTTTTCATTAAGAATATGGATCTATGAGGCTTTTAATTGACTACTAAGAGATCAATGCTATTACGATAATGAAAAAGTATCATCTTCCTTGTATTTATGATTTATTTGATAAACTTCATAGAGCCTAATATTTTTCAAAGGATGAACATGGATATAGATATCATCAGTTTCTAGTGAGGAAGGAAGATATTCCAAAGAAAATATTTTGAACTAGGTATGGGTATTAAGAGTTTACAGTAATGCATTTTGCAATGAATAAAAGACCCTCTGTTTTCATGGATCTAATGAATAGAGTTTTCAAGGAATATCTTGATGAATTTATTATTGTATTTTTTGATGATATCTTGGTATATATAGAATCTAGGAAGAACATGATAATTACATTCAAATTATTCCAAAAACACTTAGAAGAAAATATTTATATATGATGTTTAGAAAGTGTGAATTATGGATTAAAATAGTTTCATTTCATGGTCATATTATATAAAAGGATGTAATATTAGTGTATCCTACAATGAAAAAGGTAGCTCATCATTGGCCTACACTAATGAATGTAAGTGGGTTATGTAGTTTTACTGGTTTAGATGGTTATTATCAGCGTTTCATTCTGAACATCATCCGATTATCCATCATGTTATCCATGATTACTCGTAATGGGGTTATGTTAATATGGAAAAAATAATTCGAATAATGTTTTATAGAATAGAAGAATATATTAGTAAATTTAATGATCATTACTCTACCATTGAGAGGTGTTAGATTTGTGATATATAGTGGTGTATTGAATAAATGACATGGTCATGTCTTTATATAGAATGATATATTTATTTTCTATGAATCATGGTACTTAAAAATTCATGCACCGAACTATCCAACTCATGATCTTGAGTTAGTAGCTGTAATTTTTTCTTTAAAGATATGGATACACTATATATATGGAAAAATATGTGAGATATATACAAATCACAAGAGCTGAAAATATATCTTCTCACCAAAATAACTCAACATGAGGTAATAATGATGGCTCCAGCTAGTCATCGATTATGATTGATCTATACACTAACATACATGGAAGGAAAATATGGTTGTAAATGAATTTAAAAGAAAGGATCATAGAGATATAAACAAATTGATGATTGAGAAGGACCATATGTAAATGGATATATATAGGATGGATATGGGAATTACCAAAGAAGGTGAATGGTCACTACTTTTCCAATTGGTTTTCCAACCATATCTATTAGAAAGGATTAAAAGTTATCAATCTGATGATGAGAATACTAAAATCATAATTAATTATGTGAGTGATTTGAATTTGTCCGACATTGTTTGTGAGGATGGAATTCTAAAATATGGGAGAATGCTATGTGTTCCCTCTATACCTGAGATAAAAATGGATTTATTAGATGATTCATGTTGTTATAATTTATCTATACAATATAGTAATACTAATATGTATAGTTATTTTAAATAACATTAATGGTGAGACAACATGAATCATGAAATTGATTATTACGTATAAAGATATTTAGCCTGTCAACATGTGAATATAGAAATACAACATCATATTGGACTCTTGCAACCTATTACCATTCCTACATTGAAATGGGAAGAAATAACCATGGAGTTTTTCACTTTATTACTCAAAACACCAAGAAATAATGATGCAATATGGGTATTTTTTACTTACATACCAAATATTGACATTTCCTCATAATAAGGGAGGATTTAGCCCTAGGGTGCCTTGCACGACTCTATATTAATGATGTTTTAAGGATCCATGGAGCATGTCTCTCAATTGTGTCTGGTCGTGATCATAGATTTACATCAAAATTCTGGAAATGTCTTTAGAAATCATTAGATACTGATCATCATTTGCATTATTCTAATCACCCACAAACAAACATGCAGTCTGAAACGATGAACCTATATTTAGAATACATGTTGAGATTGTGCTCACTTGATTTTAATGGTATGTGGGACCACTGTTTACATTTTGTGGAGTTTTCCTATAATAATATTTTCCATTCAAGTATTCAAATGAAGAGATATGAAGCATTGTGTGGAATGAGATGTCATACACCATCTTTTTGGGATAAAGTTAGTGAATGGAAAATTGTGGGGCTTGGGATTATGGAAGAAAAAATAGTGAAAGAAAAGACTATTAAAATCCATATAAAAGCATATATAAGTTGGAAAATGATTTATGATGAAAATTGATGGATTTATTCAGAATTTGAAGTGGGAAATCACAAGTTCTTGAAAGTATATCTTTTGAAGGGTTTGATATGATTTCAGAAGAAAGTGTAATTGAGCTCCAGGTAAATTGTTCCTTTTGAAATTATAGAGATCATTGGAGTTGTGACTTGTCATTTGGAAATGCCGCCTAGATTTGATAAGGGAAAGTATGTGTTCTATGTCTCTTTGATATAGAATTACATGCTTTGCCCAACACATGTTCTCACTTATGAAGGAATAGAATTGTAACCCGACTTATCTTACTGTGAATAAACATTTCAAATTTTGGAAAAAAAGAATAGGTGTTGATGAATAGGATAACTCGGCTGGTCAAGGTACTATGAAAAAATCATAAAACTGAACAGGCAACATGGGAGCGTGAGGAACTTTTGATGAAGACCTACCCAAATCTTTTTCTGAGCTAACATTTTGGAAATTTTGAGGACACAATTTTTGTAAGGGGGGAAGATTCAACATCCCATGGTTTTATAAATAAATTTAATATTGAATGTAATTCATGAAACACTAATTCAATGTGGAAAAAACATTTTTTATTATAAACTAGCCATTAAACCGAATTTTTCCTCCTATGTGACTTTAATGTTTAAAACCAGACATAGACAGTTTTGATTAGTAAGATATTTAGAGTTAGATAAGATCGGCTTACATTTTTTGAATAGTAAAATGACCTAAGGAATAGTAATATAACCCTTATGAATAGTAAATTGGCTAAATGAATAGTAAAAATACCCATTAAATTATAAATTATATTTAGAAAAAATATAAATAAAACACTCATATAATTATATCATGGTATAAGTAAGTGAATAATTAAAAACTAATAATTATGTGTTGATATTTTTTGTGAATAAAAAATAAATAATTACAATTTTTTAATTAATAAATTGATTTGAAAGAAAATTAATTTCCATAAAATGTATTCATTAGTCAATATATTATTGCCTTATGATTTTATAAAAAATTTATTAGGCCTTAGTTATTTTTTGAACATTTTATAATATCAGTTTTAAAATTAAAATATATATTTTTCAAGTAAAAATATTATTTGATCTAAAAATTAAATTTCAATATTTAGAAAATTATTTTAATAAAATGGAGTTAAATTTTTAATACTTCACAATGAAAATTGTTTATGGTTACTCTTTTGTATTTTTCTAAAATACTATATTTTTTTAATGAATAATAAAATATTTTAATTTATGATATAAATAAATTAAAATCTAAATACACAATTACATGGGTCATCATTGATGTAATAACCAATAGTTCAAACTTAAATTCACATATTACATTTTTTGTCGACAAGAATAAACACTATTGATTTTCTATAGACAAAACCCACCCCCACTTCCTGTTCTCCACTATAAAACCCACCCAACTCCCTCTTCTCCCCAATCCAATATGCCTTGATGGTTTTCATTATTTTTCACTAATAATATTCTCTAGTCTCTCCCCAAGTCCTATATATATTGTTCTTTCAAAAATACCGAAACACATTCCCTTAAGGTGGTTCTCAAGGAGGATATTTTAATAGGTAAACCCTCATCCTTTTTCCTTTAATTATATTTATAATTTATTTATTTTATTAGTCTCTCACTCACCTCCTCTATCCAAATAACCATGATAACTCCAATAAAATTTATATATTATAATTATATCACCTAAATAGAAGATTTATCATCATTATTTTTAAAAAATACCTTTTAGTTTAAAAATAAAATCATCATCAATGAGGTGCTGATTTAAAACTGTTGCGGATGAAAGACATTTGTTCTTAAATTTATCCTTCATGGATTGTCATGATTTTATTTATTGTTTGAATATTATTATAAAATATTTATTAATTCTTATTTATGGTTTTGGAATAATTTTATTAACACGATATTAAATTATAGTATGAAACTCTAGTTCATTTTTATCAAAAAATATCTAAAATTAAGTGAAAGAATTATTGTTAATAATTTATCTAATGATTCTTCATCGTTTATGGAAAAAATAATATATAACACCAATTAATTTTTTTGTTAATAAATAACATGAAATTACAATTAATGATAATTATACACATTTTATATGAACTCCATTACTTATAATCTAGATAACAAATCATGAAATCAAGGAAACAAACACTCCAAAATGACAAAATTCAATTCTATAACATATCATTAAGGACTTAAATAAACAAAAAATACTCTAAATTAAATATATATAGAATAAATTCTGGATTAATTAATTAGTGGATTTAATTTCATTATCCAAGATATAAAATTCAAGTGCAGAACACATTCGGTCATAAGGTATGGGTTTCTACCAAAACATCCATTTTCTTTCAGGTTACTGTTTTTTCTCATTACCCCAATGAAATTATTAATTACTATAATTTTCTCCTATTATATTTTTTTGTGAATGATCTATTTATATATACCAACAATAATCCTTCTTTCCTTAATGGGGGCATACATGTTTTAAATGGGTCTTTCTCAAATTTTTCCTGATAAAGAAGCCTGATTCAAGGGAACTTCTCAAATTATTGCCTATTTTCAATGGAATTATATAATCTATTTTAAGACACCAATATTTTTATAAAATCTATAATTTTATTTTAAAAAATATAAAATAGTTCACACTTGATTTTATATAATGTTTTTTAAAAATAACTCTTCTTTTCATTGTAAAAGAGTATTTCAATCAACAATTACACAATTATTTTATTTGAGTATTTACATATATAATAACACCCATGATGAATTTTATTCTTTAAATAGATTTACCTAATATTTTTAACATCCACCAAATTTTATTAAGTGTTTTATGATAAATTTGACTCTGGAAGTTCTATTTTGATAACCTTAAATTCATTACTCAGAGTGGTTAGTGATTATGTTTACGAACCGGAGAAGTTATTTACATTGAATATTAATATGATGTTTATGATTAACCCCATTAATATGGGTAATGTATTGGAATTACTAAGTGATGGGTGGAGAAAACTATATCCCCTCTATGCATCAGTAGGTGTCATGAGACAAAGCTGGATTGGGTTTCGACAAAGGCGTTACCCTACTATATTTTAGTCATCTCTACCAAGGCCTTAAAACAATGTTTTAGATGTCTATCAATATTCATTTCCTTTATTATGATAATATTAATGGATAAAACATGTTATTATTCAACTATTATAATATCCATGTTAATGTTTCATTCTCTTCAGAATATTTATATGGATATATGTAATCAACTTTAATTCCTTTAATATAATTCTCATTATTATTTTTAAAGGAATGTGTTTTTCTTTACTCGCTATGCCTAATGTTTATGTTTATTATAACATAGGTTGTATTATTTACACTTACTAAAAATCTTAGATTACACGTTTTTCAAAACATTTCTCAATATGTGATGATGAATATTATTAATAATGACTTCTAGTAATAGAATATGTGTTTAGGGTTGATTCCAATGGAGATGCATTGTTGTTTTTGATTTCAAGTTGTGATATAAACCTTATGTTTGTAACAGGTTTTACAAAACTACTAAACTATTTGGTCCATTAGGATGTAAATTTCATTGTAAAAAGACCAATATATTAATATACGGAATCAAATTTTGGAAATCAGGGCCGTGGTCCTTATATACCTCTCCCATCATTTATAATTTCATGAGTTTTTATTTTAGGTTTATTCATCAATTACCCCCAACAAAATGGAGTAATTTTCCATTTTTTATTGGGATTATTCTCTTCCTATGAAGCAGATATCCTATGATTCTATTCACAGTTTTCATGTGTCATTTCATCATGGTATATAGCCTTGGTGAATTTATAAATCTTTAATGATTTAAATTCAATTGTTTATTTTTTGACCCATTTTCATAGTTATTAAACACAATTCGAGTTTAATGGTGAGACACAGGTCATTAGCGATTACTAGGCTGCAGTTTTACTATGATGTGATTGACCAATAATTTTTTTTGAAAAATACCTTTATAAATAAATGTTTTATTTTTTTGTACATTTTTATGTTTAATTAATTAATTATGATTTTGTTATTATTAATTTTCTATAATGTTTTGGTGGTGAGAATGCATATCATGTGGCTCAGGATGGCTTCAATGGCCTTGGATACTGCTGACAACCCTTCTAAATTAAATAGAAATACTAATAATGTATAGGTCATTTGTTTTACCTACCCAATGGTATTTATACATGATTATGTTATCATGTTGATGGGTGGTCTTCCTCAGATAGAGACTCAGAAATTTGTAGTATTATAATGATATTTTGTACTAAATGAGTTTATTTGGTTATGATAGATGAAACGTATGGTTCACTAACAATCCATGTCTAATTGATTTATACCTGAACCTAGCTCTATGACTAAGAATTTGGATCCCCTATAAGATGCCTCTACATATGATCTCACTTAGAGGGTCTCTTATAGAAATACCCCCCCTGATTATTCCTTTTTGGGACCCCAAGAGTGATTCCCTTATAAATTAACATAGAGGTTCCCAATAGGGATTCCTCCATCTAAATCTCAACATCAAGTATCTTATGTAGGATTCCTCTCTTTTTTACTCACTGTGGGGACCTAGTGGGTGGCCGAATTCTTGACCAACCTTGAGATAGTGGATTATGTGTTTCGGTATAAATGGTTGTAAGTGGAACCTAGAACCCAAAATTAAAGTGTATTCCAATGATGATATTATATTAGTGATTGGGTTTAGGAATTGATCCACCCTCAAACTTTCATTTATAAAATTATAAGGATACTATTGATGAAAATATCATTACTAGAGTTTCTTCTTAATATTTTATCCAGTGAGCCTATCAAGATTTGATTTATATTATGGATGCCCATAGTTACTTAAAAAGATTTGGATTTTCAGACTTATTATTATATTATTGGGATTCCAATAGATACATCCTGGGATCTAGATTCTGAGCCAATAAATTTTACTGTTATATTATCAGGATGTCCTATGGTACATCATAAGATCCAATTTATTTTTTTACAGCATGAGTCATACAAGGCTTCTACATAATGAATTCCTTGTATGTAATCATAATCTTCAAGGAATTATATTTTCTATGGGGGACAATTGGATTCATAATTTGAAATGAATTAGATGAAATCATAGGCCAAATTTATTTTTATGATTCCATGAGTGACAATTGGTTTCTGAATAAAAATTTCATTGATGGGATCATAAGTCAAATAGAATAATGACATGCCATGGATTAAACTAGGGATCCAAACATTGATGTCATTGGATAGTCTCAAAAATATGTTGTTGTTATTTTAGGCTTGAATATAATTTTAAATGGATGCATTGGTTATGTATCCTAGGTCCCAATTTTAGTTATATAATTAAAAGTTCTATATTTATAGGATGTCATTTTTTTAACTATAACCCTTAATTAAAATTATTTGACGTTAGTATGGGAGAACCCATGGTGATGTCTTGTATCCCTTAGTGATAACTTAGCTTTCCTAGAGGAATTTTAAGCGCTAGTGGAAGTAAGTATCATTGATCAGTATGTCATACCCATGGAACAGTAGTGTTTTACATGACATAAGAGGTATAACATCCATCTCAATTCTTGAGTCACAGGAAGTATAGACAATCGGGGTCATCGATCCATGGACCCACAATGGATAAAGTTAACTCAATATAAATTTTTCCTTTATCTTTTTCAATTTGTCTCTAAACTAGGATGATATTATTTCATCACAATACCCTAATGAAAACATTATTTGGTCTTACTTTCATCCTTTATTTTTCATTTTTAGTAGTATTTATTTATTTTTTGTCCCGATGAGTAGCATACGTATTGTAACACCCTATGATTTTTAGTAATCCACTATTAAAATAAATTTTATATTTTCTATAATTTTTTTACATGCAACATAGATTTTGGATTTCATTATATATAACATTGAATTTATTTTTCATTTCTTAAAAAACTAATTTTTTAATTTTTTATAGTCAATAAAGAGTTTGGATTTCATTACATGCCATATAGAGTTTAAATAAAATATGAATACTATTAAGATATTTTTATATGCTAGTTATCACATAGCCAATGGAACAGAAGGTCTAAGTAGGATTAACTAAATTAAAAAAAATATGAGGTTTAATTATTTTTATATAATTAATTTCATGGTTACCAATTTGTTGGAAAGGAAAATAAAAATATTTTAAAAATAAATGAAATCATTTTCAAATAACTATTTTCATTCATATAAACAAATTTTACCTCAAAATGCTACAAAAATTACATTTTTTAATGATTTAAATGAAAATTTTATATTATATAATAAATAAAATTTTTAACATTAATAATATGTGTTTTCTGTATATGATATATGAATAAATCTAATTTTACATTTAAAACATTATTTTCTAAAAGAATATTTTTCCACCTTTGGTGATCTTATTTTTATTTTACCATTTTAAATAAATTTATTTGGAAAAATAAACTATGTTATAGAAATATTAATATCAAAATTATCTTAGAGTGATTTTTTGTGATTTTTATGAAATGATGAATTTTTTTATTAATATTAACAAATAATTCATTTTAATAGAAACCTTCCTTTTTATTAAATTTATTTACAAAGTTGAATTATATTTTAATTTTATTTGAATGTTAATATAATTTAATAATACACCCATTAATTGAATTTATGTCATTTTATTATATTTAATTATGAATTTTTATATAAAAATACAGTAAACATTTTTGAATTTTTTCATTAAAAACATGTTTTATTGTCTTGTCAGTATGAATAATTTTGAATTAAAATTTTACACTACTATGAGTAAAATTTTGTAAATTGCATTCCTAATTTTAAATTAGAATTATTTATATTGTACATTAATTTCATCATAATTATCTCCAAAATGAATAGTAAATGTAGTTAAAATTAATTACCATGGTTAAGGTAAAAACGTGTTTACCAGGTTGTTAATATAAATATATATTGTCACTGATAACATACAGACCTCTGTAAAAAATATTGGATAGCCATATTTCACCCATTACACCTATAAGGATGGATAATGTCCCTTTATGGATCATTGGGATATAACAAAAATGGTGTATCATCCAATTATGTATTGATAATATATCATTTAGCAATATATTTTTCTATCCAACGTGAAAATGGAAAGAGCAATCATGAGTATGTACGACCTATCATCTACCTGAATGGTGTGTTTCATTTTCAATAAATAAATCTTATAGGCTAATATAATTACATATATAATTAATATATATGATATTTATATCATTTTTATCAACATAGTGATTATTTCACCACGATCAAAGTAATAGGATAGAGAATAAAAGAAATCCAAAAAAAATTACTATTAAAAAAGTGGTTTTTACCAAAAATGTATCTTTAACATGGAATAGATAAAAACAAGTGAAAATGGTCTGAAACAATCATTTATGGTATGATATATATGAATATAATTCTATTATATTTTAATAATAAATTTATATTTATTTTAAATTAAATTCAAATGTGCTTAAAGGATGTCGAGACATGTGGTAAGGGATTTCTATCTAACTTTTTTTTACATCTGTGAGACACATGCCATATTCACCACATATTTGTTTTATTTGGGGTATATACTTCAAATAGAATTATTTTATAAGGATTATACATATAAATATGTAGATTTACGTATAAATTTTATTATCTCTATTGCAGTGGTTTTAGGACTCAAAAGTTGACAAATCGATAAGGCAATTTTGATTCAATTTTACTTCTTTGGGACATAATTTCAATTATGCACATTTCTTATTCTATGAGGTGTATACAAAGCCTATATGGCATTTTATATCAGGAATATATATTTTTAATAATATTTTATGTTTTATTCAATTAATTTATTTCATGGGGAATGATATTCAATGTTATTATTGTTGTAAGAGTTGTATGTTATAATCTCATCGTTTATCATGATTGTTTATGATTGTGCTTCCAATAATATAATATTGTGATCTTTCTCCCAATAAAATAATGAATTTTCATCTCCTCTATTTATGTAATGAGAGTACATTTTATCAAATAAAATTCCTCTCTTCAGGTACATAATAGTTCAAAATATTATTTTTACAGAAAATCAAATTTTCAGATTAAAACTCATTTTCATCAAAATCAATGATTTTAAAAAATAACAAAATATTAAAATAATCAAAGAAAAAAGAATGTTTTATTGAATTAATAGGTTAATGGATTATTAAATATTATTCTATATATTTTCATTAATATTTTTAAGGAAATTTGTTTTCAAAATGTTTTATGATTTAAAATGTTTTTTTGAAATATAAATGATATTGTCCTCAATAAATTATTCATGATTCAGTTCAATTTGATTAAAAAACGATAAAATACTATGATATTACAAATTCTTTAATGGGGACAGTATTTAATTATTTCATCCTTATTATTTCTCTTAATGGTAAATATTTATGATGATTTTTTTAGAATCCTGTTTATTTTATCTAGGGTTATGTTATGGTGAATTGATGAGATATTTATGAACTGCATTTTCATTACACTAGTTATGATGTGTTGATACATTAAATGTTTTATGATATTGTTGCATACATTATTATAGACTTCCTTTTGATATGGGTGGGGTCTATATCATCATTAAATCAAATATACATATATTTCTACCTCATGAGATAAATATGGGAAATAAGTTAATGAACTTAATCCACAGTGGGAAAGAAGTGAATCCGAATAATCTATAAGAAACTAGTCTTTCATGAACCATAATAGGAAAAATTGTGTCCTTATCCACAATGGTAAATAGATACTTTATGATCTATAATGTGAAACATGTGATAATTCATGATCTACTATGTTTATATTCATGGAAGTTCACCTTCACATATGAAATGGATTTCTATATTTATGATGGTGCCTCAATTTTATGATATGGGATTATCATTCATGATTGATTTATGATGATTTTTCACTCTTATAGCTCATGTTGTTTGAGAGGATAATGTTTTATTCCATGAATCTTATATATGATCCATCATAGGTCAGGTATAAACTCTGTATATTATATCCATGATCCTAAAAATTTATTCCTTTTAAATGATTTGATATGATTTTAGATTTTTATCTGTTATGTATACCCTTAATTAGTTTCTAGGATCTCCCTTTAGTATCTTTCATTCCCTAAAATTATGAATGGAGGCCTATATAGGGTATCTTTAAGGGGAGTACTATGTTAGAAGATATTTGTGGGAGATATTTACGATCTTTTACCAGATTAGATGATTATATTCCATGATTATAATTCAAATAAACTATTACAGTCTTCAAGAACATGTTCATGAAATATAATTAACATTTGTCTAAAAATATGTAATATATATATATAAATATATGAGAATCATGGGTCCCTATAGTTTTTATTATGGGGATGGTTTAGTTATCCTTTGAAAATTGGGTTGTGAAAATATTTGTGAGATTCCTAGGGATATTTCTAAGGATATTTCTATTGATATATCCAAGGATAATTATTAGGATGATTTAAATTGTTTGAAAATGTCATTGAATTTTAGAAAAAGATAGAACAAGTTTTTCCATGAAAGTATATCACTAAATGGATATAAAAAGTGGATGTGGATCTAGCAGAGATATACCTAGGGGTAACAACCCCAAAACATTTATTAAGAAAGAATCGATCATGTACTGGTGAAAATAATTGGGCATTGTTGTACAACTTGTGTGACACACCAGGGGGGACAAGATTTAAAAATTAACAAACACTTTAAGAACCATCGGGAAGGATTTAAATATATTATGACTATGAATAACCTAGGATAAACATCACGTGCCATTAATTAATGATAAACTGTCGCTGTTTAAAAATATTATAAGTTATGTTCTTGTTTATCTGGTTTGCCATTATAATTAGTGTTACTCACACTATGATTTGTAGTTTTTTTCAATGGATGGAACCAGAAGGAAACATCATAAAATGAATCTGATGGATTATTTTGTGTCTATGAGCATAAAAATTGGATGATTAATCGAGATAATGATATTGTTATTATTATTAGTCATATATCAGGATATATTATTGAAAAAATGAAATTTGGTGAGATTCGTTAAACATTTAATAAGAGGGAAATGAATATTATGATGGTTTTGATGGTAATGAACAAATAGGAATGAATATTTGTCCATATATATGTCATGATAGTGGTAAGAAAATAAAAAAATTATTATCTCAAATAGTGGGAATGATTTTATCTATCTAGAACCAATATTCATAGAGTGAAAAATTTTCGACGAGGTGAATGTCATATCTATGTAGAAGGTGGCCATAACACAACCCAATTCCCTGACCCTGGAATTAACATCTAAACCAATTAAGGAACGATTCCTAGAAAATATTTGAAGTGGAGGGATTGATGAATTTACGTATTTGGATTCAAGAATTTTGAATTTTGATATATATAAGGATTGTCCAGTATATAGTTTTCATTTAAAATTTCAAAGAATATTTGGATTGATTTTGATGACATAGATATTTGATTTAATGTCTAGGTTATCTATTTATTAAAATAAACATAACCCTTAATATGTTCATGATTTTTAGGTAATAATGTTAGGAAAATGAAATTGTTGATTTGGATAATGTTAATAGGATATTGTAGGGGATTATGGAATTAATTAATGATTTTTTTGGATAAAGTATTCTATGATATTAATGATGGAGTTTAATTTTTTTAGATTTTTGTAATATCTACAAAAATATGTGTTTTATTTAAAGAATAATGATTCATGAATGTTTCGGATAATTTTTATTGTAATTTTGGTTTTTACCATGTTTTAATAGAATACGTGATATAGGTATTCATATGTTTTGTATGTGATAATTAATTTATAGTTTATATTTTTTGGTGGAGTAAAGATAATACCATATTATAAATTTATTTACCTTCTTTCTAAAGTTTTATATTTTAATATTTTGGAAGGGTGATAATGTAAACAATTTATAAAATGGTTTAAGTTGAACTTTGATGAGGTTTTAATTATTAATTTATTACTTCCCAGTATGAATATTTTTACTTAACTTGTGTTGTAACTACTAGAAATAGGTTATTTAACATTAGAATTTTGAAATAGGGTTTTTATGAACTGAAATTAAATGTATTAGGTTATAATTTTTTACCTCATTTTTAATTAAAACCAACATAAAAATTTATATATTTCAACTTTCAATAATAATTTTTCTAAAAAATGACATTATTTTTTATCAAATATTTTTATAAAGTTGGCCTTTTTAAACCGATGTTATATTTGAAAACATTTTAAAGACGTTTTTTGGACATAAAATGTGAAAAATATTTTAATAATTATATTTTCAACTAGAGGACTCTTTTTCTTTCTCTCTAAAACATATCCATCAACCCATTTTTTCAAGAATGGTACTAATGACTTTCACGCCCATTGGTTCTCTCCTCAAGTAATTTTGTATCTGATTTTTACATTATTCTACCTATCAAAACCCTCTCTCGTCCAACAATGGCATAGATGTCATCGACGACCTCTGATTTTTTCTTCAAGTTGAATTTCATTCACTTTTTGACTTCATTCTCTTGGATATTTGGTTTTTTATTCTTATTCAATGATCTAATATCTATTATATTCCACCCACAACCATGATTTGAGGTTTTTATTGGTTCTTTTACTTATCTTTTAGGCCTTTTTTCATCAATTATGTAACATTTATTTTATTTCCACAATCATAGATTGGTTTTATTGAAATTTGAGTGTAATTTTCATTATAAAGAACCAAAATTTCTATGTTTAAAAAAAATTATGTTTCTATTTTTTATCATATATGATTATATTTTATAATATGTTTCTATGTTTTAATAATTATTATATATGATAAATTAATGATCACGTGGATTTGAAATGTTAGAAAATGATGACTTAAAATTATGTCCCTAAATATAATTTTATATCAGATAATCCCAATTAATATAAGATGAGAAACATAAGATCTCACACACAGGGATTTAAGATTCCTAAAAACTTCCAAATATTCAAGTGATTTGGTGTTGATGTTCTTCCTTTAGGATTATACCAGAGAATCAGATTATTGATGAAGCATGTAAAGGATTCTTATATCAATAATTATCATGAAAAATTTATTACACATTGTTGAAAATTGTTTAAGGTACATGAGTTTGAATATAGTTTAATCATGATTTGAAATTAAAAAAATATCTGAAATGAGTTGTGTTGTGTTTTGATTAAGCTCATATAATGTTAATTCTCTGGTTGTTTAGTTTTAAAATCAAAATATAATGTGTGTAGTAAAATAAATACATAATATATTAAATTGATTTTATATCATGTAATATATTAAAACTTATTACACATGATATATATTTGAATAACCTGGATCATGAATTTTATTAAAAGTAAAAATGTGGATATTAGAAGAGTATGAGTTATATTTAAATTACAAGTCAACGTTTTATACCATATACATGTTAAGAATCATACTAGGATCCATTTAAATTAGTCAATTTGACAATGGATGAGAGAATATATAGTTCATTAAAGCAGGATAGATTATATACAATAAAAGTATTTCCTACATTCAACTAATCATATGTTTACATTATTAAAAATTTTCATGGAAAAAATCCATTTTATGGTTAGATGTTCCCCTATGTCACTATATTAATTTTTTTCCACTAGAACTATCATAGAACATGTAAAATATAGGAGGAGGTGACTGGTTTAAAATGTAGTAGACAAGAAATTTTCATTTAACTAAATTAACTTCTAATATTTAGAATGTTGGTTTGTGAATATTATTTATGATATATTAATATATAAATACATATTTATATATAATTTTTCTTATATTTAAATATTTATTGTTATAATTTTCTCATTTATAATTATTTTTAAGATATATTTCATAAATTTTTGTGTAATTTTTTGTAAGTTATTTATGTAAATAAACTTTTTAAAATTGTTCATATAATTTTTTTGTATAATTATTATAATAATGTTTCTTATGATATTTTGGTATAATTTTTGTATAATATTTTTATAGTTTTATATATAATTATTAAAAGTAAAAGAGAAAATTTGTATTGTTATTTATAAGTTATTTATGTTTAATTTTTATTTTTTTGTTTGATTATTTATTTATAATTGTTTGTAACTATAATTTTGTCTTTCGATAATTGTTTATTATGATAATTATTTTTATGATAATTCTTATTTTGATAATTGTTTATTAGTTACTCTTTTTTATAGATTATTTCAAAATGTTTGGTATTTTTTTAAATATATATATATATATATATATATATATGTTTATATGTTTTAATATATTCATCTTTTATATTGTCATATTTGTTATTTAATGGATCATAATTGGATAAATTTACAAAGAAACACTATTGAATATGAAAAATATGTTAATAATTTCTTGTAATTTTATAAATAATATATTCAATTTTTTTTTTATTTTATGTCCATATATGATGTCCTTGAATATGAAAAAGTTAAATTCTATAAAAAGCAATGATTATACCATTTTTAGGGTTTTATCCATAATAATACATGTTGGATAAAACATGTGGAATGAATGGAAATTCAAAATATAATATTGATGAAAATATTAAAAATGAGACAGAGGATTGTATTGAAAAATGAATTCTTAATGTAGGCATTGAGACCATCAAAAAACTACAAATACTAAACAATTGTACGGTTATTCTGAGAAAACATTAAACTCATGTTACATCATATATACAATTTTATCATCATTTCTGATGTTAGTTACCTTGATATAAATAAATTTGTGGAGTGATAAAAGTATCTCTATGTTTCTTGAAATTTTAAAAGAGCAACCTCCAAATGGAAAAGAGAATCCAAATTCCATTTATGATGAAAAAATATATTATGCCCAGTGGTATTGGTGTATACAAAGATACATGCCTTCATTAGTGATTGCGTGTTGTATAGGAAGGAATATAAATATTTATCAAAATTGCCAAAATATGGGACCTAACGTTACATGATGGTTGAAAGATTCAAACCTGATTCAATAATAGGTTCTTAAATCTAACCTCTTTCTAAATAAATTTGGTATCTTCAAATAATTCCTTCTAATAATTCCATATTATATTTCAAATATCTCAAATCTGATCAATTCTTTTTTACTAGAATCAAACCTCCTACTATTGAAGTTTAGTACCATATAATAATTGCATGTTTAAAGCTTTTAATTTGAAATGAAATTTCAGATGAGTGAATCAATGATTTTGACTTACATAATCCTTATGGTTCACCATATTTGAATATATTTGATAAAAAAATTCATTATTTTTTAATTAATGTTAGAAATATCAAATGGAACTACCCAAAGATGGAATGAATACATATTGGATCTTATGAAGCCACCATAGTTCATGGAATTTTTTATGGTAGTTTACAACATGTTTCCAGAAATATGTTTAAAGAAAGAAATTATGATGATCATGACGAGTTTTAGACTAAATGATCATGAAAAAAATATTGATGCATAACTTCCACAATTGATTAAAAATTTGAAACATTAATGGGAGTTAGGTGTTACGTTTTTTGATTCATACAAAAGAGAGAATTTTATTTTGGATGATAAAAAATTTTTTACTATAAAAGTGTTTCCTACATATGGAAATATAACAAAATATATTGTTAAGGGGTGTAAATAATGTCTAATTTGTAAAGAATAATCTTCATATTATCAGATTTAGAATGGAAGGAAGATATTTTACATGTGACATAAAGGTTTCATAAAATATTATCATTCATATAATAGATTAAAAAAAATAATTTAATGTTGTATAATAATATAATTATCCCTCAAAAAAATGTTTATTTAGATAATATAAATAAATTGTTAAAAAAATTGATATAACAATTATAAAGAAAAGATGTCACATCATCATAATATATCTAGAAGAAAGAGTACATAATTTCCAATCTCCCGTGAGATGGTTTTTTAGAGACAAAACATAAAATTAATGTTATAAATGTTGAGAAAACATATACGATGGAATTATTGTAACTTTTTTTGACGTAAAAGGAAATAAAAAATAATAATTACATGTAATATTAGAGTATGTATCAATAGGAACAATTCTATAGATAGACCCCACAATGATATTAAATAGAAAATATTTACATATATAATTTCAAAAATTAAGAAAGTTTGAGAAGATGGATTTTTTTAGTAACTACATGATATAAAAGTATGTAGTGGATATTATTCACATTTAGGTAATTTTTTGTCATTAAAGGATAATAAATTATTAGTTTTGAAATATATTGACTTATATTTATTAATACAATAACTTCTATTATAGAACAATGTAGTATATTTATTACACCTTTCAAAAATACTATCATCGTGTCGTGTAATTTTTTCAAATCAATTTTTTGAAATGATGCTGATTCAAATCCGGTAGATTTGTTAGAGAATTAAGCCACTCAGATAATTTTTATGCTAGAAATGATTTTTCTACATATGTTTTTTTTAAATAAGGTTTAATTTAGTGATACCTCTGGTTCATGGGATAAGAATGTGTGGGCCATTTTAATTAGGTTGGATGTATCTATTTGACTGATATAAAATATTTTCTTTAATGGGTATTTTAAAAATCCTCCCCGAAAATATACTTTAACTATTTGAAAATATGTATCAAAAGATGTGATTGAGTTATTTAGTTATTATATGAATAAATTTTTGTGTATTGGTCTTTTTATAACTTGATATATGACTATTTATAGTGATGTTAGAGTGATTTCATGCTTAAATGTATTGTTAATTCCACATGATGAGGTGATAAAGGCGTATATATACATTTTAAACAACACAGGTGAGTTACAAGTGTATATATACTCAGATTTTGATTAATTAAAGGTACCTTATCCAAAAATAAGGTAAATATTGTATCACATCGAGCATAAAAAATAGTAGTTTTATTACATAAAGATATATCCATCACATATATATCTTCATCAGATGTATTGAAATGGTTGGTATGGGGATTTTCTTTTATTGCAATCACATTTTTTAGTTTTTATATTAATGGTTACACATTTTATAAAAAAATAGGATGAAAATATTATAGTTCAAAATAGAGGGGGTAACGGTTTTCATTGAGATGGTGCGTATTTCAAGTGAAAAAGAAAAAATCCCATTTTTCCATCAATGACAAACTATGAAGTTCTAGAGTACATAATTTAAATTTAATATACAATATTTCGGGTAAAAATATTTAAGTTTAATATGATTTATAGTAATAGTGGTATGAAACTTGATGATTGAGGTTTACAATGGTTTATTTAAATATATTTATTTTTATAGAGGAACCATTTATCATAGATACGTAATAAATGAAATTAGTTAATGTCATTGATTTATCAATTGAATATTAGATCATATTGTTTCAAGGAAAAATAATTCATGTCGGTGATGAGGATGATGTAGTTGTTTTGGTTTTATATGATGATTTTTAATCAAATAGATGATTTCCAAATGGTAAAAACTACGATTCTACTAACATAGTCCATGCAATATCAAATGATTATATTGAGTGGATATGAGGAGAAACTAAATTACACTCACAATTATTCATGAGAATATATATATTATATTTCTATTATGAAATTTACATGTCTAAAAGCCTTTTTTATTAATTATTGGATGTTTCATTATATATATTAGACTCTTTATATGTTTCTGGGTGTAAATTTATATTCAACAGTTTTGGATAACATAATTTTGATTTGAAAACGTGATATACATAATTATTTTTTGGATAAAAATTTACATATAATACATTTTTATGACTTATATTTAAATTTATAAATGTTTCAATCATTTTAGATTTAATATTTATATATAATATTTTAATTTGCTTATTTTTTAGTTAATAATCATTTCATCATTTTTTTCCAAAAATTAAACATGTGTGACACAATTGTTTTACTTACATATATTTTTAATAATTGTTTATAAATATTAATTTCTCTAATAATATCTAGGTACAAATAATTTCATTACATTATCCTTTTTCAATGAATGAAGATGAGGTAGAGGAACACTTGTCTAGGTTAGTTTATTTTTTAATATTATTAAATATTTAGTTATATAATTATTTAATCAATGAAAACAATTAATTTAGAAAAAAAAATACTTTCAAGAATACATACGAACCTCTTATTGATGCACCTTACATGAAGTATTCCTAGCATTATTCTATCAATAAATATATTTCTATAGTTAGTAAATGTCGGATTACAAAACTACCCAAACTATCTCCAATATTTGGTACCAGATAATGCATTTTAATTTTGTTGATACTAATAATCCAACTGGACCAAATGCAACACATTTTTCCAGTTATGTCACCATGAAAATCAATTTCAGTAATACAAGTTTATGTCTTAATTGGATGTTCAACAAAAAGATGGTGAATTAGTTTATGCATAAGTCCATGATTACAAAATATCACAATGTATTTATATTTACCTCATTTTATTAATATTATATATTTTAATGGAATAATATTTAATTTATTCAATTATAGATGAAAACTATTATGGATGAAATGAATGAAATTATGAAAATTTTTATGTAATTATATATGGTTTTATAGAGAGATTTGGAAACCCAATTGGAAAAAAGTCGTTTTTGGGATGTTTCAGGATGAAATCCCATTCCACATATAGCTGTTTTTAGATTTAGATACATTGAATAATTTTTTCACCAGCAAAAAAGTTGAAGAAATTATATATTGATAATTATTTAATATTAAAAAAATTCATGTACATTACCTGTTTATTTTTAGTTTATTTTTATATAACAGGGCTCTATGAGATCTCATAAATAGATAATGTTACAGAACGTATGACCTCATACTTTATCACATGGAAGGATTCATTTTTTGGAGAAGAAAATGATTACCAAATAGTTTTATGAACTCAAAACTAAACCTACTAGTTGTTTCAATGTGGTCTAGTTTGTTCCACCATCTCCCCCCACTCCCCATGAATAATGGAAATGATAAAGGAGAAAAAAAATGAAAAGTAACAAAAAAATAAATCTAAATAAGTATCAATTTTATGAAATTAATTTTAATTTTATATAAATATTGTATTTTTTTAAATAGTGGTTTTAATAAAAAAAATTAATTTTAATTTTATGATTAATTTTAAGAGAATGTGACACATGTTAATTTTATCCCTTAGGGTTGGATGGGTAACCCAACCACTGCTTTCAAAAATCCAAAAAACCATAGCCTTGTACGAGGAAATGAGGTTCTGCTAGTTTTTGGAATGTTTTAGAAATAAAATTAATAAATAAAGTGATCAAGAATTATATTCATCAAAATATGAGATGAAAGACATGAAATATTTAATAGATTAAAAAAATAAATAATATGTGCAAGATATGTTTGAAAAATTGATGAGACAATCATTGTTTTTTAATCCTACCATCATTACCAACCTACCCAGCCTGCCTACTCAAATCCTCTATGGAATAATTCATACCCAACCACATACTAAGAGTTATATGCTGGATTGCCTCGCGTATTGTTTATAGAAAACAAATTAATACATATTTTTTGGGATTCTATACATCACTGGCCTATGAAATTTGGTAATGTAAGAATATAATTAAATGATATTATTGATCCATAAATTATATTTCCATTACTAATAAATGAGGTTACATGTGTTGGAGATTATATGGAATATATTTCAAATTATCCATCTAGGGTTCTTTATTATCGGACATAAGAGGAATCCATTATTTTTTAATATTAATTAAATTTTATTAAAAATTTCTTATAATGTTTCGTGCCATTTTGTTTATATATGATAATATTATATCAAACTAAATAGTAATGAAACATAATGTTTAGGAACCAACAACAGTAGATACATATGATATTTTTGATGGGCTAGAAATATTATCCAAGGTTTCTTCTACTATGGAAGATATTTATGAACTTCAGATGATATCTAAGATACGTTGAAGATACTATCCACTGAGAATATTCAAAAAAAATTCATGCATCTCGTTATTTTTTATGATCTCATTGTTCCTTTTTTTCTATTTTTCCCTTTTAACGAATATTTATGTTTCTATTTTTCTTTATTTAAATAAGTATGATTTCAAGTGAATTAATATAATTGTTATTCAATTAGGTATCTACAAATGATTCTTATCACAAATTATACCACTGGTATTTATGGCCTTATTGATCTAGAATTCATTTCATTGGTTTTTCAATATGAGAACACTCTTACTAGATTAATATATTTATTTGATATATTATCAAATATAGACATGAAGTGTTAGTTATTTCCATTTTATCATGGGTATGAATACTAATATATTTTTATATAATATTCATTATATTGTTATTATTTTCTAATTAATTATATTTTAAAAGTCATTAGAGGTTTGGCATATTCTCTTTAATGAAAGAAAATTATGTTGAGTTTTCTCTTTATTGGGCGGTGCTCAAAGAGAATTTAGAAACTCGATAGACATGTAAGATTTACTATTTTTTATAAGTTATTTATTTTTAATTCTTATTGTTTATACATGTTTTTGGTAGATATATTTGAGAATACAGGTCATGTAAAATGATTAACAAAGATAACTTTTTAGAAATGAGAAAAAATAAAATATCAATTTTGATTGTAATGGTAAATATACTATATATTAGATAATTTTTCATTTTTATTATATATATATATATATTTATATATATTGGTTTTAATTTTTAATTTAATTTTTTATAACCAATGTTTCATTCTCAAAAATGAATTGTGGAATGAGTTTATTATGTTTTACGATTAATGTATAAGATAATCACAACTGAGTCAATGAATAAGTTTGTAAAGGTATGTTAAATTAATTGTTTTACTATTTATATGGAAATATTATATTTTTTAATCTTATAATGATCTTTATTATTTTATATTTTCAATGATATTGAGTTTTATATGAATTGTGAGCTTACCCATTTTCACAAATTTTTTGTCAAATAGTTTTTATGTGTGAATGTAATTTAAATTATTAACAATGTCTCTATTATTTAGAGTTAAAAAATTTGTAATTAGATAATAATATAGTCCGTTAACAAATAATATACTATTTATTATTAT